>JAZKLR010000293.1:1200000-2400000 GCA_037103525.1 Ganaspis brasiliensis
GTATCTCGAAGACCTGTGTAAAATTTTATTAAGATCGAATGAGTAGTTTTCGAAAACTTTTGACAACCGACTTTGAAAACACAGTTTCGAGTATAACGCATAAGTTTTGAGTACCAATAAAACTGAAAAAAAATTTTTTTATTAACTTACATTGAATCGTCAATTCCTGGGCAATAAAGTAAAGAACGTGCAGCAACTGCAGTGTCGAGGGCATCCTTTTGCTTCTGTCTATAACGAATCCTGGCTTCGAGATTCTCGCTCGCAGATTTTTTTTCAGCTGCGCACATATAATACCTGACTTTGAGCGCGCACCTTCCCAAGACTGTATCTCTGAAACTTTTATTCGGATTGACTTGAAAATTTAAGATACTATTCTCGAGATGTTGTAGAAATTAATAAGACAATAAACAAAAGTCGATTTTTTAAAATTGTGAAACCCATGTAACCCCTTAAATATATTTTTTTTAGCTTGTGTGTTTATGCGTTTACTTTAAAATTGTCAAAAGTGCCTAAACTTATATTCTATGGCATGATTTTGAGTGTATGTATGTATTTTAGCGCATTTTGAAGTTTGCATGTTCCCTGTCTTAAAAGTAGTATTGTTTTCTTTGTAAAATTTTTTATTCGTAAAATATGTTCAGCTTTTTTCTCATTTCTTTTCAATAATGTATGTTTCTAATACCAATAAAATTAATTAAACCCTGTGTTAAAAGCATATGTCTTAATTTATGAACTTTTTATATTACATTTCTTCCCTTTCCTGTTTCGAAATTAGTTTTTGTTCAAAGTGAAAATTGTTACTAGATGAAGATATTTTAACAGAAATTACTCTATTAATATTCCTGGATTCAAGTTACTTTTTAAATTAAACCCGACATTTCTATTAAACAAAAAAAAATTTCAATTAAACGCTCGCGCATTTTCTAGATTTTAGTTATTTTGTGAATTTTAAATCTTCAAGAATACACGTATAGAAGAAGTTTACTGCTACGTCGAATTTTGTTTGTTAATATAAGACAGATAAATTTTACTACCGGAGGCAAAAATTTTTGCTGTCAAACGTTTTCTGTAGCTGCTAACAAAATTTGATGTGGGGTCTGAAATTCTTTGTTACTAATAAAAAACTGCCAAGTAGTAAGACCCACTGTTTAGAACTTTTCGAAATATTGAATTTTGAAAATTTAATTCTTGCGTATGAAAACTGCATAGGCTTTCGTGGCGGGCGGTCTGAAAGTTTCGTTGCCATGCAAAAATCCATAATTTGATTCTTTTTTCTTTTAAATTGTTTTACTTTATACTCTGTTAATTATTAGGGGAGGGGGCCCCAAGTTGGACACTCTTTCGATTTATTGCTGTAGAATCCAAACCAAATAAAATATATTAAAATGTTTTATACCGGATTTTGAACATAAACCTTTTTTAAAGCATTTTTTCTAATAGTTAAAATTTTCGGTCTAAAAAAAAGTGGCCTAACTCGCAATTTCAAGAAAATATTCAAACCAAATTTTTGGATAATAAACTTTAAAATTTGATCAATTAACAGTCTATACTATATTTTATGTCGAAGAATATTTTTAAATTAAGTGACAACAAAACTGATCTTGTGCAAGAATTTCGTGATCAAATGATATTATGCATTAAGGGTGGTCCAGAGCCACCAGGCGGCGCCATGTCAAAGTTTACTCTGTCTTTGTTTCAATCATCGGTTTTTGGAACCGAATTTTCTAGTCCAAATTGTTGCCGCATCCGGAAATAAAATAAAATAGTTCCAAGTGATTTAGAAACTACAAGTATGTAAAATTTCTCGTTGATGTTGCGTTTTTATGTCCAGTATTATGTTGTGCCAAAAATTGACGTTTGATGTATATCATCTGTCTTTGTCATGACTTAGCTTGACTCTGGAACACCCTTAAGGGGAAAAATAAGTCTGAAGCTTAAGAAAATTCATTTTTTTTTCATAAATCGGTAGTTAAACTATTAAACAATATAATCTGAAAATTCCAAACGAAAATTTCGAGCCGTTTAAAAAATACAAACAATTAAGTTTCCAGCAAATTATACAATTTCTTAAAAAGTTGTCCACCATATTGGATACGCCATTTTAAATTTTTTAAAACTGACCTCAGATTCGTAATCAGCGCCTCCGAAAACATAGTATACAGTACTGTTTGGACAATTTCGATGATTTCCAATTGCATGATTCAAACCATTAACCTTTTCTAACATTTTTTTTTCAAACACGTTTTTCTCGAATCGACTTTTTTCGAATTTGTGTACACTCTGGCTTAAAAAGTTTTTAATCTATGATTCTGAAATTTAGAATGTTTCGTTATATAAATACACTTTATTTGAACTTTAATGCTGAACAATGTCTTTGTTTAATTTTTTTTTGTTATAAAAAATTGTATGAAAAAATGGTGAAAAACTATGTTTTTAGAACTGACAACAACATTTTCCCAGAAAACTTTTGTTACCACTGGCAGACAATTCATTTTTTCCTTATATAGAGAATTTTGACAATTTAAATGTTATTCTATGAAAAATCCTGAATTCGCAATTTAAAAGGGTAATAACAACAAAATATTGATTTACTAGAAAAATTTTATTTGGTGTAATAAAAATTTAAAAAACTAGTCTTAATCAGACTAATGTTAAACGAGATTAGAAGAAGCTCGTTTCGACGAAAGGTATTCTGGAATTTTAAACAATCACTTCATTCAAAACAGAAAATTAAGTTTTTAAAGATAAAAGAGGCATTAAAATAGATAATTTATTTTAATGTAAATTTACTTTAGCAACTGCGTAAAGACGAACAATGTATATTTAACATATTAAATTAATAAAATTTGTATGTTCAATTGTCAGGAAGTATAACTTTCTTCCTTATTTTGCTATAAGTGCTGACGTACTTCTATTATAAAATACGCATCTATCAGAAAAATATAATACAAAAGATTGAAGATATTCCTACACCCGTTTGACATTTTGGTAAACATTCATGGAAAAATCTACATATCATGTAAATTTTTAATCTTCTATTTATCATGGCTTGCTATATATAAGTTAAAATTCTATCGAAGTTGTTAATAACAAAAAAAATTATGAAGGTTAGAAGAAACTTTTTTATTTCACTGTTATATCTAGTAGGTATAGCAACTTCGAATTTTGCACAAAATTCGCAACCCAGTTCTGATGTAAGTTTGTTTTTACTTCTTACATTATTCATTGTCTTTTTTTACTTTGACTATTTTCTTCAAAATACCAATTACACTGATACTCTAAATAATCATAGTTTAATTATTTACTCTTTTTATTTTAGGAAAATGATTGTAACGAATCAAAAACTGATCAACTTTTTTCAATTATTAAAAACATAACAAATAATAACCGTTCATTTCTGCCTAAAAGATTAATAGTGCTATCGGACTCGAAAAAAGCAATGCATGTTCCATTAAAAGAAAGACTTGAGAAGGAGAAGGCAAATTTTGTACATTTTCATAACACATTCAATGTTGACATGCGAAAAACTTTCCAAACAGCTGCACTTTTTTTTGCCACATCAGAAATTAAGTTCATCATTCATGCGGATAGCATTAATAGAGCTGCAAATATTTTCTTAAATCTAACGCATATTTTTTCTAACCCCATAATATTTAACAAAAACATTGGATTTGCATTAACACTCAATCAAAGCGATGATGGAATTGATCAAATGTTAAAAACACTACAAGAAGTTGCTAAAAAATCAAACAAATCGGAAATTACAAAATTTGTTGACAGACTTGTTAGTAGGAAAAACATACCTATTGTGATTTTTAATAATCAGTCTTCGACAAATAGTTCAAACATTGATGATTTTATGACAATGCTTTTAAACAATGGGAATAAAGATCAAGAGTATTGGCTTTATGAATTCTATAAATTTAATTTCAATCAGCAGTTTCAGAAACTAATCAATTGCGCAATTGCCTTTGTAAACAATCAAATTTTTTCGGACATGAGAAACTTTTCATATAATTTGACAGAATATCTTTATCCCTCAAAGGACAGATTGTTACATTCCAATTCTTTAGATAGAAATCACTACTTTGACAATGTTGCCAAAACCTTTAATAATTTATGGCATTTTTCTCGATCGAAAGACATAAAAGATCCCAGAGATTATCTTAGAAAAATCATTAACTGCTTCCTACACTTCGATTATGAAAACATATTTACTGAAACGCACTATCTCTCACGAAATATTGATGCAGTAGAGTTTTTATTTTACGTTGCTAAGGAATCTTCATTTCCTGCTGTAACAGATGTTTGGTCTCAACCCTTACAAGAATTTAAACTGCGAGATGTACAAGTTTTGCACACTTGGTACCAGAAAATACCTGGTGGACTGTTATATCCCCGACAAACGGAAAAACGTTGTAAAGAAGTAGAATTGTGGTCTGAATTACGAATTACAGGAAATGCTGTTAGATTAAGTGACATTGATTTAAACAGCTGCAACAGTCAAGTTAAAATAATAAAACTGTTTGCCCTTGAAAAAGTAATAATAGACATAGACCTGCATTTAAGTGGAACAGAAATACAATTAGCTATTGTTGCACCTACATGGGAAGTATATACCTCGTCAGAAGATGTTCATAGTGAGGGATTTTCACCACATAGAATAATTAATTTAAAAGGTAAGAGTGGAGGACGCTATAAGGAGTCTCGGGCAGCAAATGGTAGTGATACCGGAAATAAAAATGGAAAACATGGACTGGCCGGTCTGCCAGGAGGACCAGGAGGTAATTTTTATGGAGTAGCGTATAAAATAATGAACCCCACAAAGTTGTACATCATTGCTGATGGAGGCAAAGGAGGAAACGGACAGGATGGTGGTCACGGAGGTAAAGGTAAAGATGGAAAGTCTTACAGCATTACAAAAGAAACTTTCGGATGTTTTCAAGACAAGCCACTGCGCAATTGGAAAACTGAGAAAAAAGAGGATATTAAAAATGTTGCGTATGGTAATTCAGCATTTAAAAGTGTACATATAGTTTATGGGGGAATAGGAGATTATGGTGGAAGAGGTGGCAATGGTGGTGTTGGAGGACAAAGTGGAAAGAAAGGTGATATTGTTATTGTCGAGTTATCAGACAATTCAAAAAGTTTAGTAATAGTATCAGCAGAGAATGGTTTCAAAGGGGAATCCGGAAAAGGTGGTGGTCCTGGGTTAGGTGGGGTAAAGGGAAACGACACCAAAGTTAGTTGTTGGACTCAATCAGCTTTCTTTCCAAATGGAAGAGCAGAAAGCGTGTACATGCAATATTACGACTTTGATAATGATGAAATGTTGGGTAAGAGTGGACTGCCAGGCATTAGCTTTAAAATGCGAAAAACCAGCCGTAGTCCACGTATTGTGCAAAGTTTTCTAAGTTCAGTTAACGATTATAAAATGTTTGCAAGACCACATTTGGCTAACCCAGATTTTGATGAGAAGAAAATGCTATCCGATTTCTATAATAAGCTAAATACTCATAAAAATATTGCGAAATTTGATGACAGGTTATCTTTGGTTGAAGAATTTGTCGGATTGGAAAGGCAGTACTTTTACCTAGGCAAGAAAATGGATCTTTCTACATCGTATGAAGCTTTAAAGCAACGTATTGAGATATTTAAAAAAAGATCGGGTAGTATTCAATCAAAGGATGAGGAATACAATAATGTAGTCGAGAAATTGGAAACATATATAGGAGGTAGGTTTTAAGTACTACACTCACATAACGTCGAAAATTGTCGATTCGACAGACTGAAGTGGATCGAAATGCAACTCAATTAAAATCACGATAACGTGGTCAAAAAATAAGATAACGAGTTGAAACTTAAAAAAATGGAAAGCTTATTAAATTATGCTATAGAAAACCATTTAATAAATTTTTTTAGAAATTTTAAGTGATTATATTAGTTGATAGGTCTCGGAGAGAAAATTTGACTAGATTTACGTCAAGTATATTTAGGGTAAATAGCATCAATACCTAATTGACGATAATTACCTCGAGTACCACTTAATATTTTTTAAGTTTTCTTAACTCAAATTAAAGCTGACACTTCAGCGAAGAAGGTAAAGTATGTCTCAATTTTTTCATGTCATTTTTGTATATCAGGTAGCGAGTTAAAGATATTGAACGATTATTAAAAAATTCAAGAGTTTCTTTTTCTAACTTATCAACAAATACTGTTAGAAATGGTGGTTGGTGGTGCTTCACAAAAACTCACTTTACTTTAAAATTAATGAATGTAGTTTATTTATCAATACAAATTGAGAATACACCACTGTTGTTCACCCATTATAAACACTGAGAAAATAAGACTTTAGCCTAGTAGCTCTATTTCTAGGTTAGAGTTCCTCGGAAGAAAACAAACAAGATACCGGCAATGACAATCAAATTTCAAGGTTACCGGAGCATTTACTCTGCTAAAATCAACAAAATGCTTTGCAGGTGCTATATCAACAACCTTTCTCGGATGCAGGAATCAAAAATTGGTTGTATTTAGTCAACTTATTTTCTTAGTGAACGCATTGAAGAATCAGTCAAGAAGCCATCGGCAAATGCACGGAAACACGCGAACGATGTGGACTGCATGGGAGCCAAAACGGAACTTCATCACATTGGGCCCTCGCTGACTGACCCAAAGGGTGGTAGAACTCCCACGAACGATCCAAGCTCCATCCTGTAGAGAGAGAAAGAGGGCAGGCATGGCTACAGAACAGGGCATAACTCACCTCAATAGGAACCTTAAACTCAATTAGAGATTTTATGACAGATTATAAACAACCCATTTAAATCATGCGAGAAATCCTACTTAAAATTTTAAACAAATACAATCACATTGATATTTCTAAAAAAAATTATTAATAGGTTCTCTAATTATTCTCTTATTAAGTTTTCCAAATTTTTAAGCTTTAACTCTCTACCTTATTTTTGACCAAATTATCGTGATTTTAATTGAGTTGTCTTTTTTTAATCCACTTCGGTCGGTCGGACTGACAATTCCCGACCATAATGTATACATAATTACAATACCTAGAAATAGTGACACTTACTTTATCTAAATTTACTGACTACAGTTCTTATAAATTATTTTCTGATTTCAGGAAAATTGAATGACAGCATTTCACATAATTTGCATCCTGTATTAACAAATGTTGCAAATGAGTTTGAAACTCTTAAAGAAAAATATGTAGAAAAAGTAAAGGAGCAAGAAGGGATATATAATGTATTAAAATTACTAGACACTAAATCAAAAGATATGGATAAAGCGATAGAAGAGGCTCAGTACTTGATCAATAAAGATTTACGAACAGCTATGGGAGACTTGGAAAACACTTTAGATCAAAATATTGAGACACTCCTGCAGGAAATCAATCAGCTGAAGGAAATAGCTAATGAAAAACAAATTGAGCTATTTCAAAGTCGTCAACAATTGCAAAATACTGTTGCAATGAAAAGGGTGTTTGGAATTATAAAAATAGGTTGTGGTGTAATTGGAGTCATTAATCCAGCTCTTGGTCTGGCAGCAACTGTCATTTCAACGACTCTTACAGGTATTGAAATAGCTTCTGAAAATTCTACAGTTCCAACTAAATTAGGCGAGATACCAAACGCTATTAAGACACTCACAACAGCAGTTGAAGATTTTTCAAATGACAGTAAAGAAAAAAAGGAAGAGGTATTGAAGATAAAAAGAGATTTTGTAACAAAAATGACAAAGGCAGCATCCACAGTGGGACAAAAAGTAATTAACGGATTGTGGAGTGTAAAGGAAGTCTTCAAACCATCCAACGCAAACTCAGAGTTAAGAAATTATAAACGGAATGAAATATATGATCAAGAAGAAGTTAAAGTAAAGAAGATGTTAGAAGATTCAGTCAAGGAAAATAAGCCAGACAAAGTGAAAGACTTCAAAATTGCTTCAGATATCATTCTGTATTTGAAATCGACAACTCAAATTTTGGAAACTGGATCAGAAGTTGTTACAAACATTATGAAAGATGAAGATAATGTCAATGAAATTACGAAAGCATTAAACGAAATAAAAAGCGACATACAAAAACTAGATAAATTTGAAAAAAGGGTTTATGTGGTGACTCAACCTATGCTAGATGAAATGGTCAATTTTCTAGATTCACAAGTTGTTAAAATGAAAAATACCAGTCTTAATAAACTGATCATTAATAAATGGAGAGTTTCGGAAACAATTAAAAACGTTACAATAATCATGGAGGAAACAACCAAAGGATTTAATGTTTCTAGCGACATTAAGTGGACTCTTGAGAAACTTTTTTCACTTTTCAATGTTATGTTCAAATTGCATGAGGCAATTTTAGATTATGGTAAAACAAAATCTCAGAATGAATATTCAGCCGAACTGCAAATTGCTCAAAAAGATCATCTGCTACTTAAAGACAGTTACTTAAAGATGTCGTTGGTAGAGTTACAGACATTAATAGCATATAACAAATTGTTTTTAACTTATGACGACTGGATATTTGCCTTCAAGCAATTTACTTTTCCTTTTGGTGCAAACGTTTTAGCAAAAAAGAATATTCAAGACACGTTTATCGATGGAGATATCCATGATGTTATTAAGAAAGTTATGTTTGATATTGACAATATTGAGGAATATCTAGTTAAAGATAATAAGAATAGAGAACTTCGGAGATATCAGACACCTGAAGCTTTTATGGGTAGCAGAAGCAAATCGAAAAGATTTTTCTTTGTTTGGAAGAACGAAACTAGCAAGCAACTTATCCAAAATATTTTAAGTGGACTAAACACCACATTAATATCAGTTCTACCAATGAATACTTTTAATGTAGTTAAATTTACGACATTGGGAATGCATTTCACATCGAAAAATCCTGAAGTACAGGAGAAATTATACGAAATATTAGGTGCTTTTAAGATGCAATTAATTCACCACGGAAATTCGACTTACAAGTTTAACAACAAGGTTTATGAAATTAGAACTGCTCCAGAGCTCTTGGAATTTGGTTTTCCTGAGAATCAGCAAGGTAATGTGGAAACAATATCGCATATCCATACATCTCTCACTAAAGGAGATTGCATGTTAAGCCCGTACGCAACCTGGAGTGCCAAAATTGTAAATAGAAATTTCAATCAAACAGAATTCCAATTATTAAAACAATTTATAGGTCAGGTAGATTTAGAATTAACAGGAAGAGGTTATTATTTACAGCACTTTAATTGTGAGAATTCATGCGAAAATATTGTACAAAAATATTATACTTATTTGCATGATGTGTAAGACATGAGAGAAATATATTTAAAATTGTACTAAAGCAATTTATATGACTACAAATTAGTGGATATTTTTGCAAAAAAAATTTAATTCAAACTTCTGTAAAAGAAATTTTTATTAAGCAAGATTGAACTAAAAAAATATATTCTTCGGATTAAAAATTTTAAAAAATGTATTAGTTGATTTTGGGTTCGATTCTGTAATGTCATCTCATTTTTATCTGATCTCACTGACCTTCAAATTTTTGTTCATAGTTTTGACAGTTTGAGTTTTAAACTATTCACGTAATTACATTTGTGTATTTTTATGTAACCGGATAAAAAGTATTTGATTTTTTTTAATATTGTGTAAATGAATTTTTATTCAAATATTGTATAATTAGCCTCAGAGAAGTGCTGTGAAATGTAGTGAAGTAAAAAGAACAATACAGAAGAACTATAAAAGAAATAAAACACGTTTACAAAATTATAATTTTGTATGTTGATTTTTACTTTTGAAATAATAAATAAATTGAAATATAGTAAGTTTTGTTATTTATAGGGGAGCGGGTCACAAAATGGATATAGTTTCGATTTAATGATCTAATATCCAAACTGAACAAGATATAGTAAACTGTTTATACCGAATGGAAGTACAATATATTAGATAACTTATGGCCATAGGGATTAAATTTTATTTTGAACATAAACATTTTTTAAAGCATTTTTTCCAATTGTTAAAGTTCTCGATCCAAAAAAAAATCTCAAATGGACACTTTCTTAAAAGTAACTGCAAAATGTGGTAAATAAAAAACAAACATCATGCAACAATTCTGAAACTAATACTTAATCATTTTAAAATAAAGTAGAGAAGATATCGAACTATCCAAGTCAAGGTGACCTTGACTTGGATAGATCGATATCTTCTCTAAGTTATTTTAATGTTATTTACCAAGTGATAAATTTATACTACTATTAAACTTAATCATTTTATTACGCAGTGCAACATTTTTAAGGTCATCGATTCTGAACCGATTTTTTAGAATCACTGCTGAAAGTACTTGCAAAAACTAGAAATTCTGCATCATTACTTTTGCCAAATTGGTTCGGGTATAGCTATTATTACATAGAAAATATGAGTTTATGATTGTATGAAAAAAATGTTGAGAAAATTTTTTAACAGATGGTGATAGTACAAGTGTGTTTGTGACAACTTGAGCTAGGGATGGGCGATCTCGATTCGATCTTCTGGGAATCAATCTTTTTGTTCCGATGGAACGAAAAAAAACGATTTTGGTCGAGTTATTGACCAAAAATGGTAGAAAATTGTAGAAAAATGGTTTAAAAATTGTCATTTTTGCGATTTTGAGGACCCAAATGCAATTTTTTCGGGTAAGTTTGTTTGTAGTGCTGCCCACGAGACCGAGACTAGTCTCGGTCTCGTCTCATCTGGTCTCGGTTTTCCAAAACGAGACCGAGACGAGACTCATCTAGGATAAAACGAGACGAGACCGATACAAAGTTACTCGAGACCGAGACTCTCGACGAAAATTTAAAACAAAAAATAAAATATTATTACGAAAATTTATTTATTATTTTTAAGTTAAGTTATTAATTTCCATAAATAATTTATGTAATTAATTAACAGACAAATATTTTTTAACTAAACATTTTTGTTATATTTTTATAAATAATCAATAAAATAAATTAAATTTAATTATTATTATTCAATTATATATGATATTATTTTTAAGGTCAGTTGGGGTAATTCCGAACAGAACTTTAATTTTCACGAATAGCGTAAGTTTTTTATTTTAAAAGGCAATTCTGTCGATTTTCTTTTACATTTACTTGTTACGTCACTTCCCTAGAATAATTACAAGAGTTAGTAGAATTTATAGGTGACCTTGAATTGCGAAAAACTGCTGTTCGCACTGAGAAAAAATTTTGTTTGAATCAAACATAATATGTTTGATTTAAACTTAATTTCACTTTGTTATACAGTCAAACATAGTTAGGTTTGATTTAAACAAATTTAGTGATTGATCGTCTATGTTTGATTTAAACATATTTTTTGTTTGATTCAAAAGAAAATTCCATTTACTTTAAACAAAATATAATTTTTCATTTTAAACAAAGTAAATTTTATTTGAAATAAAAGAAATTTTTATCCTTATTATATTATTGTTTTTATTTTAAACACAGAATTTTTTTATTTTAAACATAAAATATGTTCCGCGATAGTTTAGATTTTGTTTCTTGCTTTTCATATAAAGCCTCCTTTATGTTTGAGATTACTTCAAGTGTTAATATATAAACTGTGAAAACCGAAGAAAATTACACTTTTCATTAACTCCACACAATTCTGGAAATGTGGAACTTTAAATCAGTCTAATTGCCAACAAAAATGCACAAAAGAACCAATATCTTTAGTAAACTCATTTGTGCACAAAAGTTTTAATCACTTCAGGTATACCTCAATTTTTCTGTGAAATGATAACACTTACACATTTAAGAAATCACTTTTATAGAAAGAAAACCACAATTGTAAACATTTTTGTCTAAAAAAGCGATAGACACACTTAATCACTAGAAACGACGCGAAGATGTTTGACCGGAAAAGTAAACTAACGTCAGAACAGTAACGACGCCATATTGGATGCGCAAAGACCTCTGCGCATTCAATATGTTTGAATCAAACATAAAATATATTTCTTTCAATTATAAAGACTTCAAACACAAATTTGGTTTAATTTGAACAAAATTTAGTTTTTAATCAAACAAACAGAAAATTATCTTCAAACATAAAATATGTTTAAATCAAAACTTCAGATATTTCTAATATATTGAAATTAAACTTAAAAACATTATTTATTCAACTAAAATCATTCAAACAAATACTTATATTTAAATCAAGAAAATATTTTTCTCAGTGCGCCATTACCTCGACAATTTTGCCAAAATTGTAAAATTTTGGGGTAAAGCGAGCAGAATTTTTTTTAAGAAAGTTATCTAAAGTATATTACTGTAAAGGGATGAAATAGCTTGAAAAAAATTCATAGTAAGTATATGATACTTCAATTAGTTGAACACTGAAACAATTATTACAGTATATTTTACACAACTAATTTCGGAACAGCCGACGCAGAGCAGAAGTTAGTATTATTTAAATCGGACTTTTCAGGAAAATGTAAAGAAAATATCCGTATAATTTAAAAATATAGGTAATTTAAATTTTGCTTTATCTGGTCAGACGTATTACTACAAGAGTTCTGTAATATGTGTTGCCTAAAGCACCCTTGACCGTGCGGCTCTACCCATACGTCAAATCAATTTCTCTTAAATAAAATCAATTGTTTAAAGTTTTGATATTAAAATTTCAATAATTATACCTATAGGTTAAGTATTGTCAATAATTGTGTTTTTTTAAATAAAAATTCAATTAACTGCCTTATTATGTGCGACCACGCGACCTACAAGTATCACGTGACATTATACAACGTGATGTAGAATATTACAGAACTGTTATGGAACTGTTACGGCAGATATCATAGTGCAAATTCAAACAGTCTCAAACATAGTTTGTACTAAATATTTTCAACATTTTGTCATAAATTGTTCTGTATGAAATACAAAACGCTTTAACACTAACATCTATTTCAAAAATTACAGAACTATTTACAGTTACTCCTAAAATGTTCCGCTTTAAATAATGAAAGTTTCTGAGATTATAAAAAACTTCGTTCTGGAATCTTGTATATCCGCAACTCCTATATTAGTTCTGCAAAATATGCTGAAATAATTTTTTCCGTGAATGATAATGTATCATATAAGTTCAAAAAGCAACCATGCCTTTCGTAGCAATATAAAAAATTAAATAACTTGAACAAATATTAAGGGATTTAACTTTCTTAACTTTTATTTAAAGCTATAGTTAACTACTTCTTATATTTTGTGTAACACTTTCTTTAACTTAATTCTAAATTACTCGCATTAAAGCAAGTAGATTAATCGAGACTGTGAGACCGAGACCGAAATGGAGGCCATATTTGTCGAGACCGAGACGTGAAATTTTAATACTCAACGAGACCAAGACCGAGATCGAGACCATAATTTCCGAGACCGAGACCGAGATCTGCAATTTTGATATTTAACGAGACCGAGACGAGACTGTATGAAATCTCGTCTCTTCTCGTCTCGTGGGCAGCACTATTTGTTTGTTTGTTTGTTCAGCATTTTCTTTTTCCCATTCGATACCTACAACTTTGCTGAAGACACAAAAAAAAATATTTCTCTAGATTTACGAGATATAGCTGCATCAAAATATCGAAAAGTTGTAAAAATCTAATTTGAGCAAAAAAATGAATGATAGTATAAAATCCAAACCCGAACCAATTTGGCAAAAATAATGATACAGTTTTTTTTAGTTTTTGCAAGTATTTATTTCAGCGGCGATTCTCAAAAATCGGTTCAGAACTTTAATGTTGTCAATGTTATATTTATTTAGAAGTAACATTTTTAAAAACGTCAATTTAATAGTATAACAGTAACAAGAAGTAATGAGATATCGAAAAATATCGACATATCAAATTCTCAAACGATAACACTATTTTGATCATGAAAAAGGAAACATTTCATTTAGGTGATTCCAAAAATTATTGAAGAGAGTGTATAATCGAAAACATAAACATAAATACATTGAACAATGGTGCCTGTTCATCTTAGAGTATTTGACACCATTTTCTGAGCCCCAGTAAAAATTTGTATACAAACACAATATTAGTAAAATCATTTAAGAATATTATTATACGATAAATAAATAAATAACATTCATTCTAAATCAAAAATTTAAATAACTTTACCAACTTAAGAAAAAAATGTAACAGAACTTTTTCGGACACAAAATCACGTGGTGTGTGTAGAGAAACTGTTTTTTTTTCTTTAAATGTGCATCAAAAACTTAGTTTATACAAACAACAAAAATTTCAGAAAGCATAAGGCCAGGGGCGTACCCAGAAAAGTTTCTTGGTGGGGGTTTTATGTGGGAGTGAGAAAGACGACAATATATTGCTATCTCTTTCTCTCTCATAAACTGGCTTGTTTATTGGCAAAATAACTTTTTTGTTTACCTTCTTTAAAAATTGAACTAAAATAATTTTTTATGAAATAATACAAATTATTATACAATTCATATTAGTTTAGCTCGTATATAGAAATAAATTTAAATTTTTTATTACCTATTTATTATGTTACCAAAATATCGTTTAGAAAAATCTTGGCGTCTTGTAATCCATTCCGGTCATCTGAACGTTCACTGATATAATATTTTTTTTTTTTTTAGTGAATTCTCGAAAATCCCCCTCCCATTGAGAGTCACACGTGTGACTCTTAATAGTACCATTCGCATGCCTCTTAAAATTTGAATATATGTACATATTGACTTTACTTACATACACCTATTTGAACAGTTTTTCCCTGACGTTATAGAAAGTAGTTACCAAGGAAAATATACATTCTTAGAATTTAAAATGCGATAATAGAAAATGTATTAATGAATAAAACACACATATTTTTCACATATAAATATGAAAGTTTTTTTCAATTTCGATGTACAATTTATTTCTGCTGTCGCTTACGCGTAAGTATACACTACTATTAAATCCAAAGCTATAAAATAATACTAAACTCAATTTATTGAATCTAAACCGTAACAAAGATTTAAAAATGACATGAATTTTTTAAAAAATGTAATTTAGTATTTTCCATTGTTTATAAATGGGTGATTCTCCACGAAACCGACAATTTCATGTCCCTTGTGCTTTTTAAAAAACAAATTGCACATATGAAAATGAATCCAACCTTAAAAAGTAGCTCTAGTGATCACAAACAAAAGCCTGTAGCTACTTTAATTTATAGGGTTAAATATTTTTTGTTAAATTCAAATTTAAGGGCCAAATCGTCATGGTGAAGCCTGTCCCCAGGGTCATTATTAAGAAACAAAAATAAATATTTTTAGTAAACTTTAATAATAAAACTAATTAATTGTAACATTTTTCTATTGTCTAAGTGTGTAGAATTCAGAAAAAAAATTGGTTGTAATTTTTTTTTTATTTCTTTTTATACGTTATATCTGGTCCCCAGTTGGGTGCGTCATGGTGAAGTTTTTTTGAAAAATTGAAATATTTCATAAAAAGCAAATCAGAATTTAGTTATACTTTAGTATCAACAACAATTGACTTCCCTCAAGAGATTCACTACGACAGAAACAAATTTTATAATTGATTTAATTTTTTTTTTATGTTTGAAGCGCTAAATTTGTATAGGGAATCACTGAATCGTCATGGTGAAGCCTTTACATATTTCACAATAAATTAAAAAAAAAAAAAAAATTCAATAAATGATTGACAGTTGTATTATTTCAGTGAATATAAATGGCAGGAATGCGAAACCGATTGAAAATTGCTAATAATTTGTTTAAAAAACAGTATTCATTATGCGTCATGGTGAAGCTTCTTGGCTGTCTTTCATTGAATTTGTGATTTAACCAAGTGTACAATTCAAACAATTTTAGAATTGTGTCCAAATAAAATTAAGCAAATAAAAGTTAACTGAACTGTCATAATTTTAATAAAAGTTAAACAATAATTACTTTATAAATTTTCATAAGTTACCGTATAAATTTGTATAAATTGTTGGCAACTGATTTGCAAAATTTAAATTATATGTTAATAAATAACAATAAATGTTTTTAAAATAATTTATAAAATTATAACATATATTTTCATAAATTTTCACATAAATTTCTATAAATTACCACATAAAATTCCATAAATTACTACATAAATTTCATGACACAGTTTTTCAAATTCTGAATTTCGTTTGCATTATTTTTATAAATTACCTCAATATTTTCATAAATTACCGCATAAATTACCACCATAGATTTTTTTATTTGTTTATAGCGATTTTATCAACAAATTAAGCATTAAAATAAAATATGATCATAACAAAATCTTTCTAATTTTTCTTGTAGAATCGATTGTCATCCATAGTTCCAATTAAATGTGACTTATTATAATAAAAATTTATTATAATTTATTATTATAATTTATATTTTTATATAACTTATATAATTTATATTAAATTTATTATAATTTGTTTAAATATTGTTTAACAAATAGAAAATTTTAAAGTTAAAATGCAAATGAATTTTATTTCACTTTCCTGTAAATCCAACTATCAATTTTGTTAGATTGCAACCGATTATGGTACATGGATGCGGTAACTGCTAATTTGTTTAAAAAATACAAAAATTATAAACAATTTGTCCGGCCCATCACAGATATTTCATTCTTGACTATCATACTTGAAAGTTACATTACGATTTTTATTTTAATTAGATAAAAATTTTTCTAAAATAAGAGTAACCAAATTGTCGGTTTCGTGGAGAATCACCCAAATATATGTATAGTAAACGTTAACAACATAGCGCAATTATTAAGAAATATAAGCGACAAAAAATATTCTTACAAATAAATGAAAGTACAATGTAAAAAGCAATAATTGATTTTTAGAAATAAATTGTAGTCACTTTTAAGACGTTTAAAGTATCTTCTGTTTCATCTTCCATCTTAGAAAACTAATTCATTTTAAGATACTTTTACAAACTTTTTGGAAACAACTTAAAAGTGACTACAAATATGTCTTATAATGATATGCCTACTTTTTGCAGTGTAAAACTAAATCCAAAAGTCAACCAGATTTATATTTTTCAGAGTCCATCAGCAGATTTGGATTAACTATACTTTTCGAACTGTGTCAATGTTTATTAATGATGATTAAAAAAATGGAAATTTTTCTATTTCTCCTGTTTGTCTTAACAATTGTCAACTGCCAATCAGACAATATCGAAACTTTAAGACAATTAGAAAAAGCTCTTTATAATTCTTCTGTCCATATGCAAAAAGAAGTTCAAAATGAAAATGTCGCAATTTGCATTGGTGTCACAAGATCTGGAAAAAGCACATTGGTCAATTATTTAATGGGAAACCCTTTAATTGCTAATCGAAAAACCCCAAGAAAACCAATTACTATTTCAAAAGCAGATAGTTCTGCTGGACCAGCAATAGGAAGCGGATCAAATTCAGAGACTACAATTCCTAGTAGATGGTTATCAAATTATTTTCCTGGCATGAGCCTTTGGGATGCTCCAGGATTTGATGACAACAGAGGACCACAGCAGGACATCACAAATGCCTTTTACCTGTACCAACTACTGCAGAAAGTTAATTCTATGAGAATTATTGTTGTCGTAGATATAAATGATATTATAAACGACAGAATTACATCATTTGTTTCAGTTTTGAAATCTCTTGAAAACTTAATGGGCTATAAGATAAGAGAATGTTTTAAAAGTATTTCAGTCATTTTTTCTAAAGCGCCAAATACTTTTAATGATATTCCAGTAGATATGGAGTTTTTGAATGATACATTGAAAGACAACGTTTTGGCAAACAGTGAAATTCGTAGATCTCAAATTTCAAAAGATTTCGTAGAATTTTTAATCAATAATAATGAAAATATAGGAATTTTCAAACGAGCTACTAAAGAGAGTCCAGTTTCTTCTGATGTTGACGTTAATATTCTGACAGCTATTAGAAATTCTATTCCTGTGAAAAGAAATATTTTGCAAGAAATGAATCCAAGCATTTCGGATGCCTCAAAATTGTACTTATTTGAAGTTCGAGACAAGTTATTTTCTAAGCAAGCTTTCGAAGAATTGCAAGATGTTATTAGTCTTACTTTGAACAATAAAGTGAATTATTATAATGCTGTGAATGTCAACCAAATAACCAAAAAAGAAATGAATGCAAGGAAGCAAAACTTAACTAACTTTGAAAATCTACTTTTTGATGCTCTTGATAAAAATAAACGTTTTCGTGAAAAAATAGAAATTCTGCGAGAATTAGATTTCGCTATTGAGGAGAAAATAAAAAAATACAATTTAATTGAGAAATTTGTGTTAAGAGATTTCGTAGACAATGTATTGAAATTAAATGAGAGTTATATCTTGGACTTGAATCTCAAAACAGTTTTGTTGTCTTCAATTTCAAAAATAAGGGTAAGCACTTTTTTGTTAATTCAAAATTAGTAGAACCAAAACATAACAAGAAGTTTAGTGAGAAATTACATTTTTGGCCTGACTTTTTTATGAGGTTTGGCTAGTGCATTTACACAGCATAAGGATGGGTCTTTTAAAGAATGATGCAAGCATTATTAGATGAGCGATACACCTCTGTGTGTGGAACTCGGGCCTAAAGAGAGTTAAGGGAGCACACGCAGTTGCAACACCAAGAAATAGACATTTTTCACGAATTTTTTTCTCGTAAACCATTAAATTTTTTAAGAACATCGATTTTTTATCTAAAAAAACATCATTTAAACTTTAATTTAAAAAAAAAGTTTAAAATATTAAGTAGTTCCAAATTTATGTCCCGTCAAAGTGACGTCCTACCGAAAAACATGGTTTGCGGTGACCAACACTGTGGAAATCTGGTTCGTCTGAAATCAAAAAATGAAACGGGTTTACATTTATTGAAAGATTTTCTAGTACTTAATCGAAGAATAAAAAAAATATATATATATATGTATATTTTTGACAAAATGGCAACCTGTCAAAGTTGAACGTTAGTTTTCGTAAAAAAAGCAGTCGTTTTTCATCGATGTTTTGAAAGTTACAACTGCGAGTTCCCCCTTAACACTCACAGAAGGTAAACTTCTTCGGCCGACATTGTTCTATTGACAAAGGATTCTTTTCGGTTTTCTCCCTTTTTTCTATCATACCTTTCTGAACTCCGGTTCAATTCTGGTTCCTTTCCCTAAGACCATCGATGTTCTTGTTTTTCATTACCTGTAAAATAAAGGATTCGATAAGCTGCCACGCATTCACAGCCCTTAAGGGGGTAGTCTGGTGTTCGAGCCTGTGTTAAACGCTTATTATAATAATTTTTTTTTTTTTTATTATAAAATAAAATATTATTACATTAAATCTTTTAACATCTTTTAGTTCATATTATAAATTGTCAAAAAAAATTGTATTTTATAATTTTAAAATTAATGTTGATATATATATTTATAAATAATGTTTATAATAAAAAAACGAAGTAGGAGGCTGGCGCAGGTGATAACATCCGTTGGCGTTATCCAAAACAAAAAAATCAAATTGATTATTGTTCTGTATGTTAGCGGCTATCGCCTGAACTAGAATAAAAAAATTGTTGTTAATAAATAACAAAATGGCGTACTATAAAACAAAGAAATACAAAAATCGACCGTTTATTATTGATAAAAAGTTAAAAATAAAAAAAAGTTATTAATAAAAATGCGTAATTCTAGTTCGGGCCAGAGCCATGGTTGTGTAGAGTAAGCTGTAAAAAAATTAGAGCAATCGGTACGATAGATTTTTTTAAATCACCTGCGCCGCTTAAAAAAATGTCATTTCGAGAAAAACGGGTTTAAAGATAAACAATCATAATCAAGTATACTGAGTATACAACTTTTTCAAAAATGGTTCGATTTGACTAAAACTCGTTACTCGGGGGTTTTTAGGGTCGCTGATTACGAATCCGGTTTTAGTTTTTGAAAATTCAAAATGGCGGATCCAATATGGCGGCCGAAAAAATAAAAAATCATTGGATTCGACTAAAATTCGTTACTCGGGGGTTTTCAGGGTCGCTGATTACGAATCCGGTATTAGTTTTTGAAAATTCAAAATGGCGGATCCACTATGGCAGCCGAAAAAATAAAAAACAATTGGAATCAACTAAAATTCGTTAGTCGGGGGTTTTCAGGGTCGCTGATTACGAATCCGGTTTTAGTTTTTGAAAATTCAAAATGGCGGATCCAATATGGCGGACAAAAAATAAAAAACCATTGGATTCGACTAAAATTCGTTACTCGGGGGTTTTCAGGGTCGCTGATTACGAATCCGGTGTTAGTTTTTAAAAAAATAAAATAACGGATCCAATATGGCGGACATATTTTTTAAAAATTACTGAATTCAGCTGAAAATTGTTACCCGGGGGTTTTTGGGGTCGCTGAATACGAATCTTATGTCAAAATTTAAAAATTCAAAATGGCGGATCCAATATAGCGGACAATTTTTAAAAAAATTACTGAAATCAGCTGAATATTGTTACTAGAAGGTTCTTGGAGTCGCTGATTACGGAGTTGTTGGTAAAATTTAAAAAGTAATAAATATAAACTGAATAACTCAGAAACAAATCCCCTAAAATAACGAAATAACGCGCTTAGAAAATTGTTTTTATCATAGAGAAGTCCTGAAAGGACTGATTGTAATTTATTTTCTATTTATTAATATTTAAAAGTGGCACACGCTTTAACACTGGAATATGCTTTTATTTATAATGTCGTATCTGACATTTCTTTATCTTGACTATTCAAGTGCTAAAGAGTGTGCTTCTTTTAAAAATAATTAAATAGAAAATAAATTACAATCAGTCCTTTTCAGGACTTCCCTTTGATAAAAAATTTTTTCCTAAGCGCGTCATTTCGTTATTTTGTAGATTTATTTCTTTTTAAATTTCACTAACAAATCCGTAATCAGTGACTCCAAGAACCTTCTAGTAACAATATTTACCTTATTTCAGTAATTTTTTTAAAAATCTTCCGACATATCGGATCCGCCATTTTGAATTTTTAAATTCTGACGTTGGATTCGTAGGGGAAACTGACCTATGGTGGATAGCCATTCCAACAGTGGATAACTTTAAATAATTACGAAATAAACTATAAATTTCAATCATAATAATGATTGGAACATTTAGCAATTAATATTCATTATAGTTTTCTAAGATTTGTTTCGGTATAATGAATAATTTTTAAAATCTTTAAAGCTATCCACTGTTGGAACGGATATCCACCATAGGGCGGTTTCCCCTACTCAGCGACCCCAAAACCCTCCGAGTTAATTTTGAATTTAATAAAATTAATCCGCCATATTGGATCCGCCATTTTGAATTTCTAAATTCTGACGTTGGATTCGTATTCAGCGTCCTCAGAAATATTAATATTAGAGGTTTTAATTATTTTTGTCATAAGATGTAAGATTCTTTAAAGTACCGTAAAACAGGGTAATTTCGCTCAAATTTTCATGTTTTTTTTTAAAAAGTATACGAAAAAGTTAATAATAAATTTTGGTACTGAAAATATATAATCTCTGACTCTTCCTCTTTAATTTCACAAAATAAAAAAATTACTATATATTGCGTAAACCTATTTAATATACCTTTTTATTGTGAGCGAAATTACACTTCAATGTGGGGTAATTTCGCTCAACTTTAATGACTTTAATTTTTAACAACAAAAATATGTTAGTTCACAAGCTATAATCACTTTATAAAATCATTATAAATAAAATAATGTTATTTAATTAATATTTACAGTCATCAGAATAAATATTTAACCACGTTTCGTGTTTTATAATTTCGTAAAATTTTTGAATTTTGTCATGAGAAATAGCCTTAGATCCTTGATAAACAATTGAATGATACATTGTATTCATGAACGAAATTACCCAACAAATATGAAATATTTTTTTTAAATTGACTTTTTTCAAAATCTATTCAACTTTTCAGTAATTTTATTTTGTCTAAATCATGTCAGGGATATAGGAAATAAGATTATTGGATGATTTTAACATAAAATATTTTAAATATAGGTTTCACAAGCGACTTTTACACACTACTTGTTCAATGAGCAAAATAGACATCTTTAAATAAATATTATTTTTATTAAAACTTGACTATAATTCTACTTTAAAATACCCTTGAGACACAGTTTGATACTTTTCTTAACATTAGCAATTGCAAATTTTATATTTTTCTTCCTAGAAATAATAATAAATAATTTTTGAAAAAAAAAGTTTCCACTGAGCGAAGTTACACTACATGAGCGAAGTTAGCCTGTTTTACGGTATCAAGAACGCAAATTTTTAAATTATTGCACATATGTGTCTGTGATGGCCGCCATTTTGAAAATCTCAAAATCAGCCACTCACCATTCGATTGCACATAAAAAATGCTGAATTTTAAACTATATAACTTTGCAATAGCTTAAAACCACGAGTGAGACTATTGCAGCTTCAGCGAATCTTGTAGTCAGCCCGAGCGGTCCTAACTTACTTTCGACTCTGGGCTATAACTTCGTTAATATTTGGTGTTTCGGACTAAAATTTGCACAGTGTATTCTTCAAATGCAGTACTTTCGAAATAAGTAAAAAAAAAAAATCGATTTTTTGAACTCCGAACACCAGACTACCCCCTTAACATAGGTTAATCATGTTGAGGGTGATCTCAGTCCGGTAGATTCCCCATTCCATCTCATCTGACACTCCTCAAATAATCTATTTCTGTCAATCCTACGGATTAGCGCCTTTAAGTGCTGTTCATCTTCGTCTAGAAACGAGCTTCCCCGATCTTTAGTGAGAAAATAGGCTATTTACCTTCCTCTCGCTAACAGATTGATTGGCGGAATGCTCGCTAAGACCTAAACAGTCCAGTAGACTGAGACTATTCTGATCAATACTATTCTCTGAGCCGAAAGTAATCTCCTACAGATGGCGTGTTTATCTAGGAAAGGTTCCTAGGAACTGCTTATAACAACTCTGAATGTACCACGCTCGCAACTAATCTCCCTTTGAATTTCCTAGGACCATTAATGTTAGGCATGAGCCGGGAAAGATTTCTTCAACATTAAGTGGCTGTAGTCATTGCAGATGTTAAATATTGGTCGAAGCTATGCTTCTTGTCCAACTCGACTCGCAGGTACTTAATTGTGCTTTTCCATTGAACTTCAGTTCCATCAATCTCGATTTTATTATTATTATTATTAAGAGGAGGGGAATGGTTAAGTGCAACCAATAGCGCTTGGGTAACCCCTTTACGCCCCCCCAAAACGAGCTATCTAATCCAGAACCCAGAGCCCCCTCCACAAAGAGAGAACTCGAGCCGGAGTAATAGCAGCGATATCTGCTTCTCAAGGAAAAATTTTCCTGTAAGATGAAGTCGTTCGCTAGATAGCGAAGGGCAATGGCAGAGAACATGAGTAGAGGTTTCGTCCTCTTTACCACACTTCTGACACTCGGGGTCGTTAACGATGACGAATTTGTGTCATCGATAGCGAAGATCCCCATGATCAGATAATATTTGCATTAGGGTCTTGGCATCTGTCCTGCTGGGCCTACAGAAGTCTGCAGCTCGTTTGAGGTTAATAGTGTTACCAAGGAGTGACTTAGCTTGTCTATCACCAGCATAGTCATTCCACCCCTTTGATGTTCTGCAAGTAGCCATTTTTTGAATTCTAAGGCCAGCACTGCATTAGAGAAATTAGCAGACGGGTCAGGGCCAATAATACGGCTACTGCTACCCGCTTTTGCTAGTCGATCCGCCACCTCGTTACCCTTAATCCCACAGATCAATCTCGATAGATGATGCTACAATGGATCTGCGGTCTGTAACGAGCAGCGCTTCAGTCTTTGCCAAACCGACGACCTTGGATGTCCGTGGGTAGTTTCATCCGAATGGTGTCGTCGTATATATCGTTCGATACAAATAGCCCTACTAACTCAAGATTTGTCAGTGTAGGACATTGATGAAAAAACTGAAAATCATTAAAAGATTAATAATAAATTAATAATATTGTATGTTTATTAATAATGTTAACATTTTAAGATCCTATTAAATTAAATGGAAAGTATCTCTCTAAATTAAACTTTCTTTTTTCAGTATGTATCTTGCGATGAAGTATCGAAAGTCAAGAAGATGCAAGTCACTGGCGTAATCATCAATATTAGGGACATCTTTATTGATCAGTGCAGTCAAGATATCAAGTACCTTGAAATATTCGCAACGCAGAAAGTGTTTATAGATGCTGACTTAAATTTGGCTGGACGAGAAATGCAGGTAACAATTATTGCTCCTGCTTGGGAAATTGTAGGTAACCGTCAATTTATTCTGAGTGGAAATAATGCAACAGAACTAGAGGAAAAACATGCAACAAATGGAATTGAAAAAGGAAATAAGAATGGAGCTCATGGAATAGCTGGATCGCCGGGTGGAGCTAGCGGAATATTCTACGGAGTCGCGTCTCAAATCATCAATGCGAAACAATTAACCATTTTGGCTAACGGGGGTAGAGGAGGACAGGGTCAAAATGGAGGCAATGGAGCAAAGGGTGAAGATGGAATAGATAGAAGTAATGAAAAGCCTAAATTTGATTGTTCTCCAAATAGAAGAGGATGGCGGTATACAAGTTCTTATAGAATCACATCTGAATATGGTGTTACCTTAACAACCTATTATCAGAACTTCGATAACGAAGGAAAACGGGGCGGAAATGGCGGAAATGGAGGGGCAAGTGGTCTAGGAGGATATAAGGGTAATGTCGTTTTGTTTGAACTATCAAAAAATGATTCCTTAAGTTCTGTTGGGATTTCTTCAGCCCAGGGTGATTGTGGTAATCCAGGCTTAGGTGGTGTAGGAGGTATCTCAGGACAAACAACAGATAGAATGATAGCTTCATGCACTTGCTATAGTTATCCTTGTGATTCTGCATCGATTCACAAAAACGACAGATATACTGCTCCTTTACAAACCTTTGGCCAAACAGGAGAAAAGGGAATCAGCTTAAAAAAACGTCATATGCCTAAGATAGTTCCCATTGTCACAAGTTTAGCGGATTCAATAAATGCATATAAAGTATATGCCAGATACCGACTAGCAAAAGATAATTTTAAAGAAGACCAACTGGAATCATTTTATCAGTCACTTAATACTCATAAAGGAGTAACTGAATTATATGATACACTTGCCTTAGTTAAAGACTTCTCGGATTTAGAGTTACAGTACTTCAGTTTACAAGATAAAGTCAATTTAACATTATCCTACACCGATTTACAAGAACGAATTCTTAAGTATGCAAAAAAACTTAATTATGACAAAGAAGATAATCAGGAGAATATAAATATCCTAGAAAATATATATGAGGATATAAAAGGTACGTTTATTCTTTATATGATTAATATTATTTTTTATTCTATTATTATTTTATTACTACTAATTCATCTATTTTTCTCTTTTTCAGAAAAAATAGAGAAACTAGATGCTGAAAAGATTTTTCCTGTCATGACGAATATTGTTAGTGGATTTAAATCTAATACTGAAATGACAATTAACAAGTTAAACGATCAAGAAAAGATAAACACAATGCTAAAGGTGCTCGATTCGACTGAACTAAATGATCTAATTGAAGATGCGAACCATTTAATAAACGATGACTTACTTAACTCCATGAGAGACTTGGAAACTACTTTGGATCAAAACATAAATTCCCTACTTACGGAGATTTCAGGTCAAATTAACAATACTCTTATAAAAGAAGATGAATTGCTAGAAAGTCGTGCACAATTGGAAAAAGCTATCATTTTAAAATCCGTGTTTGGAGTTATGAAAGTTGCCTGTGGAGTTGTCGGAATAATAAATCCTGCACTTGGTATGGCAACGAGCGTTGCTTCAACTATTATTACTAATATTGAAGCAGCAAATATTGAACCCAACATCAATACACATTTGCCCCAGATATCAAAGACTTTTGAGGCTCTTCAAAGCGGCGCAGAAAAATTTTCGAAAAAAGATCAGAAACAAGATGAACTAGTTTTAAAAATACAGAAGGACTTTATCTTAAAGGCGAAGCAAAAAGTAACAAAATATGGTTTAGATATTATCGATAATGTGTGGAACGATACCAAAGACATTAGAAACAAATTACCATGGATTAGGAGAGGATTATATCGAGTCATAGAAGGAAGAATAAATGAAATGAAACTGAATGCACAAAGGGACAACCAACAAACAAAAGTAGAAGATTGCAATAGTGGAATAAATGTAATAAAATTTATAAAAATAACTAATGAAGTATTAAAAACCGGATCGGAAACAATCGGAAGTGTCGTGAGTAATCAGGTTAAAATGGACGAAATTGATAAGGCCCTTAAGGCAAATCAAGCAAACTTGGAATTGCTGGAACAACACCAGGAAAATGTTTATTCGGAAACTCAACCCATGTTGGAAGAAATGCTCGAGTTTATGGATAAAACAAGACAAAATATGAGCCAAATGAATGAAAATAAACTGATCATTGTCGAATGGAAAGTTACCGAAATGTTAGAGGACTTACAACGCAACTTGACATTTACACTAAAAGCTTTCAATGCCACCGAGTCTTTGAATTGGACTCTTAAAAAGCTAACTAACACTTTTGCCCAGATGAACAAATTGCACACGAACATTGTAAACTATAATAGACAAAAAGCTCAAAATGATAATCAAGTTGCGCTGCATTTAGCACATGTGGGTAAAATATTAACAAGAGATAACCGCCTAATGAGGGCATTGGCTGATTTAAAAACAGTACTGTTCCAAAATTCATTACGCGATTCATATAAGGAGTGGTTATCTGCCTTTAAACAATTTGCTTTTCCTTACGGCGGAAACATTTTAGCAAGACAAGAAAAGGAAAATATATTTGTAAACCAAGATATTTCTCATGTAGTTAATGATATAAAAGCGAATGTCGAAAAGTTTAAGAAAATTTTTGTTTCAGATAAAGAATTAACGAATCAGTTTTTGATTAACAGAACAACAACTAACCCCAGGAATCCAATTTTTACCATTTGGAGTAAACGAAATAATGGACAATCTATTAGAAAGATATTGAGTGGCAATAAGACAACACTGCACGCACAAATAACACCACAGAGTAAAACAGCTATGAAATTTAATCAAATACAAATACTTTTTATTCACACGAATCCAAATGAGCAAGAAAAATTAAACGAAGTTTTACTAGATTTTAGCGTTGATTTGACCCATCAAGGAGATTCAACATATAGATTTAAAACCAATGTTTTTGAAATTAAAACAAGCCCAATAACACTACAATACATTTTGACAAATGAATTTTCAGACAATCCTCCGTTAGGGGCGTCACCAATATATAAAACAGTTATAAACGGTGATTGCATGTTAAGTCCATATGCGACATGGACCATCAAACTCATAGATGACAAATCTCAGGGTTTTAAAATTCTCGATCAGTTTGTGGACAAAGTAGATTTACAATTAGTAGGAAAAGGCCTTTATTTAGGTTACGATTACTGTGATACAATGTGTGAAATCAATATGTTAAAATATTATAAGAAAACCTCCGACATTTATTGATAACAACTTCTTACAGAGTAAAATATTAACATTTTATTTTTATTTAAGAATGATCTGAAATTCATTTAGCATATACTTCATTTTTATGTGTTTGATGTTTATAAACGTTTGAGGAAAATTCTATTTTTGAAATTGTGTATAGATTAGAAATGAAATTTCTAAACCGTAGAAAATGTCTAACTAAAAAAAATTTAAATTTAGAAATTCACAATTGTCATCTGGTCAATGAAGTTCGTAGAAAATTTTCATGATTCAGAACCTCTTCGGAACCCAGTAAACAAGTGAAACTGGATACATTTTCCATGATAAATACCTAGTAAACCTCATTATACCATCTCCTCGACATTTATCCCTACCTATTTTTTAATTTTCCACAGCCGTAATCTTGAGTGGACGAAAATCCTGCCAAATATGCTTGAACTTACATTTTAAAAGCAACCAATAATTTATTATTTTCAAACTGCAACGAGTTTATAAAATTGTGAACGGGAAAAAAAGACGAATATTTTGTATTAAAAAGATGTTTTAAAGAGTAGAATATATATCCCAAGTGTATTTATGTAATTCATGTGCCTTTTATTTAATGAAAAAGGAACCTTGCATGCTTCATTACAAACAGAATTCATTGGTTTTTACTAGTCATGCAAAAAAACGAAATATGATATCTATAGTTATATTTATGTAGTTGTTCTCCTGTTAAAAAGTTAAATAAAAAGTTTATAGGCGAAAACTAAATATAATTTGTAGCCCAAAATACACATTTCAATGATGAAAAATATCGTTAGTGATCCAAACACAAAATTTCTCAGCGGTTTTTCTCTAAAACTACTGAATATTTTTGAATGAAATTTTGTCAAATTACTTAAAATATCACCTGAAAGATCTGTGTACCCCTAACTTATTTGGATTTTGCCTTTAAATAAATTTTTTGAATTTATTCTAGTTCTAGGCAATTTTACAAAAGTACAATGCTAAAAATTTGGGGAGTTAACGGCTGCTGGAGTTTGGAGTTAAATTTCTGTAGTTAAAAATCAACTCCAAAAGTAAGCGAGGCTTATACGTGTCATTATAAAGAAGAGTGAAAATGTAAGGAATAGCCGTTAACTCCCTTCACTGTAACTCGGAAAGCGTGCGACTTTTATAGAGTCCCGTTGTGAGTTAAATTTTAACTCCCTTTTTTAACAGTGTAATTTTTAGGAAAAATTAGAACAATTTAGAGGTAGAAACAGCTTCCAGATGAAATTTTATTTAAATCTATTTAGTTTCAGATACATAAAAATATTCAGTAGTTTTAGAGAAAAACTCTGAGAAATTTTGCCTTTTTATGTCACGTGACTTCTGACGTCACTCTCTATCAACTGCTTTTAAATTAATATAATAATTTAAATGCAAAAGACTATTTCACTTAAATTCGGCAGCCTTGAATGACTACCCTCTATAAACATTATAAATTAAATTCGTATATTTGCTTCTAATAATAATTGTACAAATAGAATTTTTGCTGTGTCAGTTGCCGCACATGGAATTAATAAGTAAAGTATAAATATGTATAAATATAAAGTCTAACAAAAAACAATTCTTTAAACAAATAAGCGAGTTATTTGAATAAATAAGTTAATTTATGACAAATTAACTTCAACAACTTCAAAAGACGCAAAAAAACGTTTCACTTAAGGACATGTGATGAAGTACAACGTCACTAGTATAGGCAAAATTTGTCCGTAAACTTTCTCTTAAAATAATAAATATTTTGACACCAAACTTTGTAGAGTTACTTAAAATATTATTAAGAAGGTCTCTTTGACCCAAGTTTGTTTAAATTTTGCCTTTAAATTAATTTTTTCAATTCTTCGAAAATCAGTACTTTTTAAAAAAGTACTGACAAATTTTGCCTTATACCAGTGATGTCATTCTCCATCACATGCCCTTAACAGAAAGTTTTATTAAAATTATTGAAAATATATTATCGATTTTTTATTAAAATTAATATTTTTTTTTAAAATTAATTTTTATTAAAACTGTTTATTCAATTGTGAGGAAGAAAAATATTGATAAGAAAAGACGTCAACATATTGTCTATTCAAACAATGAATACATTAAAATATATAAATAGAAAATTAAGTGACAAAATATTATATTGTCTGTGTCAAATTTTTTTAAACTTTGCAGTTTTGTAGCTCATAATCTTCTGAACAAAAGATCCTAATAGCAAAACCTCCAAAACTCAATAATTTTTTTTCGTACATCACGTCGAGCCATAAAAAATTAGTCATAAATAATTAAGAATTTCGACATATGCTTCAAGATCAAGAATCACTTAAGGCTCATGGCTTAAAGCTCAAGGATTATTTTTAGCTCAAGGCCCAATTATGGCTCAAAGATTGATTATGGCTCAGGCTTTATTATGCCCAAGACTCGATTTTGGATCAAGGATCAATTATGGCTCAAGGCTCAACTATAGCTCAAAGATTGATTATGGCTTATAAATGGATTAAGGCTTAAGGCTTGATTAGTTTCAGGCTTGATTATGTCCAAAACTTGCTTTTAGATCAGGGATCAATTATGGCTCAAGGCTCAACTATGGCTCAAAGATTGATTATGGCTTATAAATGGATTAAGGCTTCAGGCTTGATTGGCTTAAGGTTTGATTATGTCCAAAACTCGCTTTTGGCTCAGCGGTCAACTATGGCTTAAGGCTCAATTATGGTTTAAAGATTAATTATGCCCAAGACTCGATTTTGGCTCAAGGATCAATTATGGCTCAAGGCTAAACTATAGCATAAAAATTGATTATGGATTATGGATGGAATAAGGCTTACAGCTTGATTGGCTTCAGGCTTGATTATATCCAAATTTGCTTTTGGCTAAGGGATAAATTATGGCTTAAAGCTTTAAAATAGCTTAAAGATTGTTTATTGCTTATGAAGGGATTAAGGCTTAAGGCTTGATAGGCTTTAGGCTTGATTATATCTAAAACTCGCTTTTGGCTCAAGGATCAACTATGTCTTAACGCTTAATTATGGCTTATGGCTTAATTAGCTTTAGGCTTGATTATGCCCAAAACTCGCTTTTGGCTCAAAGATCAATTATGGCTTAAGGCTTTAATATGGCTTAAAGATTGATTATAGCTTATAAATGAATTAAGGCTAAAGGCTTGATTGACTTCACGGTTGAGTTTGTCGAAAACTCGCTTTTGGCTCAGGGATCAACTATGGCTTAAGGCTCAATTATGGCTCAAAGATTTATTATATCATATAGATGGAATAAGGCTTAAGCCTTCTTGGCTTCAGGCTTGATTATGCCCAAAACTAGATTTTAGCTCAAGGATCAATTATGGCTAAAGGCTTAGTTATTATGGCTCAAAGAATAATTATAGCTTATGGATGGATTTAGGCTTAAGGCTTGAATTAGCTTTAAGCATGATTATGTCCAAGACTCGATTTTGGCTCAAGGATCAATCATTGGCTCAAGTCATAATTATGGGTCAACGATTGATTATAATTCGAGGCTAAATATGGCTTAGCAATTGTATTGGTTTCAGGCTTGATTATGCCTAAGACTCGATTTTTTCTCAATGGATCAATTATGGTTCAAGGTTCAACAATGGCTCAATGATTGATTATGGCTTCTAGACATAATCAAGCCTGAAGCCATTACAAGCCTAAAGCCTTAATTTATTAATAAGCTATAATCAATCTTTAAGCCATAATTAAGCCTTGAGCCTTAATTGATACCTCGAGAAAAAGCGAGTATAAACATAATGAGGCCTGAAGCCAATACAATTTCTAAGCCATATTTATCCTCAAATTATAATCAATCGTTGAGCCATAATTAAGAATTGAGCATATAATTGATCCTCGAGCCTAAATCGAGTTTTGGACATTATCAAGCCTAAAGCGAATACAAGCCTTAATCTTTATCCATCCAAAAGCCATAATCAATCTTTAAGCTATATTCGAGCCTTAAGCCATAATTGATCAGTGAGCCAAAAGCGAGTTTTGGACATAATCAAGCCTGAAACCAATTAAGCCTTAAGCCTTAATCCATTAATAAGCCATGATCAATCTTTAAGCCATTTTCAAGCCTTTAGCCGTAACTGATCCCTAAGAAAAAAGCGAGTTTTGGACATAATCATGCCTGAAGCCAATCATGCCTTAAGCCTTAATCCATTTATAAGCCATAATCAATCTTTAAGCCATTTTCAAGCCGTTAGCCGTAACTGATCCCTAAGCCAAAAGCGAGTTTTGGACATAATCAAGCCTGAGCCAATCAAGTATTAGGCCTTAATCGATCCATAGGCCATAATTAATCTTTAAGCCATATTTTAAGCCTTAAGCTATAATCGATCCCTGAGCCAAAAGCGAGTTTTGGACATTATCAAGCCTGAAGACAATCAAGCCATAAACCATAATCCATTTATAAGCTATAATCAATCTTTAAGCCATATTAAAGCCTTAAGTCATAATTGATCTTTGAGCCAAAAGCGAGTTTTAGACATTATCAAGCCTGAAGCCAATCAAGCCTTAAGCCTTAATCCATTTATAAGCTATAATCAATCTTAAAGCCATATTTAAGCCTTAGGCCATAATTGATCTCTGAGCCAAAATCGAGTTTTGGACATAATCAAGACTGAAGCCAATCAAGCCTTAAGCCTTAATCCATTTATAAGCCATAATCAATCTTTAAGCCACATTTTAAGCCTCAAGCCATAATTCATCTCTGAGCCAAAAGCGAGTTTTGGACTTTATCAAGCTTGAAGCCAATCAAGCCGTAAGCCTTAATCCATCCATAATCCCTAATCAATCTTTAAGCCACATTTTAAGCCTTAAGCTATAATCGATCCCTGAGCCAAAAGCGAGCTTTGGACATTATCAAGCCTGAAGCCAAACAAGCCTTAAGCGTTAATCCATTTATAAGCTATAATCAATCTTTAAGCCATATTAAAGCCTTAATCCATAATTGATATTTGAGCCAAAAGCGAGTTTTGGACTTTATCAAGCTTGAAGCCAATCAAGCCGTAAGCCTTAATCCATCCATAATCCATAATCAATCTTTAAGCCATATTTAAGCATTAGGCCATAATTGATCCCTGAGCTAAAAGCGAGTTTTGGACATAATCAAGACTGAAGCCAATCAAGCCTTAAGCCTTAATCCATTTATAAGCCATAATCAATCTTAAGGCCATATTCAAGCCTCAAGCCATAATTGATCTCTGAGCCAAAAGCGAGTTTTGGACATTATCAAGCCTGAAGCTAATCAAGCCGTAAGCCTTAATCCATCCATAATCCCTAATCAATCTTTAAGCCACATTTTAAGCCTTAAGCTATAATCGATGCCTGAGCCAAAAGGGAGTTTTGGACATTATCAAGCCTGAAGCCAATCAAGCCTTAAGCCTTAATCCATTTATAAGCCATAATGAATCTTTAAGCCATATTAAAGCCTTAATCCATAATTGATATTTGAGCCAAAAGCGAGTTTTGGACATTATCAAGCCTGAAGCCAATCAAGCCTTAAGCCTTAATCCATCAATAAGCCATGATCAATCTTTAAGCCATTTTCAAGCCTTAAGCCGGAACTAATCCCTGAGCCAAAAGCGAGTTTTGGACATAATCATGCCTGAAGCCAATTAAGCCTTAAGCCTTAATCCATTTATAAGCTATAATCAATCTTTAAGCCATATTAAAGCCTTAATCAATAATTGATCTTTGAGCCAAAAGCGAGTTTTGGACTTTATCAAGCTTGAACCCAATCAAGCCGTAAGCCTTAATCCATCCATAATCCATAATCAATCTTTAAGCCATATTTAAGCCTTAGGCCATAATTGATCCCTGAGCCAAAAGCGAGTTTTGGACATAATCAAGACTGAAGCCAATCAAGCCTTAAGCCTTAATCCATTTATAAGCCATAATCAATCTTCAGGCCATATTCAAGCCTCAAGCCATAATTGATCTCTGAGCCAAAAGCGAGTTTTGGACTTTATCAAGCTTGAAGCCAATCAAGCCGTAAGCCTTAATCCATCCATAATCCATAATCAATTTTTAAGCCATATTTAAGCCTTAGGCCATAATTGATCCCTGAGCCAAAAGCGAGTTTTGGACATAATCAAGACTAAAGCCAATCAAGCCTTAAGCCTTAATCCATTTATAAGCCATAATCAATCTTCAGGCCATATTCAAGCCTCAAGCCATAATTGATCTCTGAGCCAAAAGCGAGTTTTGGACTTTATCAAGCTTGAAGCCAATCAAGCCGTAAGCCTTAATCCATCCATAATCCCTAACAAATCTTTAAGCCACATTTTAAGCCTTAAGCTATAATCGATCCCTGAGCCAAAAGCGAGCTTTGGACATTATCAAGCCTGAAGCCAAACAAGCCTTAAGCGTTAATCCATTTATAAGCTATAATCAATCTTTAAGCCATATTAAAGCCTTAATCCATAATTGATATTTGAGCCAAAAGCGAGTTTTGGACTTTATCAAGCTTGAAGCCAATCAAGCCGTAAGCCTTAATCCATCCATAATCCATAATCAATCTTTAAGCCATATTTAAGCATTAGGCCATAATTGATCCCTGAGCTAAAAGCGAGTTTTGGACATAATCAAGACTGAAGCCAATCAAGCCTTAAGCCTTAATCCATTTATAAGCCATAATCAATCTTAAGGCCATATTCAAGCCTCAAGCCATAATTGATCTCTGAGCCAAAAGCGAGTTTTGGACATTATCAAGCCTGAAGCTAATCAAGCCGTAAGCCTTAATCCATCCATAATCCCTAATCAATCTTTAGGCCACATTTTAAGCCTTAAGCTATAATCGATGCCTGAGCCAAAAGCGAGTTTTGGACATTATCAAGCCTGAAGCCAATCCAGCCTTAAGTCTTAATCCATTTATAAGCCATAATGAATCTTTAAGCCATATTAAAGCCTTAATCCATAATTGATATTTGAGCCAAAAGCGAGTTTTGGACATTATCAAGCCTGAAGCCAATCAAGCCTTAAGCCTTAATCCATTAATAAGCCATGATCAATCTTTAAGCCATTTTCAAGCCTTAAGCCGGAACTAATCCCTGAGCCAAAAGCGATTTTTGGACATAATCATGCCTGAAGCCAATTAAGCCTTAAGCCTTAATCCATTTATAAGCTATAATCAATCTTTAAGCCATATTAAAGCCTTAATCAATAATTGATCTTTGAGCCAAAAGCGAGTTTTGGACTTTATCAAGCTTGAACCCAATCAAGCCGTAAGCCTTAATCCATCCATAATCCATAATCAATCTTTAAGCCATATTTAAGCCTTAGGCCATAATTGATCCCTGAGCCAAAAGCGAGTTTTGGACATAATCAAGACTGAAGCCAATCAAGCCTTAAGCCTTAATCCATTTATAAGCCATAATCAATCTTCAGGCCATATTCAAGCCTCAAGCCATAATTGATCTCTGAGCCAAAAGCGAGTTTTGGACTTTATCAAGCTTGAAGCCAATCAAGCCGTAAGCCTTAATCCATCCATAATCCATAATCAATCTTTAAGCCATATTTAAGCCTTAGGCCATAATTGATCCCTGAGCCAAAAGCGAGTTTTGGACATAATCAAGACTGAAGCCAATCAAGCCTTAAGCCTTAATCCATTTATAAGCCATAATCAATCTTGAGGCCATATTCAAGCCTCAAGCCATAATTGATCTCTTTGCCAAAAGCGAGTTTTGAACATTATCAAGCCTGAAGCTAATCAAGCCATAAACCATAATCCATTTATAAGCTATAATCAATCTTTAAGCCATATTCAAGCCTTAAGCCATAATTGATCCCTGAGCCAAAAGCGAGTTTTGGACATAATCAAGACTGAAGCCAATCAAGCCTTAAGCCTTAATCCATTTATAAGCCATAATCAATCTTGAGGCCATATTCAAGCCTCAAGCCATAATTGATCTCTTTGCCAAAAGCGAGTTTTGGACATTATCAAGCCTGAAGCCAATCAAGCCATAAACCATAATCCATTTATAAGCTATAATCAATCTTTAAGCCATATTCAAGCCTTAAGCCATAATTGATCCCTGAGCCAAAAGCGAGTTTTGGACATAATCATGCCTGAAGCCAATCAAGCCTTAAGCCTTAATCCATTTATAAGCCATAATGAATCTTTAAGCCATATTAAAGCCTTAATCCATAATTGATATTTGAGCCAAAAGCGAGTTTTGGACATTATCAAGCCTGAAGCCAATCAAGCCTTAAGCCTTAATCCATTAATAAGCCATGATCAATCTTTAAGCCATTTTCAAGCCTTAAGCCGGAACTAATCCCTGAGCCAAAAGCGAGTTTTGGACATAATCATGCCTGAAGCCAATTAAGCCTTAAGCCTTAATCCATTTATAAGCTATAATCAATCTTTAAGCCATATTAAAGCCTTAATCAATAATTGATCTTTGAGCCAAAAGCGAGTTTTGGACTTTATCAAGCTTGAACCCAATCAAGCCGTAAGCCTTAATCCATCCATAATCCATAATCAATCTTTAAGCCATATTTAAGCCTTAGGCCATAATTGATCCCTGAGCCAAAAGCGAGTTTTGGACATAATCAAGACTGAAGCCAATCAAGCCTTAAGCCTTAATCCATTTATATGCCATAATCAATCTTCAGGCCATATTCAAGCCTCAAGCCATAATTGATCTCTGAGCCAAAAGCGAGTTTTGGACTTTATCAAGCTTGAAGCCAATCAAGCCGTAAGCCTTAATCCATCCATAATCCATAATCAATCTTTAAGCCACATTTTAAGCCTTAAGCTATAATCGATCCCTGAGCCAAAAGCGAGTTTTGGACATTATCAAGCCTGAAGCCAATCAAGCCATAAACCATAATCCATTTATAAGCTATAATCAATCTTTAAGCCATATTCAAGCCTTAAGCCATAATTGATCCCTGAGCCAAAAGCGAGTTTTGGACATAATCAAGCCTGAAGCCAATCAAGCCTTAAGCCTTAATCCATTTATAAGCCATAATCAATCTTTAAGCCATATTAAAGCCTTAATCCATAATTGATATTTGAGCCAAAAGCGAGTTTTGGACATTATCAAGCCTGAAGCCAATCAAGCCTTAAGCCTTAATCCATTAATAAGCCATGATCAATCTTTAAGCCATTTTCAAGCCTTAAGCCGGAACTAATCCCTGAGCCAAAAGCGAGCTTTGGACATAATCATGCCTGAAGCCAATTAAGCCTTAAGCCTTAATCCATTTATAAGCTATAATCAATCTTTAAGCCATATTAAAGCCTTAATCAATAATTGATCTTTGAGCCAAAAGCGAGTTTTGGACTTTATCAAGCTTGAACCCAATCAAGCCGTAAGCCTTAATCCATCCATAATCCATAATCAATCTTTAAGCCATATTTAAGCCTTAGGCCATAATTGATCCCTGAGCCAAAGGCGAGTTTTGGACATAATCAAGACTGAAGCCAATCAAGCCTTAAGCCTTAATCCATTTATAAGCCATAATCAATCTTGAGGCCATATTCAAGCCTCAAGCCATAATTGATCTCTGAGCCAAAAGCGAGTTTTGGACTTTATCAAGCTTGAAGCCAATCAAGCCGTAAGCCTTAATCCATCCATAATCCCTAATCAATCTTTAAGCCACATTTTAAGCCTTAAGCTATAATCGATCCCTGAGCCAAAAGCGAGTTTTGGACATTATCAAGCCTGAAGCCAATCAAGCCATAAACCATAATCCATTTATAAGCTATAATCAATCTTTAAGCCATATTCAAGCCTTAAGCCATAATTGATCCCTGAGCCAAAAGCGAGTTTTGGACATAATCAAGCCTGAAGCCAATCAAGCCTTAAGCCTTAATCCATTTATAAGCCATAATCAATCTTTAAGCCATATTAAAGCCTTAATCCATAATTGATATTTGAGCCAAAAGCGAGTTTTGGACATTATCAAGCCTGAAGCCAATCAAGCCTTAAGCCTTAATCCATTAATAAGCCATGATCAATCTTTAACCCATTTTCAAGCCTTAAGCCGGAACTGATCCCTGAGCCAAAAGCGAGTTTGGGATATAATCATGCCTGAAGCTAATTAAGCCTTAAGCCTTAATCCATTTTTAAGCCATAATCAATCTTTAAGCCATATTTAAGCCTTTAGACATAATTGATCGCTGAGCCAAAGCAAGTTTTGGATTTAATCAAGCCTGAAGCCAATCAAGCCGTAAGCCTCGATCCATCCATAATCCATAATCAATTTTTGAGCCATAGTTGAGCCTTCAGCCATAATTGATCCTTGATCCAAAATCGAGTCTTGGGCATAATAAAGCCTGAGCCATAATCAATCTTTGAGCCATAATTGGGCCTTGAGCCAAAAATAATTCTTGAGCTTTAATCCATGAGCCTTAAGTGAGTCTTGATCTTGAAGCAATCGTCGAAATTCTTAATTATTTATGACTAATTTTTTATGGCTCGACGTGATGTACGAAAAAAAATTATTGAGTTTTGGAGGTTTTGCTATTAGGATCTTTTGTTCAGAAGATTATGAGCTACAAAACTGCAAAGTTTAAAAAATTTTGACAGAAATTTTTTTCCCATGAAGCCTGTGCGGGGTCCTAGTTATTAAGAAACCATGGGTCATTGGAGAAAGTCAATTGTTTTACATTTTTTCGTCGTTTGTCTTGACACATTAACTTTCGCACAAACTTCTGAATATAATTTAAAGGTATGATTTTTATTTTTTGAATTATTTCTTTATACATATTTTAAAATTGTTACAATCAAAATTGTTATATCCTAATGATTCTATTATTATTCTGTAAGTTAATCATTTTTAATAAATTATAAATTAAATTATAAGTCAAAAAAGATCTTGCTAAGCTGCCTTTACTATTATTCTTTTTTTTTTTAAGATGGTACGAATTTATTTATATTTATTTTAAATAAATTACTTACCATGTATTTAAAACATTTTAGAAGTATGAAGACGATATTCGATAGAAGAAGTACATTTTTGTTTTTTAATAAATGAAAAAACTTGACAGAAAATAAATAATTTCCTGATACAGATTGCATAATTTGAAAATAGCTGACGTATAGAAAAGCATAACATATAATTAATTATTTATTTCTAGAATTTAAATTTAATCTCTATTGAAAAATATTAATTTGTTTATTTTTCACAAAAATTGCTAAAGGTTTTGTTAATGAAATTTAAGAGCCTAAAACAGAGTTTGACTAATTTTCGATTTGTTTATTACAAGCATTTATTTTTTTTAATAAATATCGATTTTTATCAACTTCTGATAAATCATGTCGAAGAAACATAGCTTTTTTTAACAGCTTAGCATAAAGTTTCAATTTATTCAAAATAAACGAATGAATATTTTTTAATAACATTTGTAGGATGTTTCTAACAGACATAAAACAAGGTTTTTGTGGATTGGCAATGATACGGAAATGTTAATTTCTGGGGTTTGTGCAAAAATTACTTGACATACTGAGGAATTTCTGCGCAGACGCAGTAACATTAGGTGCTTTCTTGAAAGTTGTGTATCTTAAAATAGACGGTGTAACCAGCCTCTTTGAAAAATTTCAACCTTTGAAAATCCTTAACATTTCACTTCCACTTATTGCAAATTTAATATACGTTTATATCAAATTTATGTTAGTTTTTTTTAATTTTTATATACATAGGATATTTTATTTAATTTCATATGTACATGTGTATGAACCACAATACAGAAATTTTTAACAGTGTATCATTTCATAAAATTGTCACTATAAACAACTGAATTTTTATCATTTCTGATTCAGAACAGTGATCTTAACGGAACGCAGTGGGAAAAATCTTGTACAAAAATGGGATGGTGGTCCAAGTTAAAAGTCACAGAACATGTTCTCAAATTGAGTGACATAGAAGTTCGCACTTGCTCCAGCGAAGTGAAAATAATCGAATTGTTTGCTCTTGAAAAGGTATTGATAGACATAGACTTGGATTTTGTGGGTAAAGAGGTTCAATTAACTATAATTGAACCTACTTGGGAAGTGCTAACTTCTACAGAAGAGGGTTTACGTCGAGGACACAGATTGATTAACTTAAGTGGCTTGAATGGAGCTAATTTAAACGAAACTCAGGCCAGGAAATGGCACTAAAATTGGAAATACGAATGGAGCACATGGACTTACTGGATTGCCAGGAGGACCAGCTGGTAGTTTTTATGGAGTTGCGAATGAAATAATTAACGCTGACAAATTAACGGTTCTTGGCTAATGGAGGCAGCGGAGGAAAAGGGCAAGATGGTGGTCATGGAGGTAAAGGAAAAGATGGAGACTCTTATAGCAAATCCAAAGAGCCTTTTGCGTGCTTCTTTGGAAAACCTTTAAGTAACTGGAAAGTGTATATAACATCGGAGACTTCTGGATCTGGATATGGTATTATGTTAGAAGAAGTAATTACATAGTTTATGGAAAAATAGGAAACTATGGTGGAACAGGTGGTAATGGAGGAGCAGGAGGATTGAGTGGGAAAAAAGTCCGAACGAAATTCCATAATGGCCTCAGTGGAGAATTGTAAAGAAGGAGAAGCCGGAAAAGGTAGAAATCCTGGATTGGGTGGGACTAGAGGTAATGATATTGTTGTTCAATGTTGAGCTCACGGGTGCTATCTCAGTCCGCACGCGAAGGAATTCACAAGCAATATAATCCGAGCAATGAACTCATAGGTATATCAGGAAAGCCAGGTGTTAGTCTTAGAATGCGAAAGACTGCCAAGAGTGCTCGAATTGTTCAAAATTCCCAAGTACAGTCAACAATTACAAGATGTTTGCAAGACTACATTTGTCAAGTTCAGATTCCTCTAAAAAGAACAATTTATTCCAATTTTATAATGAGCTAAATACCCACGAAAACATCACAAAATTTGATGACAAATTGTCATTGACTGAAGAATTTGCCGGATTGGAGAAGCAGTACTTTTATTTAAACCAGCAAGTTAATCTTTTTCATCGTATGATGCTTTGAAACAACGAATTGAAGTATACACAAGGAGTATCACGACAATCACTTACATGATAACAAACATAATGATGTAGTCCTGAAATTGGTAACACATGTCCACAGTAAGTATAAAACATTTTTATTTTATGAAGCTTGACCTATAGGAAGACAGTACCAAATATATTTCTTGTGTAATGATACAAATATTTGTTTATTGCTTCGGAACTCGCTCACTGGATATTCCGAATCCATATATCAAATATCTTATAAATAAACTTTAGCCAATTAGCTGTCATTTATCTTTATATTTTTTCATCCCTATAAAATATCCATCCTAGGGCAAAAAGAGTCTAAAAGCTAAATTTTGTTTAGAAATCAACAGGAGCCCATATATTGATTCCCTAGAATATTCCCTGAAAAAATTGCATCACTTGCAATCACGTGATAATATTTTAAGAACATTTTCTTGAAGAAATCTTTTCATTTTTAATCTTGTAAAAAATTGAGCAACATTCCGTTGGCTCAGGTTTGCTAACCTCATCAGGCTATAGAATTTATTGAAAAATAACACTTCCTTATCTTCTTCCAAAGAGGAAATCATTTTTCTCAAAGAATCATATATCTTTATGCCCGTGAAATTAATAATTCCATTTTTGGAAATCCTCCATTCTTTAATTCCACTAGTCCAAACAGTTTGTTAACCGATGTTTTCATAAACATATTCTTCTCTTCTAGGAAAATTGAATGATAGCATTACACACACGCTACATCCTGTATTAACAAATATTGCCAATGGATTCAACATTCTTCAAAAAACATATTTAGAGAAAGCGAAGGAACAAGAAAGAGTATATAAGACATTAGAACTTCTTAACACTGTTTCAAGAGAAATAGATGAATCAATTGAAGAGGGCTCAATACTTATTCAATGAAGATTTACGAACTGCTATGGGGGATCTAGAGAATACTCTAGATCAAAACCTCCCTACCTGGAATCTGTGGTATTAGTTGGGTATTAGTTAATACCCTCTTAAAACCCTCTTAATACCATTTTAAAGTTGTGTTGAAATGACTTAAAATCAGTTTTAAGGACTTTTGAAAAAAAAACATTTGGAGTCACTTTTTTCAAAATTTTTATTCACTCAAAAAATTTCAAAGTCCAAATCGAAAAATTTTGTTATCGAAACATTTCTTTTCAAAACAAAAATTTTTCGATTTGGACTTTGAAATTTTGTGAGTGAATAAAAATTTTGAAAAAAGTGACTCCAAATGTTTTTTTTAAAAGTCCTTAAAACTGATTTAAGTCATTTAAACACAACTTTAAAATGGTATTAAGAGGTTATTAAGAGGGTATTAACTAATACCCCACTAATACCACAGATTTCGGTAGGGCTAGATGCAGTTCTGAATGAAATTACTCAATTGAAGAAAAAAGAGACTGATAAACAAGCTGAGTTGCTTCTGAGTCGTGAAAAATTGGAAAATATGATTGCAATGAAAACGGTGTTCGGATCATGAAAGTTGGTTGCGGAGTGTTGGGTGTGGTTAATCCAGCACTAGGATTAGCAGGAGCTGTTGTATCAACTACTCTTACAGGTATAGAAACAGTATCCTCAAACTCTGATGTTCCAACAAAAGTAGCAGAGATCCAAAAGCTGTGAAGGCTCTCACAACAGCGACGGAAAATTTCTTAAACATGAATAAAGCGAAGAAAGATGAAAACTCGAAGATCAAACAAGATACTGTGTTAAGAATGGCAAGTAAAACAACGACGATATTTGTACAGAATGTAGTAAATGGCATATTAAGTGTAAACGATGACTTAGGTAACACAATAGCTGAAGGAAGGTATGTAGAACGAAATGCAATTTATGCAAGAGAAGAAATAAAGGTAATGGAAATATTAAAGGAAGCGGAAAAGGAGGACAACAAAGATAAAGTAAATGACTGCAACATTGCATTAGACATTGTAAAGTATTTAAAAGCAACTTCTCAAATTTTTGACACCGGATCCGAAATTGTTAAAAATATTATACAAGATGTGAATAAAGTCAATGACGTCGCCAATGATTTAACTGCAACAAGAAGTGACCTACACAAACTGGACCAATTTGAAAAAAGGATTTACACTGTAAATCAACCAATGCTTGGTAAAATGGTCGAATTTATGGACTCATCAGTTAATAATATGGGAAATACGAATAAAAATAGGCTAATTATAAACAAATGGAGGGTATCAGAAACGATCAAGAACGTTCTTTAATTATGGAGGAAACAACCAAAGGATTTAATGTTTCTAGCGACATTAAGTGGACTCTTAAAAAGTTTATTCGCTTTTTAATGTTATGTTTAAAATGCATAAAGCAATTTTAGTATTATGGTGAAACGAAATCTCAGAATGAATATATGGCCCACCTGCAAATCGCTCATAAAGATATTTTATTAATTAAAGACAGACATTTAAAAATGTCTTTGAGTGAGTTACAAACACTAATAGAGTATAACAAACTATGTATAACCTATGATGATTGGATTTTCGCCTTTAAGCAATTCACTTTTCCTTTCGGTGCAAGAGTTTTAGAAAATAAGAATATTGCAAATAAAATTGTAAATGAAAATATCTTTGATGTTGTTAAAAAAGTGGAATTGAATATTGACAATATTGAGGAATTTATAGTTAAAGAAAACAAAAATAGAGAATTGCGGAAATATCAGATTCGAGAATCATATATGGGCAGCAAAAGCAAATCGAAAAAAACTTTCTTTGTTTGGAGAAACGAAAGTAGTGAACAACTGATTAGTGATATCTTGAGTGGAGAAAATAGAACATTAGTTTCACTTGTGCCAATGAATGGTTTTAGTGCAGGTTAAATTTACAGGATTGGGAATTACTTCAAAAAATGCTGAAATTCAAGAAAAATTGTTCAGAGTCTTTGAAAATTTTAAGCTGACTTTAGTTCATCATAGCGATTCTATTTATAAATTCAAGAACAAAGTCTTTGAAATTAAAACTGCTCCAGAACAATTGATTTTCGGCCTCCCTGAAAATGAGAAGGGAAATGTGGCAACATATTCGCATATACATCAATCTCTTTCACAAGGAGATTGTATGCTAAGCCCGTATGCAACATGGAGTGCGAAACTTATTAATAAGCATTCTAATCAATTAGGCTTTGAATCATTAAAAGAATTTATGGGTAAAGTAGATTTAGAGTTAACAGGAGAGGGTTATTTATTGATAATTTTGATTGTGATAATGCGTGTGAAAATATTATCCAAAAATATTACACTTATGTAAATGACTTGTAACTTCTAATCATTAATGTTTGTCATTGTTAATTGAAGTTTAATTACTGTTAATAAGACTAAACAATGTTTATTATGCGGTGGTGTAGTTATTAGAAGATGTGTATAATTTCCTTTTTGGACGTCAGTCAAAAATTATTTTTTTTAAATCAGACTATGTTAGACCATTGTGGGTCAACCGTTTTAACTAACTAGCGCCTCAGACGGCCGCCAGCGGCCCGTCATCGTTGATTTGAATGCAATATCCTATTTCTATTTTTGTTAATTTAAAATCTCATTGGATAAATGCTTAAATTAATAAATTTTGTTATATTATTATTATTATTATGACAGGCAAATTTATATATTGTCCATTGTCATCAAGTGTTAATAATACTATAGACCTTTTCATTTTAGTTCTTGTCTTTCTCCAGCTTATGCAATGGTACATGCATTAGAAGAAGACAGAAAAGTTAAATGAAAAGGTCTATTAAGGTTAAAGTCAGTTTTGAAGGATTAGCGAATCAGGGGAAAAGAGTAAACCAATCAGAAAATGGTTTTCAATGTGCAACTATCTGATTCGTCTATTCTATTTCACTGATCCTCTAATCTGCTTGTGCATCTGAAATCACCTTAAAAAGTTTACCTCTGTAAAGTTAGCACTAAACCATAAAAATTACAATCTTTTTTTTTTTTTTTGAATCATTTGAAAATTATTTTGAAATAATTGGAAATTAAATTGTTTGATTGATTGGAAATCCAAACTTAAAAAAGTATAGAAATTTTAAAAAGTACAGTGCCAACTTCGCATCATGGAAATCAAACGATTTCCAAATCGTTTGAAATGATTGAAACTACATTTTATTGTTTGGAAATTGTTAATTTAAAAGATATTGCAATTTCTAAAAACATTTATTAGTTGCGCACAAGATTCTGGTCGCGTAGTCTTGGGGCGAAAATTCAAAGTATACTTTTTTAAGTAATGACGGAAAATATGGTTAAGCGCATTTATTTCGAATATAGCGTTCAATTGCTTATAGTATTAATAAAAATTAGTGCTTAATTCTTTTACATTTTAAGGCGAAGTGGGTTGAAACTGTTAGGTAATAGAATATTAATCAAAATTAGTGCATTGTTTCATTCTACGAAGTACCGGGAGGTTATCTTAGACTTTGAGAAGTATAAATATATTACAGGGTGGTCGCAGGTCAGGTAAAAGTCCGGAAAAAATCAGGATTTTCTAAAAACATCTTGAAAGTCAGGGAATTTTTTCTTGAAGGAATCATAATTAAAAGGTCAAGATTTTATTACTATTTAAATTCCTGATTGGTTCTAATAAACAAACAGGGTATGGTCACTTGACCGGGAAGCCGGAAAAAAACCGGAAAATCACCCGGGAAATTTGTTATTAAACCGGAAATTCCTTGTGGGTCTAAAAATATTAGAAATTTTATCGAAAATCAATTTTTTTTCATATTTTACAAATCTATAATAATGATTATCCTCACGTTCTGTCATTCTTTTCATTCATTTTTGTCTATATTTATATCTGAAGTTTTGAACTAAGATATTTTTTGTTTTAAATCAGATATTTTTTAAAAAATGCATTTTAAATTGATTAAGGGTGGGGGGTGGGGGGTATGGTTATAGCCCAAAGCACAATGAATACGGTTACGGGAGCAGGGCATGAGATAAAAAAGGACACAGACTGTTTCTGTCCTTTTCTGTCTCATGCTTTGGTCCCGTACGCGTATTCAATTTGCTTATAGGGCTTAATACGGTAAAGAAGGCATATTTTTATGAATTGTTTTTGGCCATGCAGAGTGTATCAGTTTATTAAATCAATTTCCATACAATAAAGCAACATTCGAACAATTTTTGGGTAAATTCTCATTCAAAAGTATTTAAAATCGAGCGAGTGAATGTAAATTTCCTGATGCGCTTCGAAAAAAAGTTGTCTTGCGATGCGCAGCGTAACTCGCAACAGAATCATCAGAAACAAAAAAATCAAAATGCATTTGTTAAAAGAGATGTTCTTCCAGGTAACATCGAGGGGATTTTTGTTTTTTTTAAGTTTTGAATTTTTGGTAGCACTTTGAAGTCAAAAAACCGATTTTCGACCAAAAAAACCGACATATTCGTTATTGTAAAATGAACAATTATTTAAAAAAACAAAAAGAACCTCGACATTACCTGGGGAATTATGCGAAGAAGTATTGTGGAAAATTTAAAAACGATTGGTTCAGTAGATTTTTAGTTATGTTGCGCACCGACTTAAAAAATGGCACTTTTCAGTAGAGAGCTTTAAAGTTTTACACACTAAGAAATTCAAAATAAAATTCAATAATTCTGTAAAGCTCACTCAGAGTCGTCAATGCCAGATCCATAGGGTAAAGTTCTTTCGTCCAGATACATTACAATTTAAAATACTAAAAAACAACGAACGCGAACGAAAGGAAATTTAAACTTTTGTCGACTTTTGCTTCTGCTCAGCACGGGCGCGGCATAGAAACGGTTCCGAGGAACGGTCACTCAAATACTCATAACTTCTACAATTTTGCTCCGATCAACTTAAAATTTGGACACAATATTCTTAAAATATTGTGCATTCACTTAAAAAAATAAAAAAAAATTTCAAAAAAAAATTAAATACCATACCCCCCCCCCCCCCTGAAAATTAAAAATTTTAAATATCAGATCAAATAATTTTAATTTCATTAATAAATAAATCTATATTTTCTCTATAATTTTAAAGAGTTTTCGCCAGGGATTATTCTCTTTAAATTTTATAATTATTCTTTAATTTTTTAAAAGTAATTCGTTCTGTTGTCGATTATTTTTGCCAGTTTTCGAATTTTTCTTTCGATTGTCAATTATTTTCCTCATTTATTAATTATTCTCTTTAATGTTTAATTATTTTAATCATTTTGTAATTTTTTTTTCAATTATCGACAATTTTTTTAAAATTTCAATTTTCTCATTTATCAATTATTTTCTTGAAATTTCGATACAATTCTTCCATTTCCAATTGACAATTTATTATTCTCCTTCAATTTTATGATTATTTATTAATTAAAATTTTGTTTTTTCGAATGCTGATTATTCTCACCATTTTTTGATTTTTTTTCCGTTTGATAATTATGTTTTTTCATAGTAATTATTTTCATCAATATTTAATTATTTTCGTCATATTGTAATTTTTCTTTTAATTATCAAATATTTTCTTGAATTTTCAATTATTTTTTTCACTCATAAAAATTGTTTTAAATTTTCAATTCAATTATATTCAATTGTAGAACTATTCTCTTCAATTCTCAGTTATTTTTTTACAAATTTAAATTCCACTTTTCAATTTTAAATTATTTGCTTTAATATTTAAAAAAATATCGCATTGTTTCTATTATTTTTTTCGATTATCATTAAGTTTCTTTAATTTTAATGTAATTGTTCAATTATTTTCTTTAATTTTTATTATTTTTTGATTTTTAATCCAGTTGTAAAAGGGGCAGTTATTTCTAACAATTATTCCTATAATAATAGTAATAATTATAATAATAAAATATTCTTAATTTTTCAATTTGCAATTATTTTCTTTAAATTAAATGTTTCTAGTTCAGTTTTTTCAATTATTTTTTTCAGTTGTTGATTAATCTAGTCATTTTTCAAATTTTGTTTTCAACTGACCTTCGTCATTTTTCAATTATTTCCTTCAATTATTAATTATTTACCGCAATATAAATTACATTTACATTTATTTAAAGTGTTTAGGTTTTTAACCCTTCGCTACACATTTATTTCTTTTTACTTCCTACTCATAAAAGAAACTTTAAGATCTTAAAGATTTTCGGTTGTTCAAAAATAGTCTAAATCGATTTATATTTATTCAAAAATTCTAAATTTTCATTTTTAAGAAAAAGTCCGGATGCAGTATGTGGTCACTTTTTGTCGTTGGGATATCTCGAAAACATCTAAACTGATTTTAAGAAAATTTAGATTACGAATTAAGCTCATAAATATCGAAATTTGGGCACAGGGATTTTTGAAAAAACCTAATCAAATTTTTTGAGCATCTTTTTTCACCAGAAAATATAGTTTTTTGCCAAAAATTTTTTTTGCAGTAAAAATACAACTTAACAAATGAAAGAATTATATACCTTATTTCAAAACGAATCGATTTGACCAATATAAAGTCTATAATTGACCTAAAATTCACATAAATTCAAGTTAACATTTGTTTGTAAAAAAAAAACAATTAATAAAGTAACTCTTTAATTTGCTTTTTTAAAATGTAGAAATAAATTAAAATGATTACGACATCAAGTTTGTATTTGTAAGAATAAAGTAATTAATTAACTCTTTAATTTCTTTTTAAATTTTATATTATTTAATTTCAAAACTAAATCGTTTACGTATGTGTTTCTTAAATCTTCCCAGAATTATGACGTCAAGTTTACATTTGTAAAAAAATAATTAATTAACTCTAATTTTCTGTTTCAAAGTTAAAAATTAATTTAAAAATTATTATTAACTTTGCATTTGTTTGTTAATAAAAAATAACTAATTAATTAACTGTATTTTTATTTTCTAACATTTATAAATAATTTAAATTTTGTATTAGGTACCTACTTTAACTTTGTATTTGTTTATAAATATAAGTTATTAACTTTAATTAATTAGGTAACACCTTGATTTCTTTTAATTTCTTTCTTTTAATTTTAATTTTAAAATTAAAACATTTGTTTGTAAAAAAATAATTAATTAATTAACTCTAATTTTTCTTTTTTTTTAAATTTATAAATAATTTTAAAATTACTACTTAACTGAGTAATTTTTACAAATATAAAATAATTAATTTATTTTACTTAATTAACACTTTGATTTCTTTTAAAGGTTGGTATTAATTTAATTTGAAAATTAAAACATTTGTTTGAAAAAAAAAATTACTTACCTCTAATTTTTCTTTTTTAAAATTATTACTTAGCTGTGTTTTAATTACCTTTAATTTATTCCATTAACTTTAACTACTAACTCCTTGATTTCTTTTAAATTTAAATATTGATTTAATTAGAAAATTGAAAAATTTTTTGTAAAAAAATAAATAATTAACTCGAATTTTTCTTTTTAAAATTAATAAAGAATATAAAAATTATTAGGTACTTAGCTGTGTATTTTTTGTAAATATAAAATAATCAATTAACTTTATGTTATTTATATTCCTTTAACTTATATTAATTTGAAAATTACATCTCATATTTTTAAATTCTCCCAGAATTATGACGTCATATAATGTGCCAACCAATCATAAGCAGAAACCTTTTATTCGACTACAGCTCCATCTACTTGTTATGATTTATATGCACTCGAAATGCCTTTCTATTACAATTTTCTATTCCCATGCTTGAACTTTCATTCGAGTTTTTTCGAGTTTTTTCGAGATTTTCGATATTCGACTTAAAATGGATTCCTCCTACTTTCATGCCTTTTTTAGAATAGGACTAGCTTATGTAGGGATCTAATACACTGAGAAAAATGGATGTTTAGAATTAGATATTTAAAACAAGATAGTAACGCCTAACCTCTAAATATTAAAGGTTAACATCTAAGATATTAAATTTTAACATCTAGATATTAAAGTTTAATATGTAGATGTTAACCCTAAACATCTAGATAGCTGTCCCTATGTTAAGTGATAAATATGTTAAGCGTTAACATCCAGATGTTAAGGGTAAACATCCATTTTTCTCAGTGTAGAAATATTGTAATCTCGAAATCTAAGAAAGTCCTAGAATTGCTATTATAACTAGTCTTATTTGCTATCCCTGCCGATGCACAGTAGCTGAAACGTACCTGGAATATACCTAGAAAATGCCTTAATATATTTTAGGTATGATTCAGGTATTCTTATCGACAGGGATGATATTAATTTTATCAAATTCTTTTGTAACATTCCAATTTTAAATTATTAGAATATATTATTGTCATTTTTTTAATAATTTTCGGTGTCATCATTGATCTCACCTTACCTCCTTGTAATTAGTATTCTTAAAAAAAATGGCAGCCAGCAGGCTATTACTAGAAATAATATTGTCAGCCAGACTTTGCAAAGTTCATTTACCCTACCGGAATCTGTGGTATTAGTGGGATATTAGTTAATACCCTCTTAATACCATTTTAAAGTTGTGTTCAAATGACTTGAAATCAGTTTTAAATACTTTTAAAAAAAACATTTAGGGTCACTTTTTTCAAAATTTTTTGAGTGAATAAAAATTTTGAAAAAAGTGACTCCAGATGTTTTTTTCAAAAGTCCTTAAAACTGATTTTTAGTCATTTAAACACAACTTTAAAATGGTATTAAGAGGGTATTAACTAATACCCCACTAATACCACAGATTCCGGTAGGGTATTTTCAGATCTCTAGTTGTAATGAACACTGGACTATCCGACGAGCTAATTCCCAGCAATCATTATAGAATTCATGTATCTTTACAAGGTAAGAAGGTTTTTTAGTATTATTTATAAGACAGCCAATAATAAACAAAAGGAGTCTACTGCTAACATTTAGCTAACTCAGACTTTCACGGTAAGGAGAAATGTGATCATCATATTTTAGATCAAAAATAAATCTGATGCTAGAATTGAGAAGTCTCTCAAGCTTAAATTTAAGGGGTCTTGCAAATTTTTAGGCCATAAATAGAAGGTTTTTTAATAATTTTTTTTCTTAGAAGTTTTAATATATAATGAAGTAATAATGTTTTTACATGTTTTCAAGTAGGGGAGACCGGGGCTTGTTGAGTCAGGGGTAGAATGGGTCATTGCAGTTTACTCGAATGTTATTAGTCGAATTAATTCCTCTCTACACAAAAATTATTTTACATAGTGAGAGGCAAGTTTGTGCCAAGTTTCATTATTATATCATCATTTATGTGGAGTAAATGTAAGAAAAATTAATTTTGATACTCCAAAGTAAATTTTTACCCACTTGGTTTTCTTGTTATATCTTTCTGAGTAATAGTTTTAGAAAAAGTTTAATTATCAAATTTATGTTATGGGATTTAGATCAAACTTCGCTTACTTGTAATCTTTTATGTAACTAAAAAAATTGTAAAGCTTCTTTTAAAAAATATTGATAAATGTAGGAGATATTCAACTTTAAAATTTTTGAGACCACATAACATTTGAATGATAAGAGAAATAAGGGTCAATTTTTTTTAAATTGTTCGTTAAAAGACACACTTTTTACTAAATTAAGTTTAAAACAATATTAATTTTAAGTTTTGTTGATACTTAAAGAAAAAGTTTTGTTTTCTGTTTTTTGAAAAATCTCCAATTTTTGTTTTGTTAATATTTTTTGTAGTGATGTGAAGTACTTACTTTAAGATACCCTGTGAGTTTCAAAATGGGATGAGCATAACTTTTCAAGAAATAAATAAAAATGTATGACAGATAAGGGTAATTCTTCGCTAAATCAATAAAAAAAAAATAACAAACGAGCATCTCTCGAAAAGAACAAAGTTCGAATCATACAGATTTAACGATACTTGTAATACATTTTTTTTATTTCTTGAAAAGTTATGCTCATCCCATTTTGAAACTCACAGGGTATATCTTGAGGTAAATACACTACATCACTACAAAAAATATTAACAAAATAAAAATTGGAGATTTTTCAAAAAACAGAAAATAAAACTTTTTCTTTAAATATTAACAAAACTTAAAATTAATATTGTTTTAAACTTAATTTAGTAAAAAGTGTGTCTTTTAACGAACAATTTAAAAAACATTGACCCTTATTTCTCTTATTCAAAAGTTATGTGGTCTCAAAAATAAAAAGTTCAAAAATTTTAAAGTTGAATATTTCCTACATTTATCAATATTTTTTAAAAGAAGCTTTACAATTTTTTTAGTTACATAAAGGACTACAAGTAAAAGAAGTTTGATCTAAATCCCATAACATAAGGAAATTTCCATGATCACTTACCATGAAAATGCTCTATATTTATTTTTCAATTTCTTTTATTATAAAATGACCCTGAAAACTAAGTTTATTATATAAAGTAATGTTTTAACATTTAAACAGTAACATTTTAATCATGACCCAATTTGCCCCGAGCCGGGGTGGGTTGGGACACTTTAGATTTCTCCAAAAACAATGTTCTCCAAAAAAAACTAAACGTAATAACAGGACTTTTCCTCTTTTAAATGAAAGCTGAAATATAAGAGCAGGTTTTCATAAATTGGATATTAACGAAGTTAAACAACGAAGAGTGCAAAATGGCCCAACTAGCCCTGGTCTCCCCTATGTTAATAACTATTAAAAATGAAATTGCGGTCTTAAAAAATGTCATATTCTCTCCACACAGAGCGCAACTTAATCCTGACTTAAAAAATAATAATAGACATCATAACTCAATAACTGTTTGACCAAATTTAAAAATTCTTGTTTCAATCAGTTCTTTGGAAGTTTCTTCAGGTACTGAAACCTCTGAAAAAATTTTGCAAAAATAAAGTAAATAACCTGGCAAAACGGTGGGACGTGAGGAGGACTTAACGACAGGTTAGGTCCACCTAACGTCCCCAAAACCTGCACAAAGGGACCTAGCGTGGACCTAGAGGTCCACGTTAGGTCCCGCCGTTTTGCCAGGGTAGACAGCTTCTTATTATCACAAACTGAGAAAGTCATTTTCTTGCTCTTAAGTAATTCACAAAAAACCATAATAATGATCCCAGTGGGCAAAAATCCATATTCGTTCTAAAAACGTGTTAAACAACGTTTTTAAATCGTTTCATGTCGGCGAAATAATGTTCTGGAACATTATTCGAACATCCATGTTCCAATAACGTTCCAGAACATTATTTGGCCGACATGAAACGTTCTAAAAACGTTCTTCAAAACAGCGTTGCCACAATGAAAATTCAGATTGTACCTAGGAAGTGTACTCAAATGCACAAAATGTACTCTCATCAACAACGCATGCGCACTAATGAAAATTGGGCGCTAAATTTAAATATATTTAAAATATTTGGGGCATTCTTTGTCAAATTTGCCACCCCCCCAGCTCATTTCATTTTTGCGTTAAAAATACTTTATCATACATGAACATTTTTGTTATCAAGTCTAGTTTTTGATGCCGTCTGGTGTTTTGCAAAAGCCGTCAAACATAACCTCAAAATGACGGTTACGTCAGAAAAAAAAAAAAAAAAATACATTTTTTCCTAAAAAATGCCTGTAAAAAAGGAAAAAAAAATATTTTCTTGACCAGGATAACATACTCTACGATATTTTGACTTGCTCAATCCAAATTCACTGCCAGTTTAGAAATTCAAAATGGCGGATCCAATATGGCGGACACAAATTTCAAAAATCTATCATATTCGGTTGAAACTGGTTACAACAACAAAGTGACTTACTTTAAGAAAATGAACAAGTCCAACAATAGATAAATAGAACAAAATAGGCTAGTACAGAAAAGTTAAAGAGACAAACATAATGAAATCGTTTAACAATGCTGTATAGTTTAACAGAGCCCGAACTTGGACGACCATTGCAGAACATCGTGTAGGTACTTGATCGAATTGGTAAGGGACTTAGTATTCCCGTCTTGGGATACCATAGGATTTTTGAAATTAGTTCCGCCATTTTGAATTTCTAAAAACCGACATCATATTCGTTATCAGCGACCCCAAAAACCCCCCATGTAACCAGTTTCAACCGAATATGATAGATTTTTGAAATTTGTGTCCGCCATATTGGATCCGCCATTTTGAATTTCTGAAAACCGACATCATATTCGTTATCAGCGACCCCAAAAACCCCCATGTAACCAGTTTCAACCGAATATGATAGATTTTTGAAATTTGTGTCCGCCATATTGGATCCGCCATTTTGAATTTCTAAACTGGCAGTGAATTTGGATTGAGCAAGTCAAAATATCGTAGAGTATGTTATCCTGGTCAAGAAAATATTTTTTTTTCCTTTTTTACAGGCATTTTTTAGGAAAAAATGTATTTTTTTTTTGTTTTTTTCTGACGTAACCGTCATTTTGAGGTTATGTTTGACGGCTTTTGCAAAACACCAGACGGCATCAAAAACTAGACTTGATAACAAAAATGTTCATGTATGATAAAGTATTTTTAACGCAAAAATGAAATGAGCTGGGGGGGTGGCAAATTTGACAAAGAATGCCCCATTTATAAAATATAATTATAAATAAAAAATATTAACTTTAACAGTGTTTAACAGTAAAATCTAAATAAATAATTTATTTATTTTTATTATTTACTATGATTATTATTTACTACAATGTTTATTGGTTAGTTTATTACGATATTCACAATGTTTAAGAATTTCACGAAAACTTACGAAACACGTCAATACGAATAGACAGCACGATAATAATATAACGATAATGAAATTAATTGTAAATGAATCTTGAGAAAATAGGACATCTAAATTAATCGAATAATAACCTTACAAATCATGTATAACCTAACGCACAATGAACCTTTCATCACTAATCCTTAATCGTAAGAATGAGAGGAGGTACCCAGCTGCAAAAAGTTGTACAAGATCTTGAACCTGTACTTGTGTCAGTTCTTGCACGATCAGAAGTGAAAACTTGTACAAGATCGTCCAAGGTCGTGTATAAGTTCTGTCCAAGAAATTGGAACATAGTTCTTGTATATGTTCTTGCACAAGGTCTCCTACAAGTACACTGACTTGTACAAGGACTCAGACAAGGTCTTGTGCGAGAGCTTGTGCAAGATCTTGTACTTGTTCTGTTGTTTGATTAGAGAGACTCCGAGAACCAATGTATGTTCTTACGCAAGTTCTTGTGTAGCATTGAGCTACAATTTATGACGTATTTTCTTATACAAGTTCTTCTATATTTTCTTGTACATGATCTTATGTACCTTTTGAAAGTGAAAAATTCCCTGTAAACGAACTTGCTCAAGTTCTTGTACAAGAACTACAATGAAAAATTCACTGGTAAATTGTCTGTACAAGATCTTATACAAGTTCTTGAATAATTTCTTTCGCGAAAAATGTATACTATTATGGAACTTGTAACAGTTCTTGTACAGGAACATTAATTTTTATTAAAATAAAATTAATTAACGCCTGAATTCAAGACACCGTTATCGCATTGACCACAAGAGATATTCACGAAGACTATTACAATTAAATATAATATTAAAAATTTTGACATCAACGAGTTTCGAACCTATCTAACCTAACTATCGAACCTAAACGCGAACGCATTAAACCCCACGGCTATCGAGGACTCGGAATATACTCCAGAAAATGTAAATCATATGTTACCCACATATCTGAAGCAAAAAATTTTCTTGTACAAGAACTTGTCCAAGGAAATTACTAAGTAAAATATCATTTACATTTTCTGAAGTATATTCCAAATCCTCGATAGCCGTGGGGTTTAATGCGTTCGCGTTTAGGTTCGGTAGTTAGGTTAGATAGGTTCGAAACTCGTTGATGTCAAAATTTTTAATATTATATTTAATTGTAATAGTCTTCGTGAATATCTCTAGTGGTCAATGCGATAACGGTGTCTTGAATTCAGGCGTTAATTAATTTTATTTTAATAAAAATTAATGTTCCTGTACAAGAACTGTTACAAGTTACAAAATAGTATACATTTTTCTCGAAAGAAATTATTCAAGAACTTGTATAAGATCTTGTACAGACAATTTACCAGTGAATTTTTCATTGCAGTTCTTGTACAAGAACTTGAGCAAGTTCGTTTACAGGGAATTTTTCACTTTCAAAAGGTACATAAGATCATGTACAAGAAAATATAGAAGAACTTGTATAAGAAAATACGTCATAATGCGTATGTGTAGCTCAATGCTACACAAGAACTTGCGTAAGCACATACATTGGTTCTCGGAGTCTCTCTAATCAAACAACAGAACAAGTACAAGATCTTGCACAAGCTCTCGCACAAGACCTTGTCTGAGTCCTTGTACAAGTCAGTGTACTTGTAGGAGACCTTGTGCAAGAACATATACAAGAACTATGTTCCAATTTCTTGGACAGAACTTATACACGACCTTGGACGATCTTGTACAAGTTTTCACTTCTGATCGTGCACAAGAACTGACACAAGTACAGGTTCAAGATCTTGTACAAGTTTTTGCAGCTGGGTAGGACAGAGATATATGTCTGTCCTACTTTCTCTCATTCTTACGATTAGCGATTTTTATTGTGCGTTAGGCTTATTTGTTGGATCATGTAAAATTATGATAATATTCAAGCAAAAAAAAAAAAATTTAAACACAAATCTAAAATTGTACCCATATGTACTCGATTTCGAAAGTGTACTAAGTGGATTGTACCCAAATACTCAATGTGGTACTTTGGTACTCAACTTTTTGAAATTGTACTTTTTGGGTACAATTGTACTCAAAAGGGCAACACTGCTTCAAACGTTTTTAAAACGAACATGGATTTTTGCCCACTGGGATAGTGAATCTTATAAATATAAAATCGTGTAAAATAATATTAAATAATTTGCATTGCGAAAGAAGAAAGTTAAAAAAATTCTAAAATAAAAAGACACATACAAAAAAAATATTAAAAGTAAAATCAGAAAAATCTTAAAATTTTGTAAAAATAAGAAATGTAAAATAAAAATGTTAGGATATGAGTTAATTGAATTTTGGAATTTTAATTTATATTATAATTACTTAAAAACATATAAATTTTATACTATTTTTTGCTATCTTCATACTTCAAAATATGTTAGCGTATATATACATATACCTTATTGTCATTTAATTTAAAATTCCGCACCTATAGTATCAATTTTTTACACTTGGCGAATCTCTTAAACAATGAAAATAAATATAAATATAAATTTTATACTATTTTTTGCTATCTTCATACTTCAAAATATGTTAGCGTATATATACATATACCTTATTGTCATTTAATTTAAAATTCCGCACCTATAGTATCAATTTTTTACACTTGGCGAATCTCTTAAACAATGAAAATAAACTATATGGTAAACTTAAACAACAGGAACAGATGGTTTGTTTAAGGCCGTTGGAGACACAGAGTCCGCAGAGAATCTGTAGGGGGGAGCAGTGGTTCTCAAAGACTGTCCCCATGCGTTTTGAAGACTTAGGAATTTTTCGCGACAAAGTCCAACACTTTTCCCACAAAAGAACATCGTACTGCAAATTCTATTGAAATAAAGATTCAGAAAAATACTTACTTTTGATAAATCAAGTATTTCCTGAGCTTTAGTGTCTCGAGGAAATTCGTGTGATGAAAACAACCTCCAATGATGTTCCATGTTTGGCAATTTTTTCCAATAAAACCAGACACTTTTTCCGAAAATGAAAATCGTAGTGAAAATTTAAATTTAATTAGCACTTTTTCACTTATTTTGTTTTTGGCATATGAGTTTTTAAATCGCGTCAGTCTCTCGAGGAAATACAAAATCACTTGACACTTCACTCACTGATTCCCACTTTGACAATTTTTTTCGGCAAAACGAGACACTTTTTCCGAAAATGAAAATCGTAGTGAAAATTTAAATTTAATTATCACTTTTTCACTTATTTTGTTTTTGGCATTTGAGTTTTTAAACCGCGTCAATCTCTCGAGGAAATACAAAATCACTTGACACTTCACTCACTGATTCCCACTTTGACAATTTTTTTCGGCAAAACCAGACACTTTTTCCGAAAATGAAAATCGTAGTGAAAATTAAAATTTAATTATCACTTTTTCACTTATTTTGTTTTTGGCATTTGAGTTTTTAAACCGCGTCAATCTCTCGAGGAAATACAAAATCACTTGACACTTCACTCACTGATTCCCACTTTGACAATTTTTTTCGGCAAAACCAGACACTTTTTCCGAAAATGAAAATCGTAGTGAAAATTTAAATTTAATTAGCACTTTTTCACTTTTTTTGTTTTTGGTATTTGAGTTTTTAAATCGCGTCAATCTCTCGAGAAAAGTAAATTTTTTTCAATTTCATCAATGAAAATGTCAAACAATGTAGCAGAATATAGTTTGTCGTGCGCTGTTCTGATACGGCATTTTCGGGTACTATAATTCACACGGCGCCGCCTTTGAAATTATAGACAGGCGTACATTATATTCATTATATTAATCAACCTATTTATAAAATTCAATGTTTAGATATTAATTGTAAAAATTTAATATAAAAAATTAATGTCAAGTTCCAAACATAATTTTGCTAACTTTGTACAAAAAATAAAAGTTGTTTGTTATTTCAAGTGTAATTAGCTCTATTGAAAAGACGCATTTAAAATAATTTAAACCATTCAAATGCAACAAGTACATTATTTATTGTAAATCATGCATTAATAATTTCTAAACAATTTAAATATTTTTTAAAATCTAAGAGTTGAAGGAAAAATAGTAGAGCTTATTTAGTTTATCAGAAGAATGCAACCCGACTTACAGAGGAGATGGGAAATAGATATTGTATAGGAACTGAAATAAGTGTTTCTTTTAATTTTTTAAAATTAAATAAACAGAGCATTCGATAAATATTTTATACATAACGTAAAAATTAAAGAAATAATTAAAACGCAAGAAAGGACTAAAAAAATAGTGTAATATCAAAAAAATTAAATGAACAGGAAGAAAATGGAGAAATGTTTTTTTCTTAATCTAACAAACTGTAAAAAATGTAAAAAGTAAAAAAGAATAAGTAAGTAAGTTTGTAAAAAAACTCTCAAGAAATAGACAAGATGTGAAAAGAAATTGAATAAATTTACAAAAAAATAAGTGTATTTACTTTTAAAAGTATAGAAATAATTATTAAAATTAACGTAATAAAAAGTTTAATGAATGTATAAATAAGAAAACTGTGTAATATAATATTAAATAATTTTTATAAAAAGAAGAAAATTAAAGAAAATCCTAAAAAGAACAGAGACAAATACCAAAAAAAAAAATATCAAAAATACCTAAACGGAGAAAAAATTTTAAAAATGTTGTAAAAATAATAAATTATAATATAAAAATGAAAGTAAAATCTCTTAAAAATCTTGTAAGAATATTACCAAAGGAAGGATTATTGTGAATATGGAAATTAATTAATATTATTGAATTAAGATGCATTGAAATTTAATTTAATTTAAATTTAAAAGTTGGTACAAATTGGAATATGAGTTCATTGACGTTTAGAATTTATATAACTTTTAATGATTTGAAGATATACAAATCTAATATTATTTTTTGATAACTTGATACCAAAAATTTGTAAATTGTAGGTATTTTGATCATCTGTATTAATACAATTTTTTAAATTTTATAACGAATAAAATATTAAAATTTTCAAGATTTATCCACAAATTTCTGTTTTTTTTATGATTTGCGATACTTTACATGCAATATTGGACATCCGGAGAATTGAAAAGTTTTTTTTCCATTTAAATCAATAACAGCCCTGTTTATAGATTACATTTATTTTATTTATTTCAAGCAATCTATACATATATCTTTGATGAATAATTTGATCTCTGTTTCCGAACTTCACGGAAAAAAAAATACAACTGCATCAATGAAACTTTTTTCCATAATGGCTAAACATTTAGCCAAAAATGAACGAGCGATATTGCCAATATCACTGTTTTGGCGAAATTGAAAATCGTCGCTCAATTTTTCCAAATTAGAGAAAGTGTATTACTAATTTATATATTTGTCAGTTTAAAAGAAAGATATTGAAATTCTGTGATGGAAATATTTAAAATGTATAGCCAGAAACTTGATTTTAATAAATAGTTAAAAAAAAAGCATATGAATATGATTTTGCAATTAGACTTAATTTTAAAAAAAGGTTGTTTAAAATTGTGTTTATGAAAAATCATCGGCCAAGACGCTCGATTGCGTAATTTTAATCTCATGTCATATCTCATCTCACTACCTTTCAAAATTTTAATTATTTTGACAATTTCAACTTGAAACATTCTCGTGGTTAGGTGTTGTTTATTTTTATTTTATCAGATAATAAATATTGCAATTTTTATTAAAACATTAAATAAATAATGAAAACATTATTAATTATTTTGAGTGAAATGCTGTGAAATGTAGTGACAATTAAAAAAGGAATCAAGAAGGACTGTGATTAAGACAAAATAAGTTAATAAAATTATAATTTTGTATTTGTATTTTTATTTCTAAAACAATAAATAAATTTAAATATGTATTTAGTTTCGTCATTAATATGTAATTTAAGTTTAAATTGAAATGATTTTCTGGTATTTTGATAAGTAGTTTTTGTTATTCTTAGTTTCACTTAAATTAATTATTATTGAAAAGTAGGGTTATTAAAATTCTAAATAAACTTAAAAAGTTTACAAACGACTAAATATATTATTTAATAAAGGTTTTTTTAATGTTTATTAATTGGATTTTAAATTTTCATTTTACGTTTTTTTTCTTTAGATATTGAATAGGTACTTATTATAGACAAAAAGTAACATATGTACTTCAACCTACATTAAATTTATTAATTAATTTAAATATAACAACATATTAGCTTTAAATATTTTATTATAAATGTTATTTTTTTAAATTAAATCATATGACCCGTTATTTACAGAATTAAAAACACTTTGATATTTGTAAACAAAAATTAAAGGTTATTTTAATAAACTTTAAAATAAGAAAACCTATTTATTAATCATTATGCAAAATTATATATTAATAATTAAAATTTTAATTAATAATTAATAGTAATTGATAAAACTAAATTTATATTTAAATTTATTTATTGTTTTAAAAATATTAATATTAATACATAGGTAATTACAATTTTCTGAACTTATTTATTCATGTTTATATTTCTTCTTCTTTCTTCTTTTCACTTTAATACTATAATTTGGCTCAAGATAATCATTATTAATATTTGTCTTTAATTAATTGTAAAATAAATATTAAAATGTTTATTATTAGCAGGTTAAATAAATATATTTTTGTAAACTGCGAATTTTCCACTTTCTCGTAAGCTAAAACGTTTTTATAGATCTATTTTGTTAAATATTCAATAACTTGTGCATGTTATCAAATATTTAACAAATTTAGATCAGAAATAAGAAACTTTGTGCTTATTGACTGATGCAAAAATTAAATTTTTCTACAAATATCGTGTAAAGAATTTTGTAAACTGCGAAATTTCTACTTTCTCGTAAGCTAAAACGTTTTTATAGATTTAATTTTTTAAATATTTAATAACTTGGTCATGTTATCGAATATTTAACAAATTTAGATCAGAAATAAGAAACTTTGTGCTTATTGACCGAAGCAAAAATTAAATTTTTCTACAAATGTCGTGGAAAAAGTTTTGTAAAATGTGAATTTTTCACTTTCACGATAGGGTAATCGTTCTTATTGGTCTAATTTGTTAAATATTTAATAACTTGGTCATGTTATCAAATATTTAACAAATTTAGATCAGAAATAAGAAACTTTGTGCTTACTGACCGAAGCAAAAATTAAACTTTTCTACAAATGTCGTGGAAAAAATTTTGTAAACTGCGAATGTTGCACTTTCTTGAAAGCTAAATCGTTTTTATAGATCTTTTTTGTTAAATATTTAATAACTTGGGCATGTTAACAAATATTTTTGAAATTTAACTGTCATGTTTAGAATTTTCATCTGCATTGGTCGAATTTGAGACAGTTTTTTCTGAAAATGTTGTCAATAAATTGTATATATTTTATGCTACACAGATAAATGTATATCTCTTTTTTTATAAGAAAAAAAACGTGGTTTAAAAAATGTATGATTTAAATTTAAATAAGTAAATATAATTTATTTACCAAGTAGTTTCTTACATTTTATTTTTAAAAGATATGTAGTTTAATCTAATATCATTTTTGAACTAATTTATTTTATTTTTAAAACATTCAATATATTAAAAAAAAATTATATAATATTTATATTATGTAACAAAAATTCTCCCTTTTATTTTGAAGAAATAAGAAATTTACTTTAATACTTGTTTTAGAACATTATTAATTTGTTTATTATATTTAATATTGTAATAAAGAATTGCATAATTTAAAATTAACAAATTAAAATTTATGTAGGAAAAAATTTTATCTTTTTTTTTGCTAAATTATTTCTCAAATACTAAGAGTTACATCATAAATCCTTATGGTTTATTTAGTGCCGAGAAAGAAGGCAACCCGACTTACATAGAACACGGAAAAAAATTTAACGTGGCGAACCACCGAATTTGGAAATAGAGCTATAATAAGAAAATGTACTGTTAATTTGTATAAATGTTTCTGGTATTTTCAGTAAGCTGTTTTAATAAATTGGTATTTCTTTTGTTATTGCTGAAATTCGGAATTTCGTATTTTAGTAAATTATGTATTTTTCTTAAATAACCAAAATAGAAAAACTTTTTGAATGTAACAGCGAAACGCACCTTTAGGTCAGCTATAGGTATAGTTAATTTCTTGATACGAACTTTAGTGATTTAGCGATAGTGAAAATCTTCGAAACAAATAAACAGTCGAAAACTGACAGTTTCAGTCCGAAACATTCACGTGGTTATATTTATTTAACCTGCTAATAATAAACATTTTAATATTTATTTTACAATTAATTAAAGACAAATATTAATAATGATTATCTTGAGCCAAATTATAGTATTAAAGTGAAAAGAAGAAAGAAGAAGAAATATAAACATGAATAAATAAGTTCAGAAAATTGTAATTACCTATGTATTAATATTAATATTTTTAAAACAATAAATAAATTTAAATATAAATTTAGTTTTATCAATTACTATTAATTATTAATTAAAATTTTAATTATTAATATATAATTTTGCATAATAATTAATAAATAGGTTTTCTTATTTTAAAGTTTATTAAAATAACCTTTAATTTTTGTTTACAAATATCAAAGTGTTTTTAATTCTGTAAATAACGAGTCATATGATTTAATTTTAAAAAATAACATTTATAATAAAATATTTAAAGCTAATATGTTGTTATATTTAAATTAATTAATAAATTTAATGTAGGTTGAAGTACATATGTTACTTTTTGTCTATAATAAGTACCTATTAAATACCTAAAGAAAAAAAACGTAAAATGAAAATTTAAAATCCAATTAATAAACATTAAAAAAACCTTTATTAAATAATATATTTAGTCGTTTGAAAACTTTTTAAGTTTATTTAGAATTTTAATAACCCTACTTTTCAATAATAATTAATTTAAGTGAAACTAAGAATAACAAAAACTACTTATCAAAATACCAGAAAATCATTTTAATTTAAACTTAAATTACATATTAATGACGAAACTAAATACATATTTAAATTTATTTATTGTTTTAGAAATAAAAATACAAATACAAAATTATAATTTTATTAACTTATTTTGTCTTAATCACAGTCCTTCTTGATTCCTTTTTTAATTGTCACTACATTTCACAGCATTTCACTCAAAATAATTAATAATGTTTTCATTATTTATTTAATGTTTTAATAAAAATTGCAATATTTATTATCTGATAAAATAAAAATAAACAACACCTAACCACGAGAATGTTTCAAGTTGAAATTGTCAAAATAATTAAAATTTTGAAAGGTAGTGAGATGAGATATGACATGAGATTAAAATTACGCAATCGAGCGTCTTGGCCGATGATTTTTCATAAACACAATTTTAAACAACCTTTTTTTAAAATTAAGTCTAATTGCAAAATCATATTCATATGCTTTTTTTTTAACTATTTATTAAAATCAAGTTTCTGGCTATACATTTTAAATATTTCCATCACAGAATTTCAATATCTTTCTTTTAAACTGACAAATATATAAATTAGTAATACACTTTCTCTAATTTGGAAAAATTGAGCGACGATTTTCAATTTCGCCAAAACAGTGATATTGACAATATCGCTCGTTCATTTTTGGCTAAATGTTTAGCCATTATGGAAAAAAGTTTCATTGATGCAGTTGTATTTTTTTTTCCGTGAAGTTCGGAAACAGAGATCAAATTATTCATCAAAGATATATGTATAGATTGCTTGAAATAAATAAAATAAATGTAATCTATAAACAGGGCTGTTATTGATTTAAATGGAAAAAAAACTTTTCAATTCTCCGGATGTCCAATATTGCATGTAAAGTATCGCAAATCATAAAAAAAACAGAAATTTGTGGATAAATCTTGAAAATTTTAATATTTTATTCGTTATAAAATTTAAAAAATTGTATTAATACAGATGATTAAAATACCTACAATTTACAAATTTTTGGTATCAAGTTATCAAAAAATAATATTAGATTTGTATATCTTCAAATCATTAAAAGTTATATAAATTCTAAACGTCAATGAACTCATATTCCAATTTGTACCAACTTTTAAATTTAAATTAAATTAAATTTCAATGCATCTTAATTCAATAATATTAATTAATTTCCATATTCACAATAATCCTTCCTTTGGTAATATTCTTACAAGATTTTTAAGAGATTTTACTTTCATTTTTATATTATAATTTATTATTTTTACAACATTTTTAAAATTTTTTCTCCGTTTAGGTATTTTTGATATTTTTTTTTTTTGGTATTTGTCTCTGTTCTTTTTAGGATTTTCTTTAATTTTCTTCTTTTTATAAAAATTATTTAATATTATATTACACAGTTTTCTTATTTATACATTCATTAAACTTTTTATTACGTTAATTTTAATAATTATTTCTATACTTTTAAAAGTAAATACACTTATTTTTTTGTAAATTTATTCAATTTCTTTTCACATCTTGTCTATTTCTTGAGAGTTTTTTTACAAACTTACTTACTTATTCTTTTTTACTTTTTACATTTTTTACAGTTTGTTAGATTAAGAAAAAAACATTTCTCCATTTTCTTCCTGTTCATTTAATTTTTTTGATATTACACTATTTTTTTAGTCCTTTCTTGCGTTTTAATTATTTCTTTAATTTTTACGTTATGTATAAAATATTTATCGAATGCTCTGTTTATTTAATTTTAAAAAATTAAAAGAAACACTTATTTCAGTTCCTATACAATATCTATTTCCCATCTCCTCTGTAAGTCGGGTTGCATTCTTCTGATAAACTAAATAAGCTCTACTATTTTTCCTTCAACTCTTAGATTTTAAAAAATATTTAAATTGTTTAGAAATTATTAATGCATGATTTACAATAAATAATGTACTTGTTGCATTTGAATGGTTTAAATTATTTTAAATGCGTCTTTTCAATAGAGCTAATTACACTTGAAATAACAAACAACTTTTATTTTTTGTACAAAGTTAGCAAAATTATGTTTGGAACTTGACATTAATTTTTTATATTAAATTTTTACAATTAATATCTAAACATTGAATTTTATAAATAGGTTGATTAATATAATGAATATAATGTACGCCTGTCTATAATTTCAAAGGCGGCGCCGTGTGAATTATAGTACCCGAAAATGCCGTATCAGAACAGCGCACGACAAACTATATTCTGCTACATTGTTTGACATTTTCATTGATGAAATTGAAAAAAATTTACTTTTCTCGAGAGATTGACGCGATTTAAAAACTCAAATACCAAAAACAAAAAAAGTGAAAAAGTGCTAATTAAATTTAAATTTTCACTACGATTTTCATTTTCGGAAAAAGTGTCTGGTTTTGCCGAAAAAATTTGTCAAAGCGGGAATCAGTGAGTGAAGTGTCAAGTGATTTTGTATTTCCTCGAGAGATTGACGCGGTTTAAAAACTCAAATGCCAAAAACAAAATAAGTGAAAAAGTGATAATTAAATTTAAATTTTCACTACGATTTTCATTTTCGGAAAAAGTGTCTGGTTTTGCCGAAAAAAATTGTCAAAGTAGGAATCAGTGAGTGAAGTGTCAAGTGATTTTGTATTTCCTCGAGAGACTGACGCGATTTAAAAACTCATATGCCAAAAACAAAATAAGTGAAAAAGTGCTAATTAAATTTAAATTTTCACTACGATTTTCATTTTCGGAAAAAGTGTCTGGTTTTATTGGAAAAAATTGCCAAACATGGAACATCATTGGAGGTTGTTTTCATCACACGAATTTCCTCGAGACACTAAAGCTCAGGAAATACTTGATTTATCAAAAGTAAGTATTTTTCTGAATCTTTATTTCAATAGAATTTGCAGTACGATGTTCTTTTGTGGGAAAAGTGTTGGACTTTGTCGCGAAAAATTCCTAAGTCTTCAAAACGCATGGGGACAGTCTTTGAGAACCACTGCTCCCCCCTACAGATTCTCTGCGGACTCTGTGTCTCCAACGGCCTTAATTTATTTCTCTAAAATCAAAAATCTAACGTCTCTGCATTAGCCTAACGTAGAGTTCCTATAAAGAGAGTTAGGACACGTGAGGTTCAACTTTTGATTGGCTCAGCGTAACCGGAGACGGAAGTGTATTGAAAGCGCTGATTTTAAACCCTGTCGATAGAAAGTGACTAGAAAATAACTGAAAAATGTCTAGTCAGTCATTTTTCAGTCACTTTTATTTTTAAATATATGGAAAATAATTTATTTAATAATAAATTTGTTGAATACTATTTAATGTGCTTTTAGGATTATATTCGCTTTATTCTTTTAGAGTAATTAATGAAAATTTTTAATTTTTTTGTTATTTATTTAAATTTTTTGTTAAATATTTTTTTTATTGTTTTAATGTTATAAACTATTTCTGAAGTGCACTTGAACACTTTTATAAAGAATCACGAAGCTCGGTGGCATTTAAGATGGTCTAAAAGCAATTTTAAAAAGAAAAAATCATTTGACATTTTCTAGGTACGAAATCATTCAAATCGTACCTCAAAAATGACTGAATCCATTCAGTCATTTTGGCCAGTCATTTTTTAGGTATTCTCTATCGGCAGGGAAATGCTTTCTTAACAAACATTTTTAAATTTCGCCCGCCCTTTTTAACCAATCACACAAATTACTTCATCGTCACTTCCGTCTCCGGTTTGTCAACAGGCTAGTGGAAGGGGGCACATGTCCTAACTCTCTTTATAGGAACTCTAGCCTAACGCACAATGAATCGTAATCGCTAATCCTTAGGGCGCAATTACATGTCTGCGTCGAACGTTGCGTTTTTGCGTTGAATGGTGAGAGGAACAAGGATGTGACTATATTTCTGTCTCTCTCTCCCTTACTATTCAACGCAAATACGCAGCGTTCGACGCAGACATGTAATTGCGCCCTTAGAGCGCAATTACATGCCTGCGTTGAATGCTGCGTTTTTGCGTTGTGCGTTGTATCCCTAGGGACTGAGAGTTCGTGTACCGTGCTTAAAGTAGTTCCCTAGAGTTCAGGTTTTATTTAGAAGTACGTATTCTAGTGTTTTGTTTGCTTATGGCCATTTACAACCTGTCAGATTTATTGTCTGCTATTTTTATTTAATAAACCGCAAATATAAATTGTATTCTAATTTGCGAAAAATGAATAAAACTGTTGAGAAAAATGTTGAAGTAAATTATAAATTTGATCTGTTAATGTAGCCAAGAAATATAACATTAGTATATTTAAATATATTGCAATGTGGAAAATTCCATTTTTCTTCAAAATTCCTTGCGTGTGAGAGGCACCCTTCTGTAGTTAAACGTGAAAATGATGTAGGTTTCAGTGCGACCCAAATAACTGTGCACGTTTCTCTAACAATCTTTGATACCAAACTTGGACTCACGCGGAATTGATATGAAATTGAATGCATAGATTCTCCTGAAGCGAGATAACGTAAAAAAATATGCAACCGTGTACGTGCTGCTACCGGTTCCCGAATCGCAAATTGTTTTTCAATGTGTAGGTTGTACTTTCTTAAGTAATTTGTTAAACAATTTCTTATTCATTCGTAAATAATTAAAATATTTTTCTCTATCTCCTGTCTCCATTTCATAAATAAGATTCTCACTGGCACCTTGAGCACGTCGTCGATCCACTGAGAAAATTGGACGAATCCAAAACCTATTACGTACTTTAGATTCCTGTCGATTCAGTTCTAAATACAAGATGTATAGGTGCATAATATGTTGTTGACTTTCTGCTGCTTCAGAAGGTGTCTGAACCAATGTATTGCAGTATTGCAATAACCAAAAAATATATAGAACATCAAGGGCTTTCATTGTCTTTTTCTTATTTTAATAAAGCTGAAACCGGAAAAATTATTCTCGATGGCGGAGCAGAGAGTTCGCGCTTAAAGTAGCTCCAGGCTAACAGTCCGTTTTTGTTAAAAGTTTTAGTCGGTCACGACATATTTGTGTATCAGTGGAGGCAGAATTATAGGCTCAAAGTGTGGAAGTGTTATCTCTTAAAGATTTGTCGCGATTGTGAAATTTGAACTGAAAATCTACATAGCTAGAAATTAGGTTAGGACGGAAAAATGGCTGAGGAAGGGGGAGAGCCGGCGTTACGACAGACAGACAGCGACATCCATCGGGACAGCGAGGAGTCAGCGTGGGAAGATAGCAACATAGGCTCAACTAACCCAGTCGATATGGAAACTCCAAATACTAAGGTAAAACGTCGCAACGTAAACAAACAAGACACAAACATAATCAAAAGGAGAACCAGGTCGAAAAAAGATGCTAAAGGTAACTTAGAAGGAGCAAGAAAACTCCTACTGAATTATTTAGGCACATCAGAAAATACAAGCATCAAAAACCAGGGAAAGAATACGATAAACTCTTCAGATTTACACAAAGATAAGGTAAGTGTCACTATAGTCGATGATATTTCAAAGGAAGGAGAGAAAGAGAAATTTGACAAGAAATTGGAAAGTAATAAGGAGGAAAACTCTTAAGAAAAAAGAACACCTCTTTTTTTGGACAATGAGAAAGTAACAAAAGTGACAGGTGAGGTTAGGGTTGATCAGGAGATGAGTGGGAATAAAGCAATTTTTAATCTTTTAACCGAATGGTGGGAATCAAATGGAAAAAAAGAGATAGAAGAAACTGTAAAGGAAGTGCGTGAACTTAAAAACTCACTAGATTCGATTTTGAAGGAGACAGGAGAAAAAGAAAGAGGCTGGTTAAAGGAGAAAAATGCATTGATACAAGAAATACAATTCTTAAGAGCAAGGATATCTCATATTGAAAAAAATAGTTCGCAGCAAGAAATTTACAAGAATATTAACACAGAACCGGAAATAATCAACCATAGTCAAGATATAAATGATAACTTAACAAACGGTAAACGGAACACGGACAAAATGATAAGGGAAGGTAAAAGCTCAGAAAAAGAAAAGGAAAATTTTTTGAGACACCAGCATAGACTAGAGGAGAACAAAACTACGAAGAATTTTCCTAGAAAGCTGTCAATAGAAGAACTCGAACAGGAAAAGAAAGAAAGAAATGAAAGAAAGAACCATGTGATCATAAGAGGCTTTAAATCAAGAGGAAAGAACACGGAAAGAAATTTACAGCACTTTTTAGAAAAATCAATTGGAGTGAGAGGAAAATTAGGGGATGTGAGAGTAAATGAGGAGGAGATTTTAGTGAAAGTAAAATCATGGAAAGTTAAAATGGCAATTATGAGAAGAAAAGCGAAATTCAGAGGATCAAATGTCTGGATAACTGACGACCTAACTAATAGAGAAGTGGAAATTCAAGAGTGGATCTGGAACGAGGTTAATGAAGCAAAAGCTCAAGGAATTTCAACGAGAATAGGATACATGAAATGGAAAATAGGGAAAGATTGGTTTTACTGGAACGAAGAGGAAGGGGGCCCAAGTTGGAAGTTTTTTCGAGTCTGAGGTCACCAAGGTCATCCGGGGAGTAACGTGGAACATCGCGGGGATTTAAAAAATAGGACAGGCTTGGGAATTTTTGAAAAAATTTGAACTCATTGTATTGCAAGAGACATGGTTGGAGAAAGAATCAGAGGTGAGAGTTTTAAAAAATTTAGACAGGGACTATATTTGGATAACAAAACCAGCGAACAGAAGCCACAAGAAAGGGCGAGCGAAAGGAGGTCACATGATAGGGATTAAGAAAGAATGGTTAGGAGAAGAATGGATAGTGGAAGAATGGGAGTTTGGCATAGTGATTTCGAATAAAAAGTTTACAAGCGAATCAAAAAGGATAAAATTAATATCGGTTTATAACAACGTAGGCATCTCAAAAATAAAAGAAGCTTTAAGCAAACAGATTGATCAGGCGAATAAGGCAAACGATTGTTTGATTTTACTGGGAGACTGGAACGCGAGAGTGGGAAGATCAAAAGACATCGATACAAGAAAAAGGGTTGAGGATGAAACAGAAAATGTGAGAAACTCGGAAGATTTAATGTTAAATGAAGAAGGGAAAAAGTTTCTAAATATTTGTGAGGAATATGGCTTAAAAATTATGAATGGCTGCATTAGAGGGGACATTGAAGGAAAATTCACTCATTTATGCGAAAGTGGAGGATCAGTGTTGGATCTAATTATTGTGAAAGAAGACGAGGGTGTGAACCCTATTAAAGAGATAAAAATCGAGCCAAGGATTGAGTCTGACCATTTGCCAGTCACTTTTCGGCTTGCTTGCAAAAGACCAAATGCAAAACAGAAATTGTACCAGTTCAGTAGTCCAATGCCAGTGATTACAAAACTACTTTGGAAGGAAGAAATGGCGGAAAGTTATACGGAAAAGATGGAGAAACAATGGATTGAGCGAGGAGAGATCGGGAATATAGAAGAAAGATGGCAAATAATGATAAACAGTATCAAAATAGTAGCTAAAGAAATTGGTATGACAAAAACATTTGGCGGGAAAGACGGAAAAGTAAAAAAGGTAGAAAACTGGTTCGACGAAGACTGTAAGGAGCAAAGAGAAAAGGTCTGGAGAGCGTTAAAGAAATTCCTAAAATCAACTAGCGAAAAAAATAAAAACCAATTGAACACTGAAAAAAGAAAGTTAAAAGAATTATATAGAAAAAAGAAAAAGATTGGAAAGCAGTCGAGAATAGCAGAAGGTCAGGAGATTTTTGGAGGGCAATTAAAAAATTTAGACAAAAGAAAAGGGGAAATGAAAAAGCAGACGACATCGACATCGAAGAATGGGAACGACATTTTCAGCAACTATTAATGGCAGGAGAACATATTGAGAGAACACCTCAGAAGCAAGGAGAGAACAATAACAAAGACAGTGATACAAATGAAACTGAAAAAGATAATAAAGATTCACAGCAGAAGGTAAGAGTAGAAGAAGGAAACACTGAGGAAGCAGATAAGCGGTTCAACGGTAAAATTGAATTTGAGGAATTCTGCAGTGCCATCCGAAAGATGAGGAAAGGGAAAGCACCAGGAGAGGACGGTATTCCACTCGAATTTATTATAGGCCTACCAAAGATATGGGCTGAAGAGATGCACGAAATTTTAAACATTTTATGGGAGCAGGGAGAAATCATCAGTGGCTGGGAAACAGCTAGAATTGTACCTATTTTTAAAAGTGGGGATGAATTGGACACAGGGAATTATAGAGGCGTGTCATTGCTAGACTTGGGATACAAGATACTAACAGCTATACTCGACAAACGGTTAAGAGAATGGATAGAAGAGAATAAGTTGTTAAAAGACACTCAAGCGGGATTTAGAAAGCACAGAAGTACTAGAGACCACATCTTCGTCCTAAATTCTCTAATTAATAACAAAATGAAAATAGAAGGGGGCAAGCTATACGTAGCTTTTATAGATTTCAGCAAAGCTTTTGACACAATTGACAGACGAATTCTCTCGAAAAAACTTGGGAGTTATGGCATCAAAGGCAGAATGGCAAAAATGATTGAAAGAATATACAGGAGTACGTTTAACGAGATAGTTACGAAGAAAGGGATCTCAGGAAAATTCAGAACAACGAGAGGAGTGAGGCAAGGATGCCCGTTGAGTCCAACTCTTTTCAACGTGTTCTTGGACGACATAGACGACGAATGGACCAGGAGAAACGAAGGTGGATCAGTGATTGGAAAAACAAAAGTTTTTTGCCTAAAATTTGCAGATGATTTGGCAGTGATCTCTGATTCAGCGGAAGGATTAAAGGAAATGATTAAAACTCTAGAAAAGTATGTGGACAAAAATGGTTTGGAAGTAAATGTCAAAAAATCAAAAGTAGTAGTATTCAAGAAAGGGGGAAGAATGAAAAAAGGAGAAAAATGGTTATTTAAAGGAGAAACTTTACAAACAGTGGACAGATACAAATATTTGGGATTTTGGTTTTCTTCAGGTGGCTCTTTTGCCAAACATCTAAGTATGATAGCAGGAAAAGCTCAGAAATCTATTAACGCGGCTTGGGGAGTGATGAAGCGAGCTTCAATTAACTCTTTAAAAAGAAGACTCTACTTACTCGATGTGCTGGCGAAGACAGGAGCGTTATATGGTGTGGAAATTTGGGGGTGGAAAGTAAGGGACGAAATAGAGAAGGTGCAAGGGAAATATATAAAGATGATAATGGGACTGGACCAAAATACCCCAGCCTATATCTGGAAGATCGAGTCAGGAAGAAGAAGTGTGGAAATTGAGGCTAGAAAGAGAGCAAGCAATTACTTGATCAGGATCTTAAATATGGAAGAACACAGATTACCAAAAATTTGTCTAACAGAAGAAATAAGAGGGTGGAAAAACAATAATCCCTCAAGATGGATAAAGGAGGTAGCAACTGCTTTAGAGGGGGTAGGAGATGGAGAGACCCTGAAAATGATTTGGGAGGAAGAGGAATTGGAAGAAGTGTCAAAAAGCTTAGGCAGAAGTGTGATGAAAAAATTCGACCAGGACTGCCAAGAAGATTGGACAAAGATAGATAACTCGAAATACAACCGATTATATAAAAGAATTTCAAAGGGAATAGAGAGAGAAGAGTATTGGGACAGGGCTGATGTTAAAGGAAGGGACAAAGAACAATGGTCCAGACTGAGATGTGGCAATGTGGGTAAAGCCGGAAACAAAGGATACAAAGGTGATACCCTCTGCCGATTATGTAAAAAAGAAGAGTAAGACATCGCACACATATGGAAGTGCTCAATTGGAAAGCAAAAAGTAGAGGAGGATTTGGTGAAGTCAGTAGAAGAGTGGATCAGAGGCATCGACGAAATGGATCATCAGGATATAATGAATAATCTGTGCTCAAAATTAAAGGAAATGCCCATACCATCAGTGTGTGATTATGCGAGGTCTTTCGAAAAACTTGCTAAAGAGGCAGATAAAGACAATTAAACAGGATAGACAATCTTATTAACCCTTTTGTTGTATTTTCTTTAATATTTCAATGTTATTATTATTATTATTACCACTCATTAATGTAAATATTCTTTGTACAAACACTGTAGTGTATACTAGGCAGAAATAAATATATATATATATAAAGCTGAAACCGAGAATGAAAAATTATACCTTCAGATTTTATCGTTTTTATCAATTATTAGGGACAAATTATAAATCATTATTACTTCTATAAAGCTCGATTATTACGATTTAAAATCAAAGCTTTGATCCCTAGCTTGCTTCGATCATAAAAAACTTACTCTAATAAACACATATATATATATATTTGAATTTTTTATCACAAAATTCAATTAAAACTAGGATATCTTAATAACAAATTCAGATAGAGGCTCAAATCTGATTATTTTAGTCGATAATTGGGAAAAAAATGTTTCCATTTTTTAAATGGAAAATGGAAATTCAAAAGTATTAAATGGTTTATATGCGATAAAAAAAGATTTCGCTTTTTTATAAATTATACGTATCTCTTTAATTAGTGCTTTTCCGTGTATGAAAAGGTATTGCAAAAAGTATCATAATATGTGCACTATACGTACGAAAGTGCATTTTCCGTCTTCGTGCAAATTTCTGCACTCGCTTTGCTCGAGCAGCAAACTTTGCACTCGTCGGAAAATAACAGCTTTCGATACTTGGTGCACAATGTACTGTTATGTTTTGTGGTATATATTTAACATTTTTTTAAACCTACGATACTATTCAATCAGTTTCTATCATAACGTAAAATTAACCCGTTTCATTTCAAACCTAGAAATTGTAATTCTTTTAAATCCTACGTTATTTCATTCCGATACAATCCATTCCAATTCTAATTGGATTTTAAACGGATTAATTCGGAGTGAAGTAAAACAGGATACAATTAAAAGGATTGAAACTCATAGAATTAAAACGCATTAATTCGGAATGATTAAGAAAAGAATTAATTTTCAAGTGAGAATATCATATATGAAACGCGCAGTAAAGGAGATGGGGAACTTGTTTTTTTAGATGTAAAAAACTATAGGTTATCTTTATAATCGTTTTATTTTAATTATTGGTTTCTTTTTTAATTTTAAAAATCAAATTTTATTCTTATGGAATACTTTAAACCTAATGAAAACTGAAATTTCATTAGTTTGCTTTCGAAGTTAATCCTTTTTTATTGTATTTTTCCTTTTTAAATAAAAAAACATAACCTAAAACCTTCCTTCGTTCTCGTAGATTCTATCGTTTTTGGAGCGTGTCACATATATAAATAATTAGTTACATAAATATATATGTATATTTATACATCGAGAGATAATTTATGCTAAAAATTCGATAATGTTATTAAAAAAATGTTCATGTTTACGATTGTATTTACTTCCTCCATATTAACTTTTATAAATTAACTTTTTATAAGAATATGTTTTGTAGAGTGTCGTTTATTAGCTATCGGAGGTAGTTATTTTTTTTTATTATATTATTAAAAAAATATATAAAACAACACTGTTAAACAAATATTTGAATTTCGTTTCACGCAAACAATTGCGTTTCCTTAAATTCTATGTTTACATGCATGCGTTTTAACGTGCGTTCTGACGTACTTTATTTTTAATCGCGAATTGAATACTAGGAAATCTGCTGGTGCCGAATAAAGAACTACGTTTATTGGTTGACAAATCACGGGACTATTCTGCTTTTCCGTAAAAACGCATGCATGTAAACATAGGACTTCTATTTCCGCAAAAACTATGCGATGCGCGGGATTATTTGAACCCGTCTAAAGACGTTTCACTTACAACATAAAACAATATCTATAAACTGCGACTCTTCATTGTACTCTCTAAGACATTCGTGTTGAGAAATCTTTTTTAAATCTTTGATGAAAAAGCCACAATAACCACATTTTCCTTTAGCCTGCAATTAAAAAAATAAACATCAAATTTAATTTTTAAAATATAGATTTAAAAAACTTAGTTATTTATCATTTCATTGCTTTTAGGTTTACAAGTTACAATAAACAGATCCTTAAATAAATGTTGCTCTTATATATTTAAATATACTAATGTTATATTTCTTGACTACATTAATAGATCAAATTTATAATTTACTTCAACATTTTTCTCAACAGCTTTATTCATTTTTCGCAAATTAGAATACAATTTATATTTGCGGTTTATTAAATAAAAATAGCAGACAATAAATCTGACAGGCAGGGTTGTGCAGTGACGCGTCACTCGAGGTTTTTTACGTTATTTACAGGTATTTTACATAAGTAAAATACCGTATTTTACCCCCCACTCCCGAAAAATACATTATGAAAAATATTTTTGAGGTAATTTACTAGGTATTTTACTGTAAAGTACCATGTAATTTACCTAAAGTATTTTACATGAAGACTAGAATAAGGAGGTGAAATGAGTGGAATGGGGGTGTCCACAGAAGCAGGCCAAACAGTAGGCTCCTCTTTTCGGTTCGGGCTTTGCTCAGTAACGAATTTGAGTTTTCTGCGCACGAAGAGGGAGAAGGGAGAAGCAGCTCCCACACAGCACCGGAAATTCCCTGAATTTTCCCTGAATATTCGTCAACATTTCTCGAATATTCGAACTTAATATTCAGGGAAGTTTCGTGGAAGCAGTAAAATGTCCGCCTAGAATAATATTGGGCGCGAAATTTCCCTGAAAATGTATTTCCAATTTTCAGGGAATTTCTGCCTCTTATATTCCTTGAATATTCAGGGAAAGTTAAAAAAAATTTCCAAAATTTTTTTTAATCTGGTAATTGATCAAAAAAATATGTTATATTCGACATCCGTGGGATTCTAGAAAATTAAAAACTACTGCGCAGCCGTAAGTGTCATAGAATCCAAGTTCGACAAGTGCGCATCAAGTTAAGTGAATATACGAATACTATGAATATTGGAGGAATGTTAGATGCGGAAATTCCCTGAAAATTAGAAATACATTTTCAGGGAAATTTCGCGCCCAATATTATTCTAGGCGGACATTTGACTGTTTCCACGAAACTTCCCTGAATATTTAGTTCGAATATTCGAGAAATGTAGACGAATATTCAGGGAAAATTCAGGGAATTTCCGGTGCTGTGTGGGCTGTTGATCAGCTCGCTTTTCCCTTCTCTTGTTTCTCCCTCTTACGTGCGCAGAAAACTAAAATTCGTTACTGAGCAAAGCCCGAACCAAAAAGAGGCGCCTACTGGCTAGCCTGTTTGCCGCGCCACCGTTCCCTGTGGTAAAACTATCTAATTTCACCTCCTTATTCTAGTCTTCATGGTATTTTACTAACACAACCCTGCTGACAGGTTGTAAATGGCCATAAGCAAACAAAACACTAGAATACGTACTTCTAAATAAAACCTGAACTCCAGGGAACTACATTAAGCACGGTATACGAACTCTCAGGGCGCAATTACATGTCTGCGTTGAACGCTGCGTTCTTGCGTTGAATGGTGAGAGTGACAAAGATGTGACTATATTTCTGTCTTTCTCTCTCTCACCATACAACGCAAAAACGCAGCGTTCGACGCAGACATGTATTTGCGCCCTCAGTCCCTAGGGATACAACGCACAACGCAAAAACGCAGCATTCAACGCAGGCATGTAATTGCGCCCTACACGTGCCCCCTTCTACTAGCCTGTTGACAAACCGGAGACGGAAGTGATGATGAAGTAATTTGTGTGATTGGTTGAAAAGGGCGGGTGAAATTTAAAAATGTCTGTTAAGAAAGCATTTTAAAATTAGCGCGCTTTTTTCAGCCAATGAAAAAACTTTTAATACACTTCCGTCTCCGGTTACGCTGAGCCAATCAAAAGTTGAACCTCACGTTTCTTAACTCTCTTTATAGGAACTCTAGGATTAGCGATTACGATTCATTGTGCTTTAGGCTGTTGAATCGTAATCGCTAATCCTTATGGCCTGTTTACACCTTCGAAAAAAAAATTTTTTCGCATTGGAGGGAAGAGGACAGACTGTGTATCTGTCCTCTTTACTCTCAAGCAAAAAAAACTTTTTTTCGAAGGTGTAAACAGGCCATTAATCGTAAGAATGAATTACGATTCATTGTGCTTTAGGCTATTGAATCGTAATCGCTAATCCTTAATCGTAAGAATGAATTACGATTCATTGTGCTTTAGGCTATTGAATCGTAATCGCTAATCCTTAATCGTAAGAATGAGAGGAAGTAGGACAGACATACATATATCTCTGTCCCGCTTCCTCTCATTCTTATACGATTAAGGATTAGCGATTACGATTCATTGTGCTTTAAGGCCTAAGCAGATAGAAATACGGTTACGGGACCAGAGCATGAGACAGAAAAGGATTTAGGCTTATGTTTCCATAAAAAATCTAGTGGAAAAAAGGGAAGGCATCAATGTCCCTGACTGTACAGTCGGGGACATTGATGCCTTACCTCGTCTACGCTTGTCTTACGCCTATGATCACGTGCATTATAATGGTGTCTCTACAATGGATGTCGATGGGATCGACACGCATGTAATGCAGATCGACATGTCGATGCGCGCGCATCAATGCCAAATGTCATGAAATATTTACTCTTTATTTACTTCATAAATTAATATAATAATTATTAAAATACTCAAATTTGACTAATTCCGGAGTTGCTATGGTCTTTTTAGTAAGTATTTACTAATATATGTGTTGTTTTATTATGATCAATATTTCTTTAGGGTTAGGAACGATGCGTGCGCATCGACATGATGTCGATGTCGATGTGCATTACATGCGTGTCGATCCCATCGACATTCATTGTAGAGACACCATAAGACAAGCGTAGACGAGGGAAGGCATATATGGCCGCGACTGTACATGACATATACTTTGTCACAATCTTTCTCGTTACAACGCAAAGCAAAACACAATCTTGGGATTGCACCCTAACCCCCTATCTACATGGAAGCTGATTCTGCGGTTATGCGTAAATACGCGGAACGTATAAACACAGAATTGTGAGAGAGACAAGGACAGACAATGTTTGTTATTGTTGCCGTCCTTTTCTCTCTCATTGGCTTTATTGTGCGTTTTGACGCTTGACGCAGAATCAGCTTCCATGTAGATAGGGGGTATAAGAATAACTTAAGGGCGCAATTACATGACTGCGTCTAACGCTGCGTTTTTGCGTTGAATAGTAAGAGAGAAAAAGACAGAAATATAGTCACATCTTTGACCCTCTCACCATTCAACGCAAAAACGCAACGTTCTACGCAGGCATGTAATTGAGCCCTAAGAATGAGAGAGAGTAGGACAGACAATATCTTTGTTTTACTCCCTCTCTCTCTCGTTCTTAAGTTTTAAGTTTAAGTCTTAAGTTTTCGATGTGCGCGAGTCAGGTTGAAGTCCCATGACTTCATTGTATGTTGCATTATATAATGAGAAAAAATAGGAAACAGATATACTTTGTCCTTTTTTATCTCATTACAACGCAACGCACAACGGCCCCATGGGACTTCTCCCTTTTACCCCCTATCTACATGGAAGCTGATTCTGCGTCAAGCGTCAAAACGCGGAATAAAGCCAATGAGAGTGAAAAGGACGGCAACAATAACAAACATTGTCTGTCTTTGTTTCTCTCACAATTTTGCGTTTATACGTTCCGCGTATTTACGCATAACCGCAGAATCAGCTTCCATGTACACTGTAAAAAATTTCGTTGTATTTTTACACCGTGACACGATGGAAATAAATCGCTTCACGTGACACGTGATAAATTTACAACGTATTACGATGAAAATATTCGACCGACATGCAAATATTTTCAGGGATGCGTACGTAAATAGTCTGATTCACTATAGTTGGCACTTATATAGTGAATCATACTATTTACGTACGCATCCCTGAATATTTTACATACTACGTAGTGAAATCACAGTCGATGCAGAGAAATCAGAATGCATTGTAATATTACTACGTGATACGTGAAGCGAAATATTTCCATCGTGTTACGTAGTAATTTTACAACGCGTTGTGATTTCACCACGTTATACGTGAAACATTGACAAGCCATATTCAAACCGAATGAATATTTTCATCGCAACACGATGAAGTTCTACACTCGAAGTGTAGTTTTACAATCGCGTTGCATTTTTATCACGTATTACGATGGACTGTTACAATATAAATTTAATGTTTGGGACGGAAAAATACTTTGCATTGTAATTCTGCAAGTATTTTTTTTTTTACAGTGTATAGATAAAGGGTTAGGGTAAAATCCCATGTGAGCAGAAAGCGCAAATCCGAAAGCAGAAATCCATGATTGCGTTTTATCGTCCCTTTTGTAACTAGACCATGAGTGCGAAAGTGACAACAGTATATTCACGATTTTGTCAATTACTTTAAATACAGAAATTTCTGTATTTAAATATAGAGATTCACGATTTTTCAACGAGAAAAATTGCCACTAATAACGCCAATGAGATCAATAAGCACGTGAATGATCTACGCAAATGTTTTCAGGCAACGGAAGTTTCTGAAAGTTTAAAAATGCATTGTGTATTAGAACATTTCTCGGACTGCTTGCAATTTCTGGATGGAGATGGTTTAGGTAACTGGTCAGAACAAAGTAGCTAATCGATACACCGATTTTTTTTGGACCAATTTTGGAATAAATACAAAATTAACAAGATTGACCATGAATTGTATTCGAAGAAGTTGAAGCAGGCAGTCGTGGAATTTTCATCTAAACACATTTGAGTTTTTTATAGTTTACTGTTCAAATATTGTTTATTAATAAATACTTTTTAAACTTTTACTTAACTTTACTTTTTCTAACATCTGACAATAATCGTTTTTGCCGTTTACCTTTCACTCAATTAAATATATAAAACTCAATAAAATTTTTCGTAACATTTTAATAAACAAAATTATTAATCAAAATATACATCTTTAATATATTTTTAATATGATATTAAAAAAAAAATCTTTGAAATTTTGTTGAGAACGCTCTTTTCGTCTGACTTGGAGCAAAAAGATTGAAAAAACGGAAATGACGATATCTTGAGAAAAGGGGGCTCTAGGATTTTGGTCGAAACGAATTTTCAAACTAGAAATAGTCACGAAAAAGATCCACATTGCACTTTTCATAACCATTTTTGTCATACCTGTAACTGCTTCTAGACCACCGTGAAGGGGAAATGTTACATTTCCCCTAACATGCAGAGTGTTTTTGGTATTTGCGTAAAGAGTGGGAAGGGTCAATTAAAATGTATCATCCGGTCCCGACGAGGTCAATTAAATGGAAGCGTACTGTAATCAGATAATTGGTCTCATTGGAAAGTATTTTCTGATTGGTCTATTCTATTCCCCTGATACCGCAGTCCTTAGTAAGTAACTTCACCCTATTAAGGCGCCGTCTCATTGCTGCATTTTCCATTGCGTTTTAAGGGCATGTCCCAGATCTTGGGACCACTTGAGACTAAAATGTTGAATTCTATTTTATCTCCCATATTTAATTTGTTAATAATTTAATTTTAGTCTTTAGTGGTCCCAAGATCTGGGACATGCCCTTAATGAGAGAGAAAAGGATACACATATGTAGCTCTGTCTTTTCTCTCTTATTACAACGAACGTGAAGCGATTTATTTGCATCATGTTACGGCGTAAAAATACAACCCTACGTAGGAAACTACGTATATTACGCAAGTTAGTATACGTTCCGAACCCTGGGTGCATTACGTGCATAACCCTGATTATTTATAGATTTACAACAATTAAGGTACGCTCCCAGCTCGGCGTCTGCCTGCTTGCGCGTGCAACCGACATGAGAGAAAAGAAGACGGAAATATAGTTCTGTCTTTTTCTCTCTCGTATCGGTTGCACGCGCAGGCAGGCCGACGTCCAGCTGGGAGCGTACCTTTAGGGTGCCGTCTCATGCTAGGGATTAATGGATCAGGGATTAGAATAGACCAATCAGAAAATGATTTCCAATGTGACCAATTATCTGATTAGTCTATTCTAATCCCTGATCCATTAATCCCTAGCATGAGACGGCACCCTTATTAGTGAATTATTAATTATAACCTTCTTAGCTTTTTGCAGCTTTTTGTTTTTAGAGAAATAAATCAAACAAACCATCTGTTGTCTAAGTTTACCATTTTAGTTTATTTACATTGTTTAAGAGATTCGGCAAGTGTAAAAAATTGATACTATAGGTGCGGAATTTTAATTTAAATGACAATAAGGTATATGTATATATACGCTTTTGGTTTAATTTGTCTTCATATATACATTTTTTATTTTATTTTTATTAATTTTAATTTTTTTGTAGATTCTAACTAAATTCTATTATTTTTTGTACTTTTTACATTTTCTACAGTTTGTTAGATTAAGGAAAAAAAATTTTTCATTTCCTTCCTAGTTAATAAATTTTATTGTCTCTTTACTATTTTTTTAGTTCTTCCTTTTGTTTTAATTCATTCTTTAATTTTTGTCATCACTTTTCCGTTTCTTAGATTTTTTTTCTTTCTTTTAATTTTAATTTTTTTTTCCTTTAAATTGTTTAGTTTTTATCTTACAATTACGAATATTTAAAAACATTTATTCGATACTAGGTACATTTTCTAAACTTCTTTATTTTCTACTTTTTTGGAAATTTTGATTCTTTTATTTTACATTATGTAAACTTAATCTTTTACTAAATATTTTCATTTTAAAATCGATTTTTTTTTCATGGAATTTCTTTTCTTTTACAATTTTTTTAAATTTTCTAAAATTTTATTCATTCTTGTTTTTATTCAATTTGTAAAATAATTCTCTGATTTCTCTAATTTTAAAATTTTGGTCTCTTTTGTAATGTATTTTAACATTTTTGTAAATTATCATCTTATTTATTTTTTTAATTTAAAAAAAATGTCCGTAAATAGTTTAATTTTTTGAAAAAAGTTTTTACTTTTTTATATATTTTTATGACATTGTTTCATTATGGTGTTGTTTTTTTTTATTTCAAAGAGTTTTCTTCTTTTTTAATGGACTGTTTTCTTACCTTCTTAAGTTTTTGGTTTTTTTATAATTTATTATTCTTTCGATACGTATAGTTAATTTTCTTATTTTTGCGATAATATGAAGTTGAAGCTGTTTTTTTTTTAATTTTCTCATTTATTCGACATAATTAATTTGATTTTAATTAAATGTTTTCTTCTTCATTATTTCTTATTAATTGTTCTTAGTTTTAAAAATCAACTTTTTATAAATAAACATTTGTTGATTTTATATTCTGATTATATTTTTAAAAAATCAATTTTTGATTTAAATAAAAAAAATCCGATTTTCTTGATTTTTTTAAAAAAATCATCATTTTTATCAGCCTTGCTTTATTGTCATTCAAGAAGACCATTTTATTTCGACTTATAAAGATGCGGACCAATTTTGCATAAAACTTGTTATTTTCTGAAAATACGTAATTAAAAGGTTTATATTACAATCTCTATTTTATTTATCTTAAAAAATAATTGCAAGGTATTAGAAATACAAAAAATTCCCCTTTCTTAGCTACTAGAAAAAATGTAAAAAAATATATAGATTTATAACACCACAAACAAGATATAATAGATTTTTATAAATTTAAAAAAAAAAGGAAAACTCTTATCCAGAAAATAATATGACATACAGTGAAAAATCGCAATAAAAGCTTAATTAAGGTATATTACTTTAAATTAATAAATGATTTTTCAGCAAGTTACGTATGTAAATTTGGAAATATGGAAGAATCTTTCAAAAAATTTAGAAACAATGAGACTTTTAATGAATGTGAAGAATTGGACATGCACGATGAATTGTCCCAAACTAAAAATAATAATGGACGTAATGTAAATTTATACAAGAAGACTCCAATGGTTAACCTTAACTTGGCTAACAAAAAACACGGAAAAATCGAAAAAGATTCAGGAAATGCCAAATTTACGCAATCTTCTGAATCACCCTGTGATTCTTCTGTGGATCAGTATGACGAAAATGAAGCTTTTCCTTGTAAAATTGTGAGTTTCAAAAGAAAAAAAAACTCTGTTGTGTTTAAAATATGAATTTTAATGAAATTTTTTCAGGGTCTAAGTTTAATTAAGAAACTAATACCACCAAATGTTATGAATCTCGAAGAGTCTGTGGGGCAAATTAGCGTTAAAGAACTTGGGGAATATCAAAATTATGAAGAAGTCGTAGTCAGCGATGCATTTTCGCCATCATTTTTCTGGGTGAATTTACGGAAAAGATTAGCGAAATTTAAGGAATTTACTGAAGACATGCAGTGAGTATTTCTTAAATTTTTATTTTTGTTTTACCTTTAGGTTGTGTAAAGGAAAAACCAATAAAATCGAGTAACCACGTGAAAATGCACTAAATCGTAAAAAAAATACACAATTAATTTTGATAAAATCAAAATAATAAGATAATATTGTAATAAAATATTATAATATTGTTTTAAAATCATTAGTTAACTACTTCAAATTCTTTAAACTATTGAAAAATACATGGGACGTATAATTAAGTTCTAAAATTAATTATTTAGAATATTCATTTCATAGAATTTCATTAGGAAAATCTTCTCTTGGTTGAAATTACACATTTTTGAATATGTTTTTCGAATATAAATTAATCGAATTTTGACCTAACAGAATTTTTAGGTCACAGAATTCAAGAGAATTTTCATTTTACAGAAATCCTTTTATTTTAACCAACTTTTCATTTAAAAGAATTCCAATTTAAACGAATTTTAATTTAGAAGCATTTTTATTTCACAGAATTTTAGGTTAATCGAATTTTTAAATACCAGAATGCAAATGAATATTCTGGTATTTAAAAATTCGATTAACCTAAAATTCTGTGAAATAAAATGCAAAAAAAAAATTCTGTGAAATACCAGAATGCAAATGAATATTCTGGTATTTAAAAATTCGATTAACCTAAAATTCTGTAAAATAAAAATTTTTCTACATTAAAATTCGTTTAAATTGGAATTCTTTTAAATGAAAAGTCGGTTAAAATAAAAGGATTTCTGTAAAATGAAAATTCTGTTAGGTCAAAATTCGGATTTAATTTTAAAAGGCTTAAATATTATTTTTGCTTTTAGTAATTTTTATGAAGAAGAAAATTCGAAGTACAGAATTCCTCCCATTGTGCTGACATCAGGATTAAATGTTGCTTGTTTGTACGGCAACAAATGGTATCGGGGAATAATTAAGTCAGTATTACCAGATGGACATTCATTTGTAAGTTCTCAAAATTATCATTATAAGACAAACTCTGGAAAATGATTTAAAATTTTTTTTTCAAAATCTGCTTTTATTAAAGAAAATAATATTTTTTATATTATTTAAGGTCCATTTTTACGATTATGGCACAGTGGAAAACTATAATGCAGATGATCTTTTTTATTTGGATCGCCGATTTTCAAGTTTTCCGGCTCAAGCAATTTTATGTGGTTTGTTCAACGTAACGCCTTACAATTGTAATAAATGGAACAGGAGTGTAACATTTAAGTTTATCGCTAAAACTTCAGTCCCACTCATCGCCACAATAGTTACAAGAAATTTAGAAGTAATAAGTATTTTCTGAATTTAAAAAAAAGTAAAATATAGTACTGCATATTTTAATTTAACAACACTTAAATTTTTAAAAATTATAAACTAAAGCTTCACTTATTTTAACACGGTCCACGCAAATCCATGTGAAAAGTCGCACTTATTTTAACTTCCACGTAGTTATAGAGAACTTCTCTGATTGGCTGGTCCAATTCGCAGCAACCAATGAAAATGTTAGTTACTTTTGATTGGTCGCCAAGTTAAATAAGTGAGACTTCAAATTGTTAAAATAAATGCGACTTCAAATAAGCGAGACTTTAAATAAGTGGAGTTTCAGTGTTCTTATTTTCGAAATTTATATTACATGAATTTTATATTTTAGGAAAATTCAATGAACGTGATTCTCTCTGATACGCACGGAGAAGAAGATTTTCATATAAATGATTGGATGCTCGACGAAAATTATGGAAAGAAGGGGGAGATGCCGTCAGGTCAAAATCGTAATTTTTCTCTTCTTCATTACAGAAAATGTCTTGATGAAATCGCTAAAAAACCTTTTGTTACTAATAATTCCAATAATGTTAATATGGAGGCTCCTGTTATTAATTGCGAATCAATTTCAAACAAGTTTGACAGCACGTTCAAGAATCGTAACTCTAAACCAAAATTGTCAAAAGTCGAAAAACCAGAAGTACTTAAATGGAATCATGTAAATACAAGAAACAAAATAAGTAGAGTCGAAAATCCTTTTCTTGGTTCCTCGAGAATCAGAAATAATTTTCCTCAAGAATATAGTAAGTTTTTCGACTCTATTCCATTCTTAGAGGATAAAATAAAAAACTTAAGCCTGGACAAGTTTCAATTTGAGAAATTTAGAAATGTCGCTGGCGGCAATTCAATTTCTTCAATCGATTCTGTTGTCAAGTCTGGTAGATTCGAAGAATCAGAACCTGCAATTAGTTTTATAAAATTTGATAGATTCAATGAATCTAAATCTGTAGATGAAATTTCAAAATCTGATAAATTTGAAGATTCTAAATCTATCATTAGAAATGTCGCTGACGGCAATTCAATTTCTTTAGACGATTCTGTTGTCAAGTCTGATAGATTCGAAGAATCAGAACCTGCAATTAGTTTTATAAATTTTGATAGATTTAATGAATCTAAATCTGTAGATGAAATTTCAAAATCTGATAAATTTGAAGATTCTAAATCTATAATTAGAAATGTCGCTGACGGCAATTCAATTTCTTCAGACGATTCTGTTGTCAAGTCTGGTACATGCGAAGAATTGGAACCTGCAATTAGTTTTAAAAAATTTAATAGATTCAATGAATCTAAACCTGTAGATGCAATTTCAAAATCTGATAAATTTGAAGATTCTAAATCTATCATTGGAAATGTCGCTGGTGGTAATTCAATCACTTCAGACCATTCTGTTGTTAAGTCGGGTAGATTCGATGAATCGGAATCTGCAATTAGCTTTATAAAATTTGATAGATTCAATCAAACTAAACCTATAAATGAAATTTCAAAATCTGGTAAATATGAAGATTCTAAATCTATCAGTGAAAACAAAGTTTCGTTACCTCCGAGGCTAATACGAACTTTAAATTTGCTTAAAGGATATCCAGATGTATAAATAGCAACATGTATAATAACAAATTTTAGATATTTTTATAATTTTCGACAATTATAGTTTTCAAATAAGAATTTGATAATTTCAGATTTTTCCTTTAAGAGTATTATTTTTCTATTTTTAGCCAAAAAAAGGCTTTAAAATACGTGTTCATCATATATAATCTTTTTAATTTTGTAATTAACAAATAAAGGTTAATTTCAAAATTTTGTTATTTTTTGATTTGTAATTGAAAAACAAATTATTAATTAAAGAATATTTGAAAATGGTGAAATATTTGTTTTTATTGATTAGAAAACGAATTCAATTCAGTCATTAATTAAATAAAACAACTATATAGGTAAATTGATTTTATCAAATTGACTAATTGAAATAGCAAATAAAAATTTAAGAAATCAAATTACTAAAAATTATCAATTTTACATTTAAACGTAGATAAATGATTTCAATTTCAAATAGAGCAAATTAAAAAGAATCGAATAATTTTTAAATACTAATTCCTCATTGTAAATTCATATTAATGTGTCATCACTAATTTTTTTTACGTGTTAGATGCATATAAAAGTTTTAAATGATTTTTTGTGTCAAACAATTTTTTTCCGTTTACTCTTCACTGGCATCGTAACAACTTTTATTTTTGAACATGAAAAACTTAAATTAAATAAATTTAATTACTTACCTTTAAATTTTGTTTTATAATAAACCACTAAATTTTAAAAATAAAATACTTTAAATTTTAAGGTTGTAATATGTAGAAAAATGTTTATTATTTATTTCAACATAAAAAATAAATATCAGGCAAATATCTAGAAAACAAAAGGATGGTTACAAAACATTGATTCAGATTTTCTTCTTTTCTTATTTTATACAAAACTTTTCATGAATTTTTGTTCTTATAATATTTTGTGAAATCTACACATCTTTTATTGATTCTTAAATTTATGAATTTATTAAAAATGTTTTTGAGATTAAGGTAACGGCACCAATAGTCGATCGGGTACCAATAGTCGATCAGTTTGATACAGTTTGATATAAGTCGATTAATTTGCGCTTTACATGTAATTTTTATTTGTTTGTTGTTAATTTTATTTGTAAAACTTATAAATACATTAATTTTTAAGTACTACGACTCATTTTTCTAGTTAATTAACTAAATAATTGTATTTCAAGTTGTGTGATCGACTATTGGTCCAAGATTGATCGACTACTGGTGCAAAAGGTTTTCAGCCATTTTTGCCGCTGATCGACTATTGGGTCCCTAACCCCCAAAAGAAGGTCCTTTTTAAATTTTAATTTTACAATAAATAATTTATACTAAATAATTCGATGTCAACGGTTACGCATTTGCAGAGCGTCCACTAGATAATTTAAAAAAGAAAATTCAAAATGCATAGTTCATTTTGAATTTATTGAGTTTTATTGAAAATCTTACTTTTTTATCTCAAGATGTTGATCGACTATTGGTTCCATTACCTTATTTGTACTTTTTTAAAAATTTTTTTGTTTTTAATACTTTTTCCACTTTTTTCGTTCATGAGTAATTTTAACGTATAATAAAGATTATATTTATTTATAAAAAATTAAAAATGACAAAAAAATTATCAATATAAATATAATCGTTTATTGAATAAAGAAAAAAGCAAATGGAGGTCAAGAAAACAATGAAGTGGTCGGCGGTGCAGATCACCGCCAACCACTTTCAATTTAACGCCGACCCCTTCATCTTAAGATGAGATATAAAAAGTTTACTATATTAGTAGTTTATTATTCACTTGAATAAATTATATTTAATTTTGTTAAATGAATTTAATTTTATCTTTACGAGTTTAAGGCATTTCTGTAATGTAAAATGTATTTATCAACTTGTCCATAGTGACTCAGAATTCAAAACAGAGAGTAAATACTATTGTCATTCGTCATACATATATAATGATATAATTATGATAATAGAAATTTAAATTCTGTTTTGATATTTATAGACATAAATTACTTTTTTATAACTACTCACATAATCAGCAAAATTCTACTTTTTTATTTCATTTTATTTTTATATATTTTTTTCTATTTTTGCGCACGTACTTTTTACAATAAATATTGACAAAAAAAAATTATAATGATAAAAAAGCGATGATGTCTATTTCTTTAAATCTTTTTTTTTTAGCTATTCGTGTTAGTAAGAGTAAATAATTTCATATTATTATTGTATTTTTTAAACATTTTTTTAACCTTAACGCCTGCAAGCTGCAAAAGATTAGTGTTGCATTTTTTGCTTATTATTTGATTTTCTAAATTTCAAGTCGACAAATGAAGAGAGTTTCATTTAAAGACGGTAGTAGGACGAACAAATATTGTGGTATTTATATTCATAATATCAATTATTGTAAAGTTTCTCACCTTCACAACCCTAAGTTAATGACTCATAATAACATCTATTGAATTGCAAGATACACGTGTACACGGGGGCACAAAAGAAATCTTTTTTAAATTGTGTAAAATGTTCAATCCTTGGAGAAAACTTAAAAAATTAATTTTTCTTATTTATGGTTTTTTAATGCAAAAACTCTTCGCTGAAGATAATGAAAGAAGTAAATGGAGAAATGGTAATCGGTAAGTTTTAGTTTCTTTTCTTTAAAATTTTAGGTAAATGAATATAGATGTATTATTTTTAATTTAAGTTGTAATTAAAAATAGTAGGTAATTTTAAATTATTATTATTTTTCGTTGTATTTAAACTCAATAAATTTAATAAAGTTCTTTTTGAATAAGTCAAAGCAGAATTTTAATATTAAATCTTATTTTATATATTCATCAAAAATTATTTTTTGTTTTTTTCATTAAATTATAATATTTTTTGTTGCTATTTTATTTTATAAACTAACTTCTTACATTCAATTGTCTAAATTTTTAAAATAATTTTACTGTTTGAGAAATTTTGCTATGTTACGGATTCTTCCATTTTTATTATTATTGTTATTATTACAGTTATTTCTAATCTCTTATGTTCATGTTTTTCGAGACATAAAAATATTTATTTTCCTGATGAGTTTTTCTATCCTTCAAGAAATTCTCTTTCAATTATAAATTTATTATTACTTAATACATCAAATAAAACGTAAATTTCAAAAATATGGCAAATTTTTTTTTTATTTTACAAGTATCATTTGACATATTATTTTTCAATCATAATTTTCTATTAACCTACTTTTTATTCCAACAATTTTTTTTTTTTTTAATCATTCAACCGAATCAAATCTAATATAATTTTCATTTTATATCATTTACATTTTACATTATATTATAATATAAAACTTATAAGTAAACATTCTTTTAGAGTTATTTTGGTTAAATGAATATTGTGATAATTGAAACAATCAAAATTTTTGTTATGCACCATTATTTTATTTTATTGAACAATTAATTTGATTATTATGTTACATTAATTTTATTATTTAAAATTATTTTCTAAATCGGTTTTTTTTTAATTTTTTTTTTATATGAAATATTTTTTAAAAATGAACAATAAAATGCATTTTTCATTAAAAATTTATATATAACAGAAATTCATCTAGGTGGAGAAGACGAACCTTTATTGAAAAAATTTTATTAATTTTATTATCGTGTGCTGTGTTTGCAATAACAATATTAATAATAAACATTTGGTCACTGACATCGATGACTGCAAATCGACATTCAGGAAATGGTGAGTCATCTTATGTACCTAATAAATAATTAATTAATAAATATTTTTTGTTAACATAAAGAATAATAGGGTTTGAAAATATCAAAAAATGTTAAACGATATTTAATTCTGTAAAAAATAAAACCCTATTTTAAAAAAAGTTTATTCAATTTCTTTACATTTTATTATTATATTTCAGTAAATTCAAATAATGTCTGTCTCTCGGAAGGATGCATTCACAAAGGTTCGTATAATTATTTTAATTTTGTAACATATTTTTTATTAACTAAATATTCAGAATTACATTAATTTGGACATAAAAATTGACCTAATTAATTAATAGATTCTAACACCAAACATTTATTTACTCAAACTTGCAGCTTCAAAAATGTTGAAATATATGGACCGAAATGTTAATCCGTGTGATAATTTCTACAAATTTGCTTGTGGAAAATTTCTTGAAACTAAAATAATACCTACACATAAAACTGTTATTAATGATATGGAGTTTATAGCCGAAGAACTTGAAGAACAAATGAAAATTATTCTCGAACAGGAAGCGAAATCTGACGATTTTAGACATGTTAGATTAGTTAAAATCCTCTACAATGATTGCCTTAATGAGAGTAAGTTAAGTATTAGGAAAGAAATTTTAAATTAAAATGTTTCTCCCCTCTTAACTTTTTTATTTTTACTATATATTTCATATTGAATGATTTTAATCATTTCTACGAGTGTTTTTTTTCTACAGCCGCTATTGATAAAAATAGTTTGCAGACAGCCTTAGACATTTTGAAAAGAGTTGGTGGATGGCCTGTTTTGGAAGGAAAATACTGGAATGATAAGGATTGGATACAGTTAGCTTACAAACTGAGAGAAGAGGGACATCTTGATTCTAGTTTCTTCAAATTGAATATTAATTCTTCATTTAATGAAACAAGAAAAATAATCAGTGTAATTAAATGATAGTTTTATTTTATAAAAAAGACTTTAGATTTTAAATAGATATGATATTATCTAATTATAATGTCTTTCTTGTGCATTTCACTTTCATTTTGATACTTATATAAAAATATTTTTAGATTGAGCCACCACCTTTTTCTCTGTTGCTGGAAGATATAATGACAGACTTCAGTGTAGAGAATTTTAAAAGTTATTTTAATTTTATTGTGGATATTGCCGTGATATTTGGAGCCAACAAGGCTGAAGTGGAGTCGGAAATGATATTGCCACTTAAATTGGAAATGAAACTTGCCGATGTAAGTAACGAAAAAAAGGGGACAAAAAAGTCGCCCTGTGGAATTCCAAAAGGCAAAATTACAGGAAAAAAATTAATTTCTTAAAATTTATCATTTTTTAAAAAATTTCTTCAATTTCTAATTATTTTCATCATTTTTCAATTTTTCCACTAAATTTTAAATTCAATTTCTGCAAGTTACAATTATTTTCTTTAATTTTTTCAAATAAAACTTTTCCAGTTTTAATCATCTCTTTAAAAAATAAGATTTTTGTTTTTAGGGTTCCGTACACAAAGTGTCCAAACGGAACCCTTATGTTTTCACTCGTTTGTCCGTCGCCCAAAACCATTACCCCCCCCCCCCCCCCCTAGCGGCCAAACTATTTGAGATAGAGAGTTGAAATTTGGTACACTTATGTATTTTCACGTGTAGATTACAGGAAAAATATAGCGAACATGATTAAACGTGATGTTCATAGCGTTGTCAAGGAAATAACAAGATTTTTTTCAAAAAATGCATTAAAATGCCTGTTTACCCCCCCCCCCCCCTTATCTCCTAAACTATTTGACCTAGAGTATTGAAATTTGGTACACATATGTATTTTCGCGAGTAGAGTTCAGGAAAAATATAGAGAACATGATTGGAGGTGATGATCATAGCGTTGTCAAGGAAAAACTTTTTTTTTTCAAAAAAAACGTGTCCCCCCCCCCCCCCCCTTATCTTCCAAACCATTTGACCTAGAGGTTTGAAATTTGGTCTATTTAGGTATTTTTACGTGTAGATTACAGGAAAAATATAGCGAACGTTGCTGGACTTAATTTTCAAAAGTTATTAATGAAAAGTTGAAAAATGACAAAAAACACCTATGCTAGAGCTCAGCGTGTTTATCCTGAAAGGTTGGGAATTGGTTAAAAATTGTATGCAGAATTTTTTATAAAACCATAAAAATTGTGGTTTAAATTTATTATCATAACATTTTTTCCAAAAACTGAAATTTTACCAAAAAAAAATTTTTTTCTTCTAAACAGCTACAATATTTTATAGTTTCAGATTAATTTCTTTTACAAAATGTTTATGTTTATGTTTAAATTACTTTAAAAGTTAAAAAATAAAAAAAAATTAAAAAAAAAATTTTTTTTGGCTTTAAAATTTAAAATTATATAAAAAAGCTTAGTCTGTTTAATTGGAAATTTTTAATCTTATCAAAATCATTAAGTTTATACTTAAATTTCTTTAAAAATAAAAAAAATTATTTTAATTTATCATTATTTAAATTATTATTCAAATAATCTCTGACTCATATAATTAAAAAAAAATAGAGCGGTACGGAACCCTTCGATTTGGTACGAGTGTAACTCGTACTTGTCCGATATTTTTTAAATTGTAATTCTTTTCTTCATATAACAATTAAATTCTTTCAATTTTGAATTATTAATATTAATTTGTAAGTCAATTAAATGGAAGAAAATGGAAGAACAACTCATCAAATTTATTAATTTTAATTATCAGTTTTACTATTTTCATCTCTTTCCATAATCATTTTCCAAATGGTTTTTAATAGGTATTAAAAACCCTGTTTCATATTTCATCAATTTTTATTAAAAAAGCTAAATTATTAAATTTTTACTTTTTGTTTTTAAATTTTACGTGTATTTTTCAAGTATTTAAATGATGTCCTTCGATTCTCAATCACTTTCTTTTATATTAAACAAATTCTGTAATTTTCTCAATTTTTATTCTTACATTTCCATAATTATCTGTAATATCCAATTATTTTTATCATTTTTCAAATATTCTTGTTTACCTCAAATATATTTTTTAATTTTTTCAATTATTTTTAACAAATTTTTATTATTTTCTTAAATTTTCAATTCTTTCTATTATTTTTCAATTACTTTTTGTCATTTTCAATTATTTTTTAATTAATTTTCTATTTTTTTATTATTTATCTTAAATTCCAGTTGTTTTTTCAATTTACAATTACTTTTATCTTTGTGCAATTATTTTCTTTTACTACAAATATATGTTGTAATTTTTTAAATTATTTTTCACAAATTAAAATTAGTTTGTTCAATTTTCAAATACATTTATTACTTTTCAAATATTTTCCCGAATTTTTTTTTATTTTCATTATTCTTCAACTAATTTCCTAGATTTTAAAATATCTTTCTTAAATTTTATTAATTTCCGTCAATTTTTAATTATTATTATCACTTTGCAATCAATTTCTTCAATTTTAATTTATTTTTACTATTCCTATATTAAATTCCTACATTTTCAATTATTTATCTCATTTTTTAATGCTTATTTCAATTTTCATTTTCTTTTATCTTTTTGCAATTATTTTCTTCACCTTTTAATTAGATACCGTCAACCGGGGCTATTTTGTACATCAAAGTTTGTTTATTTATAAAGATGGGTAAAAAAATTTTTTTTATCGTTTTTACTGTATGAAGTATTTTTCTAGATATTCTAAAATGCAATAAATAAAAACAAGGCCAGGAATATTTTTTTTGTAGTAATTGTTTAACTAATTTAAAAGTAAGACACTGAAATTTTACAAAAATGTAGATTTACAAAAAAGTTATTTTTTTAAGTAAATCTTACTTTACAAAACTTCTAATACACTTCTTAAGTTATTTTAAGAAAAAAAGTTTCAAAATTAACTTGAAAAGCATTTAATTATTAAAGTTATTTTTTGAGGTTTTTATGACACCGCGTGTAAAAATGAAATTTTATGTTTATTTCTCGTTTTTTATAACAAAAATAAGACAAAAATGTTTTAATAAACTAAATTCTAAAGTATTTTTTACTAACTACAAAACAAATTTTTTAAAATATTTGATTTTAAATAATGCACAAAATAATCCACCAAATCCTGGTTTTTCAGTTTTTTCCACTTTTTTCTTAAAATATGCAATGATTACTTTACATATATTCTGTATTTTTTCCAATTATTTTTTTAATATTGTAATAATTATCTTCAGTTTTCTATTATTTTTTTAAGTTTCAATTATTTCACCGAATTTTAATTATTCTCATTTTTATCCAATCAATTTCTAAAAATTTTAAGCATTTTCTTCTCAAATTTCAATTATTTTGTAAAATTGTTTTCAATTACAAAATTTTATTTGTTCTATACAATTAAATCTTATTTTATTTATCTTTAAGTATTGTATTTAAAATTTATTTTGTTTTTAATTAAAAATTGAATTAAAAAAATTAGAACTTAAAATTTATATTTGTTGATAATTCACAAACTGCAGAAACTAAACGCGCGTTTTATATAATCTAGTTATAAATTATTACAAATAAATTTATGTTTTACTAATATTGTTTAATATTTAATAATTTATTTTAATATTTTTATTATTATTTGATTTAATATTATTTTACTAATATTTTTACTCAAAATCAAATAAGATTGTTAACTTTTGCGTTAAATATTTATGCTAATGAAGAAACTCTTTAATTTATTTTTCTTTTATTTTTCTTTGTCGATGGCAAAAATTTACAAGTTGCCACCCCTGAAAAAAACAAACAATAATAATCAGTAGTTTAGAAGAAATTTAGTCGAAGCGTTAAAAAAATTTATTAATACGTAACATTTGATAATTTACAGAATTATATGAAAAATAAAGTCAAGGAAACAGAAACGAATAATATTGTTATGACGATTAAAGAGCTCCAGGATATTTATCCTAGCATTCCGTGGAAGGAATATATCAACACGATGTTTAAGCTACCTAATGAAATTACAGAAGAGGAGGAGATACTGATAATAGAACCTGGCTATTTTAGAGGACTTGAAAGTATAATGTTCCAATTTACAAGAAGAGATCATGCAAACTATATGTTGTTAGATGCAGTGAAAAATATGATTTCGTTTTTGAATGATGATGTGAAACGAAGAACGCTCATGTACGAAACTAAAAGTCAAATAGTGAGAAAAGAAGCTCGGTGGAAGGAGTGCCTGGAAATTGCAAAAGAATCAATGGATCGCAGTATGGACGCTCTTTACATTAAGAAATTTTTCAGTGCTGACTCTAAGAATAAAACAGTCGAGATGGTGATCAATATTAGTAAAAAGTATAAAACAATTTTACAAAATGTAAGGAAGTATTTTTAAAACTGTTTATTTCTTTAACCGAAAATTAACGTAAATTGTTATTAATGCTTGAAGAAAACTTGTTGAATTGAAAATTAAAAAAGAAGATAATTTTAATTAAGGAACTTCACGAAAGTAATTCGGTTTTTGGAATTTTTTTCAAAATATCTCGTAAAAGTCAATAGATTTTACTTAATGATTGAAATCAATTTATCAAGTGTAACCCTACTAAAAAATCCGGATGAATTCCGGACAAATTCCAGACAAAATTCCGGACAAGTCCGGATTAATTCCGGATCTGGAATTAGTCCGAAAGTGTCCAATTTAACGTAGGTTTTTGGCACGGAATTTAGTCCGGTCTTATCCGAAATAAATCCGGCCGTATACAATCCGGATATAGTCCGGTACAGTCTGGAACAAATCTGGTCCGAAATGTTGTTTAAATCCGAAAGTAGTCCGGTACAGTCCGGAACAAATCTGGTCCGGAGCGTTGTTTAAATCCGAATGTAGTCCGGTAGAGTCCGGAACTAATCTGGTTAAACTTTTTTTGTAATCCGGATTTAGTCCGACTTCATCCGGAATTAGTCGGAAAAGCAAAAAAAAAAATTTTTGTTAATTGTTTAAGTCATTTTTAAACAATGTTTGGAACTTAACATTACACAAATATTCATACATTTATTACAACGATTATATACAACAGTTATATTAAAGAAGAAAAATCGCACGCATGAGGGGAATCGAACACGGGATGTTACGCACGCAACGCAGAACCTAAACCGACTGAGCTATACGAGCTCTGAGGTTCAACTTGTTAAATCAAACATACATGTAATCTGTGGATTAAATCCGGAAAGAGTCCGGTAAAGTACGAATATAATCCGCCACTAATTCTTAATTCCAAATAGAACCCGGAGTATGTACGAAAATAATCCGACATTCGTTTTACAATCCGGAAAGAGTCCGGTACAGTACGGATATAATCCGGCACACGTTTCAAATCCGGAAAGAGTCTGGTTTAGTATGAAAATAATACGGCAATCGCTTTCACATTCGGATAGCGTCTGGTTTAGTATGAAAATAATCCAGCATTCTTTTTATAATTCTAAAAGAGTACGGCAAAGTACGGACATAATCGGGCACTCGTTTTTAAATCCGGATAGAGTTCACTTTATTACACGGTAACAAGGGAGATATAGAAAATACAGTAGGACCCACGTATATCGGACCCTATATATCGGATTCCCGCTTATATCAGATATTTTTGCCGGTCCCTTGAATTTAAATATAATGAATTTTTACCCGAATAAATAGAATTCCTGCTTATATCGAAAAAAATTCTCAGACCCTTGGAATCCGATATGTGAGGGTTTTACTGCAAATAAAAAATGGATTCGGAATATATTTATAGCTCAAGTGTGAAATCCGTTTTTAGACCGGTCAAGTTCGGCAACTATCCGGCACAAACTTTACAATCCATTTTAAGTCGGGTTTTATCTGGAATTAGTCCGACAATTCATTTATATATTATTTTTAGTTAAAGTGAAGTCCGTTTTTAGTCCGGTCACGTCCAGAAACTGTCAGGTACAAATTTCACAATCCGCTTTAAGTCTGGTTTAGTCTGGAATTTATCCGGTACTTAATTCCGAATTTATTTATAGTCTAACTAAAATCCGTTTTTCGTCCGTTCACATCCGAAAATTGTACTTCAGTCAATTCCGAAATTATTAATGGTCAAACTGAAATCCGTTTTTTGTAATCTGTTTTTTTTGTCCAAATGTTACTTTTATTTATTATCATTTTCATTACAACGACACATCACGACATGGCTAAACGACCTCAAGAAAAAATTGTTTTAAAAAATGTGTTTCCTATTTTCTTAATAAATCGTACTATAATCTAGATTTAAAAACATGTGACGGATAAAAACAGTATTTGTCTGGCTTCTCCGGATCGCAAAAAGAATGCAGGAATATTTTTTCACTAAACAGGACTCTTTCTGGATTTAAAAACGAGTACTGGATTATACCCAAACTTCACCAGACTCCTTGCCATTCACTTGATTCTTTCTGGATTGTAAAAGATATGCCAGACTTTTTCCGTATTCCGGTAAAAAGGGCGAAATAAAAAATAGTTAAAAAGATGGAGATGTTCTTAGAAAATGCAGCGAGCCAATTTAACTGACGAAAATTCAGAATCTTTTGAAGCGAAAGTAAAAGAAAATCATTCAGAAATTGAATTATTTTTAATGCAACTATTTTCCGACTTCCTATAATTAAAAGCAATAAAATTTTCTATTTTTCTATGATCCATTGCAAATCTTTTTAGATGTCACCATCCAATAAACATTAGCGAATTATAAAAACATTTCAGATTCCTAATTTCCTTTAATTAGCTCAATTCGCTACTAACAGAAAATGAATGCTTTTCCAGATATTTTACTGCTTTCAGACGGGATTAAAAAACAGAAAAGTCGCATATAAAATATAATTGAATGTTCCGCATGTTCTAAGAAAATTTCCAAATCAATGAATCTCCAAAATCACCGGAATCCGGAGGTGAGCGAACGGGGAAGGGAAAATAGGATGACTATAAATAATTTCGGAACTGACAGCCGAACTAATTACAGATATAACCAGACTTAAAACAGATATAAAATTTATTCCGGACTGCCGGATAAATTGCCGGATATGAACGGACTAGAATCGGATTTCACTTAGACCATAAATAATTTCGGAATTGACTGCCGGACTAATTCCAGATAAAACTAGATTTAAAGCAGATTGTGAATTTTGTGCCAGACAGTTGCCGGACTTGACCAGACTTAAAATGGACTTAACTTTCACTAACATTAATTTCTAAATGGACTGCCGGACTAATTCCAGATAAATCCAGATTTAAAACGGATTGTGATTTTTATGCCAGACAGTTTCCGGACGGGTCCGTACTAAAAACGGAGTTCTCTCTAACTAAAAATAATTTCTGAATCGACTGCCGGACTAATTCCAGTTAAAACCAGACTTAAAACGGATTTAAAATTTATGCCGGACAACTGCCGGATGTGACCGGACTTGAATCGGATTTCACTTACACCATAAATAATTTTGGAATTGACTGCCGGACTAATTCCAGATAAAACCAGACATAAAGTGGATTTAAAATTTATGCCGGACAACTGCCAGATGTGAACGGACTAGAATCGGATTTCACTTAGACCATAAATAATTTCGGAATTGACTGCCGGACTAATTCCAGATAAAACCAGACCCTAAACGGATTTAAAATGTATGCCGGACAACTGCCGGATGTGACCGGACTAGAATCGGATTTCACTTAGACCATAAATAATTTCGGAATTGACTGCCGGACTAATTCCAGATAAAACCAGACATAAAGTGGATTTAAAATTTATGACGGACAACTGCCAGATGTGAACGGACTAGAATCGGATTTCACTTAGACCATAAATAATTTCGGAATTGACTGCCGGACTAATTTCAAATAAAACCAGACTTAAAACGGATTTAAAATTTATGCGGGACAAGTGCCGGATGTAAACGGACTAGAATCAGATTTTACTTAGACTATAAATAATTTCGGAATTGACTGCTGGACTAATTCCAGATACAACCAGACTTTAAACAGATTTAAAATTGATGCCAGACAACTGCCGGATGTTAACGGACTAGAATCGGATTTTTCTTAGACTATACATAATTTCGGAATTGACTGCCGGACCTATTCCAGATAAAATCAGACTAAAAACGGATTTAAATTTTATGCCGGACAACTGCCAGATGTGAACGGACTAGAATCGGATTTCACTTAGACCATAAATAATTTCGTAATTGACTGCCGGACTGATTACAAATAAAACCAGACTAAAAACGGATTTAAATTTTATGCAATTTCCGGACAAATTCCAGATAAAATCAGACTTAAAACGGATTTAAAATTTATGCCGGACTACGGCCGGATGTAAACGGACTAGAATCGGATTTCACTTAGACCATAAATAATTTCGGAATTGACTGCCGGACTGATTACAAATAAAACCAGACTAAAAACGGATTTAAATTTTATGCAATTTCCGGACAAATTCCAGATAAAATCAGACTTAAAACGGATTTAAAATTTTTGCCGGACAACGGCCGGATGTAAACAGACTAGAATCAGATTTTACTTAGACTATTAATAATTTCGGAATTGACTGCTGGAGTAATTCCAGATAAAACCAGACTTAAAACGAATTTTTAATTTGGTCAGGTTAACTTTCGGATGTGAACTGACGACAAACGGGTTTCACTCAGACTATAAATAATTTTATACATGACTGCCAGACAAATTCCAGACTAAACCAGACTTGAAACGGATTTAAAATTTATGCCGGACAACTGCCAGATGTGAACAGACTAGAATCGGTTTTTACTTACACTATAAATAATTTCGGAGTTGACTGCCGGACTAATTTCAGGTAAAACCAGACTTAAAACGGATTTAAAATTTATGCTGGACAACTTCCGGATGTTAACGGACTAGAATCTAATTTCACTTAGGCTATAAATAATTTCGGAGTTGACTGCCGGACTTATTCCAGGTAAAACCAGACTTAAAACGGATTTAAAATTTATGCCGGACAACTTCCGGATGTTAACGGACTAGAATCTGATTTCACTTAGGCTATAAATAATTTTGGAATTGACTCCCGGACTAATTCCAGGTAAAACCAGACTTAAAACGGATTTAAAATTTATGCCGGACAACTTCCGGATGTTAACGGACTAGAATCTGATTTCACTTAGGCTATAAATAATTTCGGAATTGACTCCCGGACTAATTCCAGATAAAACCAGACTTAAAGCAGATTGTGAATTTTGTGCCGGACAGTTGCCGGACTTGACCAGTCTTAAAACGGTTTTAACTTTTACTAACATTAATTTCTAAATGGACTGCCGGACTAATTCCAGATAAATCCAGACTTAAAACGGATTGTGATTTTTGTGCCAGACAGTTTCCGGACGTGTCCGTACTAAAAACGGAGTTCTCTCTAACTAAAAATAATTTCTGAATCGACTGCCGGACTAATTCCAGTTAAAACCAGACTTAAAACGGATTTAAAATTTATGCCGGACAGTTTCCGGACGTGACCGGACGAAAAACGGACTTCACTTTGATTATAAATAATTTCGAAATCAATTGCCGGACAAGATTCGGACTATTCCGGATTAATTTAGATCAAATTTTTTGTGTCAGACAAATTTCGGACTAATTCGGATCATTTCCGTACACATTTCGGATTAATTCCAGATAAGACCGGACTGTTTTGTCTGGAATTCGTACGGAATTAGTCCGGATTTTTTAGTAGGGAAGACAAATAATAGTTGTACTTATGGTTTTATAATTCCAAAATTGATTTTTAATTTTCTGTTATTTCGCTTAACCCGTAAACGTAATTCGAAACGTAATTATTTTGATTCGGTTCGAATTACGGGCCAAGCGAAATAACAAAAAATTGAAAATACCATACAAGGAGACGTATGATTAAATTCTAAATTTAATTATTTAGTACATTTATTTCAAAGAATTTCATTAGGAAGAATCTTTTTTTAGTCGAAATTTCACATTTTCGAATATGTTTTCAATCGAGCATAAATTAATCCGAATGTTGACCTAACAGAATTTTCATTTACAGAAATCCTTTTAACCAACTTTTTATTAAAAAGAATTCTAATTTAATCGAATATTAATTTAAAAGAATTTTTATTTTACAGAATTTTAGGTTAATCGAATCTTTAAATACCAGAAATTTCCAAGAAATGAACATTCTGTATTTTAAGTGTTCTATCAAATATCAATTCCTACTAATACAATCGGACAAATGAAAATTCTGTCAAATTCTGGTATTTAAAAATTCGATTAACCTAAAATTCTGTAAAATACAAATTCTTCTAACTTAAAATTCGTTTAAATTGGAATTCTTTTAAATGGAAAGTTGGTTAAAAGGATTTTTGTAAAATGAAAATTCTGTTAAATATGAATTCGTTGACTTATAAATTCTGTAAGGTTAAAATTTTGATTAATTTATGTTCAATTGAAAACATATTCGAAAATGTGAAATTTCGACTAAAAGAAGATTCGTCCTAATGAAATTCTATGAAAGAAATATTCTAAATAATTAATTTTAGAATTTAATCATACATCCGTAATTACGGCTCAAGCAAAATAACAAAAAATTAAAAATAAATTTCAAATTTTTATTTAAAACTTTTATTTTTAAAATACTCCAAAAACCAAATTACTTTTAAAAAAGGTTAAACATTATTCAATTTACATTATGTATATTTTATTTTACTTTGTTAATTAGATCGACTGGATGGACAGCGAAACGAAGGAAAGAATTATGAAAAAAATGACTTCTATGGGCTCATATATTGCTTATATTGATGACCATGTCGACAATAAGAAGGTTGATGAATTTTATGATAAATTAGAAATTGTACCGGGAAACCATCTTCAGACTATTTTTAACCTAAAGAAATTTAATACTGATGATATATTACAATCACTGAGGAAACCTTCGAATAGAACGAGCTGGATTTATGAGATGACTCCTAGGTTCCTAAATGCACTTTATATGCCACATCAAAACTTTATTTGTAAGTCAATTTTATTTTTATTATCACAAAAAGCGAAAAAATCTTACATAATTGGCAATAAGTTATTTTAATTGAATATAGAATTACCATTAAAATAAGCCCAGGAGCGTGAAAAAATATTAATTACTACAGAAATAATATTAATTTTAAGGGGAAACTCTACCCTTTTTTTACCCCCTTAAATTTTCATGACCTTAGTAAGCTACATTTTTTTTCTTGCATTAATTGGGTCCCAAAACATACAAAGAGGTCAAAAATATAAAATCTGAACTTTTAACCAGTAAAGAATTCAAAGTCTTAAAATAATTAATTTTTTGAAAATTGAACTTCTCTGTCAATTTTTAGTATTTTTGATCGCTAATTTATTAATTTTTTACACACTTTTTCAATGATTCTTTTGAATCTCTTACATGGATTTTCAAAAATTTTAATTTTCAAGAAAGTAAAAAGTTTTTTAAAATTCTAAAATAGTCAGGTAATTTTTTTCTTACTTTTTGATGCTATACTATAATTATTTTAGATGTAAAATTATGTCGAAAAAATTAGCACCTCTGAAAAATGTGTTGATATTTCATCTGAGAAATGAAATTTCGAAAAATTAAATATAAGGACAAATGATAAATCTGATAAATACAATTTCTGCCAAATGCATTTTCGGAAAATTAAATATTCTGAAAAATAGAGTTTTTGTTTTTTAAATATTGGGAGCAAAAGTAAGTCTGGTATAAATACAATTTCTGGAAAATGTATATTCAGGAAGTTAAATATTTCGACAAATAAAATTTCGGGAAGTTAAATATTCTGAAAAATGAAGTTTCAGGAATTTAAATATTCGGATAAATAAATTTCGGTCTATTGCATATTCTGTCAATTGAGTTTTGGTCAAAATGTCGGCTTCCCGAAATAGGTAACTCTCATTAATTTTCTGACATAAATAAGTATAATATATATTATTAAATAATAATAATCTCCGTAAACTCCTGAAATTAGTTAGTATTTATATTTATTCATCTTTTTCTGTTCACGTTTTAAAGTCTGAAGTGAAGTTAGTTAGTATTAATATTTATTCATCTTTTTCTTTTCAGTTATTATCTCAAATTTAGATTATTGTAATCAATTTTCCATTATATAACGATTTTTTAATTATTTTCTTTTGCTTAAAAATAAATTCTGCAATTTTTCTTGATTTTCATCAATTTATAATTATATTCATTATTTTGGCATTACTTTTAAAAATTTCAATTATTTATCCGATATTGCAATTATTTGCAACAATTTTCGTTATTTCTGCGATTTTTTCATTATTCTCTTTAATTAAATTTTTTAAAGTAATTTTGTTATTATTATTTTTTTTAAACATATATTCTATGATTTTTTCAGTTATTTCTCTCAAATTTTATTGAATGTTTTCAATTTTTCATACTTAAATTATTTTCATCATAATTCGATTTTCTTTCACAATCTTCAATTATTTTCAACATATTTCAATTTTTTTTTAATTTTTAATTAATTTTATCATTTTTTAATTATTTTTCTCGATTGTTAATTATTATTCTCATTTTCTAAAATTATTTTCTATGATTTTTAAGTATTTTTCGAAAATTCAAATATTTTCTTCATTTTTTAATTATTTTCATTTGTTACCAGAATTTCAAATTTTTTTTATTAATTATCGTAAATTTCAATTATTTTTAGCTTCCTTCCAGACTTTTCTTCAATTTTTAGTTTTTCTCATTTTATGAAATAAATTTCTAAAATTTTTCAAGTATTTTTCTCAAATTTCTATTATTTTCTTCAATTTTTAATTATTTTCCTTTGTTTTCATAATTTCCAAAAAATTTTATTAATTAGCGTAAATTTCAATTATTTTTAGCTTTCTTCCAGACTTTTCTCCAATTTTTAGTTTTTCTCATTTTATGAAATAAATTTCTAAAATTTTTCAAGTATTTTTCCCAAATTTCTATTATTTTCTTCAATTTTTAATTATTTTCCTTTGTTTTCATAATTTCCAAAAAATTTTATTAATTATCGTAAATTTCAATTATTTTTAGCTTTCTTCCAGACTTTTCTCCAATTTTTAGTTTTTCTCATTTTATGAAATAAATTTCTAAAATTTTTCAAGTATTTTTCCCAAATTTCTATTATTTTCTTCAATTTTTAATTATTTTCCTTTGTTTTCATAATTTCCAAAAAATTTTATTAATTATCGTAAATTTCAATTATTTTTAGCATCCTTTCAGTCTTTTCTCCAATTTTTAGTTATTCTCATTTTCTAAAATTATTTTCTAAGATTTTTAAGAATTTTTCTAAAATTTCAATTGTTTTCTTCATTTTTTAATTATTTTCATTTGTTTTCATAATTTCACAATTTGTTTATTAATTATCATAAATTTCAATTACTTTTAGCTTATTTCTTCAACTCTTTTTTCCAATTTTTTTTTTTTTATTGATTTCTAAGTTTTTCATGTATTTTTTTTAAATTTTAATTGTCTTTTCTTTACTTAAAAAAAAAATCTGTAGTTTTTCCAATATCCAACTTAATGTCATTTATTTTTTACAACTTATTGTTTGTATCATATTTTAATTATTTTCGGCAAGTTATAAAATTTAAAAACATTTTTCAATTATTTTCCAAAATTTATTTCCTTTAATTTACAATTCTTTACATTTGTTTCATAATTTCAAAAAAATTTTAACTATTTATCTGACATCAATTCTTTTATTATTTATGTTAGTTTTTATATTATTTTCTTCAATTTTCAATTACTTTCGTTCTTTTTCTCGTTATTTTTTATAAATGCCGAAAAGTTTTTACTTATTTCTCTTTAATTAAAACTTGTTCTGATCAATTTTAAATTATGTTTATCTTTTTTTATTTATTTTCTCTAATTTTTAATTATTTTATTTTATTTCAATGAACTTCTGAAAGTTTTAAGTATTTTTCTCAAATTTTGGTTAACTTTCTTTTATTTAAAATATTTTATTTAATTTGTTTAATTATTTTCTCAAATTTTAATTATTTTTTTAAATTTTAATTTATTTATCTCAATTTTTAACCACGTTTTAATTTACTTTTAAGATTCTCAAGTATTTTTTTCAAATTTAAATTATTTTCTTTATGTGTTAAACATTCTTATGATTGTTTAAATTACTTTCCCCAATTTTCAATTAATTTAACTATTTTTTTTCAATTAATTTGCAATTGTTTTGTTTAATTTCAATTATTTTTTGCAATACTTTTTAATTTTAAAATATTATTTATTTATTTATTTATTTATTTATTTATTTATTTCATAGCCCATAGCCAGAGAAGGTAATTATTGGGCACAACATTCAAAATACAAAAAAACAATATAAAAATATTACATGGTAGATTAGTCAATACATAGAATTGATCTAGTAACAAGATCAATAAATCTTGACGGAGAGATATTGAACAAATCTATTACACGGTTTTTTATAGAGACAATCTCATTCAATTTTTCCGACATTTTGTACATAGGTGCTCGGTAGCCAATAGGAACGGAAGGTAAGTCGTTGTAAAAAGGTATATAACTCCGAGTGCCATAACAAGGTACTCTAAAATTTAACATGGCAAGTAAATTAGGAGCATTGATCAGATTATTAACGAGATTAAAAATAAATTTACATTTTGCGATGTCGCGTCTTTGCTCCAAAGAAGGTACGTTAAAATGGTCACAAAGATGTACATAGTCAGATCCACGCTGGGGATAGTTGTGTGTTTGAATAAAGACGCAGAATTTTAAAAATCGCTTTTGAATCTTTTCAAGAATTTCAGTATCTTTCTTTAAATGTGGTTCCCATATAATAGACGCATACTCTAGTTTGGATCTGACAAATGTATTAAAGAGAATGATTAGGACTTTAATATTGCGGAACATTTTTGTTCGCCTAAATAAATTACAGAGAGCTCGCGACGCAGAGTTAGTCGTTAATAGAATGTGATCTTTGAAGTCTAAATTTTGGGAAAAAACAACTCCCAAATCACGAGTTGATTGTTTACGCTGTACAGAAAATCCGTTGATGTTATAATCATGGAGGTAATGAAGATTGGATTTAAAAAACGAAACGACGCAACATTTTTTGTAGTTGATCTCAATTTTATTATTGGCACACCACACAGCGAGGGTGTTTAGATTCTTTTGCAAATTATCAAAATCGCGTAAAGAACAAATCTTTGAATAAATTTTAAAGTCATCGACAAATAAAATTTTTTCGACGTCTAGGGCATCCACGGCATCATTAATGTAAATCGAAAATAAAACGGTACCTAAAACAGACCCTTGTGGAACCCCAGAGGTCGAAACAAAATGTTTCGAGTAATATCCCTCATAATAAACAAAATTCTTCCTATTGGATAAATAAGATTTCAAAGTAGAAACTAAGTTAGAAGGAATATTTAAACGCGACAATTTCTCAACTAAAATAGCATGGTCAACCTTGTCAAACGCTTTCGAAAAGTCAGTGTAAATTACATCGACTTGTTCGTTTAATACAAATGCGTCATTAATATACTGGGTAATTGTTGCAAGATTAGTAACTGTCGATCTATTAGGCACGCCGCCATGTTGAGCGTCAGAGAGAACGGTTGACAACGCTGAGTTTAGTTGAGAAACAATAGATTTTTCAAAAATCTTAGCGAAATTAATAATTACGGAAATAGGCCTATAGTTTGAGATTTCATTTACTTTACCATTCTTGAAAACGGGTACAATTTTAGTAATTTTCCAGTCATCTGGAAAATAACCTTCACTTAAGATTTTATTAAAAAGACGGCATAAAAAATGGACAATAAGTGAACTTACATCTTTTAATAAGAAAGATGGAATTCCATCGACCCCCGCTGTATTGGTGGGCTTCAGAGATTTAATAGCCCTCATTACGTCAGCCACTGTGAGTTGAAAATTAATAGCTGATGACTGAATAATCTCTGACTGATAAGAACGTGGCAAGTACATATCGGTATCAAATACAGACGCAAATTGAACCGCAAAAGCATCCACAATATTTTGATAGCCATTGATATCACCATCCTTGGAAACCATAGCGTTAGGTAAACGTGCATTGGAGTTAGAAGTATTATTAAAACCGCTCCAAAAGGATTTCGGATTAGATAGTAAACGTTTTTCAAGAGCCTTTTGATGTAGACTGTAGGCTGAGCGGATTTGTAATCTAAGGTGATTGTTAAGCGATTGTAATTGAGTTTTTAGCTCATCAGAAGGGGATCTCCGAAATCTTCGAGATAATGTGCGCTTCAATTTTATATTATTTATTATTTCAATTGTAAACCAACGAGGATATTTATGTTGATTATTAGAAATTAATTTAACCACAGGAATATGAGCATACATTAATTTGTGAAAGTAATCGGTTAAATTAACACAAACTGAGTCAATATTGTGAATGTCAAAAGAAAAAAATAAGTCGAACTCAATAAATTCTTTGTACAAAGACTCATAATTTCCTCTATTAAAAACAAAGCGCACATCACGCGGTGTTGAATCACAGTCAGAACACAAAGGGTGAGAAATAAGTTCAATATAAAAAGAGAGTGGTGGATGATATTTATCCGGCTTAACAAGAGGACAAAATGCTTTATCAATAGTTAAGAAATCATTAAAGAAAACCAGATCCAAAAATTGTCCAGAGGAATTACTGATAGTGTTGACTTGTTGTAAGCAAAAAGATTGAACAAAATTAAATAAAGATTCAGCCTTGGTGTTGTGACTGGTGGTTGAATTAGAAACAATAGAACGTAAATAATCAGAGAAACAAGGCACATTGAAATCGCCTAAAATTAAAAGTTTAGATTTTAATAAATATGCTTGCCCCTGAAAATAATCTAGAATTTTACAAAAAAGGCCAGTTTTCAAAGATGGTGGAATGTACAATAGTAAAACAAAAAGATTGGTCTGTGAAAAAGTGATTTGAACAGCGACGTAGCTCACAAACTCGGCCAGTTCACTTGGTAAATGCAACTGAATAGAAGAAGAATGAAGAGATGAAGATATAGCTAAGAGAACACCTCCGCCTCGGCGGGAGGGGCGCTCATTTGGAAACAAAGAAAAATTATTTGGTAGAAAATAATCAGAAATACTAGTCGAAGATGTGAGCCACGTTTCAGTTAAGGCAATTACACTGTAGTTAAGCAAATCAGGAAAATTAATAATATTTAATAGTTTGGTATTCAAACCCCTGACGTTTTGATAAAAAAAATTCAACTTGGTGGTACAGGTGGAGCGTTGTTGACGGGTGGTGGTGCCGAGATGATCTTCGGAGTCCCGTTGATATATCGAAGGATTAAATTCGATTCTCCTAGACGCAGTCTCTCCTGAAGTTGAATCTTGGCAAGTTTGAATAAATTTTGTTGGCTCCTGGTCCGGTCTGCAGTTAATACGATGTTCTTGAACTGGGGAGTATCTCGTAACGTGATTTGAGATACCCTCGCCGCCTCCAGGATGTTCTTTGCATGGTCCGGGTTTCTGCACAGTATCTTTATTGGACGAGGTTTATTTTTTTCAATAGTAAATTTGCCAATTCGAAAGAACTTTATTTGATCAAAGGAGATATCAGATGGAGAAATAATATTGAAGAGATCAAAAATACTTTCATTATCTTTTACGACATCAAAATCACTATTAGAAATGGCCTCAGGTAAACCAAAAACAACCAAATTAGATTTGGCCTTGAAACGTAATTCAAACTCGTCAAGAGTGCACTCACTTGATTGTTTGTTGACGAGAGCAACGGTGCGATCCAACTTAATGTTGACATCAGATAAGTTTTTTTCAACGGATGCCACTCTGGATCGATTGTTCCTGATGTCATCTTCTATTTTACCCAATCTTATGTCCAATTTATCAAAACCAGAGGAAACCTGAGATGCCAATGCTCTGATGTCATTCGAGAGAGATTGAAAGTCACATGTAGAACTTGAAGGATTTGGAGAAAGAGAACGATCGTTAGTAGTCCCACTTGTAGTTCCACAGCACTTGTTGTAACTTCGATCAGGATTACACTTGGTCTTACCCGCACAACTGCGGTGAAAAGCAGATCCACAGCCAGGACAAAATACACCATCCTTTTCCTTACTATTACACACAGCACACGAGCTACCCGGCGGCATGATTCAAAAAGTCAAGTAAAAGGGTTACGTGAAAAGTAAACACGGCCCTGATCAGCAAGTGTGAATATGTATGAGTATATGATAACTCACTCAGGTGGTAGTCGATATTTTCAGGATGGGTAGTACACTCGTAAATGAAAAAGTTTAAAAAGTCGTTATTAATCACTCATTATGCAATAAAAATCCAAAAATCACCAAAGACACTGTTCACTGATAAAACCCGCACCGGAAATTGTATATATCGGGATGCAATTAATTCAGGAAACACGATAAAATCAACGATAAGTTGGAGCAAAGAAATGCACGTGTTCAACAGAACCTCGCCATTTTTTGAAGGAAAAATTAAAAATTATAAATTTTGTCTAAATAAATATTTATTTTTTTTATATTAATTGATTTTTAAATATTATATTTAAAATATTTATTTCTTCTTATTAGATAAATATTATTTACCGATTTGTTATATTTATTATTGTATTTTATAATTTCTAAAATGTTTGAAAAACTAATCGCGCGCTGACGCGCGTTTTATTTTGCTGGTTATGTTATAACAAAAAGAAAAAAGACAATATATACTTTTCCATAAGGCGTACCATAATTAGAACAACTTTTATTTTTTTAGTAATACCAGCTGCCCTTCTTCAAGGTGTTTTCTACATTTATGGTCAACTTCGTTACATATATTACGGTGAAATTGGTTTTGTGATTGGCCACGAACTCTACCATGCCGGTTTTGATGTCCGATCAAATGGTTTATTTGAAAAAGAAGCTGAGGAGACATTTATGTCAAAGATTAGGTGCATTTTGCGTCAATATGGAAACTACACAGACGAAGAAATTGGTATGAATGTAAGTTCAAAGAATTTTTTCATGTAGCACAGATCCATGAAAATTTGAGGTTTATGTCTCTTTTGTAATATTAAATGATTTATCTGTATTCATTGCTTATTTTATTGTAATTTCTAATTATATTTTATTTATTAAATTTGTAAATTGAAAAAATATTTTCAGTTGAATGGCAACGGGACACTGTTTGAGAATATTGCAGACAATGGAGGAATAAAATTATCATACTTGGCTTACCAAGAGTGGGCGGCGAAACAAAATGGTCCCGAGCCCTCATTACCTGGTTTGGATTTTACACCATCACAACTCTTTTGGATAAGTGCTGCTCAGGGGATGTGTACCAAATATAAACCCAAATATTTGGAATATAAAATTCGGAGTGATTCACACAGCCCAGAAGAGTTCCGAATCACGGGATCCTTATCAAATATTCTAGAATTTGCAGAGGATTTCCAGTGTCAAGAAGGGTCTAATATGAATCCAAAAAACAAGTGCTCTGTTTGGTAAATTAATGTATCAAACAACGTAGACAATTTTTTTTATCTAGGATTTATTTCTACTCATACAATAATTAACTGTGAAAGTGTAGACAATTTTTTATGCAATCTTCTGCAATAACACGGAAAAAAAATCTGTGACTTATGTAAATAGTATTTAGGATCGAATTTATTTGTAAATTTTACGGATTTTTAAATAAGTCCTGATTTATCTGTAAAATCAAAAGTTAAACTCTACATTAGATACTACCGATAAAACTCAAGGATTTTTTTTAAAAATATATTCTGTTTTTAACTTTCTTCTAATTTTTACAATTTTAAAAACTGATTGTAATATAGGCGCTAATGTAAATGAATTTATTGTAACTTCATAAAATTTGTATTTCAAATGTCGAACAAAATTTTAACTATAGATCACTATAGAATTTTAAAACAAGAAAATAAATCGGATTTTTAAATTTTAAAAACACTTGTATCAAGTTCTTTCTACATAATAATAACAAAGTGATAAAATTTTCTATCGAAGTCAGAGATTTATTTAATGTTATTGCGTCCAGAGTTTTAATGATGATTTTTGACAATGAACCTTATTTGTATAAAAGCTAGATTGTTAACATAAAATTTAAAATATCGAAAAATTGCAACACAAAAAATTACAATGATAAAAAAGATTTATAATGCAGACAATATTTTATTTTAACAGATTAAAAGGTTTAACCTTATTCTTTTAAGCCGTTTTAATAATAAATTAAATTTTTTTTGGCCTATACGGCTTTTTATTTCTTCATTTGTTTATACAAATATCAGCATCAGTTTGACGCATTTCGGTGTAAGCAATTTTATTGGTTGGATTTTTTAAAATATCTTATTCAAAAGTTTATTGATTAAATAAAATTTGATTTAGATAAATTTTTTAGAGTAAAATTAGCTATTATTTGTCAAGAATTGATAAAAATTACATATTTCCACAAGATTCGAAGAAAAAACATAGAATGTTAAATAATTATTATTTGACAACAAATTTTAGCTCAAGCTAATTTTTTTCTGATAAATGTTGATATTTCCAACTTTGGTGAAATTAACTTTTTTAGCATTTTTATTAAGCTAAAAAATCACTTCTTAAAGACATATGTGATGGAGACTGACGTCACTGGTACAAGCAAAATTTGTCCGTAAATTTTCTCTTAAAACAATAAATATTTTGACACAAATTTTTTAGAATATTACTTAAAATGTCATTAAGAAGGTCTCTCTGACCCAAGTTTGTTTACATTTTGCCTTAAACAGGGTGTCTACCGAAACATGATCTTCTATGAGTCTACCTTTATCTGCTTCCAGCACAGCTGCGCGATACTACTTCCTTTCCCTTGTTTCAACTTCTCTTCCATCCCCCACGCTCTTTTCCTCTGTCTTATAATCATTCTCTCTCTTCCTAACTCCTCCCTTAACATATACCCTGGGCAATTCCAACTCACTCCCATCGTCCACCTTAGGAATTTATCATGCATCCGTTCCACATTCGCTTCCTCTCTCCATCCCCATACTTCCACCCCATAACTCAACACCGACCATACCAGCATATCAAATAGCCACACTCTCTTCTTCCAGTCATTCGCAAATCTTCTCTTTCCTATTCCCCACACTGCCCCCAACACTTTGCTTGCTCTCTCTATCCTTTTCCTTACATTCAGCCTTCCTACCCCATTTCTCTCAAACCAGTAACCCAAGTAGCAAAATTCTCTCACCTCTTCCACCACCTTTCCATTCAATCTCCAAACTTCATCCACTTCGTCCACTCTCTTCCTGAATCTCACCATTTTCGTTTTCTCTATATTCATCCACAAACCTTTTTCTCTCACGTATTTCTCAAACCCTCTCATCATCATTCTCATACCACTTTCTTCCTCTGCCAACAACGCCACATCATCCGCATATGCTAGGGTATAGATCTTTATGTTTCCAATTACTACTCCCCCTTTACCTCTTTTCCACATCTTCTCCTCTAGGTCTGCCATTAGCAGATTGAATAGCAGGGGGCTTAACGGACATCCCTGCAGCAATCCCCTACCTAACCAAAATTATTTTCCTAGTCTCCCTCCCGCCTTCACTCTTACTCTCGTGTCTTCATACACCTCTTTTATCCTTTCTATTATTCCTTCTTCTATTCCTCTCTCCTTTAATACCCTCCAGAGTATCCGCCTATTCACTGACGGAAAAGCCGCCTTTAAGTCCACCAAAAGCGCCACTGACTTTCCCTTTTTCCTCCTTAGATTTCTATTGATTATAAAATACATCAAATACACGTTGTCCATCGTTCCCATCCCTTTCCTAAAACCTGTCTGATTGTGTGGTATACACCCTAACTCCTTCACCTTTTCCTCCAACCTCCTCCTCAAAATCTCCGCATATACTTTATATCCTACTGGCATCAATGTTATCCCCCTATATTCCTCTATCCTTCTTCCTTCTCCCTTCTTTATCAGAGGCAGTACCAGTCCCGTCTTCCATGCTTCCGGCCATCCCTCTCCCTTCCACACTTTATTCACAATACTCCACATTTCCTCTTTTATCCCTTCCCCCCCGTACTTTAAACTCTCGTTTTCTATCTCATCCCAACCCACCGCTTTATTCCTCTTCAGCCTGTTTATTGCCTTCCCTACCTCTTCTCTACTTATTCCCTCTTCTTCCTTCTTTTCTAGCCTTTTCCTACCTTCTCCTTTCACCCTGCTCCTGACTCCCCCATACATTTCACTAAAATATTTCGTCCACTCTTCTATTCCTATATCTTTATTTATCTCTTTCCTGCATTTTTTCTCTCTATTGATTATCTCCCACTCTCTACCTTCTCTAATCGCCTTTTCCACCTCTTCCATATATCTTAGTCTTCCCTCCTCCCTTTTTCTTTTCAGTAGCCTTTCGTGCTCTTTATGCTTTCTGTTATACTCTCTTTTCTCCATTCTACCTTTTCTCCAGTTCTTAATACTTTCTCTTAACCCTTTTCTACTTTCCTCACACTGTTCATCCCACCATTCTCTATAATCTTTCTCTTCTTCTTTCCCCTCCATTTCTTGTCTTACTCTCTCTATCTTTTCCTTTAAGGCACTTAAACACTCGTCCACATTCCTTCCTTCCATATTTTACCTAGCCTCTTTTCCCATCCTTTCTCCATATTCTATTAGCTTGTCACCTTTCCATTCTCCCATTTTACTTTTCCTCTTTCTCCGCTTCTCTTTCTCCCCTCTTCTACTTTTAAGTTTCACCGTCACTACTATTGGGAAGTGCACATAGTCTATCACTGTTTCCCCATTACCTTTGAATGTGTATTCTCCCTCCTCATCCCCTTCCATATTTCCATTGCATATCGACCACCCAGCCTCTTCTACCATTTTAATCAATCTTTCCCCCTCTTCGTCCACCGCTTTATGCTTTGACTTTCTTATGAATTGCTGCTTTTCCTCTTCCCATATTCCTTCTTCCTCTTCCCCCGTCCACGCATTGAAATCGCCTCCTATTATTACCCTTTCCTCTTTACCTACGTCCATCCATCTCTCCACCGCTCGCCACCCTCTCTCTTCTCCCCTTCTTCTATACACCCCTAATACCGTCATCGTCTCTTCCCCTACCTCTATCTTCCTCACCATACATCCTTTCTCTTCCCTTGCTGCTTCTTTCTCTCTGCTCTCTTTTATTCCTATTCTTACCCCCGTCACCATTCCTCCTGCTTTCCTTCCCATCTTACTCTCCTTCTTCGCCTCTTGTATTTTCCATCTATACCCTATTGGTAACTTTCCTCTAATCGTCTCCCAATCCTTTCGATCTATCCAAGTCTCGCTCATCATTACTACGTCCCACTTTCCTAATACCTTCCAAAAACCCTCATCTTTATTTTTTAGCCATGACACATTCCAAAACACTATTCTAATTTCTTCCTTCACTCCTATTCCCTGCCTCTTCTTCTGTTTTCCGAAACCCCTCTGTCGTTTCGTTTTCTTTTTCCTTTTCTTGTATTACCTGCCCTTCTTTGTCTATAACCCCCTTCTCTCTTTCCTCTTTCTCCCTTGCTTCTCTTACCCTACTTCTCTTTATGTCATCTACCTTTACCAACTCCCCTTCCTCTTCTATCACTGTCCACCTTTCTCCTTTTATCCATACAAATCCTCTTCCTGCTATTACTTTATTACCTTTTTGGCACTCCTCCCCCGCCTTCCGTACTAACTGTCTCTCTAACTTCCTCTCCCTTTCCGTCTTATCTACTTCTATCCAAATTCTCTTGCCCTTCAACTTGCTTTTCAACCTTATTATTTGCCATTTCTCTTCCTCACTACCCAGTTCTACTACCCACAATCTTGCGTTGCTCCCCTGATTTCCCACTGCAATCACTCCCTTAATCTCTACCTTTGCTCCCAGCTCTCCTAATACTTTTGCTATTTCCTCTCTTCCTTCCTTTCTCTCTACTCTCAGCCCTCTAATCACTATATTATTTCTCCTTTTCCTCTTCTCAAATTGAGAAATTATAAAAAAATTTAAATTTGAAGATAATACATGAAAATAAATAACAAAAATGATAAAAATTTGAGATAATTATTGATACATAATAATAAAATTATTGAAGAAAATTGCTGAAATTTGGAGAAAAAAATTGAAAACCGTGTAATAAATTGAGAAATTGATGACCATAAAAAAAAGATTAAAAATAATTATTGAAATTGGATAAAAATAATTTTTAAATGTTAAAACTAATAGAAATATGCAGAAAATAATTAAAAAATGATAAAAATAATTTAAATTTGATGGAAAAATTTAAAGACGACGAAAGTAATTGACAATACTGGTTTAAAAATTAAAAATTTATAGACATTAATCAAAAAATTGAAAAAGTAATTAAAATTAGAGGAAACTAATTAAACAATGTCAAAATTTATTGCAATTTGAAGAACATAATTGTATATAATGATAATAGATAATTATTATTTTACTAAGAAAGAGAGAAAACTGATTTTTTTTTAAAGTGAGTAATAGTGAGTGATTTTTAAAAAATTGAATAAAAATTAGAAAAGTAAGTCACTGGCAGCCCTGAAAATGCTCAAATTCGCTTGAAACGTGTTACACTTTTACAGGTTTTACTATTTTGAAAATCTAATTTCAGATTAGTAACCAGGAACATGGATTATCACCGAGTAACAAGTTTGAAGTGAATTTGAGCAATTTTGCAAAATATGTCTGCCATATTGGATCCGCCATTTTGAATTTTAAAAAATTGGTAAATCTGATATCGTTTTCACAATCAGAGACTTCGAAAACGAGTACTAAGTTTCAATTAAGCGAATTTGAAGAATTATGAAAACGAATTAGCTAAAATTTTTAGAAATTCCTGAATATAATTTTTTTTCTCGGCAATTTCCCGGGTTTTTCCCAGTCAAACTAAAATTCCGGCAAATTCCCGGTGAGTAGACACCCTGCTTAAAGTTATTTTTTTAAAATATTAGTTGATTTTCGGAAAATTAAAAAAAAACAATTTTAATACTATAAATTTAAACAAACTTGGGTCAGAGAGACCTTAATCATATTCTAAGTAATTGTACAAAGTTTGGCGTCAAAATATTTATTATTTTAAGAGAAAATTTACGGACAAATTTTGCCTATACTAGTGACGTCATTCTCCATCACATGCCCTTAAATTGCATTTTTCTACCAATTATTTGCATGTTTGCACCCAAAAGTACCGCAAATTTGTCAAAAATTAGCTTTTTATCGAATTTTGACAAAATTTGTTTAAAAAAACGAGAAGTAGAGAAAAATATCGAGAGAAACTTTTTTTGTATTTTTTGAAGAGGAACAACTTTTATTTAGAAAATTTTTTGATATCTAGTGTATTTTTTTGAGAAAATAGAAAAATGAAATTTTCCTTTAAAGAAATATAAAATAATGTTTTTCTCTTTTATCAAAATCGAGCACAAGTTAAATTCTTTTGGAAAATAATATTTATCATGACGATACAATTTCCAACCAAATAAATTCCAACCAAAAAAACTAAATACTCAATAATAGAAAATGTTAAATTATAAGAAATTAATTTTTTAAATTGTTCTTTTTTTTGTCCCCATCTGTTGGAACTCAAAATTAAATGTGACTTTTCCCATAAATTTAGAAAATTACACTTTTTTCTTCTACAAAATTTTTACGTGTTTGTTTACGTTTCTTACCTACTTCTTTTAATTCAACTTCACATCACAAGATAGCGTATCGAAGTTTAGCTATTCCCAATAAGGTTTTTTTTCTAAATTTTAAATAAATGAGAGTTTTGACTTTAAAAAATTAAAATCTTTATAACTCGATGAAATTTTTTTTCAGCTAAACAAAAAAATACGTGTCGTCTAAAATTTTTTGAAAAGCAAGTTTCTGAAGATAAAATTGATTTTCAGTTCCGACCATGTCCAGCCTGTCGCTAATTTAAAATAAATTTGGTCATATATAAAATTGTTTTTTTCTCGCTTTTCTCGTAAGCTATTTCCTCCGTAGAGAAAATTGGTACAAACAAAAAAAATTCCTTGCTTTAATATCTACAAACTTTATGTAGAGATTTTTTCTCAAATAAATATTTCTTGAAGAAAACTTGAGTTTTTGGTCATTTTGAAGTATTAAATCGATATTTTTCAAAAACGTCTTCACAGAAGATTTTCGTTTTTGTTTAAAAAACGTTTTTAAGAAGGGTCAGAGAATAATATAAAAACCTTATTTTTAGAAACTAACGCTTTTTTATTGAATCATATATAATTCGCTTTTGGAAAATATGATAATATATTATGTATATAATGTAACAAGAGATATAATTAGAATGACACGAGTTTTTAGCGAGTATTCCGCTTTTTCCTTTACTTTACGACGTGCACATTGTGTTTTTCGGATGGTAGTTTCATTTAACGCATTTTATCTTACTTTTTTCTCAATTGATGATGTCCACTCACAGCAAGCAAATACGCCTGAGAAAAATTGCCTCCAAATTCTCTAAACCTATAACAACTATAAAATTTTCAAAAAGGGCGAGATCATAGGAAAATCAATTAATTAATATTCTCTTTTATTTTTAACCCTGACTCGTACAACATCCCAACAATAATAATAATAATAATTACAAATAGATGCAGTCTTTAATCATTTGGAATTAAAAAATCGGGTCGAAAATGTGCGCATGAAAATGTCTCTGTGCAAAACAGTTAGAAAATCGTTCAGTCGATAGAAAAAGGCGATATATAAAGACACTTGTAATTGTAAAATTAACAATTGTTAAACGAGCCCCTAGTTTAATCAAATTATTATTAATCATTTAATCTAATTAAAATTTGATTCATAAAAAAATATTGATTTATACTTTTATACTGAGCAATAGAAAGCTAGGTAATAAAAAGTTTAATAATAATTTCATAAAATCAATTCAATAAAAATAGTGTTAAAAGCTTTCATAAAATTATTAACGGTTTTTAAAATAACAACTTTTCAATCAAACGTATTTGCTGGCTTGACTTCTCCTTCATGGAATGCGGAAAAATACCAAGAATATGAAAAGTTCGTGAACAAACACAGGCAGAATCTGATTTGAAAATTAAGTTTAAAGATGATTAACAATATAAAGAAAGAATAAATAAGTTTTAATAGAAAAAAAAAGTTTTATACCACTGTATCGATTCTGACTCTGCTAGATTTTATTTTTCATTCCACGAACTGTACAATGAGTAAAATTTAACTTATAGGTACTGAAAATGACTTTTCGACAGAGAGAAAGGAGATGGAAAAAGAGAGAAAGAGAGAAAGGACGTGGTCGCTATACATAACTAACTTTTGCGCGGTTCTTTTTTCACTTATTGACAAAACAACGATTTCATTTAAAATTAATAGCACGCCTTGAAAAAACAATTGCGAAATTTCAACCATTTTTTTTCTTTTTTTATTCTAATTATCATTTACTTATTATAATATTATTTTTTTTTCTTTTCTTTTTTTTTTCTTTTTTTTTGAATCCTCAGAAGAGATTCCACTACTCTTTGGCCTCGGATTTTTTTTTTAATTAACATATTTAAATAACTAGAAAATAATCTAAAGTGAAATCTCGTCTTTAATTCATTTCCCTGGCAAATTAAAAGCCGAAACAAAAAACGTATAAACTCTAGAAATTTAATAAAAAAAAAACAATTTTTCGAATTTAACATTTTGATAATGACCTTTCTAACGGATTAAAATACCTACTTTAAAAAGATTTGTCCAGGGATGTCAAGTTGCGAATTCGACTCGTTTTTTCAGTAATAAAAAATAATGATAATTCGATGCGATTTTTGTGGCTTTGGTGACACATTAGTTTGCATTAGTCTATGTTTTAATGAGAATAACGAAAGCAAGAATCTCACAAGTGTCGTTTGTGTTCTTAATCGTGTTCTCGACTCGTATAAATATCGTTAATTAAATAATAAATCACATTTTCGTGTATAGACAAACGCCACTTGTGAGTGGATTCGCAATTATTCTGTAACAGCCGAGAATTGTTTCAGAGATCCTTGAATCTTTAATTAGGTACATACTACGGTCTTATTTTAATCTAAAACTAGAATCGGTTTGATTTTCTCTTCATAAAAATTCTCGAAAGACTCTTTCTTTAAATTAATAAACAATATAATTATAGCATAAAAAAAGCAATTTTAAAATTGATTGAAATTTATAAATTACAAAACTAACTAAATTAGTTATTTCATTTGAAAATAGTTTTTCTCAAAAAGCTTTTATTGTCACAAAAGTATTCATAAAATTTCTAAAATTTGGTGTTTTTGGCAACATTATTTAGAAATGCTTTCAAAGTCGCTTTATTTTTAATAAATTATAAGAAATTTAGATTTTATTTTTCCTTTTCAATCATAGAAGAAAGGTCTTTATCAATTGACTAATATTCTTATTTGTTATTTTTATGGAGAAAAAGCAAAACACCCCTACAAACTTAAGTACAATCACCGTTAGCAAAGCTTCTGGATGGAATCCACTTTGTATTTTTCGCTGAACGAGACAAAAAATGTATTAATCTAGTTTAATTCAATCAAATATAAATTTCCTCATTCTTTTGCAATTTTAATAATTTTCTTGATTATATTTCTTACGCATGCAAATTAAAAAAAAAAACAAAAAATGAACGTGGAATCATGAAAAATAATTTGTAAGGCTTAAAGTATAATGTGATTTAAATATTGTGATAAAATACTGATAAAATTTTATGTCTCGTTCGTTAGTTTGACAGACGGAGATTAACGTCGCGTTTCACTAGATACGTAAGACTAGCTACTGAATACGTTTACCCAATCACTCAAATTTTCAACTTAGCTACTTTGCATTGAGGTCAAAATGAGAGAAAAACTCTCCTCAGGTTATTGTTTTTTTATTTGTTTTTTTTTTTGTAAAAAATATACCTATTGCTTTCCCTCCAATAAATTATGGCTTTCTTAAGCGTAAATATTCTTTGGTGAAAACCACTTAAAGCCGCATGAAAAGCTTGAAAACTTGTAAATTAATTATTCGTAATTAAAAAATTCCGTTCAAAGCTATTTGTAATCTAATCTTTGAGAATAAATAAATTATTAATTATTTAATAGAAGAAAAAATATATATTATATAGATTTTTAAAGGCGAAATAATTTGGTGTTATCTTAAAAAATTTAATTAAAAACTTTTCTGAAAAAGTTCACGACAGATTAAAAATGGTATTTTTCGGCTTAAAGTGATTCTTCCAACAGCGTTAGTAGCGAAATGAGGTAGAACCGAAGGTGAAAAAATAGACTTTGAATCGACATTACCGTGGCCGATGTGAAAGACACTTTAATGCCTGTAAACGTACTCAGTAAAAGCATCTTTAGATTCGCGCATCGACGAAGACATCTCGAAATTTCGTTTAGATTTTCTTTAAGCTTGACGCTTAAACGTGCAACTCACATTCTTAAAAGATCTGTAAAACCGCGGTTAAAATATCTTCACGTTTAATATAGATATATATATATTTATATTTATCATATATTTGTATATATATATATTTATTTATTTATTTATTTATTTATTTATATAATCACTGTAATAGTAGATAAAATTCTGTAAGTGACTCTTGTCAGATTAACGAGCGCGGTCCTTACTCCTTTCCCCCGATTACGCGCTAATAGAACCACTTTTACATTTTCTCAACTATAATATCATCATTAATAATGATTTTCACTTCATTTTTTTCGTTTCGCCGCTTTTAATTAACAGTATCGCTCTGCTTCTTTTCTTTATTTTTTAAACTTATTTTGCTTTTCTTTTTCTGTTTTTTTTTCTAATATGTTATCGCTTTTTGTAGCTGCGCTTCTGGTTGTTTTTTTAATGTTGTACCAAAGGATTTTGACGGGTGATTGTCACCTTTATGGTTCCTGAAAAACAAAAGATTTACTTTTAATTATACAATATAAACTGAACAATTTTTGTCTCAAAAACGTAAAAATAAACTAAAATAAGTCTACAAATACTATTTCTTCATTTAAATTATTCAAGAATTTTTTTTTAGCTAAAAATTAACATTTTATTTTCATTTTATTTATTCAAACTACAATGTTTGAAAAAAATTCGGTTCAGTCAAAATTTTTTGTCAAATAATACATATTTCGTATTTTTTTTAAAGAGGTTCTCTCCATTTACATAACCTCAAACTAGAAAGTCCTTTTTCACCCCAAATAACAATTTTATTAATTAATAACTTTATTAATTAAATTAATTTTTTATTTTTATTAATTTCACCAAATTTTGAAAGATCCAATTGTACATTTTTCAAAAAAAAATTAGGTTGAGCAATAATCTGTTGTAAAATAATAACTATTTTTGTGTTACATACTCAAAAACATGTTTTTTTTAAATTCAATAAACAATTGCAATTTTCATCCACATTTTATCTGTCGGGATTTGTTAAATAATATTTTGTCTAAAAGTTATTAAACAAATAAAATTTTTTCTTTACGTATTTTTTAACCAGAATATTATTTAACAAAATGTAACAAATAAAATTTTAGAGAATGTTGCAACGAGAAAAATGAGCTATTATTTATCAGCATTGGATGAAAATTGCAGTTGTTCATTGAATTTAAAGAAAAAACACCAAATAATAAATAATTATTGTTTAATAGCAAATTTTAGCTAAATTTAATTTTTCCTGAAAAATGTACAACTGGATCTTTAAAATTTTGGTGAGATAAATTTTAATAATTGTTTTATTTGATGGAAACAATCATTTTTTAGTTTGAGGTTATGTCAATGGATCTTTTGTAATTTCTCTAGTTTATTCAATAACTGTTAACAAGATAAAAACTTTAGATAAAGAATGTACAATATTTTTTATTGTTTATACTTTTAACAAAACAATAAATCATTTTGCTCTTTGTAACACTCTCTACAATTCAAATTATTGAATTTTGTTAATAATATTTTATTTCAAAGACATAAAACAAATTTGAGTTGTTTTTCACAAATTTTTGAAACAAAATATTATTATTTAACAAAATTAAACAAATAAAATTGTAGAAAATGAATCTGGTTACGCCGTCCTACTTTCAAAAAAGCACCTTATGATAAGCTAGCTTATGTTACTGCGTCTGCGCAGAAGTTCGTTGCCATGACAACTATCTTCTGCGCAGACGCCAACACAAGGAAAAAGCGTAGCATAGGGTACTTTTTCGGATTTTAAGTTAAGGTAAACGGTGCAACCAGCATAATTGTTTTAAAGAGAAATATTAACTATTGGATAAAAATGACAAAAGTTCACTAGATTTCAAGAAAAAACACAAAACATTAAATAATTAATATTTGACAACTAATTTGGCTCAACCTAATTTTTTCTGAAAAGTGCAAAACTGGATCTTTCATTATTTGGTGCAATCAATTTAAAAAATATTGTTATTTGGTGTAAAACTACCTACTAGTGTGAGGTTACATCAATGAAGAGAACCTCATTAAATTTAATAACAAAAATTTAGAGAAATGAAAAAAATAAAAGGACAAAAAATAATAAAATAGTTTTTCTATTATAAACCTTGTACCTTATATCATATGATCTTCCAAAGGTTTTGCTTTTAAAGACAGAAAAAAAAATGTCAATAACCTTCACTAAGAGAATTTGCTAGTTTGAAGAAAAATACAAAAAAAACTTACCTTCTCTTATATCTTTAGGTGCGTTACAAGACAGCGATTGAGCTGAAGGATTTTGAAAGAGATTGGGACGCGTACCTGAAGGTGGCAGAGTACCAATTTTGGACCTACAATTTTGAAAATGCAGTGTTTAATAAAACTTTAATTTTAAATTGATTTTAATTAAATTTAGTTTTCTTATAAAATTTGTCAAAAAATATGGTTTATTTCTCAGAAGATTGTTAAAAAATCCAGAAAATATCCTTCAATTTAAAATTAAAAAATTTGAAGTTGTTACCCCCCATTTTCTTCCCAGCAACAAGGATTATATTGTTTAGTTTTTTCTTTTATTTTCTCGTGTTATCAAGTTTTAAGTAGTTTTTTTATTTCTAAATGTTGTTTACTAACTTTTACTTATATTTATTTATTTTCTAGTTGTTACTTCCTTATAGACGAAGTAATCTTTTCTATTTTTTGGCTGCTTTTCTCTCTTTAGGAGTTTTTAGAAAATTGTTTTCGTTTTTATGAAAAATAATATGTGACTTACATTTGACAAGAACTGTTCCTGTTTACAAGCTTGCAATGAAATATACAATGTTTTGAAAAAAAAGGAAAAGGATTTTTTTTAATTACCTCTGTTTACGAATCTTCGGATTCCTGCCATCAAACGAATTGGGTGTTCCAGCACCGGAAACGTTCGAGGAATAAGAAGATGGTCGATAAGGACGCGGGCAGCCTTGAACAATGGGTGGTGAGGAAATTGGTGCGTATTGAAGCCGAGGGTTACCTGGCATTGTAGGATGCATTAGCCTCATATCCCCTAAAAATTGACAGACGAAAAAACAAAATTTTATTTACAAAGTTTGATGAAATTTTATAGAAACCAGGTTCAACTGACTAATAATAAAGTCTTTTAATAATAACTATAAAATTGTTTACACCACCTAACTTAAAGTAAGTAACTTAAAATGAGGCCTACATAAAACGTGTTACATATGTTACGGTAAAAGTACACATTTACCAGGCTTTTTGGTAAAAGTGAATAATCCTGTATTCAATAAAGAAATTATTTACATTTGCCAAGTAAATTAGTAAATTTTTTGGTTGAGAACCCAGATAGGAACCGGATAGAAAACCTTTAAGGACCCGAATAGAATACCGACGTAACCCAGACATAAAACGGAGAAACCCAGATAAAAACCGGATTCCATTACGATATTATCCAGTTAAACTCTACTTCTATCCGGATTCTATTTTGTATCCAAATAAAAAAATAGATAGAAACCTTATAAACCCATACTGGGACCGGATACCAGAATTTGGAAAACCCTGCTAAAACTCGGATATAACCGGAATTCAAAACAAATACAATCGCTATAAGAACCAGATAAAAGACGATTAAAAGTAATTTAAGAGATCAGATACAAGACAGATAGAATCCATATGGAAACCGTATAAAACCCATGTAAAAACCATGTAGCAAAATTTTGGTAACCCGGATAGAACCCTGATGAAACCCGAATAAAAGACTGATAAAAACCGGATATAAAAAAGGGACAAAAAACCGATAGAATTACGATAGAACCTTACCTATATCCGGGTTCTATCCCAGGGTTGCCACAAATATTTTATAATAATTTTCCCTGACTTTTCCCTGATTTCCAGACCAATTTTTTTCTTTTTCCCTGACCTTTATTGAGTTTTTAAAACCAATTTTTCGTATATTTACTATAAAAACTAGATTATACAGATTAGTTTCTAAGGGTTGTGTTAGCGTCAATTATAAATATTTTTAATATAATATTTAAATATGAATAAAACAAGTTTTATTTATGAATAACATTTTAGAATTGGAAAAAGAAATTGAAGATAATATAATTGAAATTTAAAAAATTGCATATTTAAAAATGTGTAGTTGGACTTCAAATACTGGTAAAAATTAAAATAATTACAAATTTTGCAAATTCATTGAAAAGTAATGAAAATAATTAAAAATTGGGGGAAATGATTTAAAAATCACAGAAATATTCTCAAATTGAAGAAACTAATTGAAAGTTGAGAAAAATACTTGATAATATTATAAATTATTTGAAGAAATGAGAATAATTAAAAATTGGGGAAAATAATTGGAAATGTTAGAGATTAATTAAAAAAATGAGAATAATTAAAAGTTTGGGGAAATAAATGAAAAATATATTAATAATAGAAAATTAAATATCATAATGTAAATTTGACAAAAATAATTGAAAAAATTACAAAATATCTATGAAATAGAAGAAAATAATTGAGCTTTCAATAAAATTATTGAAAATTTCAGAAATTAATTAAAAAGAATTTCAGAACATATATTGAATAATAGAAATGAATTGAAATTTTGGACCACAATTTTAGAAATTATAATAAATAATGAAAAAAAATAAAAATTTGAAAATGTGGAGAAAATGTTTCTACTACCAATAAAATGGAAAAATAATTGGAACTGAATAGAATTAATTAAAAGTTGAAGAAAATAATATTGCATAAGAAGAAAATTAATGAAAAATCATTTAAAAGTAATTAAAGTTTAAAAGAAATAATTGAAAAAATGAAAAAAATTATTTAAAAAACAAAAAATAATTGAAAAATGATCTTAAAATAGAAAACTGAAATTTTATAAAATTAATCGAAAAATAATAAAAATGTTGAAAAATTGGAATAAATACTTGCAAAATGAAATCCTTGAATAATTATTAAAAATTGAAGATAGCAATTCAACGTTGAGGTAATTAATTAAAAATTCAAATTTGAGAAAATTATTTGAAGTATAATGAAAATAATTAAAAATTGAGAAAAATAATTTTAAAATGATATACATAATTTGAAAACGAATTAAGTAATTTTAATTAAAAAAAAATAATTGGAAAAAATACAAAATATACTTGAAGTGCAGTGGAAGAAAATAATTGCATTATGATGAAAATAATGGTAAATTAAAAAAAAAGATAATTGAAATTTTCGTAAAGTAAATTAAAGACTTAACGAAGAAATTGAAAAATAATGAAAATAATTAAAAATTGGAGTTAATAATTGAAAAGTAATGAAAATGTTGAAAATTTTAATTGGAATCATAATAGAAAAGAATTGTTAAAAATTGAAGAAATTTATAAATTGTAAAAGATAATTATTTTTCAGATTGCAAACATTATTTATTTTTAGTATGTTTAAAATATGAGTTCCAAAAATTTGTTTAGTAAATTTCTCTACTTAGTAAATTTCAGAAAAATATAATTTTTCATCTTTTTTAGAGATTCTTTGCATTTTTCCAGTATTTTTGATGAAAATCCCTGACATTTCCCTGAATTCCCTGACCTGTGGCAACCCTGATAGCTTTCTAGCGGATTTCATTTTAAGAGAGTGGTTACTGATGTTTTGCACAGATTCGAATATATGTGACGCTCCACGGTGAAAGGGACTTTAGCTACAAAAAATGAATTTTACAAAACGGACGTTTAAAGTTGAGCTTGCCTATGTTTTATCGTCAATTATACAAAAAACTAATTGAGATAAAAAGTTGCTTATTTTTGTATGTAAAAGAGCAACTCAAATTTTATCGATTCATAATAAAGATTTAAAACCAAATGTTTTGAATTTTTTATGACGGATGTTGGAAGATGAGTCTGCATTTGTTATTGTTATGTTATGTCAATGTTTCATCGCTAATAACACAAAAACTAATAGACATAAACAAGTTTTGATATCTGTATGTGAAATAGCAACTCAAATTCAAAATCATAATAAAAATTCAAAATCAAATGTTTTGCAGCTAAGGTCCCTTTCACCGTGGAGTGTCACATATATATATGTAACAAGATTTAAGTAAGTGTTATTATAAGTTACTTACTTTATGCCAGGTGGTGTAAACCGTTTCAGGAAAATTTGAATGTGTTGCTCACCTTGTACGATGTGAATACCCTGATAAACTGGCAGTGGGTAACGCGGCTGAGGTTGTGCGTTTCTGTCTCCTCCTCCACCTCCAAACACTTCATGTGCAGGTGTGGGCGATCTGCTTGCTCTTTGGGAACTTCCTGGCGTCGATGCTCGAACGCCAGTTACAAGCTGAAAAAAATGCTCTCTTTTATTAAACCAGGAAACAAATAAATCTGATTTTTTCAGAATGTTCACTATTATTCAATTTTTTTAAATTCTTACAGGTACATTTTGTCTAAAGACAATATTAGGGACTAGAGTTGGAGTCATGTAGGCTCCAGGTGGAGCGGGTGAAGCCCCACCAGGACCAACTTGATGTCCAAATGTTCCTGTCGAGACCATAGTTCCAGGCGGGGCGTAATTTCCCGAATTCACATACATTAATGGCATTCCGGGCATCTGAAACAAAAAAATTTTTAATTCTTTGTCATGTAAAAATTGCTATTCGTAACAACGGAAAAAAGCTGATAAAGGAATAAAAAATTAGTATTGGTTTGGATTTTAATAAGTTAAAAAAGAATGGTGTTAAAAAAAATTATGAAGAATGTAAAAATTGTATTTTTATTTAATTAATAATGAAAAAATTGGAAAAAACACAAGCATTTTAAAAGGATATAAAAATGAACAATGTACCTGAGTGGATGTTGGTGTATTCGGTGGAGTGGGAACACGGTACATAACTGGCGGTGGTTGTATTCCAGGTTGCGCTTGTGGGTAATATGCGGGAACCATATGCACCGGAGGCTGACACGAAAACTCTCCTGGATTTTGAGTAACGGCTGGCATCGAATTGTAAGGAACAGCCGAATAGTTGCTCACAAAATTCGCTAAAATAACAATTTTCCACAATTAGATGAATAGATAACAATACAAGTTTAATCAATATAATTTACAAATTTTTTCAAGGGGCCGCCTGCATTTTCTCCAAAACGCATCCATTTGACCGAATTTTATTTAACCGAAAGGCTATTTATCAAAAATCTAATTTGACAGAAATTGCAATTATCAGAAATCTCATTAATCAGTCTCATGTGTCCAAAATCAGAAATCTATTTTTTCCAAAATTGCATGTATCAAAAATCTAATTTGTCAGAAATTTCAATGATTAAATGTCTTATTTATCAAAAATTGCATTTATCAGAAATCTTATTTATCCAAAATTACATTTATCAGAAATCTCGATTATCCAAAATTGCATTCATCAGAAATCTAATTTGTACGTCAGATATAATACGTACAAGTTTCTATTATCAGAAATCTCATTTATTAGAAAGACCAATTGTCGGTAAGCTCATTTATACGAAATTTTATTTATCAAACATCTAGTTTGTTCGAAATTGCATTTATCAGAGATCTAATTTATCAGAAATCGCATTTATCCAAAAGTGCATTTACCAGAAATCTCATTTGTCCGAAAACGCATTAATCGGAAACTTTGTTTATTCGTAATATTATTTGCCAGAATCTACAATTGTACGAAAGTTCATGTCTAAAAAATCTCATTTTGCCAAAATTCTATCGTTCCAACACTTTTCTTTTTAAGCGAGTTTCCCATCCCTGATCAAGTCGGTAAAGCAGAATAGATGTCACTTTAGCTTTACCGACTTGATCAGGGTAGGAATTTTGGGAAAATGAGATTTTTTAGACATGAACTTTCATACAATTGTAGATTCTGGCAAATAATATTACGAATAAACAAAGTTTCCGATTAATGCGTTTTCGGACAAATGAGATTTCTGGTAAATGCACTTTTGGATAAATGCGATTTCTGATAAATTAGATCTCTGATAAATGCAATTTCGAACAAACTAGATGTTTGATAAATAAAATTTCGTATAAATGAGCTTACTGACAATTGGTATTTCTGATAAATGCATTTTTCGATAAATCAGATTTTTGATAAAAGAAACTTCTGACGAATTAGATTTCTGATAAATGCAATTTCTGATAAATGTAATTTTGGATAAATGAGATTTCTGATAAATGCAATTTTTGATATAAATGAGACATTTCATCATTGAAATTTCTGACAAATTAGATTTTTGATAAATGCAATTTCGGAAAAATTAGATTTCTGATAAATGCACTTTTAGGACTCATGCGATTTCTGATAAATACTATTTTGGATTAAAGAGATTACTGATAAATACACTTTTGGATTAATGAAATTTTTTATCATTGAAATTTCTGTCAAATTAGATTTTTGGTAAATAGCCTTTCGGTTAAATAAAATTCGGTCAAATGGATATTGTGACAATTGAGTTTTAGAGAATATGCAGGCTACCCATTAAACAAATTAAATTTGTTCTTTACGTATTTTTCTATTAAAATATTATTCAACAAAATCTAACAAATAAAATTGTAGAGAAAATGAGTTATTTGTCAGAATTGAATGGAAATTGCAGTTGTTCATTAAATTTAAAACATAAAATGTTAAATAATTATTATTTGACAACAAATTTTAGCTCAACGTAATTTTTTCTGAAAAGTGTACAACTGGATCTTTAAAAATTTGGTGAAATTAATTTGAATAATATTTTTATTTTGGAGTGAAAACGACTTTCTAGTCTGAGGTTTTGTAAATGGGTCAATCCTCCTTAAATAGGACAAAAAAATATTTAAGTTTTCTAGTATTATAAATTATTATAGTATTGTTCTAATTAAAATGTTTAAACTTCCTAAATTTATAAACTTAACTTAGGCTAATATCCAATACGTTTGGACAGGTTTCACTTAATTCGGTTTATCCATTTACAAATGATTAACGTTCCAAGTTTTATGCGGACATACAGACAGGCACAATATCTTAACACAACATTTATGTATTTCTTGATACTTAAAGCAATAATTTATGTAAAAAATTTTAAGTTCTAAACAATCTATAGACAAAATATTGTAACTAATTAAAATTCAGATCAATTAAAATTTGGATTTATTTCAATTTGAATTAATTTAAGTTTCGCTTCGGATGAAATTTGATGTTAATACAAACTATATTTAGTTAAAATTAAAATCAACGAATAAAATTGATAATTCTCAAGAAAACAGTTTTAGGGAACAGAATGCGTTAAAATTTGGATAAATTCAAGTTCGATTCAATTGAAAGAAATCTTGTTGATTTCTGACTCCTTCTAAATATATAACTAAAAAAAACCGAGAAATAAAATAAAAAATAGACTCACAGGTTGATTGACTTGGTGGGGTCATTGTTTGCAAGTTATATGAGTAACTCGTGGAAAATCTCTGCTGCTGTCTCTCGGCTGAATTTTGATTAACTGAAATGGTTCCTGGTGGTGGCACAAAGTACATGGTTTGCTGAGGCTGTAAATGAAACCGTTATTTAACAAAATAAAATGCTGAAAATGTTTAAAACTGTAAAAATAATAAATAAACAAAATATTTTTAATTTTCTTCGAATAATTTTTATCTAATTACGATTCAATTGGAAAGTTTTTTTTTCTAATTTACATGAATAATGTTTAAAGATATAAATTGAGAACTCACCGGTATGTTATTAGGCGCCTGCCAGAAATTGGGCTGCACCGTTTGAACGTTTTGCAGAGTTGGATTCGAGGAAGGAGGAGGTGGTGGATAAGGATGAGGAGGCGTAGATTGACTGTCACCTCCACCTCTTTGGTCATAGATGTTCATTCCCATAAAGTAACCGGATAAATCGGACGCGTCCTGATTGAAAAAAAAGACAATAAATATTTAGCTGTAAAAGTTAAGTTTTTCCACTAATGGCGTAAATGGTCATTTTCCAAAAAAATTATTAGACAAATTTTAATTTTCTATGATTTTAGAACACAAAACGACTTATTAATTGTCTGTAATATTTTATATTAAAGGAGTTGATAGCTTTTTTATATGCCACAGTCAAAATATTATAGTAATACGGAAAGAGAATTGAAAAAAAAAATGATTGAATATTACGATTTACGAAATCTGTGATTTATAGACATTTTTTTTTCACAAAAAGTTAGGAAAATGACATTTTTCAAAAGTGTATAAAATTATTATTTTATAGCTTTTCAACATGAATCTGTGATATGCTGGTTTAGTATACTTTAAATATATCATGCAAACAAGAAAATTGAGGTTTTAACAATTATTTTGCAAATTAATTGAATGTCGGATAACTGGAACATTTTTTTATAAAGTGGCAGTTATTAGATTCTAATAAACTAATGAATAGATTAGTTATTTATATTGTGATTATAAACTAAAATAATGTTTTATTTATAAATATAAGTCGTGTATTAACACTTAAATTTTAAATATATTATACATTTTAAGAACCCGATAACTGGAGCACAATAACTGGATTTCTAATGTTTTTCGAGTCTAATAACAGGAACATGTGAGTTATCTTTTTATTTTCCTTATATTTTTTTTTCAAATGCAGTATTTAACTTCAACAAAATTTTTTACATGTACAGAAATACTGAATGTATGTATTCCAACTAAAATCATTCCTAAATATATGTGTAATTCTTAAAAAAAAAACTAATATTCGACGACCTAGCACTGTGTCCAATAACTGGTACCTCTACCCTGTTTTAATAAAATTTGAAAGTTTTATTAAGCTCATAAACATCTGAATTTGAACACAGGGATTTTTAAAAATTCCCATTCAAATTTTTTTAGACATCTAAAAAAATCTCTATCTCGAGAACGCTTCAACGGATTTCAATAAAATTTTGATGGTTTATTAAGCTCATAAATATCTAAATTTGGACACGGAGATTTTTGAAAATAGCCAATCAAATTTTGTTGAGTATCTTTATTCATCTAAAAATTTAGTTCATGTGAAAAACGTATCTTGATAAATAAAAGATACGTATTTCTTGTTTCAAAGTAAATCGATTGACCTGTATAAAATATACAATTCATCAAAAATTCGTACAATAATTCATGATTTTTCAGTTTTTTTAATATTAAATATTCTTTTTCTTTCCAGAACTTCTTCAATTGTCTTTTCTTAGCTATGATTCCTTTGGAAAAAATATTCTACAATGAAAAATGAATGGATAAATCTATATAAAGTTGTATGTTCCTGGAAATTGGTGGAATTAGTGGCGTTTTGAAATTTTGTCAAAAAAAACAAACTCTCTCTACCCTGTCGTAAAATCTTCATTTTATATTTAAGGAGATTCTCTCGCAAACAGAATTTATAGACAGTTTATTATGAATTTTGATGTACTGATAGATAATGGTGCAAAAAGATTGTAGTTTAATTTTTAGAGAGTTAGGTCGATTATGAGAATCTAAACAATTTTCTTTTTCAATATTTTACTCGGTGTCTTATGGGAAACAGCATTTTCATGATTTTCAATCTCAAATTGTGAGAAATATGACAGACGTATGTTACTTATTTTTATGCATAAGGTTAAATAACTAATGTTCACTTACTATAAAAAACATTGATCAAACCTCGACTAGAAGATCTCAATATTAATTATTTTTAAAAAAAAAAACACCGTATTTTATCAATCAGCAGTTACATAGCAGAACGCTTGACAACGTTGTTTCTTACAGGTTAGGTATAGAAAAGGCGCGAAATGCAACGTTACCAAGAGTTCCGCTGGTACTGCGTGACTCAAATGAAAACTTAAATGGGCATTGTCTTGACTAGTAATGAAAAGAGAGAAATTCCTTAAAATAAACAGGAAATAAGAAAAAAGCGTTGTAAAAAATGCAGTTGCTGTATATATTGCTCGAAAAACGTGTTAATTTAGACATTAGTATAACAAAAGAGGAAAGTAGTAAGTAAACGAATGATAAAAAAGAACTCACAGGTTGAGGAACAGGTGCTTGTTGAACAGGTACAGCGTAGTTAGCATAGAGTGGATTCTGGTTGAAAATAACGTCGCCTTGTCCACTATTTTGAACCGCAGGTTGACCCTGATGTGGCGTCATCATCACCGTCGGTTGTGCCGTCGAAGCTTGATAGACGCTCTGACTGTTCGGCTCTGAGGTAGGTAAATACGTCACGTACGGCTGGACAAATTGGTTGTGGCCACACGCTTGCACTGTCGTGGTTTTGACTAGAGTTTGCGAAACTGAATTGCTCTGCTGTGGAGGCAATGGGGGAGGTGGTGGCGGCGTCACTGGCAAACTTGGCGACGTTGCCGAATTCGTCACCTGCATCTATCCAACCAAAATTTCCAACCCTCATTATCAATTTCCATTTTAAAATTTCAACCTATTCGTTTCCGGTAGGCCGCTCTTCCACGCCACCTCTATATTATCGTGAAAATTTTGAACTAAATAGTGTCATCTGCTCCAAAGTCAATGTTTACAAATAATATAAAGTAGACCACCCAACAGTAGATAGTAAAAATTTCTGATAGGTGTAATTATTTCAGGCTAAAATTATTAATAGAATTCGTAACACTAAAATGAAGCTAATATATTCAAGTAGGTAATGCAGGAAGACAAATTAGCTTAATATTAACCTCTGCTTGATTTTAAATACTTTCTTAACACGATAAACAATCACTCAAAAAGGAACCTCCTGCCAACAGTAGATAATCGGCTCCTATTTAAAGAAAACAAATTGTTGAGCAGTTTTTTATTCATAATACAATTCATTGAAAAGATTTCTTTAAAATAAAATCAATTTGTCCGCATAAACGTTGTTTATTCTTAAATATTTATCTGAAATATGAGAAATACGATAAATTTTCACTTTTCTGAAACACGCGTACCAAACCTTATTCTGCAAAATAAATAATCTATAATAATAAACGTTATATTTTTAATCATAAAACATTAACTACAAAAAATAATATTGTACCTTATTCTGTGTATATAATAATTTACAAAAATTTTTTCATTAATTCATTCATTTTTTCATGTTATGATTTCAATTACTTAATCCACACTTTTTATATTATTTTTATCATTTTTCAATTATTTCCCTCAATTTTTAATTATTATTCTCATTCTGTAAAATTATTTTTTTTCTCAAAATGCAATAATTTTCTTCAAGTTTTAATTATTTTAATTTGTTTTCATAATTTTCAAAACTTTTTATTCATTATTTTAAATTGCAATTATTTTTAGCTTTCTTCCAGTTTTTTCTCCAATTTTTAGTTATTCTCATTTTTTAAAACTACTTCCTAAAATTTTCAAGTATTTTTCTTAAATTTCTATTATTTATTTTTTATTTATATAAAAAAAATTCTAAAATTTTTTCAACTATTTCTTTTAAATTGTATTTATTTTTTTTCAACTTATCAGAATTTTTATCATATTTTAATTATTTTCTTCAAGTTTCAAATTTTAAAATCATTTTTTAATTATTTTTCCCAATTTTAAATTATTCTCATTTTTAAAAATTATTTTCTAAGATTTTTAAGTATTGCTTCCTCATAGAGGAAGCTTTGTGATAGTTAAGATTTTCGATTTTCCAAAAATACTCTAAATCGACTCATTTTTATCTAAAAAGCTCTATTATCAATTTTAAGCAAATGTCCAGATGTATGTGTGTGTGTATATAGCGTTTTTGTGTACAGGATATCTTGAGAACGCTTCAACGGATTTTAATAAAATTTGGATGACTTATTAAGATCATGAATATCTAAATTTGGACACACGGATTTTTAAAAATAGGCAATCTAATTTTTTTGAGCACCTTTTTTTTAATCGAAAAAAATCGTTTTTTGCCAACATTTTTTCCATGCTAAATATACAACATAATGCGTACAAAAATCATATTTCTTATCTCAAAACGAATCGATTGACCTATATAAATTTTATAATTGATCAAAAATTCGTAAAATAATTCATGTTTTTTATTTTTTTTGCATTTAAATTCTTTAATTTTCCATTATATCTACGATTTTCTTGTCCTTTTCTTTAGTGTGCTCATATTGTACGTAAATAAAATTTATAATATGTGACTGTCCATGAGAAAACGTGCCTTAGCTCCCAAACATCAACTTTACAGGGTGAGAGTTTTAAGTTGCAGCAATGCATTGAAACTAATGTAACATTCCTACGCTTCTTGATTAATAAGATCAAAATTTCTTTAAAACAATAATTTTTTATTTTTGGAAATGAAAGAGCAAATAAAAATCTATCGATTGGCATCAAAAAATGAAATTTTTTTTTTTTGGAGCTAAGGCACGTTTTGTCATGGACAGTCACATATAACATATTATTTCGTGTACATAGAATATCACTTGTAAACATTGCTTTTGGAGCAGATGACATTATTTAGTTCTAATTTTTACGATTTTCATTTTCATTGCTATTACATTCAAAAACTGAACAAAAGTTTTGCTTTTAGAGTTCGTAAAAGTAAATTTTACTCTAGGCTTTATATTCGCTTTTAATATTTTTATAACTAGTGTTTAAGTATAGAAATAATAAATATTTTAATTAAATATTCACATTTGTGACATGTATAAGAATGTCAACAACCTATTTCCTCTGATCCAAAGCTTTGCCACCAGGTGGCGTATCGCAGTTTAGCCGTTCCCAATTCATTAACTTGATTTATTATCAAAACACTACCGGCCAAAATTGTGGGACCACTTAAAAAAATGGGATTAAAAACATGACCGTCTTAAAATGTTGATAGCTCTGTCAGATATTAGCATAATGAAATTGTTCATAGACCTTTAGAAATCTTATAACATTTTCCGTTAAATGGTCCTATTTTAAATCTTTTTTGATTAGTAGAAACGGAGATTTAATGTGATACACAAGTGAATTTTCCGTTTTTTATGAATATTGTTCAAGTTCGGTGGGCTGTGTTTTCTAGAAAAGTAATATGAAATTTTTTTAAATTAAGTTATATAGAACCTTGAATTTTTAACTTTAAAATAAGACTAAGAAAACATAAGAATTTTAACTGGTTCAAAAGTTATAAGTAAATGTATGATACGAGAAAACGCAACGATTCTAAAGATCGCTCCATGAATGCTTAATACATGACAAATAGGCTGAGAAGGGAGGAAACAAAGGAATTGTTGCAAAAAAGTTTTAAAATAAGATCATTTAACGGCAAATTTTATAAGCTTTCTAAAGATCTATAAAAAATTTAATTTCGCTAATATCTGACAGAGTTATCAACATTTTAAGCATGTTGTTAATCCCATTTTTGTAAGTCGTCCTACAATTTCGGCCGGAAGTGTAATATTTTAGTAAATTTGTAATTTTTTTTCTCACCTGAGTTGTAGCAGAATTGCAGTTATTTTTGTGAGACCGCCTCTTCTCTTTTCCGTTTCGAGTCTCTGCTGTCTCCTGTTTCTTGGGGACAGGTTCGCTCTCCTCGGGAAAGAATTTGGGCAGATTTTTCGGATCAAAGCGATAAATTGAGCCGTCTGGATTGGTGTAGGGTTCATTGGTTTGCGGATCTATTATGACACTGCCAGGTGGAACACTCGAGATGCTCGAAACTGCCCAGACGACAGTTTGGCTATTTGGCTCCGGGGAAACGGAATCCTGACTAGAGATTTGAGTGTGATTGCAGCCCAGGGGAGGAATTGGAGAAGGTGAGGGCGAGGGGGAGATTGTAGTGTCGCTTCGCTGGCTTTGCGATTTGTAACCGCTACTTGATGGACTCAGTCGTGAACACATACTTGCTCCTGAATCTGAAAAATTTTACAATTTCGTAAAACAACGTTTTCCAATCATTCTACGCGTTCTTAATTATTATAGAATTCTAACATGCATTCTCTGTTTATTCATCCTTTTTATTTTTCCTTACTTTCTTCAATCTGCTACTTCTTATCAAATCTACAATACTTGTCCGAAAATTTATTAAATAAAAACGTCATTACACTAATATATTTTTTTAAAAATACAAAAAAATGCTTCTAAATTATTTAGATACATCTTAACTACATAGCCACATACACAATTGTTTTATTAGTTTCTTTATTTCAAAGATATTAAAGAGTGCCCGTCTTAGGCGCTGCCCCGTCTTAGGCGACTTTACCCTATAACTATTTTGAACCATATAAAATTGTTTAGAACTACATAAAACTGTTTGAAACTAGTTTAAAAATGTTGAAACTGTTTCGAAACAATTTAAAACCTAGTCATAACCGGAAATGTACTACTTGTGTCTATGAAGCAAGAACGGACGGACAGACAAACAGACACATCAAATTATCGCAATGATGGTTGTGTTATTCAATATTTTCTATGTAATTGAACAGTTAAATCATTTTATAGTTATGAAACTCTGAAGAACACTGCTAAATAAAGAGAAACTTGAAGTTATCTCAAATTTTATAAAATGTTAGTTATGCTGTTATGCCTTTCATCCACAGAGTTTAATCATTTAAAAGGTTCACATCCTTTCATAGCATATTCTAGAAATATTTCCGAAAGAAAGAATATGTCCCCAACATCCACAGTAGACTTACAGAAGTATTGCATGAAAAATTTAAAAAACATGGCATTTTATAAAAATACAAACCCTGCTTGGTAAGACGAGGTCCGGCGCTATGCGTAGACATAACACTATCTCCCCTTGAGAGCATTCCTCGAGTATAACCTCCAAAGCTAAAAGATTTCGACACCGAGGGTCGTGGAACTCCATTTCTCAAAGTTTCCCGTCCATCGCAAGATTCGCCTTTTGCAAGTCTCGGGAGCCTAAGGAAAAAATAATTCCATTTGAATAACATTTAACGAATTTTTAAAAATTAGTTTTTGTTCTCTTTTGAAACTCGTGAAAGATGTGAAAAGAAGCACGAACCTCATGGTATTATCAGAAGGATGTAAAAGACGATAACGAGCAGACGCGTCGGAACTTTCGGAAGAAGACCAGTAGGGCCAGGAAGTGACTTCACTACTCTCACCGCTGCTGTCTTTGAAAATCCTCCGCCTCGCTCGTTCGTACTCCTCCTCTCGTTCTTCGAAACTCTTGCTTCTTCGACAGTACTCCCCTGAAAGTCGATCCGGTGACTTAAAGTTGAAACTGTCCTCAAAGGAACTCGAGTCCCTCTTCAAAATACTTCTTCTAGGTTCTTCTGAGAGTATTAAATCATCTCTGATGTGCTGCTTGAAGCGAGTGTCTGGGATTCGCATGTTTTTCGTACGAGTCACTATCACGCTTAATCCTGATTGGTCGACATTGTGCTCCATTCCAAAATACGCTGCCACACGATGAACTAACATCCGATTGTAAGAGGACATGTTCGGGAATTTGTGGCAAACCTTTTGTCTATCTTTCGCAAACTCGATCAGATCTTTTTCAATTTTTAACAAAACAGTACGATCCTTTTGATTACGATTTATCGTCTCGGCGATGAATTGTTCCAAATCTATGCCTGTACTGTCTGTATACAATTCCGTACTGCTATCTAGAAACAGAAATATTAACAAGAATTAACAAACTTTTACTTGAATTTCTCATTACGTAATGGAGAATGTTTTTTTTTGCTTTCTTACTTTAAATTGTTTATTCACTTTTGCGTAGTTTTAATTTATCATTTTATCGTGGTGTTAGAAAAAATACTTTTTTACAACACTAACATATCGAGTTAAATTTTACTCACGGAAAACAGTAGATAAAGTGCTTCTTTTTATAACAGTGCGTAAAAGAAAAGCAATTGGTGCTTCTTTCTCCGAACTGGCATTTGTTCAAACTTTGAAATCACCGAACTTACATTTGGCCGAATTCTTAAATCTCTGAACTTGCATTTGGCCGAACTTTTAAATTACCGAACTCCCATTTGTCAAAACATTTAACTCTCAAAACTATCATTTGTCAAACCTTTTAACTCAACGACTACGCGAGTCACTGAACTTTTCTCTTGCCAGACCTTCAGAATGTAGAATTTCTAAACGAGTCTTCTGATTGGCTGGTAAATTGTCTGGAAATATTACCAGCCAATCAGAAGACTCGTTTAGAAATTCTACATTTCGAGGGTCTGGCAAAAGGAAAGTGGGTCAAACCACTGACTTTCGACCACAGGTAGTCGCTGACATATTTTAAAAAATATTAAAACTATTGAAGTATCTAAATTCAACTTCTGCATTTGTTTTAGTTCAATTTTTTATTTTTCAGTCGTAACTTACCTTAAAGGAGCAAATGTCAAGAAAAAATGGACTTTTCAATGCATGTTTTACACGGTTTTAATTCAGAAAAAAACATTAAATCCTGTACTATAAAGAAAATACGTTTAATTAGACCCTCGGAATGTAGAATTTCTAAACGAGTCTTCTGATTGGCTGGTAATATTTCCGGACAATTTACCAGCCAATCAGAAGACTCGTTTAAAAATTCTACATTTCAAGGGTCTGTCAAAAGGAAAGTTCGGTGATTCACGTAGTCGGTAAGTTAAAGGGTTTTATAAATGATAGATCTGAGAGTTGAATGTTTTGACAAATGGAAGTTAGGTGATTTAAAAGTTCGAGGATTAAACCCATTAAAACCAGGACGGCCGAAAAATTTGCTTTGACTTTGACGATCTTGTTTTTTATGAAAATTTTTTTTTTCAAAATAGCACATACCATTTCAAAGGTAAAATTTACCGGTCTTTTAGATTCTGTGATTAAAATTTGTTTATAACAAACGTAACATAAATTATAACTAATTTTATTTTAAAAAGACACCATTTTTCAAGGAAAAAAATTTTTTTGTTCATATTTTTACAAGGAAATTGAAAGAAGATTGACTCTGGAGCTCAAAATATCGCGTCCATGAAGATTTAGCTATAAATATTTGAAATAGCTTATTTTAAAACTCAAGATGGCGGACAAAAAATGGCGACCGAGTATCAAAAAATTGGTCTATTAGACACCCAGTGTGGCAAGTGTATGGAAGCTTAAATTCGCTATTATAAAACTAAGTAAAATGAGAATTTAGGGATAAATGGTTCCATTAAATCTGACAATAGTGGAAAAAAATTCAACATGGTGGATGAATTTTCGAAAATTGATTAAATTCGCTTAAAACTTGTTACTCGGAGGTTTTTGAAGTCGCTGATTACAAATTTGACATTCCATTTTAAAAATTCAAATTGGCGGATGCAGTATGGCAGACGATTTTTCAAAAAGTCATTAAATTGGCTTGAACATTGTTACTCAGGGGTTTTTGAGGTAGCTAATTGCGAATCTGAATTAAAGTTTTAAAAATTTATTAAGGCAAATCCAGCTTGAAGACCGCGATTTATAAGCCTTAAACAAATACAACTTTTAACAAAAAATTCATATAGTAATACTCCCTAAATACTGTCGCTTAATTACAATTGATTAAAGCGGATTTAAGGTTTGAGAATCGCGGTTTTCATACTGGATCTGCCATTATAAAATTTTAAAACTTGACATCAGATTCGTAATCAGCAACCCCAAAAATTCCTGACTAATAAGTCTTAAGCGAATTTTATCAATTTTAAAAAAATTCATCTGACATATTGGACCCGCTATTTGAAATTTTTTACAACTATTATCAGATTTATAATTATTAATCTCTAAATGCTCATTTTATTTATTTTTATGATGGTGAATTTAAGTTTGCGAACACTTGCAAAACTGGGTGTCTAATAGACCATTTTTTTAATACTCGGTTGCCATTTTTTGTCTGTTATCTTGGAATTTAAAATAAGTAGTTTCAAATATTTGTAGTTAAGGCTCCATGGTCGCGACATTTTGAGCTCCCGAGTCAATCTCCTTTCAATTTTCTTGTGAAAAATAGTGTTTTTTTTTAAATAAAATTAATTATAACTTTTGTTAAGTTTGTTATAAACAAATTTTAGTCACAGAACCTGAAAGACCAATAGATTTTATCTTAGAAATGATATGTGCTAATTTTTTAAAATGCTTTTTTCATAAAAGTCAAAGTAAGTTTTTCGTATGTCCCGGCATTAATGGGTCAAGAGTTGGGCCAAATGTGAGTTCGGTGATTTCAAAGTTCGGACAAATACAAGTTCGGGAAGTTAAAAGTTTTGACAAATGTAAGTTCGGGGCATTACAAATTCTGACAAATACAAGTACGGACAATTAAATTTCGGACAGTAGCAAGTTTCGGTCAATTGGGTTCTGGAGGAAATACATGCGATATAAATAACTACTGTGCGATTCCAAGTGAGATTTACGTTATTTTCAGGCAGGTTAACGTTAGTTTATATAATAAAACTTTAGAATTTTATTATATTTAATATGACTAATGTTTTACATAAATATTTAGGTCAAAATATTAATTAGTTTACGAGAAAAGAAATTTCGAAAAAAATTTCAAATAGCAATATCTTCCGTTCTATCAGTCGTATCAAGGTTTTCTTTTTTTTTAAATGTTCAGAAAAATAGAAGGAATATTTCTATTTCCGGGCATTTTTTTTTAACTATAATATTAAAAAAGTTAGTAAATAAAAATGATATAACTTTTAAGCAGCAAGAAAAAATTCAATGACCCAAATGCTAAAACGAACTTACCTGTGTTCTTTTAAAGATTCCAAAAAAAATTAACTTCACAGTTACTTCCTTGATATTTAATTTTAATAAATTCTAAATGTAAACATAGGAGATTTTTGTTAGTGAACAAATCAATATGGTTGCGCACGCATTTCTATCTGAGAGGAATGAAGTCATAACTATACGAAGTCGTAGTGATGCCAACGACCGTCATCAAACGGTCGTTGGTTTTTTTACTAACAGAAATCTCTAATGTTTACATCTATAATTTATTAAAATTAAATATCAAGGAAGTAACTGTGAAGTTAATTTCTTTTGGAATCTTTAAAAGAACACAGGTAAGTTCGTTTTAGCATTTGGGTCATTGAATTTTTTCTTGCTGCTTAAAAGTTATATCATTTTTATTTACTAACTTTTTTAATATTGTAGTTAAAAAAATGCCCGGAAATAGAAATATTCCTTCTATTTTTCTGAACATTTAAAAAAAAAGAAAACCTTGATACGACTGATAGAACGGAAGATATTGCTATTTGAAATTTTTTTCGAAATTTCAATTCTCGTAAACTAGTTAATTTTTTGACCTAAATATTTATGTAAAACATTATTCATATTAAATATAATAAAATTCTAAAGTTACATTGTCCGACGTTAACCTGTCTGAAAATAACGTAAATCTCACTTGGAATCGCACTACTTCTAGATGGAAAAGTAGGAAAAGACAAGATAAATATAAAATAATTTGGTAGCAATCCTATTGCCAATTTATAATATCAACCTCGTGAAAGAGAGGGTGAAGCACTCTCGTAGCTTCCTTGGGACGATGAATTTTGATGCCTAAGTTTGTGCCTGGAACCTGGTCTACTGACAGAAAGAGTATTTCCGCATTGCGCTGAGCACTGATTATTGCAAACATTGAGCGTGTTGGGCCTTCGTTGCTCCGACTTGTGTTGATTATTCTGATTCTGATTTCCACCTTTCTGTGTATGATGCGTTGACTGATTCGATTTCGAAGGTGATATTGGAGTTTGCAGCAAGCCAGGCCTCTCATTTTGATTGTTTTTCACACAATTATTACACTTGGAGTTAGAATTATTCGATTTTGACCGATGGTTCTGATTTTCTTTACCGTTCGTTGGGGACACGCCATTTTTTGGCGAATGGACTTGCGAGGGACTGGAAGGACCTGAAAAAGAATTAAGTCCAGTCTTAGTTTAATGTCTAAAAGTTAGATTTGATCTTTTTTAGATCCAGTGCCCACCGTTTCGAGATGATGTGCGACAAGTAGGGGAAGTCGCGCAGTTTCGCATTTGCTTGGAATTCTGATTTGGACAAATATTGCTGTTAAACATGGGCTCGTTGTTGTTGAGTTGCTTGGGATTGGAATTGGGTGACAAACTATTTGGCGAGGAGCCGTTGTGAGGCTCTCGGGGTGGTGACGTTGACTCTCTCATCGCATGGCTTCTAACTAGCAGCTTCACTTTTGTGTTCGACTGGAACAATCGTAAATGATGTTTTCTTTTTTGACACCAGTCAATAACGCTTTTTATCCAGAGACTTAGGAGCGTTTCAGAGCCAATAGTTAAAGATACAGTCCCATGTCGGCGTAAACTATGTGATAGAAAGAGAAAAATGGGTATCACTTTCCCTTTCTATCGCATGGTTTTTGCTTTCCGCCGACATGTGACCGTACCATAAGTCCTGACAAGGACAGATCTATACCGAACGTCAATTTTTACACATTTGAAACAATATAACACTTGACACAAAAATACACTATCAGTGAGGAATTTTACATATTTGTAATTTCTAAATCATTTGGAACATATCCCCATTGTCCCATATTCCCCCATCACCTCATACCCAATAATCTTTAATATTCCCCGTCTTCTCTTGCGTCCGTAGAACATCTTTTATTAGAAGTACTCGCATTTGCCTGACCCTCTCTGATCAGAGCAGAAAAAAACCTAGGAAATATTTTACAGAGTACAGCCAATTAATCAATAGTCGAGTCGGGATGTATACCTTCGAAATTTTTAATGTTACACAACCAGTCCTCGACGTCTAATCTCCCGCTTAAAATGTCTGAATCGCAGAGAAAAACACTAGGTTAGCGAATCATAGAAGAGGTCATCAATCCAAGTACTAACCATACCTTCTCAAGCTACCTGCCATCCCAGTATACCTACCTTTCTTATCTCTCTATCTTAAGTTACCTACAATCTTTGTCTCTCTATACCGTAACGGACGAACAGCCTAACAGCTAAAAGCGTAACAAGCCTATAGCTGGTTGATTTCTTATATAGGATTCTTACAAGGCAACAAAGCGGTTTAGAAAATTCGGTTGCGATGAGACATATGATGGAAACGGAGACAGATTAGACGCCTATAAAATAAAATAGTTCCAAATGATTTAGAAACAACAAATATGTAAAATTCCTCGCTGGTGTTGCGTTTTTGTGTTGTCGCAATAATTGACATTAGGTATGAATATCTGTTCTTGTCGTAACTAGGCTTGGTTCTGGAACACTTTCAATTAACAATTGATGGGGAAGCTAAATTTTAGTGTTTCCAAAAAATCAATTTGCAACTTACTCGATTGCGAAAGTTTCTATCCGAATCTTGCTTATCTGGAGGAGTCGAGCGATGTTGAGGATTTGCAGCGGTTTCTTTCGAAGGATTCGCATTCCCGTCTATCATATCCGAGTCTGGACTCGAAAAGGACGCGGAGGTGCCGACGACGAGGCTCTGCTTCGAGGAAGACAACGATGGCATTCCTCCGCACACCACCACCGTCGGGCTCTCCGGTCGACTTTGCGACCTGCTTCCCTTATGCACCACTATGCTTGGAACTGGAAATAAATTTAAAATTCAAAAACTGCAATCTTTAAGACTATTAAATTGTAGAACATTGTGAGACAAGTTAATAGAGTCGTCACACGATGTACTTTTATAAAAAGCAACGCTTCTGGTTTTAATTTTAACGCTTGTAATTTTACGGCAACGCTCTCTCTAACCAAGATTAAAATCAAAATTACTTCAAAGCAATTGATTCAAATATAATGACATGTAATTTCTCGTTGTTTATTTTTATTTATCTCCTCACATTATATTAATTCCCTTTATTGCTATCTTCTTTCGCCTAAAATGAAAAATTAACATTTTTATTCATTTAAAGTGAATGAGCCTATAAAAAAATGAACCCGTTTTCTCTAAGGCGTTTTATGAATTTTGTTTAGAGATTTTATAATCTCCACGTGTTTCCTTTTTTCTTTAACAGAAAAGAAGAATTTGATTTTTGAGTCGAAAAACAAGAGTGAGATGTGCAAATTGATGGAAAGATCTGCTGTTGAGTAGCAATAAAAAAACACTTACTTTCCAGACGGGCCATGTGTTAAATGTGTCATGGATTATAGTGCAGAGCTCGGCAATTCTGTGAGTTCAAATGAGTGCAAAATTAGCACAACAATTCGACAGAAACATGCAGCTCGTGAAGCTCAACTAGGAACCAAACTGCACCATCACCTTCCAACATCCTAATACTCTGCAACCAAAGCAATCGCACTTCTGATTTTTTCTAACCAATCATTTATTTCTCTTTATTTTTTTACCATTATAATTAAAACAATTCCAATTTATTCCTCTTAACTTTCATATTTTTAATGATTTACTAAAGAAAAGTAATTTTTAATTAAAACAAGTACCAAGTCAATTACATTGATGATATTAATATCAAAATAAATTTCTGATATCTATTGATATTACAAACTTGAAAAAAATTTGATTGTAAAAATCGTAAAAATTAATGAATTACTTTATTAAACTCAGTGAAAGATTACTTTTATTTAGATTGCTGAATTTATAATTTTAAAAATTCTGTAACACAATTAAAAATAAAAAATCCATATAACATTCAGACACAATTTTTATGTGATGTAAACACATAAAATTTCAAATCTGTTATTTTTATGATGTAATATTTTACATTTACGCCAATTCTGTCATACGAAATTTCAGTAAAAAGATTAATAAAGTTAGAATACATTTTTTAGAAAATTTTCATTTTGTGTTATTTTCCTTTGTTTTATAATTTAATAATTTCTTTTAAATAATGGCTGAATTTTTGCTTTGAAAATTAGTGAAAAATAACTAATTATTAGTAAAAAAGATTGTCAGATTTGACTTATAGTTGAATTAGTTTACAGAAGTTTAATAAAACATCTACTGTTTCTTCACAAAAATATAAGAATACACCTTAGCTTTACTCGCTTTTTATCGACATTCTTGATGTCAAATTTTGAAAGTTAATATATAACGCCAGAAATAACAGATTTAAAATTTTATGCGAGCTTGCGATGCATAAAAAAGTGGCTTTAAATTTTTTGAAAATTATGACGTTCTAGGAATAATTATGGGAGAAAAACCAAAAAAAAACCAAATCTGCATCCATTTATCTTGCAAAGCTTTTTATTTCATAAGCTTGATAATTTCAAAAGTGCAAAATATTGAAAAGCACCACGAAACGAACCTTAAGTTGCAAAAACTATTGGTCTTCATTATTTCAGATGTTCACTAATTGTAAGTAAACTTTAAAACAACAATAAATATGATTTTCACCACTTTAGAAAATAATTTTATTTGTGTATTTGTCCTTAGGAACTTTTTTCAATATCAAATTGAATCACACCATTTTTCTTTAATTGATGAGCGTTAACGGTAGTAGAAAATTAAAAAGAATGTTTTCATCTCTCAGACACACTCTTTCGAGCTGCAATTTTAAAAAGTAGCGAGTGATCTGCCGTAAAAGAGTTTTCATCTCAAAAACACCCGGAAATGACCTAAATTTTATCAAATTATAAATATTATTATATTATTTATAAAATTTGTTTATATTACTTAATATAAGTATTTAAATTTAAAAAAGTATATTTTTAAAACATTTTAAAAATACAAATATTTGAATGTTCACTTTTTCAAAATAATTTAAAGCCAACTTGTATGAAGAAAAAAAAAAGTTTGGTCCCAAGATTCGAACCCAATTCATTATATTCGTAGATTTCGCACTTTACCTCTTGGCTAAATTTTAACTAGAACACCATTCCAACTAAAAACAATTTTATCTTCCTCCAGATATTTAATTTAATGAAATACATGTTTTTATTAGACTCTTTATTTCAGCTACTGTTACCTTAAATTTTATTACGTTTTTAATTGACAATTAGAAAGAAACAAGAATAAAATTGTCATCAAACGAATTATAAGACATTTAAAATTAACAAAAGCCTAAAATACGAAATCTGAATATCCGTTATTTAATTATAAAATTTTAATTAAAAGAATATTTTCAACATTGTCAAAAAAATGTAAAAAATTGATAAGACTAATTTATTTGTACTTTTAAAGTGGAAATTTAAATTTCCCGCCCTTTCTCATTTTACGTACATATCTATAACTGTAAGCATATTTAAAAATGATTCGTTGATTCCAATTGAGCGCCTAACGTTTGTGCTCCTCGACTAAAACGGGAGAATCACAACCGTACATTTCAAAAAGTTTCGCACAAATTCCAAAAGACAGTTAAATCGAGGTTTAAAGGAAGTTTCGTTTCGAAACAGGGAGAAAGCGAAACGCGAGGCATTTCGGTGCTTTTTTTTCTTCGGTTTGAGCTTAGTCGCACGACCTACCCGAAGAAGCTTAAAGGAAAGACTAAAACTCGACGGATCCTAATCGCGGGGAGTTTGTGCGCTGGTAAAGAAGACGCGTGCGCACGATGCGTGATCTACCCCATGAGTGTGACGACACTAACGGGTGTCTAAGAGAGCTTTTCTCTGATTCCTCGAAATCGAGACAAGCACGAACCTCCCGCCTTGCAAACTCAAAATTATTCTTTTCTCCGAACGTCATTTAACTTTCAAGGTCGTAGGGAAACCCAAGCTCTAAATCAATTTTCTCTATTAAGAATCAGAACATTTAATATATTGTAATAAGAAGAAAAATTCGAATAAATAAAAACAAAATTTAAAAAAGATTATAAATAATTCATTATTAATCATGGATAACTTCATAAATTTATCGATAACTTGAGTATAATCCTGAAAAAAGAAAAAAAAATACTGGGTCTGGGACTTGAAACCTGAATCTTTTACGTTCTAGGCGAGCACATTGTCACCAAGCTAAAAAGTAAAAACGAACAGGCTTTATTTTTTCTAACTATATTTCTCATTTTTTCATGTTTTTATTATTCTAAGAATAAAACGCATTAAATAAGAGAATTTAAATTGTCCACGAATTACGTAACAGGTTTTAGGGGAGGGGGGTTAAATTAAATGTTACTTATTGGGACATAAGGGGGGGGGGGGAGGTTTTAAATAAAAAGTTTCTTGTTTTGTTACGTCACACTTACCCTATATAGAAAAGTGCAAAGTAGTTAATAAAATATAATTTTAAAAAATAAAACAATATTAAAGAAACATTGAAATATTGAGAAATTCAGCCAAAATTCATGTACCCAGGAAAAAGAACCTATTCACTGTTTTTTAAACGGTTATAAGCTCAACCTGCTTTCTTAAAAGGAAATTTCCGATTATGTTTTTGGGGTCGCTGAAGCCGAATCTGAAGTCCATTTAACCCCATCACGTCAGGATTCTAACATAACCTTAAAAAACACACAAATTGACTTCAAAATTTTGAAAGTTTAGATTCATAAATCTGACTATAAATGCTTTATGTTTTTAGGGTCGCTGAAGCCGATTTTAAAATCTATTTAACGCCATTACGTCATACTTTTGACATAACCTAAAAAAAAACACAAAATTCGACCTGAAAATTTTGAATTCAAGAAAAATTCAGGTTTATAAATCTGACTATGACTGCTTTATGTTTTTGGGGTCGCTGAAGCCGAATCTAAAGTTCATTTAACCCCATCACTTCATACTTTTGACATAACCTAAAAAAAAAACCCAAAAATTGACCGCAAAACCATAAAGCAGTAATAGTAAAACTTTTAAATCTAATTTTTTCTTGATTTCAAAATTTCAGGTCAAATTTTTGAGTTTTTTTTTTAGGTTATGTGAAAAGTATGACGTGATGGGACTTCATATTCGGCATCAGATACCCAAAAAACATAAGGCAGACAAAGATTAATAAATCTGAATTTTTCTTGATTTCAAAATTTTTAGGTCAAATTTTTAGGTTTCTTTGAGGGTATGTCAAAAGTATCACGTGATAGGGTTAAGTGGACTTCAGATTCGGCAACAGACGCCCAAAAAACATAAAGCAGCTATAGTCAGACTTTTAAATTTAAATTTTTCTTGATTTCAAAATTTTCAGGTCAAATTTTGGTGTTTTTTTGTTGAGGTTATATCAAAAGTATCACGTGATAGGGTTAAATCGACTTTAGATTCGGCTTCAGTGACCCTAAAAACATAAAGCTGTCATAGTCAGACTTATAAATCTGAGTTTTTCTTAATTTCAAAATTTTGAGGTCAAATTTATGGGTTTTTTGTTGTTATGTTAAAATCCCGACGTGATGGGGTTCAATGGACTTCAGATTCGGTTTCAGCGACTCCAAAAACATAAAGTACTCATGGTCTGATTTCGAGCTCAGAACATCAATTTTTTTGTGTGTCGGTGTAATTTAAAAATTCTAAATTTTGGGTAAAATATGACAATCTAGCCTCAAAATTTCCAAACCGATTCATAAATGTCAGAACCGAGTCAATAAATTTTGCATTAAAAGAAAATCACTTATTATAGACAACTCCGATTTAAAACTATTCAGAATGTCAATCATTAATCTGCTTTTTTAAAAAACTCCGATTCACTAGAGGTTTTATTCAATAAGTTTTTTTTTCCTGGGTAATTAATGATATGATCACAGCTCTGCAACTTATTTATTAAAATGTACCTAATTACTTAAGTTATTTTAAATTATGTGTCATTGAAAAAAAGGTTTGAAATTCATAACAAAAGTTTTATTAACTCAACCAAATTTTGTTGTTGATATACGAGCAACAAAATTCTATTGTTAAATTTTTTTGTAACTTCAACAAAAAATTTATTAAACCCAACAAAACTTTTTTAAGCTGAACAAACATTTTATTGGTTATAGATATAAAAACAATAAAGAAAAAAGTTAAAGAACATTTTCATGTGTAATTTTCTTTTTAACTGTTAAATTAATTTATTAATAATAATTTTTTTATGTGAAAGGAACAATATATTTTTTAATATAACTAGTATTTAGTATAAGTATTTTCTGTGAAATAAATACTATACAAAAAATAATAATATGCACAATTGTTAAATCTAGATTAGATAAAAGTATTTGAGGAATACGTTTCCAAAAGTTAATAAATCCATTTTTTGTTATTTCGAGAAATTTAAACACATGACATTATTCTCACATAATCATTAAAACCAATTTTAAGATAGAAAAATTGTAATGATTTATTTATAAAAGAAGCTTCTTCTGGATTTAATACGATTTGTTTTTAATTAAAATCTATTTATCATAATTAGGGGATATAAAGGCTTTGTTAGTTTTTTTTTAGTAAAAAAATTAAATTTATAAATCGTCTTAGTTATGTACAGATATTTTTAAATTGAAAATTCTTTGTTAATAAAATTGTTTTCTTATAATCAACAGTATGACATATCAATTTCTAGGTTAGGTTATATACTTTTGTTTGATTTTAATTTTTTATGAATAAGTTGAATAACTGTTTTATAAATATAGCTTTCAATCACAGAACTGAAGCATTTTTTAGTTAAAAATGTTTGTTATTTGATTAAACTAATAATTAAACTAAAATAAATAAACTTTTTATAAGAATCTCTTTTGTGTCATTTGCTCAAAAAATTTTATTCAATACAACTTATTATTGAACTTTCAGTGGGATCGATATCGATTATTGATAGACGAGTGTTGATGTGTGGATCAAAATCGCACTCGCTGCGCATGCGCAATGCATATTTGGTACTGCCAACAAAACATTTTAATAAATTCAAATAAAATTAAAGATTAATTACTCAACAAAACTATTTTGTTGTGATTACATAAGATTAATTATTTTAACAGTGCTTAATTTTGAAAAAAAATAATTATAGGGGGAATACAAATCGTTACGTAATTTAGAGGGAGGGGATCAAAGATTGGCTAAAAACCTGTTACGTAATTCCCTGGCAAATAAGCGTCACCGATTGCGGACTAAAAAGGTGCCGATAAAGTCCGCATTTGGTACCGAATCGGTCCTGACGTTAGAAATTAAAATTCATATGTTCTAATTAACTTGTACAGTATTTATTTAATGAAATTAGTTAATTCTATAATCATTTTAATAAGTATTATTTTTTATTAAGGAAAGAAAAATTAAAAAATATAGAATTCAAATTTTACATTTTTTTTACTTTTTCTTTTAATAATAAAAAATAATACTTATTAAAATGATTACAGAATTAACTAATTTCATTAAATAAATACTGTACAAGTTAATTGGAACATATGAATTTTAATTTCTAACGTCAGGACCGATTCGGTACCAAATGCGGACTTTATCGGCACCTTTTTAGTCCGCAATCGGTGACGCTTATTTGCCAGGGTTTGTGGACCAAGTACCAAGTTGTTTGTAGAAGATTATTTAACAAATTTGAGGTTTAAAACCAAATTTCTGTGAGTTAATAAGACTGGGGGAATAGAGGGAAAATGTTTCTTTTTTACGATAATAGGTGTGAATTTTATAAATATACTTGATTAAGTGTCTGCGTGCGAGTCCCTTTAATTTGCATGAATAATGATCGTTGCAAAATTGGTGCTTATATTTCATTTTGATGCTCTGTATGAATGCCATTTATCTGTACATCTGTGCATTTAAATAATCAATATCCGCCTCATACTGTGAAATCTTTCCACTTCGTCAATCGCTAGTCGTATCTCAGTACATAAAACGCGAAACTCGTATATTCTCTTTATTTCACATTCCGGAGGAAACGAGATGACGTCCTTCAAAAAAATTGCTTTACAAAAAAAGTGGACTATAGTCATTCAACGAAAATAAACTAAAATTTATCTTCAACTTCATCATTATAATTATGTAATTTATAATGCCATTATATTGATTTATTAATGCAGATTACATTTATAAACGGAGATTATAGGGGCGAACCAAAATTTACATGTTTCTTTTGGAAATTTTGAACCCTTTACAAAACATGATGAACTACTCCTTTACTTATATTCGTTAATAAGGTATAATCATAAACTAATGTAAAATTATATAAGAACATGGACAAATTTTTTTGAAATTTCGAACGGTAAATTAAGTAACAAGACTTGATGAAGTTAATTTTATTGTTCATAAAATTTGAACAGAATACTAAAAATGACAATGAATAACGTTTTAAAAAGGAAAATTTTCTTTTTGTGAGTAATGCATTTTTTCTGTTGTTTCAGTTGAAGCGTGAAGAAATTAATTTTTATTATTTGCGACAATAAATCTGAGAGGTTATTGCAGAAGAGAATGTGTTGCTCGGCATAATTCGCATTGTAATGTTCCTTTCTGGATCAGCGAATGGTGTCTATGACCTATATAACACGCGCAAGCAGAACTAGGTCATGCACCCCCGTATGCCCTGGAATAATACAAGGTGTCCATGAAATACGGGCCATCCACCATTTACAACTCAAGTTTTGCAAAAATTGATAAAACTATTTAAAACACGTTTTAATAACAAACATATTTTATAAATAAAGTGTAAAATTATCGTGTAATGAAATTAATAAATGGTTATAGTAATCGTAATTAAGAAATATATAAAAATTATAAATGTTGTTTTCAATATTTGAGAATTAATGGTAATAAATAATAAAACCAACAGGAGTTTATTTCATTAAAGATTATTTATTATCAGATCAATATTATCAACAGTATAATAAATTTTTTCCTTTAATCAAAGAGTATTTATCTAATTATTATTGACAAAACGAACTCATTATCCACATTTTATATAGTTAAAAGTAACCGAATAGTGTTAAGGATGTAGATAGGGTCTGTTGAATATAGTGTTCATTTAAAGATTCAAATCAAGTGAATTATTATGAGTTTCTAATGAGGCATTTTAGTTTTACTAAAAATAATAAATCACAAATGTTATACATATGGTAGCAAATCTCCTAGATTCAGATTTCAAATACGTTATTTTGCATTACTGTGATCGTTCAAGGAAACTGTAGTTAAAATAAATTAACTGCAAATAAAATAAAAGATACATTAAATTTAGTACCACTTTTTGGTGCGCTTGAACAATCTTACTTAAAGGGCTTACGGAAATCAAAAAATTGGTTTTTTTAAAAAATTTGTATTTAACAGTATATTATCTCAGAAATATTCTCTAAAAGTTTGAAGTTATTCAGAGCAAAACTCACTGAGATATGATCATTTTAATTTATCCTTGCATGCATGTAGCAACGAGTGCCACTTTGGGAAAAAATTAAAATGTAGGGTTCAAATAATGTTCCCAAATAAATTTTTTAGAGCCGTGAGAGCAGATTTTTTTTCATATAGTGTCCTAGAAAGTAGAAAAAGAAAACAACAGTTTGTTTTTTAAAAATATTGTTCCTTTATTTTATGCAAATTAATGTATTTTATTAAAAAAAATTAATTTAGCAATAATTTTTTCTTTTTTTTATAAACAATTGATATAAACAAATGGTCATTTGTTTATACAATTTGGTCATTTATAAGCTAAAACTTTTTGCAATTTCTGATAATTTTGACTAGAACATTCAAATTTTTTTAGTAAGAATTTCGTTTGCAATAAATTTGCGTTCTTTTATAAACAATTTTTATAAACTAATAAAGTAAAATGACAGATTTGGGTAAAAACATTTCTTATCGTATTATTATGCTAATATTTTGGAATACCCAGAACTTTTTATAAAGAAAAATTTATTTTTTTTATTAAATAATTAATACAAACAAATGTAGTAAACTTAAAAATGTGTCTAGAAAAATTTATCTATTCAAATATCATTTGAATTTACTTTATTTGTTTACAAAAATTGTTTTTACAAGAACCTAAATCAATTGCAAACGAAATTCTTACTGAAAGATTTTGTATGTTCTACTTTGTATAATCTCATCAAAATTACCAGAAAATGCAAAAAGTGTGAGCTTATAAATGTCTAAATAGAGCATTTGTTTAGATAGATTGTTTATAAAAAGGGATATTTATTGCAAAACAAATTTTCCATAATAATAAACTTTAGTTTACCATATCTAAGCATAATACAAAAGAACAAAAATGATATTTTAGTATCATTTGTTTTATGTAGATTGTTTATGAAAAAGATAAATTTATTGTAAAATCAAAAATTGTTCAGATACAGCATTTGTTTATAAAAATGGATATATAAACGCGACATCTTTGACACAAAAATGATAATTTAGTTACTTTGTTTATATAAATTGTTTATAATAAAATTTATTGTAAAATAAAATTTTATAGAAAGAATGTACACTTTGTATGTTCTAGAAAAACTACGAGAAAAGGAAAAAAGTTTAGCTTATAAATGACCAAATAGTGCATTTGTTTACATAAATTGCTTATAAAAAAGACAAATTTATTGATAAAATTTGTTTTTTTTTTTTTAATAAAATACATTAATTTGCATAATAAAGGAACCATTTAGTGAAAACGAGATTTTTTCTACTCATAAGTGTTGAAACACTAAATTTATTAATATTATTGGTTTATAACAATATTTTTAAAAAACAAACTGTTGTTTTCTTTTTCTGCTCTCTAGGACATAGGCATATGAAGTATTAAGCATGGGAAATTTTTTTCAGTGAATGAGATAGATAAATGTTAAAAATCTCAATTTTCTTCACACTTTAAATTAACATAAATTGTTTACAGTAAAAATTTTTTTAAATCTGATCTCACAGGACTCTGAAAAATTCATTTTTGAACATAATAAAAATTTGAAGTTTGTTGAAAATTGCATCCAGGAAATCAATTTGAATCCTACTTTTTGATTTTTTTTCCACTGTGGAGTGTAATATTGTAAGGTTCTCCATATTGGATCCGCCATTTTGAATTTAATAAATGTGACATGAAATTCGCAATCTGTGACTCAAAAAACTCCCTTGTATGAAGTTAAAAAATAAAAAATCTCTTTATATTTCTCAAAATTATAAATTAATGCAACATTCGTCTTGATCCAGATTACCGTGTTGCACAACTTAAGAAGGTTCTATCGTAAAAAGAATTAACATTTACCAATTTAATGTAATTTGGTTTACTGATAGGTAATGGTTTTGTAATGATTCAATTAACTTTTTGAGACTTCAAGGTACAAAGAAGAAGTTTCACAAGAAGTGCAACTAAAACATACGCAGTTTAAAATTGATGTTTTTACGAATTCTCGGCTATAGACGAAAAAAAAAACACAAAAAGTGATCCATGTCTGTTCCATTTACCCTATAATACGAGATTTTACAATTACAAAATGGACGATTTTTTTTATCAAAAAATTATTATTTTGACATCTACACGTTCTAAAGAATTTAAAATTTTATAAAACAAATAAAACGAATCGTTGCGACCTAGTGGGACTTATTTACTAACAAAATCTGTTTGGATGTTTGATTTTAGATGATTTTATGTTAAGTTATTATGTCAACGGGGAAAAAAGTTTCACAAAAAGCCTCTAAAACAGCATACTGTCAAAGGCTCATTTTTATAGATTTTTATTAAAAAATTTTATAATTTGTACTTTAAAAGTTGCTAACTTATGTTCTAAAGCCTTAATCCATTTTATTTATATAATAACGTCTCAGTATTTTTGAATTAATTATTTATTGAATTCTGCTTTTTGGTTTTCTATAAAAATTTCCATTATTCTTAATCTTAATCCCCATTCCATTTCTAAACCACTCCATTTGATTCTCCGGAATTATTTCCCTTTCATCATATTCACTTTACAGAAATGTCGACATCAACATTACTTTTCTGTAATCCTTTACAATTTCTCTTTTTCGCTTTTTCTAGTACCAACGCAACTAATCCCTTTTTCCATATATATATACCCATACATGTCGATTCGAAAAATGATAAAATGCATGATCGATATTTCAAATGTTTCGGCTCGAAAATAAAAAAATTAAATGTAAGATGATTATTTTTTAAGAAAAGATCTGAATTTTTGTGGTCGATGATTACGAATCTAAAATCCAATTTTCATAATTCAAAATAATTAAAAATTAAAAATTTTTAAAAATCCATTGAAATTGATTGAAACATGTTGCTCGAGGGTTTTTTGGGCCACTGATTACGAATCTAAAGTCCGATTTTCTCAATTCAAAATGGCGGAACCAATATGGTGGATATTTTAGAAATTTGTTGAATTCCCTTGAAGTATGTTACTCGAGGTTTTCTGGGATCCATATTGAATCCGTCATTTTGTATTTCGAAAATCGGACTTTAGATTAGCTTCGTAATCAGTGACCCCAAAACTCCCGAGTAACAAGCTTCAAGCGCTTTCAATGAATTTTTAAAAATTCGTCCCCCACACTCTAAAAACAAGTGTCTTATTTTGTTCTCACTTTTAAGACATATTGAGGTGTCTTAATTTTAAACCATTGAGATAGTGTCTTAAAAATGCCTGTAAGACGCTTTCTAAACGTCTTATGTCTTAAAATTAGACACTTGTAAGACACCTGTTTTTACAGTGCATATTAGGAATTTATTATTTTTCCCATTGGGAATAGTTAATATCAACAAATTACAGGGTGACCGCAAAATTTTATTTTCAAAATTTCCTGATTTTTCCCTGACTAATTTTTCATTTTCCCTTACCGACAATTTTACAGATTTTTTAAATTTTGCTTCGTTTATTAGGAATTTAAGTAAGAAAATCATGAATTTTTAATTGGCATTCCTTTGAAACAAAATTCCCTGACTTTTAAAGATTTTTTTGGAAAATCCCTGACTTTTCCCTGATTTCCAGTTTTTCCCTGACCTGCGGCCATCCTAAAATTAATAAATAAATTATGGAATGCTGTTTTTTAAACACTTTTCAAGAACTAACTTGTTTCGTTGATGATTTAAGTGATTTTTTACGATTTTATTGCAAATTTACGAAAGGGTTCATTTTTCCATCCAACATAAAGGGGGAACTTTATGGTCTTTGAGCCATCTCTAAATATTGTCGGATTTCAAAATAAAAAATAAACGTTATTTTTTTCAATTTGGGACAAATTTGGGGGGTGAGAGCATAACATTTCTGACTTTTGTTTATTATGGACCACTCTAATTTACATAGAAAAGACCAGTGCAAAAAATGAGCTACATAAGATTAGTATAGTGGGATTCATGAAGATGAATAAAAAAGTATAAGACTCGAAACAGGCAAGTGAGATTATATAAATAAATCTAACAAATAATTGAGGATTCATATAAGAACATACAAAGAAGTTACAAATCAAAACGTGAAGTATTCAAAAGTATTGAAAAGAATATCTCAGAGAAGGTGTAGGTGACCCATTAAAGCGGATAGGTTTTGAATTCTTCAACTTCCATCAGGGAAAGCCTGGCTTGTTCATTGTACCCCTTTTATCAAATGCCAGCTTGTTAGCCATTAAAATCCCATATTTCTTCTTTCAATAAATCTCTATCTAAAAATTAATCAATCTTATAATCTCAAAAGGATATATTATCTATTCGTTAATGCATCATCTGCCGTAGTATAAACTGTTATTAAAAGTAAAGATTCAATGATGGGTTGAAGGGTTATGATTATCAGAAAACGAGGTCAATGCGACACGTGAGGTCGCTAAAATCATCACAGTTGAGGAGAGAAAGGGGAGTCGGTCCGCGAAATCTAATTTCAGGAAATCTAGATTGACCGAAAAGCAGGATGACCCGACGTGGCTCCAGAGCGCAGGAAAATCCGCAGGAGCATCGAGATCGACGTGGGTTGGGTTGGGGTAGGAGGGGGGAGGGGGGTAAAGGACCGAATGGAGTGGGGTAGGTAGGGGTTCCAACGCAAAGAGGAAATGTCGGAAGAGGAGGAAAAAATGGGGGAAGAGGGAGCGGTAGTACTGGTTTAGAGATGTACTGCTCTCTGAGGGGGGTACGATGCACCCCGGTTTCCATGGAAACGACCTACTCTCCCTGGATAGACGCATCGTCGACCGTCAATGTGTTAAAACTTCCGAATAAGGATTTCCGGGTACCCACTCTCTTTAACCTTGAGATACACACGCGCCTACATGAAATTTTAAAGCAACTCTTAACTAAACACAAAATTAATTACACAGCGTCGAAATTTCACCGTAAATCGATTTTTAAGCTACATCAAATAATCGATACATTGAACCGTATAGTTTGATACATGTGTCATGTATTAAATGCATATACTGATTTTGTTAATGTTTAGAATTTCATAAGATCTTTAGGAAGATAAAAAGAAACGTGTAGTAATTAGTTAAAAATTTATGTTTATTTTATCGATAAATCGAACAATAGTGTAGATTAATTAATTTATTTTATATTAGTTGTAGATATGAACAGTAATAATTTGACATTTTTTTTATCAGTTTAATTAAAGATAATAAATCATAGAGTACACATCGTAAATGAACAATGAAGAATGAGTTAAGACCTCGACAAAAACTGCCAAATGCTGGCTCTGGTGGTTTTTGAACTTTTTCTCACATTTTCCAAGTCTGACGTCACTCAAAAAAGTGAGCAATGCGCACGCGTTCTTCCCAGTTCGACGACACACTGTTTCATAATTCTGACACTGAAGTTTAGAGAAACGTGCACTCTATTCGTACTTGAACGGATCTTTTCAGACATAATTATGATCCATTAGCAGGCATTTTGGCCAGTCGCCAATTCAAAATCTAAAAAAAATTTTTTTCTTTCTACAAGCCAAAAACATTTTTACATAATGTTTTTAAAGTCATTAAACGTATTTTTAAACTCTTCCTATCCTGTTGTAGGTTAACAAATTAAGTTGTCTTGATTTTTATTTTTACAAACATTTGCGACAAGTTTAATGACGATTAAATGTAATTATCAATCATGTAATTTAATAATATTATATTCTTAAGAACGGAAGTTAATAAATAATTTGTGTATTAATTTATCTTATGTTAAAAATACAAAAATAATAACTTTGCATAAACATTAAACAAAGGCAATCGAAAAAAGCAACTGCAAGAAACGAGCAAGGGTTGGTGAACTGAAGAGTGACCTATTTTCGTAGAAATAGGTCAAAGAAAAACGACTGATCAAATCCATCTTAGGAGATTCATTTCCGTTAAATGAGAAGGCAATTTTCTATCGATTTTTAAGAGTTAGCTCTAATGCTACTAGAATATTAATAAAATCATTTGAGCTTACGAAAACTCTTTTTTCGTTCCCTCTTGAAAATTTCTTCCCTACTCATAAATAGAGTACTCATCTTTTAACTCGTCAAAAAGCTTGAAAAATCTGTTTTGAATTTCCTGGCTACGTGTTTCTAAATCAAAAACTCTGTTTTCCTCGAAAACTCCGGTGTAAAAATATTTTTCTTTAATTTCTTGGCTGTTGATCAAAACCCAATGCGAAATTTACGATTGACGAACTACTGAATCAATATTGGGAACCAGGTTTCCAATATTTCCCAATGATGGTAAAAACTTGGAGGCACCAATTCCAATAACTGTCATTGCCAATATTGACCCTATAGTTTTCCAAGCATGGTTCCATTACCTTTCTCATAAAAATGAGTTGGGCTACTGAATATATAAAAGAAGCCCCTGCTATTACCATCATTGGTCCAATGTTGGTTGACAATGTTGTATCAATATTGGGATCCAAAATCTTATTAAAATGTCCCTCGTGCGGTAGCCATCCACGTAACGAAGAGTTATCGTATATTCTATTCAATGTGTTTAGTAAGCCAAAATATTGTGATAAATAAATATTAGGTAACGCTCACAATATGTAGTAGTAGTATCATTTCATAGATTTTACTAAACATAGAGGCATATTGGACTATCTGTTGAGTAAAAGTAGCTACATATACGGCTTCTTTCCCCTACCCATTGAATTATCCAAAATGGCGGACCATATACAGAAATTCGATGCAAATGGTTAATTTGCAGCTTAGTTAAACGATTGGAATTGGAATATAGAAAGTTTTAAATCCATTATTTTATAAAAGTGTATTTTTTAGTCGGAAAAAACCTATAGAATCTTTGTAGAATGATTCAACTGACTTTCTGTAGAATAAAAATTTGACACATGAAAATATATGTGAAGTTTGTAACATAAACTCATATCGTTTGTTTTTACAAACTTCAAATGTATTTTCATGAGTTAAATTTTTTTTTTTTTTTATAAACAGTCAATTAAATATTTTGTAGAATTTATGCAGAACGTTTACTTGTATAGATTCCTTATAGAATGATTCCATAGAGATTCTATATAGAATCGTTCTACAAAGATTGCATAGAACTTTTCTGACTAAATATATTAAACTTCACGTGTAGTCACAGTGACATTATATTAACTTGTCATTCTGACAAAACGCCCGTTGTGTAAATTTTACTTTCCGTTTTGTTAGTCCAAAACTAACAATCTTGTTGAGTAGATTTTACTCTCTACCGCGTAGGATCTACTATTCTCTTCGTTCCGTGTCTTGATTTATGTTCTCTTTCTTCAATCAAAAGTTGAAGAAATATGGTAACAGAAGATGGCTATCACAAGAGTGTTGACACCAGATGGTGTATTCTAGCTTTACGATTCCCAATTGAAACCTTGACTCCCAATATTGGTCCAATAGTTCGTGAATCGTAAATTTCTCATTGGAATAGATGTCCTCTTTATTAAAATTTGGTTACGATTTGTTTTCAAAAAATAACACCTTCCATGAATTCTTCCTTTAGAAACCTGTAATAAAACAGAGAATTAGAAAAAATGTAGGAAACATAAAGCTATATTAAAATTCCGTACACCAAAAAACTAAAAAGAGATTTAAAAGAAAATGTTTTAAATGTAAATGAATAAAAAAATTACTTCACATGCAGATTCACTGCTTCCTATCCCAATAGGTGATTGTCAATTTTGTAAAAAATATATTTCTTCATTCACAATAAAATATCAATAAAAACACTGAAAAATGTATATTTGTTGAAATATAACCGAATTTACTTCTTTACAAAAAACTAAATTATAAAAAATACAAAAGTTTTATTTATTAAAAATGGTAAATTTTTATTTATTTATTTATTTATTTTAAAGTGGTTTAAAATTGTTGATTACATTTTTTGTCAAATGATGTATCAGTGTCAGGCGGAAGTTCACTAATACTGAGATAAATCGCCTAGAGGGAGAGAAGTCCGTTAATTTTTGGTTGTATTGAAAGCAAAAACTACATAGATAGACGAAAGCGTCGATTGGCTAGTGCGTCTGTAAAAATAAACAGGACATCGGTCGACTCTATTTATAATGAAAATATTTTTGCGACCAAGCTGCCGGCTACCTCTCTATATTGACAGATATATGTCTGTATCAGCGCATATTTAGCACCTACGAACAATCGATCTTCATTGCTTTTTTTTCATCCAATGGACACTGCATGGCCGGACAAATTTCAATTTTAGAATCCATTCGATATCTTTCTAAAATTAAAAAAAGTACTCTCAACCTTTTATATTGTATCAATGTTTCCAATACGTTACTTTTCCAATTTAATTCTTTTTTTTTTATTTACCAATTTTTTAAACAACTTTTGTTTCTCATTTCTTGAAAATAAATAATTCTATGAGATTCTTTACGTGGGTAACGATATTTTGTAACAAGTCGAATTATAATGTAAAAATTGCTCATTTATGATGAAATTGAACTTTTATTGGTTGGTTATTGTATTTACTGTAAATGCCAAAGTTGCATAAAAAGGTTCAAATTTTTTTTTTTTTTTCATAATGTTACTCTTCCAAATTCTATTTTGTTTTATGACAAAACAATGAGAAAAGCTTTTTTACTTTATTTAATATTTACCGATGCAGAGAAGCGTTTGAAAATTACCATTGAATTGCCGTAGGAAAAATAAACTCGTTCGTAAATTTGATATAAAATTGTGAAAAATTGATGTTTTCATGATTTTTAGAACGTATTTCTCATTCAAACAATCAAACTCTATTCTTTATTTATTAAAAAAATTATTTGGACTTTTTCATAAAACTCTATGCAATTCTCATAAACAACAAAAATTACAGTTTTTAATTGAAATTCTTTGTAGAATAGACATGTTTACAAAGTTTTAACTTTATATTTTAGTAATTGCTTAAACAAGTTATTGTTATTATCGATAAAAGATTGTAAAAAACTGTAATACTTTAAACTAAAATAAAACTAAATTAAAAAGATAGAGGAACGAGAAATCAGTCGAATAATTGCAATTATTTTTCAGATTGACTATTCTAAAAACTTGGATCGCAGAAAAGCTGAAATAGGTTTTACCTAGTTCATGCCGAAAAATAAACTTTTAGTGCGACATGCAAAAAAGTCGATGGCACTATCGCCGTTCAGCACGTGCGAGCTCTGCAATGGACATGATTCGTGGATCAGCGAGCCTAGAGAATGTCGACTGAAATTAAGAGTATCTATAGTTTCGAAGGTCCACAAAATCAATATCGTCCATTAATGTTTCCACACATGCGGTATTATCAAAAAAGAACTTGTTCAATTTTTTTTAAATTACTGTTAAAAAATTGTAATTTTATGTTTCAAAAGAGAGAGACAGAGAATATGTTAAAGTAAACATTAAAAACAAAATAGAAGTAAAGGTGATGGTAGATATCCAGACTATTAAAAATATTTTGAAATTCACGAGACAGTTATGTTACAATTGTTGTTCATCCATCAAGAATTTTCAACGCAGAAAATTTTGATAAATGTATTGTTTTCATTTTGAAAAAAAAAAAACGTTCCAAAAAATCATTTACACAGTAAATAAAAAAATTAATAAATATAAAGAAGAATCGAGTAAAACTTTCAGACATTGGAAGGAAAAATCACATATTTCATATTTAGACATTAAAATATCATTCTAAACTTGTCGGATTATCAATGAACTTATCAGCGCCTTTCTTATGGTTTTGGCGAGAGGAAAGAAATAGCATTAAAGTTTAATTCGATGGAGCGTTTTACTACACAATTTCAACGTGTCTTGTTGGCACCGGTCCAGAACTACGTCAAGGAACATTCTGACGCTAGCATCAATGAAAAGAACAGGCAAATTTTCTCTGATTCCTCCACGTCTAAAAATAAATTCATGCTAGCCATTTTCCGAAAACTCCTTGGCCGTGCAATGTTTTTGCTTTAAATCTTAAGTAATTTGTCAATAAGATACTCTTTTTTACATATATGAACCATAAATAAATTTACATTAAACAAAATATAATATAATAATAAATAAAAAAATTTAGAGACGTCTATCTGCCTGTCCGTCCGTCTGTCTTTCCGACATTAATAATCTAGTAAATTATAATCTTACTGTGCGGGTTTTGGTTAAAGAAGTAAATTTATAAAAATCAAATTGTTTACACTTCCACCAAAATATTTTTAAAACTTTTTTTCGATTGTTTGTCTGATTCCTCCTTAACGTAATACAAATAAACACAATTCAATATTATGTATTTGAGATACATATTTTTGTGATTGGGACAAGTAGAGTTGTCATTTAGAGATGAAAATCGAGTACAAGTGAATCAGATAGTAATAGACTATAGTTACACATACAGAAAGGCATACATATGATATTCTATCTACCTAGAGGCAGAATCCGCTTTGTTGATGCATCACGTCTCCATTATTCAAATAATTCTGAATATTACATATACCGGAAGAACGGTCAGGAACGAACAGACGGCAAACGTGACCTGCAAGTAGCTTGACCTTAAGAGTCAGTTCACAACGCTCAGCAAAATATTTACCATTAAGGTAGCTTTTATCTTACTATGCTAGTCAAATGAAATGTTTAACCTATTTCACAAAATTCCTTTCATATTTTACATAAATATACTATTGTGTATTATGTAAAAAATTTTAAATAAAAGTTTTAAGAGTGTTTTTCATTATACTATTCTCTCATGTACTTTGAAAAACTATTCCCAAAACCTCTGTTTTTAAATTATTTTAATCATCATTTGACATACATTTGTATTTCCTAATAAAACACAATACCTAAAACTTTTTTACAGAAATGTCCGTTTGGCATAATTTCTAAAAGAGAAATCTCATTTAACTGAAATTTGATTTATCTTAACTTAGTATTTTACATATTATGTCGGAAATTTTAAAGTTAGACAAATCTTACCGATATAACTGTATTTTGTTAATTATAAAAAAAAATATTTCCACGGAATAGATGGAAAAATTAAAAAACGAAGGTTAAGAAAGTAAAGAAAAGGGTATCGAACAAATTCATAGCCAAAAATGTATGCTACCTAAAAAAATTAAGAAAAAAATTGTTTGTGTGGATTAAGCTTTAAACTAGGAAGAGTTCGTTAGTCAATGAGGAACTATAAGAAGTTAACCGACGATGATAGAAAGACAGCGAACCAAAGTTTTCCGATAAAGATTCGCGTCTTTACACAACAATTTGCTATAGAAAGAATAATTTATTTTCTTCCGCTTTCTTAACAGTTAACTATAAGGAAGTAGAGTTATAGAACTTGAGGAGATCGACGAATCATTTTCTCATTGAAATATATATTATTAAGACGTAAACGTAAATTGAATTTATTACATAATAATAGTAATGATAATAATATTTTTTTAAACATCTTTGATTTTGAAATTGTAACCTAACTTTTTTAAGAAAAATAAAGTTTTCTAAAGTAGAGAACATCTCCATGTTCTTTTATAATTTTCATTATTTAAAAAACCACATTGGTTTAAAAAATAATAATAATAAGGGGTCGTACATAAATTATGTCCCACGTTAAGGGAGAAGGTGGTTGACTATGGTGCGACATCCATACTATTAATATGATTTTTATATGTTAAAAGTTTATAATAATTATGTTGAAAATCTAGTAGTATGTAAGGATTCAAAAATAAAAATTTCTAAACTTTAAAGTGTGTAATAAAAATATTTACATGATATTTATCAGTATGATATAAAATAGGAGGAATGAAGTAGAGTCAAGAAAATATGGCGTAAAATTTAAAGAGGATTAACAAATATGTGACAAAGGGGAGTGGGGGTTGGAAAAGGGAAAAAAGTGTGACGTAATTCACAAACGTTGTAGGGAGGTCCAATTAATAGATACTCCAAAAAAAATATTTCCGAGATTATAATAATTATTTCCATAATTATGGGTAGGATCAACCATATTTTATGGCTGATTTAGGAACTGTCATGTAGTTTTGTATTCTAGTCACATGACTGTTAGATGGAACACTTGATATTGTTAGTGATATTGTAAGGTTAGGTAAAATCAACAGTGGTGCATCGATGCATTATGTATAGTTGTCAAACTTTTAGCTAGGTAGATAATCTATCAACCATAGTCAAGTGTCTAATCTAAACATAGTATTTTTTTCAGTGTAGGTGTATTTTCCAAGATTCGATATTCTATAGACGTTACCTGCCTCTGACTTAAATTGATTACCGAAAAGAATTTGACCCTACAACTCATGAGCTGATCGTAAAACTCCTCGAATGTTTAGAGGTATATCCTGACATCGTAAAATACTTAAAAGATCATTAATGAGGAGAAGATGATTTGTTATAACATTCAACGAACAACAGACAATGACTAACATCATCTCCTTCAAAAGAGAAGGTTTAATAATAAGACTTTTTTAGATCGAGACGCATGAATATTCCCTAAAACTCATTTCGCCTAAAACCCATTAAGCCTAATACCCATTTGGCCTAAAAGTTTTATTAAGATAAGGAAATTTTGTTTAAGGTAAGAAAAATTTTATGCTAAATGGGTTTTAGGCGAAATGAGTTTTAGGCCAAATGGGTTATAGGGAATTGTTCAAGATTAGTGAAGTAGTATAAAGTATTTAATAAACTTTGATTTATTTAACACATGAAAATACAAATAAGAACGCATCAGGCGTGATACATGGTTTAGCGGCGGCCATTACCAAACAAGAACTAAAATTTTTTACAACAGCGCCACAGAAGCGGCGATTACGCGCATGCGCCATGACTATTGCGTCAAGTCACGTGATTTCCTATATTTAAATTCGAATTAACAAACAGGAATATTCATGCGCCTCGATCTGAATAATTATTGGAAAGACTACTTTTAATCTTTGAGTCCTATTGTAAGAGCAGGAAGCAAGTATCTTTTTTTTTTGATCCGAGTCCCTTTAACCGAGGTATTACTACAACTTGGTTAGAAGCTTATTTTCTCAATGTTGAAAACTCAGGAATAGCGCCCATAAGATCAATCATCTTTTTTACATGGACGATTTCAAAGTCTATGCCTCTGGTAAGAATGCACTTAGGATTCTGGTATTTGCAGTTGCCGAGTATAGATACTTTAGAGCTGTTTAGTGCAACGTAAAAAACTGGATAGAGAAACTCGCAAGCATCCGGGCCAGATAGGATTAATAATCTATGATGGAAGAACCTTACTTCAACTCACCAGCATTTGGCCCGTATATTCTCTACCTATCTCAACGGGGAACATCCGACACTACAGTGGTTGGTGGAAGGGCGAACGATCCTTCTACCAAAATGAGGAGATTTATCTAATCCAAAGAATTATAGACCAATTGCTTGCCTTAACACCTGCTACAAGCTATTCACTGGGATCCTCAAGGAGAGGATATTGTCATCCATAGAGTGCAATAAGTGATCAGCAAGGATGTAAGAGAGGCCTGTCAGGTTGTAGGAAGAACCTATTAATAGATAGGTGTGTTACCCAATATTCGATATTTTTTCGACGTAACCTGTCAATGACTTGCATTGTTTACCGCAAAGCATTCGACTCTACGGGTCATGAGCTGATCATCAAGCTCTTTGAATGTTTAGAGGTGTATCCGAACATTGTGAGATGCTTAAAAGAGCTAATGTTCAAGTAGAGGACAAGGTTTGTTATAACATCTATGACAAACATTAGGTGATGACTAACATCATCTTGTTCAAAAAAGGAGTTTTCCAGAAGACTCCCATAGCCCTTTACTTTCTTGTATCCCCCTTTTGCCTCTGGCTATTGCACTTCGAGAACACTCTGAATACATGTGTGGCAGACCAAGAAATAGAGTCTAAAAGATCAACCATCTGTTCTATATGGACGATCTTAAGCTCTATGCATCCATTAAGGCTTCTTTCTATAGCAAAGTTTTGATTCTATAAAGGTTTACGACATCTAGCGATTTTCAGTCATCTTACTACTGGTGAGCGCAGAATTTAATCATCTATCAATCCTGCACGCTGTTAAGATCTGAAAACAAAGCAAACAAGTACAGTTCAAGATTATGGTGTAGCTCGACAGCATGCTTCTCAATGGCAAAATATGATTGCGTGACTAGAATCAAATAGAACATTTATATCAAGAATTTTGAACCTAATCTTCAGACAAATCATATTAATTATTATCTAAGGTGTTAGAAATTTATATTTGGCTCTTATATTCTCTATATTTCTTAACAAAAAACATCCCATACTACCGTGGTCGGTGGAAGAACAAACGATACTTTTATCAAAATCACAAGATTTGCCTTTGTGAAAAAAAATAGAGCATTTAATATTTTGTTTTAATATCTATTCACTGACAGAGAATAAATTCAAACATCGTCAGAAGATTAAAAGAACTTATCTTCCTGTGGAAGACAAGGCTTGTTATGATATTAGACAGACAACAGATGACGAGAACCGTATGGTCTATAAAAGAGGAGTTTCCAAAAAAAAAAAAACTTCCTCAGACTATTACTTGTTTATATCTATCTCTTGCCACAATCAATTCTTTGTTAGACGTTCGTCTTCGATGCATTTGTTGTATATCAAGAAATAGAGACATTTGTATCATTTTGATGCTGAAGAAACTTCGCGTATCTTGAAAATCGTCAATCGAAGACTTTAGCTTTGTGGGAGTTTATCTCCCTTACCCTATATGTTAATTTAATACGAAAATGACAATCTCTAAAAGTACGTCTTCTTATTGAGATATGAGGTTTTAATATGGATAAGTAAAAAAAACATGTTTTCCTATCAAATGCATGGGTGGAGTAAATCGGACTTTCGAATGACCATTTTAAGTACCATCCTAATCAAAGGCGTTCCCAATCTAGAAAGGGGAGCAGCACAAAAGAGTAAGAACGGGATTCTTTAAAAAATAGTATTTAATTTAAAGAAAAGCAGACCCGCTTTGCCCTAACGTAGGTACGTTCATAATAAAAAAATATTAATAGTATTACTAAGTATAAAATTGATAATAAAGAATAATAAAATAATAAATGAAATTTAAAATTATGGAAATAATAAATTGAAAACGTTCTTTAACTACCCATTTTACCAATAGGTACGAATAAAATACTTAAATTACTGGTTTGAAAGAGTTAATGATCTGGAAATAAATGTGTCATTTTCTTCAGAAAAATGTTCACTTCTGGAAAAGAATAAAATTCTGTTAGTGATTCAGAAAGAATTTTTACAACCCTTTAAAGTCAAGGTTATCTTTAATTTTTGACTTTGATCAATATTTATATTAATAAACAGAGGTTACAAAAAATTCGTTAATTATGTGTGTAAGTAATATAATAACAAGAATAATAAATACTAAAGCAATTTTTTTAAATATAATAATATAAAATCAATAAAAGAACTGCATATTCAGAATTGATGTTGTATCAAACAATGATGTAATTTCCTGGTTCTTTTATGACTCAGAGTTCATAACTTCTGAGAAACTTTTCCTTTGCTTGTATAAGTCACGCGAGTTTGTGGGATGATCAAATTTTTAAATTGTTCGTGTAAATTTTATGTTCTATATAATTCTTTATAAATAATTCACATTCCTTAAAAATGTTTCTAAAAATTCGCGAGTACAAGCCTAAAAGATTTTTCAACTACTATTTTTGAGAAAAATATAGGATATTTTTGAACAGTTTCGGAAATTTTAAAAAAGTTTCTTTGAAAAAAATATACACTTGTTTTTTGAAAAAGCAGCAGCTCGCTGTTTTCAGATAAGGCAACAGTATCTATACTCAATCAGTACCTATAGTCAATCAGTGATGATTTAACTGGATAAAATTAATTAATAGTTTAATAATATTGATGCCAAACACTGCTTCGAATATCACAAGATTTATTTTTACCAATGTAAGAAAACTATTAATTAATTTTGTCTAATTAAATCATCACTGATCGACTATAGGTGCTGATCGAGTATTGGTACCGTTACCTTATTTAATTTTTTACCAAAATACATTTTTTCTAGGCCTTTTCATTGTCTTGCCATTAAATATAGATGTATACATATAAGGTTTAATCAAAATGAAAGTACCCTATTTTTTAAATGTAGAAATGCAGTTATCATACATAAATTTGTTTAATTTTGAACAACTGCACTTTTTAACCTTCATAGTGAGAACTATTAGGTTAAAATCTTTTAGTTGAATTGGTAAAGTATCTTTATAAAGAATATTTTTAATAAACTAGTTTAAAAAAAATTGTAATAAAATTGAATTGAAATTTTTGATAATAGAAATAACAATGAAGAAGTTAATTTTTTGGTAAAAACGGGGTCACACATGTTGGATGAACTTAACCTTGGCATTAAGGGCCTTGAAGTGACCTTGTGAAAAAGGGGATTCCCCTCGAAAGTGGTTGGTAAGCTCTCCACGTGATACTGCATAATAAATGGCGTGGTAGGCCTGCCACTTCAGGTTTCGCGTGCTGTGCTTCTAAAATCGAGCAACCCGTACCAACATTTAATGTGAGAAACCTGGAGAGATTTGATCGATGCTTAATTTAACTCATAGGAGGCGTTCAAATCCTACCATGAGTCACTCACTACCAGATAACCTTCTAGATTATAATTATACTAAATTACTCGACAGTCACATCATCCTGTTATTTTATAAAATATCTATAGCACTATACGCTAATTTCTCTTTCTATTTTCTAAAGCAATTAACAATGGAAAATGGACAATGAACAATTAACAATTGATTTCCAATAAATTTTCCAATTGTTCTATTTTTGAATACTCGAGTATATTAGAATGTGCTAAAATTGACTTAATTTTTTAAGAATTCCAATAACCAACTGAGTGAGTGATACTTAAGTTTTCCAGAAATGCATTCCAACAATGCAACAAACATGAGTAAAAGTAAAAATCCTTCGAAAATTAAATTGAAATAGAATTTTGAGTACAATAACTTCATTTATACTTCACTGGTATAGGCAAAATTTATCCGTTACTCTTTTCTTAAAACATTGAATATTTTGTCACGAAACTTGGTAGAAATACTTAAAATATAATTAGGAACGTCTCTCTGACCCGAGTTTGTTTGAATTTTGGCTCAAAATTGAGTTTTGAAATTCTTTTTAAAATTAACTTTACGCCAAAATCCAAACAAACTTAAAACAAAGAGATCTTCCTAATGATATTTTAAGTAATTCTACCAAGTTTTGTGACAAAATATTTAATATTTTAAGAGAAAAGTCACGGACAAATTTTGCCTTTACCAGTGACGTCATAATCTCTCACATGCCCTTAATATGAAAAATATAGAAAAGTTAATAATAATTGTAGTAAATAATCGGATTTGCAATGTTAAAAAATATAAATAACTGAAAAATATAATAAAAATAATTAGACTTTACTATAGTGTTATGCTTCAATGAAGGTATGCTTAAGAATTAATTCGTCTGACCACGTTTGGCAATAACTACTTAGAAAGGGAACAAGTAAGTGTCTGACTATAACGTCCTCACATCACTTTGCTACAAAGTGGGTATTTGACAGACTGTATATTGAGTCACGCTACTTGATTGTTTTCCCGCATTGTTATTTCATGAGCTACCTTTATACATTATGAAAATATCTAGTGCACAAACTATAAACGTTATTTTGATTCATTTAATTCCTGTTGACACTTTGAAATGTGGTTGTGCAAAAAATAAAGTTTAGAATATAAAAATAAGAAAGATATTAAAACATCAACAAACATAACAAAAATGTATATTATAGCTCCTGATAAGGTCTATTTAATATAAAAACGATTCAATTCACATAAGAAAAATAATAATATTAAAAATAAAATTACCTCACTTCTGTGGACAAAAAGTAAAGCGTGCATACCTCGCATTTTATCAAATTTGGAATAACATCTGAATTCTCTATAATTATTTAGTAATGCTTTTCAGAACAGTAAAATGATTTAAATGATTATTTTCTTATAAAGCATTAAATGACATAATCGCATAACTGCATTCAAATTGCGTAAAATAACTGATGTTATTCTTTGAAGGCATTTAAATTTTATTAAATTTGATAAAGAGATTTAATAACTACCCTAGAAAATAGAACGAAATGTGAAACACTAAAAATATTTGTAAATTTTTCGATTTTACAAAATCAAGAAAATAAACAAAAACATGTTTTTTTTTCGAAATCCTAGCTTCACATTATAACCAAAAATTTAATCATTCCAATATTACGTAAATGAAAAATCTAACAATGTAAAAAAAAAGTTTTTGACTTTATATTTTTAATGTAAAGGCGTTTTACAATGTACGATACTGTTCAAAAGACTAACATTTCTTAAATAAATATCAAATCTTAAAGTTTTTATTTTTTATGAATTATAGAATATAATGTAAATAAAAATGTGAACCAAAATACAAGTACATATCATTATGAAACTTTGGTTTATATTGAAAAAAAAGTTACAAATGAAACATTTTAATTTAAAATATTTTTATATAGGAGAAAAAACAAATAAATTGTGTTTATAGAATTAGACGCTTTTTGAGAAATATATATAAAAAGTAGACGTGTGAATGTTGAGAACAAAGAGTGGGCGTTGAGATCGATTGGTAAAGAAAGAAGTTCGTCAATATGAAAAGCTTGTAACAATTGGAATACTCGTGTGCATATTGATAAATTCTGATCCGAGAGTGGGCGAAATTTGCCAAGGCACACCTAATATGAAACTCAGTTTTAAAAACTTTAAACATGGAAAATAATCTATTTATAATGTTTATTAGAGTCATCAGCTTGTGTAGCCACAAAGAAATTTAACCAAAATAATAATAATGTCGCATTTTAAAATGTTGCAAAGCATACAAAACAAAGAACATTACTCTCTAAATAAGTGCATATCGACGCATCTCGTTGATAAAATACCTATTCAATTGCCAAAAATATATAATTCTAACTCTGAGCACAATTCAATATGAAGCTAGTTCGTTGTCTGTACAATATGATTCCTATTCAATGTTCAGAATAATATAATGCTAACTCAAAGTTGCTTTTAATATAATTAAAGTTCAAGTATAAATACAGTAAATAATAAAATGCTAATTTAATCATAATATTGCATAACTCGTGTCTTTAGATGTAAAAATAATTTAAATTTTCCTGTTATAAATAATTAAATGCATGATATTTCTCATTATGAACAATAAATTACGTAAAGTTAAATTCCTAAACTTTTATTATTCATTCACTATATTAAATTTAATTTAAGATTTAAAACAAAGATTACTAATTTTTAAATATTTTGAAACCTAAAATATTAAGATTTTAGACAAATCTTTAGTATTATTATTCAAGATTATTATAAAAATTGTACATGTTTGATATCATAATGCCAACTCAAAATTGCTTTTACTATAATTCAAATTCAAGCTTAAATAGAATAAATAATAAAATGCTAATTTAATCCTGCTAATAAAACCAAGCTAACTAATTTTTAAATCTTTCAATTAAAAATATCAACAATTTAGATAAATCTTAGTATTAATTATTATTCTAGGTTATTATAAGTATTTTAAATGATTGATATTTAAAATATAGGTTTTATAATAAATAAAATTTATTATTAAACTTATATTTGTTTATCATATATAAAGATTTACTAAAAATTATATATTTAATATCAAGCATTTAAAATACTTATAATAATCTAGAATTAATTATACTAAGATTTGTCTAAAATGTTGGTATTTTTAATTAAAAGATTAAAAAATTAGTTAGTTTAAAAAAAAATCTTAAATCTAAATGTTTAAGTTCCAAATTTCATATTATTTGTTTATAAACTAGAAATATCGTTAACTAAATTATTAATAATAATTGAAAAATTTTTATTGCTTTAAATATATTTTTTATAATATTATAGTTTAATGGACATTTTAATATTTATTGTACGTAAACTTGAATTTTAATGATTAAAAACGAAACTTTAATTTAGCATCATATTATTCTGAACATTGAATAAGAATCATATTACACGGACCACGAACTAGCTTCATATTGAACTGAGCTTCAAAATAGAATTATATATTTTTGACAATTGAATAAGCATTTTATCAACGGGAGGCGTCGATATGCACATGCGTATAAGTGAATATTCACTATTAAAAGTGTATAAGCACTTAGGGGTCATCCATAAAACACGTAGCTTTTTAGGGGGGGGGGGGTCAAGCTAGAAGCTACTCTAAGAGGAAAAATGGCGCTAATGTGTGGAAAAGTGTGCTATATGGGGGGGGGGTAAAATTTCCAAAAAAGGGGACTACGTGGTTTATGGAAGACCCCTTTTTGGAATGAGAGGACAAGTTTTCACTTATTCAGATTTAAAGAGTATATATACATTGTAATAATCTTTTTAAAGAAGTCTAGGTCATATAGAAATATTTTAAATCTACAGAATTATTTAAAGCGTCAACGATCATCTTGAAGTAATGAAAATAGAAGTCTATTTTTAAAATAAAAGTATTAAATAAATCAAGTATGATATACTGAAAGTCTTTAGAAACTTTCTATATAATTTCTCATATAATTTAAAATAATTTTCTAGGAGAAAAGTAACATTATAGAACTATAACGGACTCTTTAAATTGAAGATTATACTACAGACTACACCAATGAAAAATACTTTTATTACAAACACAAAAAAAATATATGTACAATTTTTCTTTTTCCTTGGTCACCCCTATATGTATTTTGTAGAGACATTGTAGAGAATAATAATAATATCGGTGCTTGAACTTGGCATTGGAAAGTTATTGGCCAAAGAACTTACACAAGGAAAATTTAATTTTTTTGAGCAAATTAAAAATCGACCAATCGCAGTTTTATTAATAATTTCTGATTAGTGAAATTTAAAATTAGCGTTCAAATTGACGTTAAATGGAAATAGCTAAATGTGAATGTAAAATTAAATTTTAAAAAAATTGTAATCACATAAAATTTTATATTTAAATGATTTATTTTGCAATACTCATGAACCAAAATACTAATCAACGCGAAGTAGTTTTGTTGAAGTCTGACCAAAACACACATAAAGAACGTAAAAAAAATTTTTAACTTATTGATCGTTAAAAAAAATGTTTTTTGGAAAAATATCCAAATCACCTCTATAAAGTGGTGATATTCTTCCTTAAATGGACAGCTACGATTTTCGGGTTAAGTTTTCTCGTTTCAGAAGGTGCTTTTGTTATAGTAGCAAACTTTTTTTTTCCCAGACACCTGTGATTAGATGAGTCTTTCATCATGCCACTGAAAAAAATTTAATAAGTTCCATCAACTATTGATGAAGAGTTGCAAAAAATTTAATTCTGTCAACTCTAAAATTAGTTATGTCAAATTAAATTGCAGTTTACTTAACTATTTTTGTATCTATGGTGGCATTTTTGTATTTACAGTTCGTTTTGGCGATAACTATAAGTGAAAGTTGAAACAAATTTTATAAAATAGTTTGGACACAGTAACTGCGTATGCGTACCTTGTTATCCTCAAACTTGTTTGCGGAATAATCAGTATCAACTGATTGTTTTTTTATTGCTCACGATTGTTATGTCACTTAAAACTTTGTTGACATTTGCGCCCTATTATTTTTGCTTTAGTTAGAAAATCTTATTTAATATAAAGTAAAATATTCGGAATTTGTTGATATTCCAAAGTAAAAATATAGAGAGAAATGAATAAATCTATTTAATAAGAAATAAGAAGAAATCAATCTGTCTGAGACAAATCTTTGTCATTTTATTTGAAACATAACGTTTCAACAGTTACACTGACCTCGTCAAAAACTAAAATATTATTATATTACAAATTAAAAACAATTATATAAATAAATAAATAAACACAATACAATTCGAAAAATTAATATATAGTTACCGATAAAATGAGTTTAAAAAAATCCTGTTATAGGTTAAAAACACAATACATCTAGAATTGAAAGTCAAAACTGATAAAATACATGTTGTGTAAAAGTTGATAATTAAAATTAAACTAAAGGTAAGTACGAATAACTAACCCTGAATTCACAAATATATGAGTTTGTAATCAAAGGATTATTAGTCATCAGTCAACAATATAAATGTTATCAATAAGAGATAGAATTAATCAAAATTTACACTGAAAAAATTTTGGTACAGTATCCGTCCCATGGAAATATTTCATTCTTCTGTTAACTTCAGATTAAATATTTTGCATTGATTTTCAACGTAGTGAAGTTAACTGAATAACGTATTTTTTCATTTGGGACGGATACTGTACTTTAAAGTGCAGATGCTGCACCAAAATTTTTTCAGTGTATAAATAAGCAAATAAAATATGGAAACTCAGTACTTTTTTAAATTAATTAATGGAAGGCAAATAACAAGCATAAACTTTATAATTTGTATTTTTGTTCATTTAAAAATTGGAAATAAATATTACTGAGATTTTGTGTATCATCTTTTTTGTTGATCGGATTTTTTGTAAATTTATATGTATCATTTTAAAGGACCAACCTTTTTTAAGATTTGATTCTCTATCTAAAATTGAATATCCATCTCAATTAAAATTATGTTTGAAGTCTTTTTTGTGTGCTGTGAGAACCATATTTTTTTTTTTTTTCAATTTCATGTTCGTGAACTCTTAGTTTCTCCAATATATGTAGTAGGGCAATCCTTGCAATTGATTTTATAAACTACATTGGTTATTTCAGATTTTTTTGATTCATTTTTCAATTTGTTAATGGTATTTAATTGGCTAGAAGTGTTTTTTGAAGGAACAGTAACAATTCAGTAATTCCTTAAACTGTGGGCTGTTTTTTCAATTAGACCTTTTGTATACGGTAAGAAAATTTTTGGGGACTTTTTATAGAAAAAGTTTTTAGCCTCAAAATATCTAGGAGTGTTATTAATTGTGTTAATTCGTTTTTTTATATAGCTATTAATGAGCTGATTACGATAATTGTTATTTAGGAGAATTTGCTGTATAAATTCAATATTTCTTGTATGAAAACATTGATGTGAAAGTTTTAAAACACGATCAGTTAAATTATAAATAATTGTAATCTTTTGAGAGAAGGGATGTTGAGAATGAAAAGTTAATAGACGACCAGAAAAAGTAGTATACCAGTTTGTTATAATGTTATTTTCTATTATAAGAAATATATATATATATTATTATTATTATAGGTTATAAATAAACCTATTATTCGTCTGTTTGTATTGTACGGAAAGTAAAAGATAAAGCTTATACATCTCAATTCAATGTAAACGTTACTGACCTTTATAATAAATGTGAACCAATAAATATACTACGTCACAGTCTTTTCCAATCTTAGGTCATAGTAAATTACTTATTATAATCTATGAGATGCCACGTTTTAGTTGGGGCAAAAAAAGGTGGAGCTTTATTCTTTTAAGGGAATATTGTGATTGGTCCTTCTTATGTGTCTTCTAATTTTTTTCTTATTTGGCAATATCCACCAATAAGAACAAAAGTTGATTTAAAAAATTCCTTATTGTTGCCAAAACGTGGCTAAGTGTTTAATTCTATTAAAGAATTTTAATAGAATACCTTTTTCTTAAATTAAATTTAATTAAACAAACTCACCTTAACCATCAAGTTTGCAGTTTTAGGATTTTAGGGTCCTACTACATAACCTATTTCTTTGTTTTGACGATCCTATCTGGCTATTATTTATTATAATTTATGAGATGCCACGCTTTAGTTGGGGCCAAAAAAGGTGGAACTTTATTCTTTTAAGGGAATAATGTGATTGGTCCTTCTTATGTGTCTTCTAATTCTATTCTCTTATTTGGCAATATCCAGCAATAAGAACAAAAGTTGATTTCAAAAATTCCTTATTGTTGCCAAAACGTGGCTAAGTGTTTAATTCCATGGCTTTTTTACATTAAAAAAAATGAATTTTAATAGAATACCTTTTTCTTAAATTAAATTTAATTAAACAAACTCACTTTAACCATCAAGTTTGCAGTTTTAGGATTTTAGTGTCCTACATAACTTATTTCTTTGTTTTGACGATCCTATCTGGCTATTATTTATTATAATCTATGAGATGCCACGCTTTTGTTGGGGCAAAAAAAGGTGCAACTTTATTCTTTTAAGGGAATAATGTGATTGGTCCTTCTTATGTGTCTTCTAATTCTATTCTCTTATTTGGCAATATCCAGCAATAAGAACAAAAGTTGATTTCAAAAATTCCTTATTGTTGCCAAAACGTGGCTAAATGCATACTTTTTTTTTTATGTCCTAAATGCATTTTCTTTTAACTCATACATTCTTGAATGTTTATATTTAATATACCTTCTTGAAACTTGGCACCTTTATTTTTTCTGGTCTCTGATTACGAATCTAACCTTATTTCTACAAATTTTAATATGGTGTATCCAAGATGGTGTTTATAGGATATCTGAGATTAATGAAATGATTTGAATGTTGGTTCTAGTGGAATTTTTTTGATCACTGATTAAGAATCTTCTTTTCTATTTTGATTTAGTTAAAATCGTCGGCTGGGAGGAAAACTATGCATTTTCAAAAAAAGAAATGAAGAACCTACTTCTATAATAATTTAATTATAAACGTGCCATTTCAGAAAAACAAAACCAAAATGTGTCATTCTATGTAATATAAGTTATTACAATTTTGTACTGAAGGTTTTTCTGATTGCAAATTAGGAATATAAAGTTAATGTCAAAAAATTCAAAAATCGGTGTTTTCCAGCTCGCTGATTTCAAATATCACCTAATTTTTAAAAAATATCCATTTGAAATAATAAAACAAGATAATATTAATTATCTTGTGATTTTTTTTTATCAATTATAAAATTTACATAAATCAATCTATTCGTTTTCAGATAAAGAATATGTCCCTATGAATCGATTTCGAGTATTTTTCAAAAATCTATAATATTGATCTCAAAACTTTCTCTATCAGAAAGCTAAATTAATAAATTTATTTAAAAATTGCTTCTAAGGGTCTTCATGATTGCAGATTATGAATCTGAATTCATGAAAACAAAATCAAAATGACAGATCCTAGATCGCAGCATAAAAAATAAAATACTGATCAATTATATTCCAATAAAATAAGCTTATTTTTTAGAAGGTGCATCATACAATTATGCTCATTTAAAGCAAGATGTTGTGAAGATTCCAATTAAATAAAATTTAAAAGTTACATTATTCAATTCATTTTATAATTGACAAATAAGAGATTTTCATATTTATCCTTCAACATTTCTTTCAATAAACTTTTTATAATCATGTATAAAAAAAGAAAAGTTCACGCGCGCCTGGGCGCGCGCTAATTTTGCTAGTGTCATTATAACCAAGAGATTTAAGACAGTTTCCTTTGCATTTAAAACAACTAATCATGTAGTTCAGACAAACATTTAACGTTAAATCATTCTCGAAACAAACTAAAATTTTTCAGTTGGACGAACGAAATTATCTTAGTTGGATGAACTAACATTTTTTTCCTCAGCTATTCTGAACAAAACTAAATTTTCCTCCATCTTCTTTTAACAAAATGTATTATTTTTTATTACCAGTTAGAGATTCACAAAATCGGGAACTTTACAAGTTATCTCACGAGATAGGGTTTTTAACATTCTTTTCTTCTACCCGTCATTTTTGTGTAGAAGCAAAACATTCTTCGAAGACAAGGTAAAATTTGGTGGCTCACTGAATGGAACATTGACCCTGTTGATTTGCTTAAAGAACAAAGTTGGAAAAAGAAGTAAAATAAAGAGAAAAGGAAGAGAAGTGAAGAAAAAGGCAAAGGACCGAGTAGGGTCTTACCCCAGTCTCGTGGAACGCGATCTCGGAGCGTTTCTCGACAGTGGCTGGGAGACAGGAGTGGGGCGATTCGAGGGCACCTGGAGGGGGTTCCAAGCTATAAAAGTAGGGCAGTAGTGCGGTAGAGCAATCAATAGTTGTTGGACCCCTGGTGGGGGATGAAAGCCACACGAGGAAATTCAGTAGAGGGAGGTTTGTGACGCCATGGAGGGTGAAACCGGAAGTGGGAAGTGGAACCTGCTGCGGATCAGGATTCCCACTAGCCTCTCTGCAAACACGAGACGTCTTCACTTTACCTAAACAAACATTCCCATTTTACACTTAAATTCCACATTTTCACCGCGCAACTTTTAATCATACAATGTAGAATTTTTTTTCTCTTAAAATATTAAATAAATTGTCACGAAACTTGGCAGAATTACTTAAAATATCATTAAGAAGTTATCTCTAACACGAATTTGTTTAAATTTTAACTAAAGATTAATTTTTAAAAAAATTTCAATTTTTCCAAAATTAATTTTAAACCAAAATTCAAACAAATGTGGGTCAGAGAGACCTCCCTACCGACATTATAGATAATTGTACCAAGTTTCGTGACAAAATATTAAATATTTTAAGAGAAAACTTACGGAGCGATAACACAATCTTAAGCTGGAGTGTATTCAACAGGGCTGTAATTGATTTAAATCATGATTTAAATCATTGCGGCATTTGTATTAAAATCATGATTTAAATAAAAAAAGATCACAATTCCCCGGATGTCTAATGCTGCCTGAAAAAAATCCCAAGCTATGAAAAAAAACCAGTAATTTATGGATAAATCTTGAAAATTTCAATTTTAATTTTTCATTATTTATAAAATTTAAAAAATGGTGCTAATACAGGTGATAAAAATATCTAGGATCTAAAAATATTCGCTATGAAGATAGCAAAAAATAGTATTCAATTTTTATATTTTTAAGTCATTATAATTTAAATAAATTCTAACCAAACGTCAATTAACTTACTTATATTACAATTTATTGAAACTGTTAAATTTCGATTAATTCAAATTTAAATGCATAATAACTATAATATTAAATTATTTTCCATTTTAGAATAATTCTTTTTTTAATTCTTAAAAGCTTTCCAATAGAATTCTAAGAGATTTCACTTTTTCGAATCTGTTTAATTTTCATCTTTTAATGTTTTATTTTCACAAAATTTTAAGATTTTTTCTTCTTTTACTTTTGATATTTTTTAGGGTTCCGTACACCACAAGTGTACGCACGGAACCCTATTGGCAAGACTTTGTCGAAAATCGTATCCCCCCCCCCCCCCTAGCCACCAAACTATTTGACTTAGAAAGTTCAAATTTGGCCCACATATGTATTTTCACGTGTAGATGAAAGGAAAATTATAGAGAACATGATTCTAGGGGTTGATCATAGCGTTGTCAAGAAAATAACAAGATTTTTGAGAAATTTTGATATTTTTTGGCTGATAACTTTTGCCATTTCTTTGACAGCGCTATCACCACAACAATATCTATAATTTTTCTGTAATCTACATATGATACTACATTTTTGTACCAAATTTGAACTCTCTAAGTCAAATATTTTGGCAGATAAGAGGGGAATACGGTCATTTTTTCGAAAAAATGCGTTTAATTTGTACCATTCCTGCCCTTTATCTGCCAAATTATTATACTTAGAGTGCTGAAATTTGGTACACATATGTAGTTTGACGTGTAGATTACAGAAAAACGATAGAAAACCTTGTTGCAGGCTGTTATCATAGCGTTTTTCAGCAGAAAAAAACGATTTTTTTTAAAAAATGCTAAAAAATGGTCGTATCCCCCCCCCCCCCCCCCCCCTTGAACTTCCAAACTATTAGACTTAAAAAATTCAAATTTGGTACACAAATGTATTTTCACGTATAGATTACAGGAAAATTATAGAGAACATGATTGTATGTGTTGAACATAGCGTTGTCAAGGAAATAACAATATTTTTGAGCATTTTTTTAACATATGGGCCATAGTTTAGTGTTATAACTTTGACAGTGCTATAATCATCACTTTCTCTATAATTTTCCTGTAATCTACACGTAAATCTACATACGTGTACCAAATTTCAGCATCCTAAGTCAAATAGTTTGGAAGATAAGGGGGGGGGGGGATACGGTCATTTTTTTAGCAAAAATGCACTAAAAGTGTACAATGCCACCTCCATATCTGCCAAACTATTGTACTTAGAGTGCTGAAATTTAGTACACATATGTAGTTTGCCATATAGATTACAGAAAAACTGTAGAGAACTTTGTTGCAGATCGTTATCATAGTGTTTTTAAGTAAAAACCAACGATTTAAAAAAAAGGCTAAAAAATGACCGTATCCCCCCTCTCATAACTTCTAAACAATTTGACTTAGAGAGTTCAAATTTGGTACACAAATGTATTTTCAAGTGTAGATTACAGAAAAATGGTAGAGATAATGATAATAATATAAAAATAAAATGATTTTTGAGTATTTTTTATGGATATTTGCTAAAATCTCTGGATTTTTCGTTGACAGCGCAATCACCATCACGTTCTCTATAATTTTTATGTAATTTACACCTGAAAATACATTCCTGTACAAAATTTGAACTCTCTAAGTAAAATATTTTGGAAGAGAGGGGGGGGAGGTGGTCCATTTTGTATAAAAAATTCATTATATATTATATTTTATATATTATATTATATATAATATGTATAATATATTTATATATTTAATATTATCAAATATATTAAAAATTATTTTGTTTTGTGTACGGAACCCTCGATTTTAGTGCGAGTGTAACTCGAACTTGCCCGATTTTTTTTTTTTTGTACTTGTCTTTTTATTTTAGGATTTTCTTTTTTCTTGTTTTTATGCAAATTATTTAATATTAATATTTTGTTCATATAAGATCCATTCGACATTACCAAATGTTAAAAAAATATATTAATCATAAATTGTTAATAACAACAGTGCTGTAAAAGTTAATAATAACTGAAATTAGTGTTTTTTTATGAAACAAAAGCAGTTTTTACTGACTTATTGCAAACTTTAAGACAATTTTTTTAAGCTAAGAAAAGGTCGCTGATTACAATTCTGAAGTCAATCTTTCAAAATACAAAATGGCGGATCCAATATGGCTGACAAATTTTTAAAAAATTGTTTGATTCTCATAAAACTTGGAATCAAGGGGTTTTTTTTGGCGCAAATTACGAATCTGAAGTCAATTTTTAAAAATTAAAAATGTCGGATCCACTATGGCGGACAAAATTTTAAAACATTGTTATATTCTCAGAAGAATTGGCATCTGGGGTTTTTTAGGGTTTATAAAAATTCGTCTGCTATTTTGAATTTCTGAAATCTGATTTTAGATTCGCAATTAGCGACCCCAAAAACCCCTACATGCCAAGTCTTATGAGAATCAAACAGTTTTTTAACAATTTGTGCGACATATTGGATCCGCCATTTTAAATTTTTAAAAATTGTCTTCAGATTCATAATTAGCACCCCCAAGACCCTCTAGATGCAGAGTTTTATGAGGATCAAAATTATTTTAAAAATTTGTCCGCCATATTGGATCCGCCATTTAAAATTTTTAAAAATTGACTTCAGATTCGTAATAAGCGCCCCCAAATACGAAGTTTTATGACAATCAAACAACTTTTTCAAAATTTGTCCGCCATATTGGATCCGCCATTTTCAATTTTAAAAAATTGACATTAGATTCGTAATTAGCGCCCTTAAAATCCCCTAGATACCAAGTTTTATAAGAATCAAACAATTTTTTAAAATTTTGTCCGTCATATTGGATCCGCCATTTTGAATTTTAAAAAATTGAATTTAGATTCGTAATTAGCGCCCCCAAAAACTCCTAGATACCAAGTTTTATAAGAATCAAACAATTTTTTTAAAACTTGTCAGCCATATTGGATCCGCCATTTTGAATTTTGCAAAATTGATTTTAGATTTGTAATTAGCGCCCCCAAAAACCCCTACATACCCAGTTTTATGGGAATCAAATTTTTTTTTTAAAATTTGTCTGCCCTATTGGATCCGCCATTTTGAATTTTGCAAAGTTGACTTCAGATTCGTAATTAGCGCCCCCAAAAACCCACAGATACCAAGTTTTATGAGAATCAAACAATTTTTTAAAAACTTGTCCGCCATATTGGATCCGAAATTTTGAATTTTTAAAAATTTACTTCAGATTCGTAATCAGCGACCCCAAAACTATAGAAAGTGTCAAGGCCCGTTAAGTATGTTAGAACAAAAAATATGTAACTGAAAGGTTTAATTATTTGCATATTTTTAAAAATAAATACTCTCTTTTTTTTGTAAATTTATTTAATTTGTTTTCACATCTTGTCTATTTTCTGCAAACTTAGTTATTCTTTCATAAAGTTATAAGATTTTCTTTGTTTTCTAAGTTGAACTTTTTTTAAGTGTGTTTATTTACAGTTTATTAGGTAAAGAAAAAAAACACTTCTCCATTTTCTTCCGATTTATTTAATTTTCTTATTGTTTCACAATTTTTTTAGTCCTTCCTTGCATTTTAATTAATTCTATAATTTTTGTCATATTTTTCTATTTCTTAGAAACATTTTTCCTTCTTTTAAATTGTCTAGTTTTTATCTTATAATTACGAATTTTTGAAAACATTAATTCGATGCTTTTATATCTACATTTTTTAAATTTTTTAATTTAATGGTCAGCAAGTGTTTGGTCCTAATTTTTAATAAACTCTTTCAATTATAAACGAACTTTTTAATCATTTTTAGCTAAAATGACTATTCTGGAACCAGCGAAGCATTAAAAAAATAGTTCTTAAAGAATAGTTTGTAAAATTTTTGAAAAAGTGACGATAACTGGAGCAGCAACGATAACTAGTGCATTTACCTTAATTCTCTGATTTTCCTAATTTTAAAAAAAATTTCTCTTCGGTAATATATTTGAGGAGCACTTTTTTAAAAGTTGATAAATCCACATTTTGTTATTTCGAGAAAATTAAACAAGTGTAGTTTTGCACCTAACCCCTAGAGCTAATTATAAAGTATAAAAACTACAAGAAACTATTGATATAAAAATATTTTTTAAACTTAAGGCGATTTGTTTTTAATTAAAGTTTATCACAATTATGGAATTAAAAGGGGTTTGTAATTTTAATTAGGAAAAAAAATTAAATCTTTGAGTCAGCTTTGATAAGTCCAAATTTTTTTAAATTGAAAATTCTTTGTTAATAAAATTTTTTTCTTAAATTTAATAGTGACAGATCGATTTGCAAAATTCTTAATATGTTAAAATTTCGTTTATCTCTACTTTTTTGAAAAATGGATTTATCAACTTTTGAAAAAGTGCTTCTCATTTAAACGTTTTTTAATTATCTTCTTTTTTATTTCTTTAATTTAAAAAAAATTTCCGTAAATGGTTTAATTTTTTTAAAAGAGTTTCTACTTTTTTATATATTTTTATATCACTGTTTCAATCTTGTGCTAATTTTTAAAAAATTTTCTTTATTTTTTTAATAATGTCCAGGACTTTTTTTATTTATAAGAATTTTCTCATTTTTTTAATAGACTGTTTTTTTATCTTTTTAAGTTTCTTTACAATTTATTATTTTTTCGTTATTCACTATTTCGAAACTGAGATTTTCTCTATAAAACCTTTTGCCAGATTCGGTGTCCAGGTTCGTAAATTATTTACTTTAAAATTTTGTTTAAATCATTTCATCAGTCAACCTTTGGTCTCATAGCATTATTCTTAATAATAATCTTCAAAATCTTTTACTCGTATGTCAGAATAATTAGTGTTAATTATTTTAAGCAACAATTTTGCATTATTTTACAATTAAAAAACAACAATTACAAAGCAGGATTGTTATTGTTTATCGCACTTTTAGCTATTATTAATAAATTCTATCTTAACCTAAACACAGATTATTTATCGAATTTAAAGCATCTGTTAAAAACATAGTTAATTTTTTTTTTAATTCGAGTATTTAAACTGTCTGAGAACTTTCAGAGAAAAGAAAGATAATACATTCTCTCTGGAGTAAAATCTCCAATGCTTATTTGTTTCTGAAACTCAAATAATCTAATTCTTCATTCTTCCTCAAACAATGTCACAAAATTTACACAGTGCCAAAAATTTCCAAGTCAACCCATTACATTTTTCAATATTTTTCGTTATATTCTTAACAATTGCTTTAATTTATAGTTATCCTTTATTTTCAAAATTTTATATTTTTAAACATTATTTATCAAAACTTTCGAAAACTCTATAATGATAGTTTTGTTTGCTTAATAATATAATAAATTTATTTTAAAAACCATTTTTTAGTTCAAATTCATGTTAGCTCACTGTTGTGCAAAAATTATTATTGACACTAATAGTGATAAAAACACAATAAAAATTCCCTAAGAATTTAACATTAATTATGGAAAATTCTTAGAAATACATTTGAAAAAATTATTTTTAAAAAATAAAATTAATTAAAGATAATTTGAGTAATTCTTTCATATATAGGTATTATTTTGAACAAAGATTATAAATATTGTACTAAAAGACAAATTTATACTATTTAGATAAATTGTGACTATAAATTCAAATTAAACAAAAATTATTATTGTAAAAGTTTAGATCTGCCTTATAACTTTGATTCTAACGCGATGTAAATTATCGGATTAATAAAATCTATTTTTAATATTAACCGCTTTTTTGCTGCTATCTGTGTTACAAATATAAAGTAGGCACTAGTTATCGAAGGCAGGTTTTAAGTATAATTATAAAACATTCTAATCTTAAATAGTAAATACAAATAATTTCTTGTTTTTTTCATAACAATTTGCTTATTTTGTATTGTTATTCCAATGATGTCTATCATCACACTGCAAATTCAAATTTCCAAAATCAGTTTTATCATTAACTTTTGTTTTTTAATAAAAAAAACTCCTTTCTGTTGTGATGATAATTATTATATTTATTATATTATATATTATTATACCTATTTATTATTTTAATAATAAAAGTTTATCCAGATAAAATCCTGCGTTCTTCAATTGATTTATCAATTGGTTTCTTAAATAATACACTTTTGTACAATTTAAAGCGTCTCATTTTTGTAAGCATTTGTAAGAAATACAACTTGATTAATTGGAAATTTTGTTCTAATTAAAAAATAAGTATTCCTTTAATTGGAACTAGGATCAGTTTCAATTAAAAAAACACCTTGTTTAATAAATCTTTTTTTTACGGGCTAAGTATCAGGATTTAAAAAACAACAATTTTATCCCTCCAAATTGATATTGAAAAAATTGTTAAATTCAGAAGCAATTTTTAAAATTGTAATATTTCGGAATATTATTCATCAATTTTGATGAAACTTACACATGTTTTATGGTAAAAAATGTATTTCAAAATAAAAATATTGTACCTAAAAAATTGTAAGAGAACATTTTTAATTCAATTTTTTTATTTACTCCTCTCTGTCATAAATCTTATTATAATTTTTGAATTCCTTATAAAACTATAAATTTAAAAAAAGAATTGATGAATACTCTTTTCCAATTAAGGTTAATAATGAAATTAAAACATGTTATTATAATTATAATAATAATATTTAAACAGTAATTATTTTCCTCTAAAATTATAGTTATTTTATTTCAAAATTATCTATGTATCAAAGCTAAAATTTCCCCATGTAAATTTTACTTTTTTTTAAAATTTTTCGATAATAATTCTTAAACTTTACCGACAATATTAAAAATGTTCTATTAAAATTAACACTTTTAAAAGATGAACGTTTTTCGATCAAAAATTAAAACAAAACTTTTGAGGTTAGAAATCACCTGAAAACTTAGAAAAATTATACTAGTTGTTTTCCTGAAAATATAAATAACCCAGTTTTACATAACCAGCAGTGAAATATGTTTTGATAAAAAAAAAATGGAATAAAAGTATTTGAAGAATTTTAGGTTGAAGGAGAAAAACGAGTGGAGCTAATTTGACAAAAACCATAATAACGACAACCGAATAGGAATAGGAAAGGAAATCACTTGATGCGAATGATCCGCGATAACAAACACAAACATTTCTTTAGTATGTGTATTCACATGTGACCGTGCAATTATTTAAGTACTTGAACGATTGAAAGTCTTAAACGTCTTGAATCAAGAAATTGAAAAAGCAGACAGAAAACTCTTGATCCAAGTTTACGCTAAATTGAGAAAAATAGACAATTTCTCAATTGTCTGGGAAAAGAATTTTTCCCGGGGTCTTGAGTGTGAAATTGAGAAATCCAAGTAGAGGAGTGGAGTAAATGCGACGGAGTTTAGGAAAACAACTGAGAGAAATATACAATCCGAGTGCAGACGGAATCAAGAAACAACTTTGTCGAGATTTTGATTTGTTCACGTCACGTGTCGCGTTACGATAATAGTGTTATTTAATTTGTTAAGTGTCGTGTACTCACCTTAATCTAAATTTACCCTCGCCACAAGTTCACCATTTCACTATTTTCACCACTCCACTCGGCCGAATTGTTGCCTTTTTTTGAAACGCGAATTTTGCTCCGACAACAGCTGGACATGACGGGCGATCTACCGGCGAAACGTCCAACTAACAATCAACAGTTTGCGACATCTGGTAAACGCGCAAAAGTTTAAATTTTCTAAAAGGAAAAACTAAAGTGTACAGTCATTTTTTAAATTACTCTAACACTATTATTTATTGAATTAAAGTTAAAAAAAGACAATTAATAAAAATAATGTCTAAAATAAATACATATTTTTTTTACTCGAGAGAAACGGTTAATAAACAAAATTCTTTCTTGAAATTAATAAACTTATTTTCTTTATAAAATTCAGAGCAAATCGAAACAACTGGATTGAAAACCGAAAAAAATAATTGAAATTGAAGAAAATAATAAAAAATTGAGGAAATAAAATGAAAATTTAAGTATTAAATTAAAATTTGAAAAAATAATTGATAATTGACAAAAAATTAAGAAAAGACGAAAATAATTGACTGTTGAAAACAAAATTCGAAAAATGGCTAAATAATCACACAATTATTGAAAAGAATAGTTTAAAAAAATAAACAATAAAGTATATTAAATTTAAACAAAATAGTTGAAGAATTATAGGATTAACTGTTGCAAATAATTGCAAGTTAAACAACTGGATAGAAAATCGAAAAAAAATAATTGAAATTGAAGAAAATAATAAAAAATTGAGGAAATAAAATAAAAATTTAAGAATTAAATTAAAATTTGAAAAAATAATTGATAATTGACAAAAAATTACGAAAAGACGAAAATAATTGACTGTTGAAAACAAAATTCGAAAAAATAGCTAAATTAATACACAACCGAACAAAATAATTTAAAAAATCAAAGATAATAATTATAAAATTTTAAGATAATAATTAAAAATTGAAAAAATTGTAGGAAATAATTGAAAATTGAGAAAAATAATTAATAATTGAAGGAAATAGTTGAAAAATTGAAGAAAATATGTTATAAAATAACGAAAATAATTGTCAATTGAGAACATAATTCAAAAAATGAGTAGATTCATAGGAACTGAAAAAAATAATTGTAAAAATTAAACAAGAAATGTTAATTTTAAGGAAAATAATTGCAAATTTAAAAATTAAGAAAATTATAGGAATAATTGTTGGAAATAATTGCACATTTAACAACTGGATTAAAAATTGAAATAATAATTAAAATTGAAAAAAATTATTGAAAATTGATTAAAGCAATTCAAAATTGAAGAATGGTATTCAAATTTAAAGAATATATTTAAAAATTGAAAAAAATAATTGAAAAAAGCCAAGAATTAATGAATATGGAAGAAAACAATTATTGAAAACTGAAGAATGGATTTAAAATCGAAGAACAGAATTAAAAATTAAAGAAAATAATTAAACAATTGTATTTACAATTAAATAAACTTAATGATAATCGAAAAAAAAAAATAGAAAAAAGGCAATAATTTTTTAATATTAAAGAAAATAATTGAAAATTTAAAAGTGAAATTTAAATTTGAAGAAAATAATTGAGAATGGAATAGAATGGATCTAGAAGTGAATTGACATTTTAAAACAATTTTTATGAGTGAAAAAATAGAAAAGAAATAGAAAAAGAGAATTATTACGAATATTGAGGAATTAATTGGAAATCGATAAAAAAAATTGAAGATTAAAGAAAATATTTGAAAATTGAAGGAAATAATTAAAAATTGAAGAAATTTAAGAATTAAATGGAAATTTCAAGAAAATAATTAACAATAAAAAAAAAAAAATTACAATTAAAATAATTAATTATTAATTAATTAAAGGAAAATAATAAGTTGCCAATTGAAAACTGATAAAAATTATGGAAAAACAATGTAGAAAATAAATGAAAATTAAAGAAATCAATTGGAAATTCAAAAATTGTATTGAAAGAAAATAATTGATAATTAAGAAAATGCGGGAAATAATTAATATTAAGGAATTAATTGCAAATCGATCAAAATAATTGAAATTTAAAGAAAATTTTCAAGAATTGAAGAAAATAATTAAAAATTGAAGATATAAATTTGAAAATTCAAGAAAATTATTGACAATTAAAAGAAAAAATACAATACAACGAAAATAATTAAATATTAAAGAAAATAATTAACTATTAAAAAAATAATAAACAATTGAAAAAAAATTCAAAAAATGGTGAGAATAATCGGCATTTGAAAATTTTTTTTTAAATTGTTAAATAATCATAAAATTGAATTAGAAAAATAAATCGTCAATTGAAAAACTGATGAAAATAATGGAAATAATGGAAACAATTGTAAAAAAATAAATGAAAATTAAAGAAATCATTTGGAAGTTGAATTTCAAGAAAATATTTGATAATTGAGAAAATGCGAGAATTATTGAATTTTGAATAAAGTAATATTGAAAAACGTAGAATGCAATTGAAAATTAAAAAAAATAATTGAAAATTAAATAAATAAATTGAAGATTAAAGAATTTAATTAAAGATTAAAGATTGAAATTGGAATTTAAAAAAAATAATTGATAATTTAAAGAAAAATAACAATTTTTTTCAGCTTATCATTGTTTTTATCATATTTCAATTATTGTCTTCAAGTTTCAAATTTTAAAATCATTTTCCAATTATTTTTCACAAGTTTTAAATATTCTTATTGTTTTAAATTATTTAGCAAATTTTTTAAAATATTTTTCTCTAATTTTCCATTATTTTATTTTATTATTTTTCATAATTTCCAAAAGGGTTTTCAATTATTTTTTTAAATTTTCATTTTTTTCTTGTATTTTAAATTATTTATATTATTTCTTTACAATTTTCTTAAATTTTTAATCATTTTCTGAATTTTTAATTATTTATCTCTATTTAAACCATTTTTTTCAATTTTCAATTATTTTCTCTAATTTTTCATTACCCTAATTTTTTTCAATTTATTTCTAAGATTTTGAAGTATTTTTCTCAAATTTATCCATAATTTGTATATTTAATAATAATTTTTACACTTCATTGACTTACAGTTAATTTGTAATGATAATTATTTTGTTATTTATCCATTTTTTTTTTTTAATAAATTGATTGAGTTTCAAAATAGTGGGACTCTTTCAAACATAGAAAATTCTCGAAGGAGAATATTCTCGGTTATATTCTCGAAGATGTAACCGGATTTTAAATTACCGAGAATTTTGCTCCTCTAATCCTGGATTGAAAACTTTGTTACCGACAGATGCTGCCCTCTAGGGTCGGTAATGTCATTTTTGAACTTATCAATTTTTTTAAATTCAAATTTGGCTCGAGTATGGTAACTTATTCTAATGCTTGCGACAAATCTTAATAAATATTCATAAACTTTAATTTTAAAAAGAGTACAAATCTAAAATTTGATTAGTAAATCAATTACATTCACTATGTAGTTTTTCCAAAACTTATACGGTATAAGAAAGAGAACACTCGAGATGTAAAAAATCGTTTCCAGATAATATAATTATATAAAATGAGTCATATGCTTAAGTCATAAATCATTTTTATTTAATCAAATAACATATTCATGTTCCTAAAATATATGATTTGTATGCATATATTACTTATAAATTATAGCAATTTAATAAGAGTGGTAAAATTTTAGCGGCTCCTGTCGTCGAATGGACCTTGAACTTGGCCGTTAACGCGTCCTTGACGCCTAACGGGGTCATTTGTGAAGTACGAGCCCTGACCTAACCTATTCTAGGCTATGTCTCAGTTTTCTAATTACAGACAAAGCCTAGGAGAGGCTAAACCAAGTTACTCTTTCCTTTTTTATTTCCACCTGTGAACCGCATTTCTATTTTTATAGATTAATTACTCATCATGATATTAGTCAGCATCGGAGTTTTTCAAGAAACTATTAGAGCACTTTTTTTTTATTTATCCATATATGTTTAATTTAAAAACAGCAAAATCATTGCCCACTGTTTTTATTAATACTTTATTATTGTTATTGTTTTCCTTAATAAGGTTATTATTATTACTTTTGTAATTATTAATATCATTATTACTATAATTATTATTATTATTGTTATTTATCTAGTGAAATTATTGTACAATTTATCAATAAACAAATTTCAAAAGTTATAAAATTTGCGTATTTTTAAAACCTTTTCATTTACATTTTAGACCTCAAAAGACATGGAAAGTAATTGAAAATCGTTGAACAATTAAGTCGATTTCAAATACCACAACCTCTTCTGGGAATCTCAAATGCCTGCGTTGAATGAATGAACAATAAAATATGCAATTTTTTGTTGCTCTTGTTATTAAATGGAAAGAAAAACAGTCTCGAGGCTATTTTTGTGAATCTACTCTTGCATATAAAGAAATCGTGTCATGCCTAAAAATACGCACCGGTTTTCGCAGGTAGTCGCAAAAAAAAGTAGTGAAGGGATTAAAAAAAGGACATTGGAATCACACTGAGACGATTTGGTATTCAAATCTCTACGTGGAACATTGTCTGTGCGGATATCAAAGTCTCTGCCGTTCAACTCCCTTGTTTTAAAACTTTTTTCGCAAAACCTGTTTTTGTGAATTTTAATTATAAATTACAAATTCATTCACTGGTTTCACTATTGATTACTTGCTTGATGATTTTCTAAAAAATAGATTTTTAGTTTTAAAATAAAAATATCTAGATTAATTAGTCTTCTCAATATAAAGTATTATTTACCTTCTTTTATTTAGAAGATTGTTTTAATAAGTTAATGAACTGGTGTTAATTGAAATGATTTAATTGATGGGAATAATTCACCAATTGAAATAGAGAAATTATTACAAATTATGCAAATTTAAATGGCACAGTAATTAAACTTTCGCTTCTTTATTTCGCAATAAAAGTATAATGATTTAATTTGATTAATTGATTACACAATCAAGAGTGTAGGCTGACCTAAAAAAAATGATATGCGAGGGAAAATGATTATTCAATCCTTTGAATATTCCATTTCACAATATCCATTCTTTCGCACATAGTCGGGTCGCACTTTCTCCGTCAATATTTTAAGGCACTAGAGAATTTAATAGTTCTCATTATAATAGTTTATACTTTCGAAAGAATGCGAAAGAAATGTTTTTATTAAAACTGCGTTTTGCAGGCACAACTGATCATCACTTTGGGATGCAATTCTTCTCCCGATGCATACCTTCACTGAACTGTTCTACTGTCGCTGAAATCACACAATTAATACCGGGTGCCTTAAAACACATCGAGCTCTCTAATTCCAGTGGTTTAATAAACTTTAGAAACTCTATTCATTTTATCTTATTTTATTAATTTACTTTCAACACTCACAATTCTTTTATTCATTATATTAAAAATATATTTGTTATCAATTTAAATTTAAAAAGTACAAAACCGTACAGGATTAATGATAAAATGAAGATAAAAGAAGAAAATAAAAAGTAGAAAAAGAAGAAATGTATTACTTTCTTACAATGAGATCTGATGAACAACAAAGCTTAGAGAAAGACAAATTTGAAATTAGCTTGATAGAATGGGTTTAAATTTTGAGCGCGGAAGGATTGAAGGAGGAACGCGGCAAAGAAACCGAACACACGGCAATCTGTGCACCCACTAACCAACGAACCGGCGAACCGGCCACTATCCAAGGACCAGAAGGCCAAAGTGTGCGTGTGACGATAATATATGTAACCACGTATATATTAAACTACGTGAGAGAGAGCGAGAGCAGCATCTTCCTTGAGCTCGGTGGGGAAAATCCGCCTCTGGACTCTCCACTTAGATCTCTTCGATGAAGCAAACCATAATAATAATAATTTCTGTAATAATAGAATATTGCACTAAGCTGAGGATTATTAGAGTCTTGGGTTTAAACTACATTTGCGGTTATGGTTAATTAGTTGACGAAATTGCAAGAAAGGTTTTTACAATCTTTTACTAATTGAAAATTGAATCTAAATACTTCAAGACAAACATCTAAATGTTTTAAGTTAATTACAAAAAAAATGGACGAACCTTTTGAAATCGTACCTGCAGGATTTGTGGTTTATATAGTTAATATATATTATTATTTATTAATATTGAAATCGTCTGTGCATTCAAGAATCATTTTGACCATTATCTTTATTAGCTCTAGTATCAACATACCGATACAGAGTTCATTTTTCAAAACAGGCGCGGATCCAGGAGAGTGGTTTTCAGGACATGACCACTAGGATGCACCGAAAAAAAATATACTTGGTATGAAAGGAATCCTCTTATTTTGATGCGAATTTTACTCTCAAAAGTAGTAGATACTCTAAAAACAATGTAAAAGCGTGAAAGGGTTTCACGAAAGGAACACCGAAAAAAAAAATACGAGAGGAGCCCACTAGGAATCAAGACTTACTGTAACAAGGATCCTGTATATCTCAATTAGGATTCTTAGTTAAAGTTATTCTGATTCTTAGTGGACTCCTCTCGTAACTAGGAGCATAGTTAAGTCGCCTATTTATTTTTTTCGGTGAGTGTTACTCTCTTAATTGGGCGATGTTTTCTAATCTTTGATCTCCACCCGAAAAATTGATCAAGGTATAGCAAAAAAGAACATTTCCTGCTCTCTAAATCTGAATAGGTCAAAAGTCTTCAACCTTTTCAATAAGTGTATATCTTCCAATAAACCACATATCTTATAGCATTTTAGCCCGCTGAAAATGATTTGAAGTCAGAATTGCTCCATCGCATCGTCCTCTGTTTTTGTTTAAATCGAGAAAACTCCCCTTAAATCTAGACAAAATCAGACTTTATACAGGAAGAAGAATAAAAAACAGATTGTTTTTAAATCAGAACCACACATCACTTTATTTTTGCTCAAACAACTAGAAAACACTTCCCCTATTACACTCTGCTTTTTTTCTAATTGAAATACTACCCTTAAATGGACAGAATCAAACTTTAGAGGTAAAAAATTTTAAAATACAGATTGTCTTTTAAAACAGAACTAACCATTTTTGTATTTTTGCTCCAACAACGCAAAAACAAAGTCACAATTTTCCCATCACCCTCTGTTTCTTTTTTAAATCAAAAAACTACCTTCAATAAACGTAATTAAACTATAGAGATAAAAAATTGAAACAATTGTTTTCTAGAACAGAACCAAACATTTCTGTATTTTTGATCCAACAATGCAAAAACAAAGTCACAATTTCTCCACTTACCCTCTGTTTTTCTTAAATCGAAAAACTACCCTTAAATAATTAGCAGAATCAAATTTTAGGGTTTTTGTTAATTTAAGGGTAGTTTTTCGTTTAAAAAAAAACCAGTGGGTGACGGAGAAATTCTGACTTTTCCTCTGGAGAAAGTATCGGATTGAATTCCAAACAGTTTGAATAAGTGTCAATCAGTATTCTTCCGGGGCATTCCGAAATTTGTTTCCAAGCCAATCAGTTTTTATCAGAATCTAAAAATGGATGTTCCTTAATAAAAAATTCTCTCCGAATCATTCCGAATTAATCCGTTTCATTCCGAAGCTAAATTTCAATCAGTTTGAATTCCGGTATTTCATTCCGAATCATTCGAAATCAATCCGTTCCAATTTTAGTCGGGTTTATTCGAATATGAAACGGATTGATTCGGAAGGATTCGGAACGAAGTAGCAGGATTCAAACTGATTAAAAGTTAGCTTTAGAATGAAATGGATTAATTCGGAATGATTCGGCAAGAATTTTTCGTCAAGTAAAATCCATTTTTAGATTCGGATAAAAACTGATTGGCTTGGAAACAAATTTCGGAATGCCCCGGAATTTTGAATTTTGACTTCAAATTCGTACTCAGCGACCCGAAAAACCCACTAGTACCAAGTTTTATAAAAATTCGATAAGCCATTCTCTTGTTTTCATCATGACGTGCATACACGTCATCCACAGTTTGGGCCGTTTTTTTTCGTGACGTGTATACACGTCAATCACAGTCAAGGGGTTAATATATGATTTAAAAAAAACAGGGGGTGATAGAGAAATTGTTTCAGAGTTATTTACGCAAAAATAAAGTCATCTGAGGTTCTCATTTAAAAAACAATCTGTTATTTTATTCTTCTTTTTATAAAGCTTCTTCTTCAGCGGGCTAAAGTGCTATAGATATAAGATATATGTGGTTCAAAATACAGACAACTGTTTTTTTGTGTGTCTGTATTATTAATTAAAAAAGTATTGTTTTCTACTTGGACGCCAGGTAACAACTTTTTTGGAATTTTGGGGATTTTTTGAGGTCCCTAAAAAAAGTAGTTCATACAATCAAAAAATCAACATATTATATGTTTGGTTTTTGGCATTGGCATTTAGTTAGTGCATTTATATACACTTTTTGAGAAAGTGGAAAACTTTGGACTTATTGAGATTAAGAGAAAATTGGACACCTTTTTAGGACCATTTGCAGTTCTATCGCCTTATAAAACTCCAGGATCATTTTTAGAACCATCTCAATAGAGTTTGGTAAGTAAGTTCGGCTAAAAAAAGTTTAGAGTAAAAAAAAATATCATTTATTGATAGTTTTTAAATATACTAACCTTATCACAGTAAATAATCAACCTTAATTTAAGAATAAAATGAGATAATTTAATTATTGGAAGTATTTATTAATGAAAACATATTACATAAATTGTAATTAAAGTAGCGATGTCAAAACTGACAAATTCGTCGAAGGTGCGGATAAGTTAGATTACGTAGAACGTAACTCGCACGTATTGTTAATATTTACATACATTTTTTTAATTTGTTTATGACCGTTTATTTTTCTCAATAAATCGTCGATATTGAGAAAAATTTTCTATCATCTTTAATCCATGTTAAATCTTGAAATTTCTATCTTTTTCTATCCGCTTGATTCTACATCTAATTAACTTTTAAATCTTAAGTGATTTTATTTCATAATTTTCCGGATTTGTAAATACACTATATTCTAATTTTACATATTATCCAAGTAGTTTGGACAAAATCGGAAATACCAAGAAGTGATCTCTAATTACGAGTTCAATAATTTGCCATATTTCTTTTAATCTTACTTTTTTATCCTGTCTTGCTCGGAAAAAATGTTTCGGGTAAATTTTAACATATTTATGATAGATTTCGGATTAAAGTCACAAATGCAGAATTGTACTGAAGATTTTAGAAAATTATCCCCATATTTCTGGTAGTTTCGCTCTAAATAATATTTGTATACAACTGAACGGTCAATAAAGTATCCATTATTGCAGTGGGTAATAATAAGCGCACTTTATTGATCACTCGCAGATCAATAAAGTATCCTATATTACCCAAGGGCGATATTGGGCATCATTTCAACGTTATGACCATCATAGTTTTTCAGGATTAACACCTGGATGATTTTAACTATATTATTTCTAGACATTTTTTTTAATGTTTCTCTAGTAAAAAAATAGTACCATTTTTGGTTACAGTACTCAGCTAAGTACTCTTTGATCGACCATTATAAAAAAATATCCAATGTATGACTGGACTCTCATGGCCTATGCTAAATATAGAGTCATGCACCTGATGGGTATAACTATAGTGACAGTAGGATTATACCCTTTGACTAACTTTGAGTAAATGTTGTTATTATCACATATATCTGTTCTTTGGATGATATCTCTTTTAACAGCTGTTCTTCTTAGTACTTTGTGACGTACACGTATACATAAAAATTTACATTGAGTCTTCTATTTACACATTGTTTCTTAGGTATTAAGTTGTTTTAAAAGAAATTTTAAAAAACAATCTCAGAAGAATAATCTATCATTCACCTTCTCGATTCCATGGAAAGATTAATCCTAAGCCTTCTACATATTGTTGAATTAATAAATAAACTCGAATTTATACTATTTCCTATTTTCTTCACTTACGTACATATCTTTATTCTTCTTGTAAACTTTAAGTAAATCCTGCCTATGCATATGAAATCAAGCTGAACCAGAAGCTTGAGTAAAAATCTTTTATCTTGCCACTGAAAACTTTTATGTAATAAAATAATCTGCAGCGCAATTGCGTTTTAAGCCAATTTCAGATTATTTAAATTCAATTTGGTATAAAAAAAGAGCGCTGCAGATTAATTTAATCCAAAACAATTTTCTGTGGCGCTATTAAAAGTTATTTAAAAAACAAATTCATTACTTTAGAATTAAGGGCATGTGAAGGAGAATGACGTCTTGTCACTGTTATAGGCAAAATTTGTCCGTATGCTTTCTCCTAGAATACTAAATATGTTGACACTAAACTTTGTGAAATTACTTAAAATATCATTAAGAACGTCTGTTTAATCCATGTTTGTTGAATTTTGCTTTAATAGTTATTTTCGTATCAAGGAGTATTTACGGACAAATTTTGCTTACTGGTCATTCTTCTTCTTATAACCTTAAGACATAATTTATTAAACTTATATCATTGACATGTAAAAGAAAAGCTTTTGAATGGAAGTAATCTTAATTTTCGTCTGATTGGATAAAAATAAATAAATTTTTTTGCAGGCATTGTGAGTGTTTTGGAATGTTTCCTCGCCACCCAGTAGAGAGTAAGTTCTCACTCAACATTCTCGGCAATCTTTGATCGGTTGGTTTTTATGAAGGTTTTTATGAAGGTCGTACGAACTATGCGAGTCTACCCACTTACTCCAGCTATAAGTACATATACACCGGCACATGTGCTTGCGCCATTCAGGCTTGTAGGTACAGTGTTCGCCACTAATGACCGCAAACAAAGGTCATACTGGTCAAATTATTGAAAACTAAAGTTCACTAAAGTCGCAGATTCTGCAAAATGAAAAGTTCATATATATGTGACGCGCTCTGAAGAAAGGTACCTAAGAAGCAAATTGGTTATTTTACAGGAGAACGAAAACAAAACTCGAGCGCGCTTGGTATTCTGTAGAAACCGCTATTGTTTGAATTGTCATAACTTGAAAAATATTCAATAAAAACATTTTTTTACTTTTGATAATAAAAAAGGAACCTTTAATGAAGGTAAATCTATCATAATCCAAAATTCGTTTATTTTCTTCTTAGGTACCTTTCTTCGGAGCGCGTCACATATTTTGTGCCAGGAACAATTGATTTCAGAGAGGCAGCGGACCATCAGGAAACCCCAGATCAAAAAGTACGCACAGCGGTGTTTGAAGGTTCATATTTAATGCTTTTCAAATTTATTAAGTCACGCATTGTAATCCTACCTTCTTATTGACCTGCAAAACAGTATGAAGTGAACATTTCTAGGACAATTTTCCGAGGTGTGGAATCGTCATCAAGATGGGGGGGGGGGGGGGTAAGATCAACAAATTAGCAAATGTTTGTCAGTGCTTGGGAATTAAATTTGAGTTGTCAAATCTGTCTCTTTAATCTCTTAGACAAAAAAGGATAAACTTTGTATATGTTTTTCTATTCACGTCTATCTTTTTCTATCCTTTGTTTAATCCCATGGATTCATTTTAATGCTTACTTCACAGAAAAAACTAACTGCGATTTTTGCTGCATGTGATTTTCAGGTGAATGAAATTCTTAAGATTAACTCTAGATCATTGCTAAATGTCTCTTTATTTTGATGTTAAATTTACATATATGGGTGACTTTCTGCTGCATGACATTTTCACCCAAATCATATATCATATTAAATATAAACAAAATTTTTTTCAGTGTTCTATCCATCGCAATGTCTATCTTCTTTAATCTCAGAAATCTTACGCAAATAAATGCCAACTTATTATGTGTATGAACCTCTGTCTATATGGCATCTTTGTTCTGGAACTACTGAATCTATCTATTTTTATCTCAAATGTTCTATCCAAATTTATCCGTCATTTATCTACTGTAACTTTTTCCATTTTATACTAAATCAGAATAGAAACTAATCTTTTTCAAGTCCTTCTTTTTTTATTCAAGTAAATCATTTCGAATTCCACTTTTTTTATCCTATTTTAATCCACGAAATAGTATCTTCATTTTTCGACATCAATTTTTTATCCAAATTTATCTACTCTTTAGGCGGCTTCCATAACTGATGTATGTTACAGGTTTAGAGGAAGGGGGGTTACGATATTGTGACAGTTTTGACAAAGGCGAGGGTTTTTTTTTTGAAAATGTGACAATTTTGATAGAACTTTTAATTTTATTTTTCTGTCTTCTGCTAATTCATGCGTCACTGCATGCACTAGAAAAAGAAAGAAGGCAAAAATGAAAAGGTCTATTAGAAAAATTAGTTATTTTCATCTTAAAAAATTAAAATATTACAAGTAAGCATGCCTTGTTTGTTTGATTTTCTTTATTGTGATCTCTGCGTTCTGTTTTAAGTTAATAAGAGAAAGAAATATTTATATTTATAACAATATTAAGAAGAAATTCCATAAATACTTTGCTGATTAGAAAAATTAATTTTTATTTTAAACTAATATTATATGCAATTGATGAGCACTTATTGAGTTTAACAACACTATTTACAGGCGTAAATTCACTTTAAAAATACTTTAGAAAGTATTTAGCAGTACCAAAAGATTGGTACTGTTTTTACATGAAAATTTTGTCAACTGGAAACAGTTTTAGCAAAATTATAAAAAGTAATAAAAGAATACGACTGTTGGCTTTTGTTTGTCAAAATATAAATTAAATAAATTTTTCACGTTGGTGGGTTAATTACAGTATGTGCAATGAAGCCGCCGCGTGCAGAAACCGCCTCAGCACTTTAAATTTTTACTAGGTACTTTGCGGCTAGAGTTTCGAGCACAGAGTCAGTTTTTGTACACTCGGTGCGGTGGCTCAATTGATTTCTTAAAAAAACATGAGGGACATAAAATTGTATACTATTACGCGGGGATCAGAGAATCACCCATCTCGTTTCTCTTCAAACTGTATTAAATAATACGAATTGCGTTTTTATGGATTAATTACATTATTTAACATTGAATTAGCAAATAGGTATTTAATAACATTTGATGACTTTAAATATTAGCACATTCATCGGTATTGGAACTTTATGATTATCATGCATATATGTACAGTAAACCGCATAACCGCATTATGCCATTCAAAGGACAAAAACAGATTATTGTTTTGCATTAACAGACATTAAAGAGTCAAATTTTTTAATCTGTTCTATCTGTTCAGTGCAAAAATACGTTATCTTGTGAATATTGAGCAAATATGTTTTAATGATTACTAAGCCTCCATAATTATGAACAAAAATGCAAGAGCATTTTTTTTCATAAATGCTCAAAGAACAACATCCAACTATTTACATATAAAACTTGTTAAGTTTACTATTTTTTACAGGATCCAAAAGTTGACCAAAATTAAACCAAAATATAGGTTATTATTGGCAAGAAATATTAATTCTAAAAGAAAAACGAAAAATTTACATTCTCTGATTATGGTTTCTATTGTTTTTGAGGTCGCTGAAAGATTTCAAAAATTCAAAATGGCGGATCCAATATGGCGGAGTTTAAAATTTAAAAATTCATCAATTTCTATGAAACATCGTATTAATGGTTTTAAGTCACAGGTCCCTGATTACGAATCTGAAGTCAGATTTCATTCATTCAAAATGGCGGTCCAATATGGCGGACACAAAATAAAAAAAAATAATACATTTTTTAAATTTTGTGTCCACCATATTTAAAATTTTCAAATCTAACTTCAGATTTGTAATTAGACACCCCAAAATTCCCTTGAGACAAAGTTTCATAAAAATTGATTAATTCTTTTAATCTTTTGTCTGCTATATTGGATCCGCCATTTTAATTTTTGAAATTTGATTTCAGATTTGTAATCACAGACCCCAAAACCCCTTGATATAAAGTTCCATAGAAATTAAAGAACTTTTTATGTTTCATTTCGCCATATTGGATCCGCCATTTTGAATTTTTGAAATCTGATTTCATATTTGTAATCAGCAACCTCAAAAAAACCTCAAAAACAATAGAAACCGTAATCAGGAATAGTAAATTTTTCGTTTCTTTGAGGATTAATATTTTTTGCCAATAATAACCTATATTTTGATTTACTTTTGGTCAAATTGTGGATCCTGTAAAAAATGGTAAACTTAATAAGTTTCATATATGTAAATAACTTGATGTTGCTTTTTGATCATTTATGAAGAAAGACAGAGTAGTCCTGCAAAATCATTGTGGTACAGGCACCACCAAATATTAATAAAAAAAAATAATAATAAAATATATGTATTTATTTTTTTCGATTTGCGACAAAATGAAGGGTGGAAATGTATTAAATTCCAAAATGTCGTTTTTAACGGCCACTCTAAAGTACCTATATATACAAAGAAAGTGTAATGTTATGGTGGTTATCATTAACAGTATTTCTGCAAAAAGGTCTGAAATATGGTGAAAAGGGTAAAGAGTGTTAAAGGAAATAAAAAGATGCTAATACTCATATTATTATTATTGAAGAACTTAGAGGGTATTGAAAATTTATTTCGACTCGAGCAATAATGCACTTTTTAACTGGTCTGAATTAAAGTTTCTGTATAAGCGTTTATGCCAAAGTAATGATGTATACAAATAAATAAAAAAATCCGAAAAGTAAATTCTGTTAATAAAATTTCTTTAATGGTACAATATTTACTAATTAGTGCAATATTTATAGGGTTTAGTTAAATTATTGTAGCTTTATACATATAGAAATGCATATATGTGCACACGCAGTTGGTATTCCGCATTCCCATCTGAGACTACATGCAAAGCAAAGATGGCGGACTGTGATAATTTATTAACTAGTCCGACGAGTGGAACCTGCTGGTACCTTGACGGTTCGTTATATTCCTTCGCAAAGCTCGATACAAAAATCTTGTTTCTTTGGTATACATTTGATCTTTTACAAAAACTTGCAGAAGCAAGATAATTATTTTTTTATATTTTTCATTAATATTAGGAAATTAATTTTCACTAAATCTAAATAATAATAATATAATGTACTAATTCTTATTTAAGTAGAAAAAAAGGAATGTCAAATACTCATGCTTTAAAATATATGAGGAAGCAAAATTTTATTTATTTTAAGACATTCATTTTTGTCCTCAATTTTAAGACGTTTCGGGTGTTTTAATTTTAATCTAATGAAAAAGGATCTTACAAAATTATTAACCAATGAAATTGGCAAAGGAAACTACCAACGCGGACAGTGAGGCGCCACCTGTTCAAAACAAATATGGCCGCTGACAGAGAGTTTATTCAAAGACAGATGAATTTGGTTTTACAATAAAACTTTGTTTCGGAAGTTTTGTCACGATTAAAAGTATGTTAGCTTCAAGCTTAAACAATTTATTTTCATTCACTAAAACTACTCCGTCGTCTAGAAATATGAGAGAGGGTCAAAATATTGTCAATTCTGATATGCGGAGATAGCAATAAAACTAGAGGAAAAATCGGGAATTCCATTGTATATTCACAAAATAAATAATTCTCACTATTATAAAATTATAATTCACTTTCAAAAACACTTTAAATTTTTGTTTTTAAAATAAATAGGTATCGAATTTTTAAACACGTCAATTTTCTCTCTGTCGGCGGCCATATTGAATTTAAACTACCAATAGCTTGAAATAACCGCAAGACGCTTTCTTAATCTTAATGTCTTATGTCTTAAAATAAGACACCTGTTTTTACAGTAGTTATTTTAGAAAGTACATATATTTCCAACCTTATAATTCTGGTCATATTAATTAGAATTTTTATTAGTTGAACTATTCCTTTCCGCTTAATCTAACGAGAATAAAAAATCAATATATAATTTCTGTTGATAGTAATGATGGTAAAGAAACTGGACAATGAAATGTAATAAATTAATTTTATTCGAATTGAGTGATTACAAAACTTTTTTCTCATGCTTTGCTAATTTACATTTCCAAAATTGGATCCCACATTCCTGGCGAAGATTTTTAGCGAAGGTACGATCTGCCACTTTCTCTCTCGGCCTTGCGCGATTCTCTGTCTTGAAACTACATTTCTGAAAATCATATAGAGTGTCCAATTAAAATATACAAATAATTTAAATCGCAACTTCTTTTAAAGACTGCTTGAATTTAAATTTATAAACTTTTATGCAGAGAATGTTTTAAATATTTAAAGTGTTGTATGTTTATCTTTTTTCTTATTATGTTTGTTGATAAATTAACATTTGACATTTCCACACAGACTTGTTAGATTAATAGATTTCTTGAAAACGAGTCCAATGATGCATAACAAATATAAATCGCAATTGATTAAAGTTTCAGAAAAAGTGTTACTTTCAACCTCGATTTGAGACGCGGTAAGTCGCGTTCGTTGAGATGCGTTTAGATTGAAATATTTATTAAATATATTTATGTGTACTTTACATGTCCTTGAAATCATCATAAACCAAAAGCTGTTAATTAAAAATTGAGATAAAATAATCTTGTAATTTTTCTTATGACCTAAATCGTCTTAATATTTTTTATTGTCCATTTGCGCAGTTATTAGCAGTCCAATATCTGATGGTGGTTGGCCAGTTTATATACATTTTGTTGGGGACGAGTAGCCCTCTGGAAAGGAAATTCTCGTTCGTAGCGTGACGTGAAAAAAAATAAAATAAACGCCCAGGGCGCTTCTTTATCGCGGCGCCACCAATACCAAAGGGATTAACCTTGTATCCCTCTCCAGGTACGCTCTATTGCGATTTTATGTATGAAAAACACGTACTTGCCTGCGAAACGGTTGTCTATCTTTAGCCTTCACTTTGCAGATTTGTATTCATAGAATAGAAACAGAATCTAGCAAAACTCGATAAAAACTCAAATATCAAAACTTTTAGAAACAATGAACATTTCAAAGTATTTTATTTTGATTGTAATTTCATTTTGAATTCCAAATTTTAACTAATGTTTAATTTTTAATTAATAAGGGTTGAGTAATTCAGCTGGCCGCCATTTTTCAAGTATTTTCAATACCACAAAATACTTCCAAATGATATTTTATAAAATATTTATTGACCCATTATATCAACCCCCATTGTGTCACAATGGGTCGCTCGGAGACCCACCTCCATTTTTAAGATTTTTTGTGTATAATCTAAATACGTCTTATTTAAAAGTAATTCCAAAAATATAAAAAATTTTATATTCCAGGGGATTACAAAATTTGTATAGAAATTCGGTGGAACCAAAAAACAGTCATACTTTCTTTTTGGTTCGTTTTTAAAAAAGTAAAATTTTCAATAAATTATTTTAAGTACAAAAATGGGAATTAATTCGGGGCAGGTAGATTTTCCTAATGATATTTTAGGTAACCTTGTAGATTCGTTACGAAATATTCAGCATTTTAAGAGAAAGTTTGCTGACTACAATTTGCCTAATATACACCAGTGACTTATTTATTCTACATTGTGTCCTGAAATTATATATTTTCGATGCATGTATTTTATATATATTACACTGCAAAAAGTAGGTATCTTAATTTAAGATATATTTGTAGTCACTTTTAAGATGTTTCCGAAAAGTTAGCAAAAGTATCTTAAAATGCATTAGTTTTCTAAGATGGAAACTGAAATATAAGATACTTTAAATGTTTTAAAAGTGACTACAATGCATTTTAAGATGTTTCTTTTTACAGTGTAAGGGGTCCAAAACAATAATAGAACACAATATAATGATGAAAAATTATTATCAATATGCAATAATTTTCTCTATAATTTTTTTCTCAGATATTTTCTCTGTGTTTTGTATAATTTAACTTAATTGAAACATTTCCCGTTTCTTTAATAGAAACGATTTCATCATTTTTAGATAGCTGAGATTTCTCGGTGAAGAAAATTTATTGCAGATTATTTAATTGCATTCTATTGCCTCTGAGATTATTATCTGCGAGAGACAATCGAAAGGCACGTCATGCTTTTGCGATGTGAATTTGCAGCGTCTTATGCATTGCAACACGATTTTGATCCAAATTGCAAAAGTTCTTTTTTCATGTCAAGTCCATTCAACTGTGAGAAAATATTCCAGTTTTTATATATGTGTATATTTACTTGTACGAATATATATTTATATACAATATTGTATATGTATAATTGTATATTGTATACATATAAAAATTTAGTAATCCACCATCTTTAAATATTTACATTTTTTGTTAGCTATTCTAATATTGGTCGACATATATTCACTGAAAAAACAATAGTTTTTGTTTATGAAAGAACTTTTTTCCGGCATACCTATTTCATCAATTTTAAAAAAATTTTTATCATATTTATACTCTTTGCAGTAAACTACAAATGTTTTAATATTTATAGGATGAAAAGACGTAATAATAAAAAAATATTAAACCCAGAGGAATTTTTTCAGAGACCTCAAATTAATCTTGGTTGAAAAGTTGAATCTTATTTTGTCATCCATAACAAAAATGCGAAATATTTGTTTTATATGGATAATACTTTTTTCCATATATTAATCGTTAATTATAATATGTTTAACCACATAGAAGCAGTTGTGTCGTTTAGCTTCACACGTTTCTTCTTTCTTTTCATTATTTCTTTCTTTATTTCTTTTTTCGCATATTAGAGACTTATTTATATTCATGCCACTTGTAATTAATGATTGAACGTACTCTTGTACATATATTGTATACGTGTATATATACCTATATATAGATGTATGCAAATCAATAATGAAGCGTATAAGATTTATTTAATTGTCTAGTTTTAAATTAACAATAATTCATTTATTTGTTTATGCTTTTACCAACTTATTTATTTATATTAATTAATCTTTTTTTATCTCTGCTGAAAAACTATATTATTAACTATTATATTAATTTATTCTTATAATCTTAATTTTTCAGAACATTAAAATAAAGTAATATAATAAAAATTTTGTATTTTTAATTCATCAAATGAACTTTTGTGAATTCTAGAAATTTATCGCAAAAGAGCAGTTTGTTAAAAACATTAAGTGAAGGCATTGGCATTTAATTGGTATTTGTCAGCGGGTCTGACTCCGTCGAGAGTGACCCTGACATTTAAGAGGATTCATTTTGCATGTTACTTATTCTAGTTATAAATTAAAGGATCTATCACAATAGCTAAGAAAAACCGCAGTCAAGAACATTGTTTACATAATGTGCTTTTTTACACATTGTTGTATACAATATTTTTAAAGGATGTAAGCCTTCTTTTTTGTCCCTTATTGCTACTTCCTTATGATTATGTAAGGTGAGTAAAACCTTATGATTATATTAGCAGAATTTGGTCAGGATTTTATACCGTTATACTTTAAACAACCATATACTATTACTTTCGTTTCAATACATATTGAGTATAATATTTATTGAATAAATTGATTTTTGAACATTTTCCGTCGTATAAATGACTTTTATTCAAAGCGTTATAATCGATACAGTTGCCAAGCAAATACGTAGTTTTTAAGAATTGGAAGGTTGACAGAAATGTGACAAGTTGTGCACTGAAAAAAACTGTTGCATGGTTGTATAACAGATATAATTTAAATTTATTTACACTGCATATTTTAATTTTAATTTATATAATTATAGTATATATTAACGGTTTTGGAATTTAAGTTTTTACACTCGTTACTATAGTTAAGTGAATAAAAATAACAATAATAAAATAGTTGCGAGGCAAAAATTAATAATAATTAATAAAAATTGCATAATTCAATATACTAGATTTGAGTTGTCATTAATCGTATAACCTTCATTCTAACTTTTTTTAAAATCATGTATGACTTTTTTCATAAGATTAAAATCTGTGGCAGTAAGTATTGAGTCTGATGGCCTGTCGTAAGCTCGATGTGCGGGGACTGGTTGTGAGAACATAAAATTTTTTAGATCCTTTTTCGTTTTACCATAAATTAATTTATTTTTAAATAAAACATTTAATAATTGTAATAATAAAATGCATAATAATTGATAATCTATATTGATCCCTTTATACAACTCCGTTTCTATAAAATCAAAACAGACAATTTTGTCGTTTCACGATACTTTCTATCGCTCGGTGATTATTGACTCAGGGTGATTATAAATATTAATATTTTTGAATGAAAGAAATATACGTTTTTAGAAGTTTCTAAAGCAAAAGGCCTTTTTTATTCTGTGTAAAATATGTATATAAAAACATTGCAAAATAAATAGTGCCATAAATAATATATAGGTACAATAAACACCGCTGTTTTGTCAAGTATAAATAATTATCATTTAATACTGTTAAAAGATTTAACTTTTTGGTTTTTAAATAATCTTCATTATAAGCCGGTCAAAATTGAATTTAATTAATGCAATTTTGCACGCATGCATACTAATTAATTTTTATTTATTAAACTGACAAAAACTCTTATACATGCATGTAGGTACTTGTCATTCTTTGTTGATTTTTAAAAAGTATCCGAAATTTAAAATGGCCCTGAAAAGTCTTAAAAGCGAAACATATGTATAAAGTGGCACGAAGGTGAATTTCACTTCTTTCGAAAACTGCTACCACTGCTCGTTTAGTATGTGTCCCTATATGTATAAACACATATATGTATTTACACAAGTGCAAAATGGTGTTCAGTACACTGAACGATTCAGGTTTCAAATATTGATATGCTACTTCCGTTTTCTTTTATTTCTCACATTATAAGACATAAGTTATTTTATACTTTGTATTTGCCTTCAACAGGTATATATATACTAGTAGTTATTTCAAGTTTGAGATGTACTTTTCATTATTTGCATTTATATTTTAACTCAAACTAAAAAACAAAATTTTTATTTTATTTTTTAAAAACTGTAATTTGTAGTTGTTTTCATAAGAAATGGTGGTTGTAGTGGAGGTCGGGGCAAAACGGGGTGCCTGCCTTAATTAGGAAACTAATTAACCAATCATGATTATTTTTTGCATAACATAGCACCGTTACGATAGTTTTTGATAACTGCACTGAGAGAAATAGATGCTACGGGGTACCATCTAGATGGTACCAGATACCATATCTGATCTTAAATATACGGACAAGAATCTAGATGGTACGGGATAGCATCTGTATGGTACGGGTTATCATCTGATAGCATCTGGATGGTACGATGTAGCATCTAGATGGTACCCCGTAGCATCTCTGTTGGTAGAGTATAACATAACCTCTCTACCATCAAAGATAGTAAAGTTCTTACCATCTATTTCTCTCAGTGTGCTTTTGACGATTTTCTTGTCATTTTTGCATTTTATTTAGAACGTGTTTCTAATGTAAATAACAACATTTTATATACTATATAATTTTATTCATGTTCAACAATGATTACACTTGTAGTTAAGCAATTGTTTATTCCTGTTTAGAAACTCAATTTTTGGAAATTAATTTTTAAATGAAATTCCGTACGTGGGTGCAAGACGGGGTATAGAAAGTCAGGGCATGATAATAAACTGAAAACCAATTATTTTCTTATTTTATAAAAAAAATACTGTTTTTGGTGATTTTACACACTATATTTATAATTTTTTGTTATATGTTATATGTTTTTGAGGTTAGCTTTGTAATTTAATTTTACATGAGGCAATTATAATTGCGCATTAAATAGGTAGGTTTTTGTACTACCCCATCTTATCCCAACGATTGGCAAAATGGAAAATTTTAATTCTTTCACTTATTATTAATTTTATATTTAATTAAGTAACAGATGTTCCAAATATGACTTAGTCATGGAAGACTGATTACTAAAGATTATTATTATATAATAAATAATATATTGTTGAATCAATAATGTTAGTTTTATTGAGCTTCAAATACTCCATCTTGCGCCCCCACCTCCCCTAAATTCTTCATATGCAAAGTATAGCAATACTGCCTCAAATAGTTTTCTATTCACTGTAAGATTATATATTATTTATATTTTGTAGAAAAGTATCTTGATGTAATCAAAATTATAAGAAAACTCATTTTTAATTGTAGTTTCAATATACTGTTTAGATTGAAACTTTTTTGGTTTGAGAATTTGCGAAGGTAGGCGTGAATTTTTCAATAAACGAGCAACGCTCCAAGGTATATCGGGATCAATGACACGCCCGCAGATTCTTGAGGCATCCTCCACGACCTACGTATGGATACCATGCAGAATTCCAACAACCTTACCCGACTTCTCAGCAGGACCTACTGGTTTCTATTTATATACATATACACCACCAATGAAGTCTTGCTCTATACACATTAATCCTGGAAGCACGCAATTTTCAGAAACTCGCATCCTATACATCTATATTTTAAAAAAAATATTTCTATTTGAATTTATTTTTTTCTTTGTGTATGCATAAATTTAAATTTGCAGTGTACTTAAAAGAAATTTTACAATTTCTATCTTCTTCAATTTTATTTTTCACTTTTATTATTTTATTTTGTCATTTTTGAGACGCATGAGAATCACAAAAAATGTTTGGGACAGAATTCCAAATTGTTAGAAATTTATGCAGGTAAGAGAATTTCCCTACAATTTCCATAAATGCTTAGCGTTCATATTTCCCAAATATGATGCTAGTTGCACCCATATTATTTGAAAGTAAGTATTGCAAATCACAGTCGCGTTTTTCGGACACTCATTGCCTCAAAAACTAAACTCACAATAAAAAATGTCCTTTTGCTCAAAGTTTAATTTTGATAAGGAATCCCAAAATTATTTCACTTTGCAAACTCTTCTATTTATTATGATTCTTCTTTTGCAAAATAAATAATTAAGTATATCAAAGTAGTGCGTATAATATTTCTTTCTCTTTTATTTTCACCATGTAAACCCTTTATGGGTTTAGTCTCAATGACTAATCTCCTGCTTGAAAAGTTTGAATCTCATAGAAAAACACCGGGCTAGCAGATCAGAGAAGCGGTTATCATTACAAGAACTAACCGTATCCGCACTTGCTCAACCTCCGTGACTGCGGATCCAGACGCTTCGTCATCTGAGCCATATCAGCGATTAATGCGTATACTATTTTTGACAATTTCTTTGCAGAAATGAAAAAATGAAGTCTCTCAAATGATTGGGGAACTAGCAGATGCCTAATCGAACTACCAGTTGCCAGAAAAAAGTAGATATAAGGCAGAGAATTATGTGAAACTCCTCAAATTCGTTTATCTAATATACAAGTAGAGAAAGGGAGTTTAGGGTAAGACACAGTCACTGAAGACTGTTGTTTCCCTGTTTTTTACTTTTGCGTTTTTTTATTTTACTTTCTGAACCAACACCCAAGCAGCACGTAATATTACATGAATATCACAGTGATATCATATTGTAATATTGGTAATATTACTGTCATTTTGACGTGATATTGAAATGTCCGCCTCAAGGTAATATTACAAGTAATATTACGGTAATGTTTCAAGTAATATTACAGTGGTATTTAGGTAATATTATAGTGATATTAAGGTAATATTACAAATTTATTTTACATTAAATAAAATATTTAAAAAACTTTGAGCTCAGTCGGGGTTCGAACACTCAAAGTTCGACATGTATTACCTTTAATTCTCTTTGGTACAATATAAAAACATCTTCTGAACTTTATTCCAAGAGCTAGTTGGCCGAGAGGTACAAGGCGTATTTGCGCTGTGTCGAACCTTGAGTGTTTGAACCCCGACTGAGCCCAAAGTTTTTAAAATAAATTATTTAATGTCAAATAAAGTAATATTACCTCAATATCACTGCAATATATTACTTGTAATATTACCTTGAGGCAGACATTTCAATATCGTAATATTACCAATATTACAACATGATATCACTGTGATATTCATGTAATGTACGTGCTGCTTAAGTAGTGAGGTGCTCCTTGCTCGACTCAGGAGACAAGAAGCACTTTTATCATGAAAGATGATTAAATTCGATCTAGTTAAGACACCAAGTATGGGTTACCGTAAGACACTCTTAGGATATTACAAGGACAAATGTCTTACTGTAAAATATTTATAAGACATTTGCTATTGCAGTGTATTTGACGTAAAATCTCGTCAAAAGCGTTCTGATATTTAAATTGTTCAAAGTTGTTTTAACCATTAAAAGTACACATAATTAATACACAGTATTATTGTTAAAATAGATTCACATAAAGTCAAATCTTTGAGGCGCATGAATATTCCCTAAATCTCATTTAGCCTAAATCCCATTAAGCCTAAAATCAAAAAGCCTATAATGCATTCAGCCAAAATTCCATTTAACCTAAATTGCATATAACCTAAATTTCATTTAACCTAAATCGCGTTTAACCGAAACTCCATTAAACCTAAATTTCATTTTACCTAAATCCCATTCAATCTAAATTCCATTTAACCTAAATCTCATTTAACCTAAATTCCATTAAACCTAAATCTCATTTAACCTAAATCTCATTTAGTATAAATTCCATTTAACCTAAAATGCATTCAGCCTAAATCTCACTTCACCTAAATCCCATTTAACCTAAATCTCATTTAACATAAATTCCACTTAACCTAAATCCCATTTAACCTAAATTCCATTTAACCTAAATCCCATTTAACCTAAATTCCATTTAACCTAAAACGCATTCAGCCTGAATCTGACTTCACCTAAATCCCATTTAACCTAAATCTCATTTAACCTAAATTCCATTTAACCTAAATCCCATTTAACCTAAAACGCATTTAGTCTAAATTCCATTAAACCTAAAATGCATTCAGCCTAAATCTCACTTCACCTAAATCCCATTTAACCTAAATCTCATTTAACCTAAATTCCACTTAACCCATTAAGGACGGGAAGTACACAAATTTGACATGGAGTTTAGTATTATTTTTTAGTGTTAGAAGAGAATGAAAAAAAATTTACTCAACCTATTTTATATAGATTAGACATCGCTCTTTCGAATTTTGCAATAAAAAATTATGTATTTTCATAAATAAACAAGTTACAAGCAGTTTTTTAATAAAAAACACGTTTTTTTCAGTTTTTTTTTCATTTATGAATTCTTTTGGACCCTTTATGGTAGAGGAATATCTTTGACTGATACAAATATCGCGGCAAGGATGTTTAATCTACAAGAAACCACAATAGTAAAAGTTACATTTCAAAATGGCGGACACAAAATGGCGACTGAAGTGGGTTTTTTTTTTTTAAATCATGGACTGGTATTGGAAATTGTACAAACCTGATAGTTTTTCACAAAACTCGGTATGTGAATATTTTTGATTTCGCTGGTGCAGAATTTTCAATTAAACTTTCAAAATTCAAAATGGCGGATCCAAAATGGCGGACAAATTTTTAAAAATCTAACAATTTTGCTTGAAACTTATTACTCGGGGGTTTTTGGGGTCGCTGATTACGAATCTAAAGTCAGATTTTCAAAATTCAAAATAGCGGATCCAAAATGGCGGACAAATTTTTCAAAATCTAACAATTTTGCTTGAAACTTATTACTCGGGGGTTTTTGGGGTCGCTGATTACGAATCTAAATTCAGATTTTCAAAATTCAAAATGGCTGATCGAATATGGCAGACGAATTTTGAAAAAGCTACTTATTCCGGTTGAAGTTTAATACTCTGGACTATATTTACAGTTGTCAAATATTAAAAGAATGTTTCATTGCAAAATTAGGATAAAACGGCATGACAGTAAATAAATTATAACTTTCTATTTAGATATATATTGTAGACCTTTTTACATAAATAATTCGGACGATTCTTTGTAGCCATTGGTCTTTAAAAAAAAAAAATTATGAGAGAAATTTATAAAAAACAATTATTTAGAAAAAATAAGTGTTTTATGTAAACCAGAAAAAAAATTTGGAACGCTGGCAATAATTTGTTTAAATAATTATCAGCATCATATAAGAATGTGTATTTACACTTCAAAACACTGACAGAATACCGAACTGTAAAGGTAGGAAAAAAATACATAGACAAAGCTAAATTTTAATAAAAGTTTATAAACAACTATTAATTGTTTAAACAATTAAAAAAATAATAATTACATAGTGTATTTCAATATTTCTTTCTTTCTGTTTATAGCTCAACAGCTTGAAAAATTAGTTAAAATTAATTTCTCAGTGCATTAGGACGAAATTAATAATAAACAACATTTATTTGTTTAAATAATTAAGGATAATAGTTTGAAACTAATTTTGGCTAATCTCTTGGTGTTTGAAACATAAAAAGTTGGTAGATTTAAAAAATGTAGCTTTCTTACTTTTTTTTTATAACAATTATTATACATTAACAATTAAAACGACTTAAATAAATAAAAATTGGATGTATTATTAGTAAATGTTCAAAGCCTGGGACTATAACTAATGATTATTACAAATATGCCTGTAAAGAAGCTTATCTTTACTAATTTTATGAAATTTAGTTTTTTGAAAATACCCGCAAAAGCTTAGTGCTAGTCCTCCCGATAGATGGATGTCGCATTCTCACAACTGCAAGCAATTAATTTTTATGCGTGTTCATTTCATTATTCATGATCAGCGACCCCCAGAACCCCCGAGTAACAAGTTTCGTGCAAAATAGGTAGCTTTTTCAAAAATTCGTCTGCCATTGTATGCCATTCGATCAGCCATTTTGAATTTTGAAAATCTGAAGTTAGATTCGTAATCGGCGACCCCAAAAACCCCCGAGTAACAAGTTTCAAGCGAATCAAAATATTTTTCGAAATTTCGGCCACCATATTGGATCCGCCATTTTGAATTTTGAAAATCTGACTTTAGATTCGTAATCAGCGACCCCAAAAACCCCCGTGTAATAAGTTTCAAGCAAAATTGTTAGATTTTTAAAAATTTGTCCGCCATTTTGGATCCGCTATTTTGAATTTTGAAAATCTGATTTTAGATTTGTAATCAGCGACCTCAAAAACCCCCGAGTAACAAGTTTCAAGCAAAATAAGTGTCTTTTTCAAAATTCGTCCGTCATATTAAATCCGCCATTTTGAATTTTAAAAATCTGACTTTAGATTCGTAATCAGCGACACCAAAAACCCCCGAGTAATAAGTTTCAAGCGAAATTGTTAGATTTTTAAAAATTTGTCCGCCATTTTGGATGCGCCATTTTGAATTTTGAAAGTTTAATTGAAAATTCTGCACCAGCGAAATCAAAAATATTCACATACCGAGTTTTGTGAAAAACTATCAGGTTTGAACGATTTCCAATACTAGTCCATGATTTAAAAAAAAAAACCCCACTTCAGTCGCCATTTTGTGTCCGCCATTTTCAAATGTTGCTTTTACCATTGTGGTTTCTTGTAGATTAAAGATCCTTGCCGTGATATTTGTATCAGTCAAAGATATTCCTCTACCATAAAATGTCCAAAAAAATTCATAAATGAAAAAAAACTGAAAAAAACGTGTTTTTTTTAAAAAAACTGCTTGTAACTTGTTTATTTATGAAAATACATAATTTTTTATTGCAAAATTCGAAAGAGCGATGTCTAATCTATATAAAATAGGTTGAGTAAATTTTTTTTCATTCTCTTCTAACACTAAAAAATAATACTAAACTCCATGTCAAATTTGTGTACTTCCCGTCCTTAATGGGTTAATCTACGTCCCATTTAACCTAAAACGCATTTAGTCTAAATTCCATTTAACCTAAAACGCATTGAGCCTAAATCTCACTTCACCTAAATCCCATTTAACCTAAAACTTTTTTTAATTTAAGGATAAATATAGTTGAATCAAGTAAAGTTTTAGGTTAAGTGTGATTTAGATGAAGTGTGATTTAGGCTCAATGCGTTTTAGGTTAAATGGAATTTAGGTTAAATGGAATTTAGACTAAATGCGTTTTAGGTTAAATGGGATTTAGATTAAGTGGAATTTAGGTTAAATGAGATTTAGGTTAAATGGGATTTAGGTGAAGTGAGATTTAGGCTGAATGAATTTTAGGTTAAATGGAATTTAGACTAAATGTGTTTTAGGTTAAATGGGATTTAGGTTAAGTGGAATTTAGTTTAAATGAGATTTAGGTTAAATGGAATTTAGGTTATGTGGGATTTAGGTTAAATGGGATTTAGGTGAAGTGAGATTTAGGCTGAATGCATTTTAGGTTTAATGGAATTTAGACTAAATGCGTTTTAGGTTAAATGGAATTTAGGTTAAATGGGATTTAGGTTAAATGGAATTTAGGTTATGTGGGATTTAGGTTATGTGGAATTTATGTTAAATGATATTTAGGTTAAATGGGATTTAGGTGAAGTGAGATTTAGGCTGAATGCATTTTAGGTTAAATGGAATTTAGAATAAATGCGTTTTAGGTTAAATGGGATTTAGGTTAAGTGAAATTTAGGTTAAATGAGATTTAGGTTAAACGGAATTTATGTTAAATGGGATTTAGGCTGAATGCATTTTAGGTGAAATGGAATTTAGACTAAATGCGTTTTAGGTTAAATGGGATTTAGGTTAAGTGGAATTTAGGTTAAATGAGATTTAGGTTAAATGGGATTTAGGTTAAATGGGATTTTGGTTAAATGGGATTTAGGTTAAATGGAATTTAGGTTAAACGGAAATTAGGTTAAATGGAATTTCGGTAAAATGAGATTTAGGTTAAATGAGATTTAGGTTAAATGGGATTTAGGTGAAGTGAGATTTAGGCTGAATGCATTTTAGGTTAAATGGAATTTAGAATAAATGCGTTTTAGGTTAAATGGGATTTAGGTTAAGTGGAATTTAGGTTAAATGAGATTTAGGTTAAACGGAATTTATGTTAAATGGGATTTAGGCTGAATGCATTTTAGGTTAAATGGAATTTAGACTAAATGCGTTTTAGGTTAAATGGGATTTAGGTTAAGTGGAATTTAGGTTAAATGAGATTTAGGTTAAATGGGATTTAGGTGAAGTGAGATTTAGGCTGAATGCATTTTAGGTTAAATGGAATTTATACTAAATGCGTTTTAGGTTAAATGGGATTTAGGTTAAATGGAATTTAGGTTAAATGAGATTTAGGTTAAACGGAATTTAGGTTAAATGGGATTTTGGTTAAATGGGATTTAGGTTAAATGGAATTTAGGTTAAATGGAATTTAGGTTAAATGGAATTTCGGTAAAATGAGATTTAGGTTAAATGAGATTTAGGTTAAATGGAATTTAGATTGAATGGGATTTAGGTAAAATGAAATTTAGGTTTAATGGAATTTAGGTTAAACGCGATTTAGGTTAAATGGAATTTAGGTTAAATGGAATTTTGGCTGAATGCATTTTAGGCTTTTTGATTTTAGGCTTAATGGGATTTAGGCTAAATGAGATTTAGGGAATATTCATGCGCCTCAAATCTTTTGACCATATGTGACCGTGTCTAAGATAACGAGGCTTATGACAATTATTTGTAATCAGCGACCATAAATTTCCCCTTGTAACAAGATTCAAGCAAATCCAATTAGTTTGAAAAAATTTCGTCCGCCATATTGGATCCGCCATTTTGAATTTTTAAAAAGTAACTTCAGATTCGTAATCAGCAACCATAAAAATCCTTGTATAACAAGTTTTATAAAAGTCCCTTACTTTTTTCGATTTTGTGCACAAGGCTATGTACATTACCTAAAAATTCACTTTAAATCCTTAAAATAAGAATTCTTTCTTTTTACAGTGATAAAATTACACAGACCCACAAAAAATTTTTTTGTCCGAGACACTACACCTTAGACAAAAAGGTAAAGTATCTTAATTTAAGATATTTTTGTCCAATTTAAGACACCATGTTTTTGCAGTGTACGTACTTTCTTTACTGAATCCGAATCCATTATTCAGAATAATCAAAATGGTTAAAAAAAATTTAGAATGATAATATCAAAAAACTGCTTAAAAGCCCCAAAAAATAAAAAAATAAAATTTCTTTTGTCTCAATATCCTAGTCTATTCCTACGTATTTTTCTCCGCTAAATCTGAATCCGAAGTTAGAATTGCCAGATTGGTTTAACTTTTTGAGATAATCTCAAAAAACTGATCAAAACTTTTCTGAACTTTCCTTTTCTAGCAAAAGGTTCGCAACATTAAAATTCATAATTCACGCAGCTTACCAAATAAAACTTGTCCAAGACATAAGATCTTTTACAAGAACACTGACTCGCACAACATGTTGGACTGATTCGCATAAGGCTGGTTCCATTTCAAATCATACAGGTCGAATTTGTTCAAAATTCAAAATCAGGTTTAACATGATTTTTATTGTTTTTTAGGGCAAATAATAAGACACGTATTTTTTTGTTTTGAGAAAAAAAATTTTTTCGCAGAGTTACGAGCATTTGAAAGTTTTAGGACAAAGAGTGATTTTTGAACGAAAACGCTAACAAATTTTTTTAAAATCACTCTAGTTTTTTCAAAAAATTATATTTTTTAATTTTGTTTTCTGATTTTACTTATGTTTTAGGTACTCTTTCTTAGAAATTTTGAAAATTTAAAAAATTTTGAAAATTAACAAAATGGCAGCCATTTTTTGAAAAATCAAAAAACTCAAATTTCTCAAAAACGTAATTTTTTATTTTTTTGAAATTTTTTTTGTAGTTACTAAATAACAAAAAAAAAATTTTCCAATAGGTTTAATGTGCGCTAAAACACTGTGAAAGGCTCAAGAATTTTTTTTGTGAAAATTATAAAAGGCATTACTTTTGCTAAACCAGCGCCATAAATTATTCCATTTTTTTTTATTTTAGTAATGTTTGACTAATGTTTGACATGCTTTTTCTTGACAAATTAAGGAATTTCAAAAATTTTTAAAATGTCCATTTTTCAAAAATAAAAATGCTTAATTTTCGCAAAAACAATATTTTTTATTTCTTTAAAATTTGTTTTCATTTCCTAGATAGAAAAAGGAATTAAAAAATATATTTCTCTAAATAAAAAATAGTTGGAAATTTTTGTTATCTAGTAACTACAAAAAAAATTTCAAAAAAATAAAAAATTACGTTTTTGAGAAATTTGAGTTTTTTGATATTTCCAAAAATGTCCGCCATTTTGTTAATTTTCAAAATTTTTTAAATTTTCAAAATTGCTAAGAAAGAGCACATAAAACATAAGTAAAACCAAGAAATAGAATAATTATATGAATAATATATGGCGCTGTATTAGTCACAATAATGACTTTTATAATTTTTACAAAAAAAAATTCTTGCGCCTTTCACAGTGTTTTAGCGCACATTAAACCTATTGGAAAAAATTATTTTTGTTATCTACTAACTACAAAGAAAAATTAAAAAAAAAAAATTACGTTTTTGAGAAATTTGAGTTTTTTGATTTTTCAAAAAATGGCCGCCATTTTGTTAATTTTCAAAATTTTTAAATTTTCAAAATTTCTAAGAAAGAGCACCTAAAACATAAGTAAAATCAGAAAACAAAATTAAAAAATATAATTTTTTGAAAAAACTAGAGTGATTTTAAAAAAATTTGTTAGCGTTTTCGTTCAAAAATCACTCTTTGTCCTAAAACTTTCAAATGCTCGTAACTCTGCGAAAAAAAATTTTTTCTCAAAACAAAAAAATACGTGTCTCATTATTTGCCCTAAAAAACAATAAAAATCATGTTAAACATGATTTTGAATTTTGAACAAATTCGACCTGTATGATTTGAAATGGAACCAGCCATAAGAATATAGTGGATTCCTCATGCATTTAGGCGACCCAACTAACCCTGGTCAAAACGACCCCACTGACCCCGCCTGTGTTTTTTAAATATTTGATGTTTTTCTATCGATACTGCAAATATAAATAAAAATCTCTTCATTATCTTTTAAAAGGAACTATTCAAAGAGCAAAATTTAATAATTAAGCTTTTTCTTAAACTATTACTCAGGAAGATATAACAAAAGAACCAAGTGAGTAAAAATTTACTTTGGAGTATCAAAATTTGTTTTTCTTATGTTTACTCCACATAAATGATGATATAATAATGAAACTTGGCACAAACTAATAACATTTGAGTAAACTGCAATGACCCAATCTACCCCTAACCCAACTATCCCCGGTCTCCCCTACAAGACGGGGTACCTAAGGTTTGAAGCTCAATAAAACTAACATTATCGATTCAAAAATATATTATTTATTATAATAATAATCTTTGATAATCAGTCTTCCATGACTAAGTCTTATTTGGAACATTTGTTACTTAATTAAATATAAAATTAAGGATAAGTAACAAAATTCAAATTTTTCATTTTATCAAACGTGGGGGTAAGATGGGGTATAGTATAAAAATCAACCTATTTTTGTCTACAAATTTAGCAATGTGGCGACTAGACTGAAGTGACTTTCTTTTGTAAAATATTACCCTAGTGTACCAAATCTTTAAAAATAGGCCGAATTTAATAAAACTTGGTTCCTGTGGGTTTTTGGGGTCCCTGAGTATGAATCTGAAGTCACTTTTTAAACATCCAATATGGCGGAGGAAAATTCAATTTTTAATTCAATTTTCACGAAACTTGGTACATAGAGGTTTTTGGGGGAATCTGAAGTCATTTTTCAAAAATTCAAGATGGCGGATTCAAAATGGCGATCAAAAATAAAAAAATTTCAATTTAATTTTATGAAACGTGGTATATAGGGGTTTTTATTGGGTTGAAGAACGTAACGTTAAAAAATTAACGAAATTTTTTTTTTTTTTTTAGTCTTTTTGGATAAAAAAAAATTAAAAATAAAAAAAAAAACATTCTCACGATGAAAAATTAGTCAGAAAATACTTTTAATCTACAAAAACCGCATTTTTCGCGTTTTCCAAATATTAACAGATAAATTTCCCACAAAAAAATCGATTTTCGCCACTTGACTCTAATGGCACTTTAAAGGACTTAAAAAAAAGTACCCATAAAAAAAATAAAATTAAAAATCGACTTTTCGGAAGGGGGTCGTAGAGACGAAAAACCGCATTTTTCGTGATTTCTTGACATTAACGATTAAATTTCCCACAGAAAAATCTATTTTCGCCACTTGACTCTAATGTCACTTTAAAGGACTTAAAAAAAGGTACCAATAAAAAAAATAAAATTAAAAATCGACTTTTCGGAAGGGGGTCGTAGAGACGAAAAACCGCATTTTTCGTGATTTCTTGACATTAACGATTAAATTTTCCACAGAAAAATCGATTTTCGCCACTTGACTCTAATCGCACTTTAAAGGACTTAAAAAAAGGTACCAATAAAAAAAATAAAATTAAAAATCGACTTTTCGGAAGGGGGTCGTAGAGACGAAAAACCGCATTTTTTGACATTAACGATTAAATTTTCCACAGAAAAATCGATTTTCGCCACTTGACTCTAATGGCACTTTAAAGGACTTAAAAAAAGGTACCAATAAAAAAAATAAAATTAAAAATCGACTTTTCGGAAGGGGGTCGTAGAGACGAAAAACCGCATTTTTCGTGATTTCTTGACATTAACGATTAAATTTCTCACAGAAAAATCTATTTTCGCCACTTGACTCTAATGGCACTTTAAAGGACTTAAAAAAAGTTATCAATAAAAAAAATAAAATTAAAAATCCACTTTTCGGAACGGGGTCGTAGAGACGAAAAACCGCATTTTTTGACATTAACGATTAAATTTCCCACAGAAAAATCTATTTTCGCCACTTGACTCTAATGGCACTTTAAAGGACCTAAAAAAAGGTACCAATAAAAAAAATAAAATTAAAAATCGACTTTTCGGAAGGGGGTCGTAGAGACGAAAAACCGCATTTTTTGACATTAACGATTAAATTTCCCACAGAAAAATCTATTTTCGCCACTTGACTCTAATGGCACTTTAAAGGACTTAAAAAAAGTTATCAATAAAAAAAATAAAATTAAAAATCGACTTTTCGGAAGGGGGTCGTAGAGACGAAAAACCGCATTTTTCGTGATTTCTTGACATTAACGATTAAATTTCCCACAGAAAAATCGATATTCGCCACTTGACTCTAATGGCACTTTCAAGGACTTAAAAAAAGGTACCAATAAAAAAAATAAAATTAAAAATCGACTTTTCGGAAGGGGGTCGTAGAGACGAAAAACCGCATTTTTCGTGATTTCTTGACATTAACGATTAAATTTCCCACAGAAAAATCTATTTTCGCCACTTGACTCTAATGGCACTTTAAAGGACTTAAAAAAAGTTATCAATAAAAAAAATAAAATTAAAAATCCACTTTTCGGAAGGGGGTCGTAGAGACGAAAAACCGAATTTTTCGTGATTTCTTGACATTAACGATTAAATTTCCCACAGAAAAATCTATTTTCGCCACTTGACTGTAATGGCACTTTAAAGGACTTAAAAAAAGTTATCAATAAAAAAAATAAAATTAAAAATCCACTTTTCGGAAGGGGGTCGTAGAGACGAAAAACCGCATTTTTTGACATTAACGACTAATTTCCCACAGAAAAATCTATTTTCGCCACTTGACTCTAATGGCACTTTAAAGGACTTAAAAAAAGGTACCAATAAAAAAAATAAATTTAAAAATCGACTTTTCGGAAGGGGGTCGTAGAGACGAAAAACCGCATTTTTTGACATTAACGATTAAATTTCCCACAGAAAAATCTATTTTCGCCACTTGACTCTAATGGCACTTTAAAGGACTTAAAAAAAGTTACCTATAATTAAAATAAAATTAAAAATCGACTTGTCGAAAGGGGGTCGTAGAGACGAAAAACCGCATTTTCTTGACATTAACGATTAAATTTTCCACAGAAAAATCGTTTTTCGCCACTTGACTCTAATGGCACTTTAAAGGACATAAAAAAAAGTACCCATAAAAAAAATAAAATTAAAAATCGACTTGTCGAAAGGGGGTCGTAGAGACGAAAAACCGCATTTTCTTGACATTAACGATTAAATTTCCCACAGAAAAATCGATTTTCGCCACTTGACTCTAATGGCACTTTAAAGGACATAAAAAAAAGTACCCATAAAAAAAATAAAATTGAAAATCGACTTTTCGGAAGGGGGTCGTAGAGACAAAAACCGAATTTTTCGTGATTTCTTGACATTAACGATTAAATTTCCCACAGAAAAATCTATTTTCGCCACTTGACTCTAATGGCACTTTAAAGGACTTAAAAAAAGTTATCAATAAAAAAAATAAAATTAAAAATCCACTTTTCGGAAGGGGGTCGTAGAGACGAAAAACCGCATTTTTTGACATTAACGATTAAATTTCCCACAGAAAAATCTATTTTCGCCACTTGACTCTAATGGCACTTTAAAGGACTTAAAAAAAGGTACCAATAAAAAAAATAAATTTAAAAATCGACTTTTCGGAAGGGGGTCGTAGAGACGAAAAACCGCGATTTTTGACATTAACGATTAAATTTCCCACAGAAAAATCTATTTTCGCCACTTGACTCTAATGGCACTTTAAAGGACTTAAAAAAAGTTATCAATAAAAAAAATAAAATTAAAAATCGACTTTTCGGAAGGGGGTCGTAGAGACGAAAAACCGCATTTTTCGTGATTTCTTGACATTAACGATTAAATTTCCCACAGAAAAATCGATATTCGCCACTTGACTCTAATGGCACTTTCAAGGACTTAAAAAAAGGTACCAATAAAAAAAATAAAATTAAAAATCGACTTTTCGGAAGGGGGTCGTAGAGACGAAAAACCGCATTTTTCGTGATTTCTTGACATTAACGATTAAATTTCCCACAGAAAAATCTATTTTCGCCACTTGACTCTAATGGCACTTTAAAGGACTTAAAAAAAGTTATCAATAAAAAAAATAAAATTAAAAATCCACTTTTCGGAAGGGGGTCGTAGAGACGAAAAACCGAATTTTTCGTGATTTCTTGACATTAACGATTAAATTTCCCACAGAAAAATCTATTTTCGCCACTTGACTCTAATGGCACTTTAAAGGACTTAAAAAAAGTTATCAATAAAAAAAATAAAATTAAAAATCCACTTTTCGGAAGGGGGTCGTAGAGACGAAAAACCGCATTTTTTGACATTAACGATTAAATTTCCCACAGAAAAATCTATTTTCGCCACTTGACTCTAATGGCACTTTAAAGGACTTAAAAAAAGGTACCAATAAAAAAAATAAAATTAAAAATCGACTTTTCGGAAGGGGGTCGTAGAGACGAAAAACCGCATTTTTTGACATTAACGATTAAATTTCCCACAGAAAAATCTATTTTCGCCACTTGACTCTAATGGCACTTTAAAGGACTTAAAAAAAGTTACCTATAATTAAAATAAAATTAAAAATCGACTTGTCGAAAGGGGGTCGTAGAGACGAAAAACCGCATTTTCTTGACATTAACGATTAAATTTTCCACAGAAAAATCGTTTTTCGCCACTTGACTCTAATGGCACCTTAAAGGACTTAAAAAAAGGTACCAATAAAAAAAATAAAATTAAAAATCGACTTTTCGGAAGGGGGTCGTAGAGTAGAAAAACCGCATTTTTCGTCATTTCTTGACATTAACGATTAAATTTCCCACAGAAAAATCGATTTTCGCCACTTAACTCTAATGGCACTTTAAAGGACTTAAAAAAAAGTACCCATAAAAAAAATAAAATTAAAAATCGACTTTTCGGAAGGGGGTCGTAGAGACGAAAAACCGCATTTTTCGTGATTTCTTGACATTAACGATTAAATTTCCCACAGAAAAATCTATTTTCACCACTTGACTCTAATGGCACTTTAAAGGACTTAAAAAAAGGTACCAATAAAAAAAATAAAATTAAAAATCGACTTTTCGGAAGGGGGTCGTAGAGACGAAAAACCGCATTTTTCGTGATTTCTTGACATTAACGATTAAATTTTCCACAGAAAAATCGATTTTCGCCACTTGACTCTAATGGCACTTTAAAGGACTTAAAAAAAGTTATCAATAAAAAAAATAAAATTAAAAATCCACTTTTCGGAAGGGGGTCGTAGAGACGAAAAACCGCATTTTTTGACATTAACGATTAAATTTCCCACAGAAAAATCTATTTTCGCCACTTGACTCTGCTGGCACTTTAAAGGACTTAAAAAAAGTTATCAATAAAAAAAATAAAATTAAAAATCGACTTTTCGGAAGGGGGTCGTAGAGACGAAAAACCGCATTTTTCGTGATTTCTTGACATTAACGATTAAATTTCCCACAGAAAAATCAATATTCGCTACTTGACTCGAATGGCACTTTAAAGGACTTAAAAAAAGGTACCAATAAGAAAAATAAAATTAAAAATCGTCTTTTCGGAAGGGGGTCGTAGAGTAGAAAAACCGCATTTTTCGTGATTTCTTGACATTAACGATTAAATTTCCCACAGAAAAATCGATTTTCGCCACTTGACTCTGATGGCACTTTAAAGGACTTCAAAAAGTTATCAATAAAAAAAAATAAAATTAAAAATCCACTTTTTGGAAGGGGGTCGTAGAGACGAAAAACCGCATTTTTCGTCATTTCTTGACATTAACGATTAAATTTCCCACAGAAAAATCGATATTCGCCACTTGACTCTAATGTCACTTTAAAGGACTTAAAAAAAAGTACCCATAAAAAAAATAAAATTAAAAATCGACTTTTCGGAAGGGGGTCGTAGAGACGAAAAACCGCATTTTTCGTGATTTCTTGACATTAACGATTAAATTTTCCACAGAAAAATCGATTTTCGCCACTTGACTCTAATGGCACTTTAAAGGATTTAAAAAAAGGTACCAATAAGAAAAATAAAATTAAAAATCGACTTTTCGGAAGGGGGTCGTAGAGACGAAAAACCGCATTTTTTGACATTAACGATTAAATTTCCCACAGAAAAATCTATTTTCGCCACTTGACTCTAATGGCACTTTAAAGGACTTAAAAAAAGTTATCAATAAAAAAATTAAAATTAAAAATCCAATTTTCGGAAGGGGGTCGTAGAGACGAAAAACCGAATTTTTCGTGATTTCTTGACATTAACGATTAAATTTCCCACAGAAAAATCTATTTTCGCCACTTGACTCTAATGGCACTTTAAAGGACTTAAAAAAAGTTATCAATAAAAAAAATAAAATTAAAAATCCACTTTTCGGAAGGGGGTCGTAGAGACGAAAAACCGCATTTTTTGACATTAACGATTAAATTTCCCACAGAAAAATCTATTTTCGCCACTTGACTCTAATGGCACTTTAAAGGACTTAAAAAAAGTTATCAATAAAAAAAATAAAATTAAAAATCCACTTTTCGGAAGGGGGTCGTAGAGACGAAAAACCGCATTTTTTGACATTAACGATTAAATTTCCCACAGAAAAATCGATATTCGCCACTTGACTCTAATGGCACTTTCAAGGACTTAAAAAAAGGTACCAATAAAAAAAATAAAATTAAAAATCGACTTTTCGGAAGGGGGTCGTAGAGACGAAAAACCGCATTTTTCGTGATTTCTTGACATTAACGATTAAATTTCCCACAGAAAAATCTATTTTCGCCACTTGACTCTAATGGCACTTTAAAGGACTTAAAAAAAGTTATCAATAAAAAAAATAAAATTAAAAATCCACTTTTCGGAAGGGGGTCGTAGAGACGAAAAACCGAATTTTTCGTGATTTCTTGACATTAACGATTAAATTTCCCACAGAAAAATCTATTTTCGCCACTTGACTCTAATGGCACTTTAAAGGACTTAAAAAAAGTTATCAATAAAAAAAATAAAATTAAAAATCCACTTTTCGGAAGGGGGTCGTAGAGACGAAAAACCGCATTTTTTGACATTAACGATTAAATTTCCCACAGAAAAATCTATTTTCGCCACTTGACTCTAATGGCACTTTAAAGGACTTAAAAAAAGGTACCAATAAAAAAAATAAAATTAAAAATCGACTTTTCGGAAGGGGGTCGTAGAGACGAAAAACCGCATTTTTTGACATTAACGATTAAATTTCCCACAGAAAAATCTATTTTCGCCACTTGACTCTAATGGCACTTTAAAGGACTTAAAAAAAGTTACCTATAATTAAAATAAAATTAAAAATCGACTTGTCGAAAGGGGGTCGTAGAGACGAAAAACCGCATTTTCTTGACATTAACGATTAAATTTTCCACAGAAAAATCGTTTTTCGCCACTTGACTCTAATGGCACCTTAAAATACTTAAAAAAAGGTACCAATAAAAAAAATAAAATTAAAAATCGACTTTTCGGAAGGGGGTCGTAGAGACGAAAAACCGCATTTTTCGTGATTTCTTGACATTAACGATTAAATTTCCCACAGAAAAATCGATTTTCGCCACTTGACTCTAATGGCACTTTAAAGGACATAAAAAAAAGTACCCATAAAAAAAATAAAATTAAAAATCGACTTGTCGAAAGGGGGTCGTAGAGACGAAAAACCGCATTTTCTTGACATTAACGATTAAATTTCCCACAGAAAAATCGATTTTCGCCACTTGACTCTAATGGCACTTTAAAGGACATAAAAAAAAGTACCCATAAAAAAAATAAAATTGAAAATCGACTTTTTGGAAGGGGGTCGTAGAGACAAAAACCGCATTTTTCGTGATTTCTTGACATTAACGATTAAATTTCCCACAGAAAAATCGATATTCGCCACTTGACTCTAATGGCACTTTAAAGGATTTAAAAAAAGGTACCAATAAAAAAAATAAAATTAAAAATCGACTTTTCGGAAGGGGGTCGTAGAGACGAAAAACCGCATTTTTCGTGATTTCTTGACATTAACGATTAAATTTCCCACAGAAAAATCAATATTCGCTACTTGACTCTAATGGCACTTTAAAGGACTTACAAATAGGTACCAATAAAAAAAATAAAATTAAAAATCGACTTTTCGGAAGGGGGTCGTAGAGACGAAAAACCGCATTTTTCGTGATTTCTTGACATTAACGATTAAATTTTCCACAGAAAAATCGATTTTCGCCACTTGACTCTAATAGCACTTTAAAGGACTTAAAGAAAAGTACCCATAAAAAAAATAAAATTAAAAATCGACTTTTCGGAAGGGGGTCGTAGAGACGAAAAACCGCAATTTTCGTGATTTCTTGACATTAACGATTAAATTTCCCACAGAAAAATCGTTTTTCGCCACTTGACTCTAATGGTACTTTAAAGGACTTAAAAAAGGGTACCAATAAAAAAAATAAAATTAAAAATCCACTTTTAGGAAGGGGGTCGTAGAGACGAAAAACCGCATTTTTTTGACATTAACGATTAAATTTCCCACAGAAAAATCTATTTTCGCCACTTGACTCTAATTAATTTTTCGTCTCTACGACCCCCTTCCGAAAAGTCGATTTTTATTTTATTTTTTTTATAAGTACCTTTTTTTAAGTCCTTTAAAGTGCCATTAGAGTCAAGTGGCGAAAATCGATTTTTCTGTGGAAAATTTAATCGTTAATGTCAAGAAATCACGAAAAATGCGGTTTTTCGTCTCTACGACCCCCTTCCGAAAAGTCGATTTTTAATTTTATTTTTTTTATTGGTACCTTTTTTTAAGTCCTTTAAAGTGCCATTAGAGTCAAGTGGCAAAAATCGATTTTTCTGTGAAAAATTTAATATTTAATGTCAAAAAATCACGAAAAATGCGGTTTTTCGTCTCTACGACCCCCTTCCGAAAAGTCGATTTTTAATTTTATTTTTTTTATTGGTACCTTTTTTTAAGTCCTTTAAAGTGCCATTAGAGTCAAGTGGCGAAAATCGATTTTTCTGTGGGAAATTTAATCGTTAATGTCAAGAAATTACGAAAAATGCGGTTTTTCGTCTCTACGACCCCCTTCCGAAAAGTCGATTTTTAATTTTATTTTTTTTATTGGTACCTTTTTTTAAATCCTTTAAAGTACCATTAGGGGCAAGTGGCGAAAATCGATTTTTCTGTGGGAAATTTAATCGTTAATGTCAAAAAATGCGGTTTTTCGTCTCTACGACGCCCTTCCGAAATGTCGATTTTTAATTTTTTTTTTTTTATGGGTACCTTTTTTTAAGTCCTTTAAAGTGCCATTAGAGTCAAGTGGCGAAAATCGATTTTTCTGTGGGAAATTTAATCGTTAATGTCAAGAAATTACGAAAAATGCGGTTTTTCGTCTCTACGACCCCCTTCCGAAAAGTCGATTTTTAATTTTATTTTTTTTATTGGTACCTTTTTTTAAATCCTTTAAAGTACCATTAGGGGCAAGTGGCGAAAATCGATTTTTCTGTGGGAAATTTAATCGTTAATGGCAAGAAATTACGAAAAATGCGGTTTTTCGTCTCTACGACCCCCTTCCGAAAAGTCGATTTTTAATTTTATTTTTTTTATAAGTACCTTTTTTTAAGTCCTTTAAAGTGCCATTAGAGTCAAGTGGCGAAAATCGATTTTTCTGTGGGAAATTTAATCGTTAATGTCAAGAAATTAGGAAAAATGCGGTTTTTCGTCTCTACGACCCCCTTCCGAAAAGTCGATTTTTATTTTATTTTTTTTATAAGTACCTTTTTTTAAGTCCTTTAAAGTGCCATTAGAGTCAAGTGGCGAAAATCGATTTTTCTGTGGAAAATTTAATCGTTAATGTCAAGAAATCACGAAAAATGCGGTTTTTCGTCTCTACGACCCCCTTCCGAAAAGTCGATTTTTAATTTTATTTTTTTTATTGGTACCTTTTTTTAAGTCCTTTAAAGTGCCATTAGAGTCAAGTGGCAAAAATCGATTTTTCTGTGAAAAATTTAATTTTTAATGTCAAAAAATCACGAAAAATGCGGTTTTTCGTCTCTACGACCCCCTTCCGAAAAGTCGATTTTTAATTTTATTTTTTTTATTGGTACCTTTTTTTAAGTCCTTTAAAGTGCCATTAGAGTCAAGTGGCGAAAATCGATTTTTCTGTGGGAAATTTAATCGTTAATGTCAAGAAATTACGAAAAATGCGGTTTTTCGTCTCTACGACCCCCTTCCGAAAAGTCGATTTTTAATTTTATTTTTTTTATTGGTACCTTTTTTTAAATCCTTTAAAGTACCATTAGGGGCAAGTGGCGAAAATCGATTTTTCTGTGGGAAATTTAATCGTTAATGTCAAAAAATGCGGTTTTTCGTCTCTACGACGCCCTTCCGAAATGTCGATTTTTAATTTTTTTTTTTATGGGTACCTTTTTTTAAGTCCTTTAAAGTGCCATTAGAGTCAAGTGGCGAAAATCGATTTTTCTGTGGGAAATTTAATCGTTAATGTCAAGAAATTACGAAAAATGCGGTTTTTCGTCTCTACGACCCCCTTCCGAAAAGTCGATTTTTAATTTTATTTTTTTTATTGGTATCTTTTTTTAAATCCTTTAAAGTACCATTAGGGGCAAGTGGCGAAAATCGATTTTTCTGTGGGAAATTTAATCGTTAATGTCAAAAAATGCGGTTTTTCGTCTCTACGACGCCCTTCCGAAATGTCGATTTTTAATTTTATTTTTTTTATTGATACCTTTTTTTAAGTCCTTTAAAGTGCCATTAGAGTCAAGTGGCAAAAATAGAATTTTCTGTGGGAAATTTAATCGTTAATGTCAAAAATGCGGTTTTTCGTCTCTACGACCCCCTTCCGAAAAGTCGATTTTTAATTTTATTTTTTTTATTGGTACCTTTTTTTAAGTCCTTTAAAGTGCCATTAGAGTCAAGTGGCGAAAATCGATTTTTCTGTGGGAAATTTAATCGTTAATGTCAAGAAATTACGAAAAATGCGGTTTTTCGTCTCTACGACCCCCTTCCGAAAAGTCGATTTTTAATTTTATTTTTTTTATTGGTACCTTTTTTTAAATCCTTTAAAGTACCATTAGGGGCAAGTGGCGAAAATCGATTTTTCTGTGGGAAATTTAATCGTTAATGTCAAGAAATTACGAAAAATGCGGTTTTTCGTCTCTACGACCCCCTTCCGAAAAGTCGATTTTTAATTTTATTTTTTTTATAAGTACCTTTTTTTAAGTCCTTTAAAGTGCCATTAGAGTCAAGTGGCGAAAATCGATTTTTCTGTGGGAAATTTAATATTTAAAGTCAAAAAATCACGAAAAATGCGGTTTTTCGTCTCTACGACCCCCTTCCGAAAAGTCGATTTTTAATTTTATTTTTTTTATAAGTACCTTTTTTTAAGTCCTTTAAAGTGCCATTAGAGTCAAGTGGCGAAAATCGATTTTTCTGTGGAAAATTTAATCGTTAATGTCAAGAAATTACGAAAAATGCGGTTTTTCGTCTCTACGACCCCCTTCCGAAAAGTCGATTTTTATTTTATTTTTTTTATAAGTACCTTTTTTTAAGTCCTTTAAAGTGCCATTAGAGTCAAGTGGCGAAAATCGATTTTTCTGTGGGAAATTTAATCGTTAATGTCAAGAAATTACGAAAAATGCGGTTTTTCGTCTCTACGACCCCCTTCCGAAAAGTCGATTTTTATTTTATTTTTTTTATAAGTACCTTTTTTTAAGTCCTTTAAAGTGCCATTAGAGTCAAGTGGCGAAAATCGATTTTTCTGTGGAAAATTTAATCGTTAATGTCAAGAAATCACGAAAAATGCGGTTTTTCGTCTCTACGACCCCCTTCCGAAAAGTCGATTTTTAATTTTATTTTTTTTATTAGTACCTTTTTTTAAGTCCTTTAAAGTGCCATTAGAGTCAAGTGGCAAAAATCGATTTTTCTGTGAAAAATTTAATATTTAATGTCAAAAAATCACGAAAAATGCGGTTTTTCGTCTCTACGACCCCCTTCCGAAAAGTCGATTTTTAATTTTATTTTTTTTATAAGTACCTTTTTTTAAGTCCTTTAAAGTGCCATTAGAGTCAAGTGGCAAAAATCGATTTTTCTGTGAAAAATTTAATATTTAAAGTCAAAAAATCACGAAAAATGCGGTTTTTCGTCTCTACGACCCCCTTCCGAAAAGTCGATTTTTAATTTTATTTTTTTTATAAGTACCTTTTTTTAAGTCCTTTAAAGTGCCATTAGAGTCAAGTGGCGAAAATCGATTTTTCTGTGGAAAATTTAATCGTTAATGTCAAGAAATTACGAAAAATGCGGTTTTTCGTCTCTACGACCCCCTTCCGAAAAGTCGATTTTTATTTTATTTTTTTTATAAGTACCTTTTTTTAAGTCCTTTAAAGTGCCATTAGAGTCAAGTGGCGAAAATCGATTTTTCTGTGGAAAATTTAATCGTTAATGTCAAGAAATCACGAAAAATGCGGTTTTTCGTCTCTACGACCCCCTTCCGAAAAGTCGATTTTTAATTTTATTTTTTTTATTGGTACCTTTTTTTAAGTCCTTTAAAGTGCCATTAGAGTCAAGTGGCAAAAATCGATTTTTCTGTGAAAAATTTAATATTTAATGTCAAAAAATCACGAAAAATGCGGTTTTTCGTCTCTACGACCCCCTTCCGAAAAGTCGATTTTTAATTTTATTTTTTTTATTGGTACCTTTTTTTAAGTCCTTTAAAGTGCCATTAGAGTCAAGTGGCGAAAATCGATTTTTCTGTGGGAAATTTAATATTTAAAGTCAAAAAATCACGAAAAATGCGGTTTTTCGTCTCTACGACCCCCTTCCGAAAAGTCGATTTTTAATTTTATTTTTTTTATAAGTACCTTTTTTTAAGTCCTTTAAAGTGCCATTAGAGTCAAGTGGCGAAAATCGATTTTTCTGTGGAAAATTTAATCGTTAATGTCAAGAAATTACGAAAAATGCGGTTTTTCGTCTCTACGACCCCCTTCCGAAAAGTCGATTTTTATTTTATTTTTTTTATAAGTACCTTTTTTTAAGTCCTTTAAAGTGCCATTAGAGTCAAGTGGCGAAAATCGATTTTTCTGTGGAAAATTTAATCGTTAATGTCAAGAAATCACGAAAAATGCGGTTTTTCGTCTCTACGACCCCCTTCCGAAAAGTCGATTTTTAATTTTATTTTTTTTATTGGTACCTTTTTTTAAGTCCTTTAAAGTGCCATTAGAGTCAAGTGGCAAAAATCGATTTTTCTGTGAAAAATTTAATATTTAATGTCAAAAAATCACGAAAAATGCGGTTTTTCGTCTCTACGACCCCCTTCCGAAAAGTCGATTTTTAATTTTATTTTTTTTATTGGTACCTTTTTTTAAGTCCTTTAAAGTGCCATTAGAGTCAAGTGGCGAAAATCGATTTTTCTGTGGGAAATTTAATCGTTAATGTCAAGAAATTACGAAAAATGCGGTTTTTCGTCTCTACGACCCCCTTCCGAAAAGTCGATTTTTAATTTTATTTTTTTTATTGGTACCTTTTTTTAAATCCTTTAAAGTACCATTAGGGGCAAGTGGCGAAAATCGATTTTTCTGTGGGAAATTTAATCGTTAATGGCAAGAAATTACGAAAAATGCGGTTTTTCGTCTCTACGACCCCCTTCCGAAAAGTCGATTTTTAATTTTATTTTTTTTATAAGTACCTTTTTTTAAGTCCTTTAAAGTGCCATTAGAGTCAAGTGGCGAAAATCGATTTTTCTGTGGGAAATTTAATCGTTAATGTCAAGAAATTACGAAAAATGCGGTTTTTCGTCTCTACGACCCCCTTCCGAAAAGTCGATTTTTAATTTTATTTTTTTTATTGGTATCTTTTTTTAAATCCTTTAAAGTACCATTAGGGGCAAGTGGCGAAAATCGATTTTTCTGTGGGAAATTTAATCGTTAATGTCAAAAAATGCGGTTTTTCGTCTCTACGACGCCCTTCCGAAATGTCGATTTTTAATTTTATTTTTTTTATTGATACCTTTTTTTAAGTCCTTTAAAGTGCCATTAGAGTCAAGTGGCAAAAATAGAATTTTCTGTGGGAAATTTAATCGTTAATGTCAAAAAATGCGGTTTTTCGTCTCTACGACCCCCTTCCGAAAAGTCGATTTTTAATTTTATTTTTTTTATTGGTACCTTTTTTTAAGTCCTTTAAAGTGCCATTAGAGTCAAGTGGCGAAAATCGATTTTTCTGTGGGAAATTTAATCGTTAATGTCAAGAAATTACGAAAAATGCGGTTTTTCGTCTCTACGACCCCCTTCCGAAAAGTCGATTTTTAATTTTATTTTTTTTATTGGTACCTTTTTTTAAATCCTTTAAAGTACCATTAGGGGCAAGTGGCGAAAATCGATTTTTCTGTGGGAAATTTAATCGTTAATGTCAAGAAATTACGAAAAATGCGGTTTTTCGTCTCTACGACCCCCTTCCGAAAAGTCGATTTTTAATTTTATTTTTTTTATAAGTACCTTTTTTTAAGTCCTTTAAAGTGCCATTAGAGTCAAGTGGCGAAAATCGATTTTTCTGTGGGAAATTTAATCGTTAATGTCAAGAAATTACGAAATATGCGGTTTTTCGTCTCTACGACCCCCTTCCGAAAAGTCGATTTTTATTTTATTTTTTTTATAAGTACCTTTTTTTAAGTCCTTTAAAGTGCCATTAGAGTCAAGTGGCGAAAATCGATTTTTCTGTGGAAAATTTAATCGTTAATGTCAAGAAATCACGAAAAATGCGGTTTTTCGTCTCTACGACCCCCTTCCGAAAAGTCGATTTTTAATTTTATTTTTTTTATTAGTACCTTTTTTTAAGTCCTTTAAAGTGCCATTAGAGTCAAGTGGCAAAAATCGATTTTTCTGTGAAAAATTTAATATTTAATGTCAAAAAATCACGAAAAATGCGGTTTTTCGTCTCTACGACCCCCTTCCGAAAAGTCGATTTTTAATTTTATTTTTTTTATAAGTACCTTTTTTTAAGTCCTTTAAAGTGCCATTAGAGTCAAGTGGCAAAAATCGATTTTTCTGTGAAAAATTTAATATTTAAAGTCAAAAAATCACGAAAAATGCGGTTTTTCGTCTCTACGACCCCCTTCCGAAAAGTCGATTTTTAATTTTATTTTTTTTATAAGTACCTTTTTTTAAGTCCTTTAAAGTGCCATTAGAGTCAAGTGGCGAAAATCGATTTTTCTGTGGAAAATTTAATCGTTAATGTCAAGAAATTACGAAAAATGCGGTTTTTCGTCTCTACGACCCCCTTCCGAAAAGTCGATTTTTATTTTATTTTTTTTATAAGTACCTTTTTTTAAGTCCTTTAAAGTGCCATTAGAGTCAAGTGGCGAAAATCGATTTTTCTGTGGAAAATTTAATCGTTAATGTCAAGAAATCACGAAAAATGCGGTTTTTCGTCTCTACGACCCCCTTCCGAAAAGTCGATTTTTAATTTTATTTTTTTTATTGGTACCTTTTTTTAAGTCCTTTAAAGTGCCATTAGAGTCAAGTGGCAAAAATCGATTTTTCTGTGAAAAATTTAATATTTAATGTCAAAAAATCACGAAAAATGCGGTTTTTCGTCTCTACGACCCCCTTCCGAAAAGTCGATTTTTAATTTTATTTTTTTTATTGGTACCTTTTTTTAAGTCCTTTAAAGTGCCATTAGAGTCAAGTGGCGAAAATCGATTTTTCTGTGGGAAATTTAATATTTAAAGTCAAAAAATCACGAAAAATGCGGTTTTTCGTCTCTACGACCCCCTTCCGAAAAGTCGATTTTTAATTTTATTTTTTTTATAAGTACCTTTTTTTAAGTCCTTTAAAGTGCCATTAGAGTCAAGTGGCGAAAATCGATTTTTCTGTGGAAAATTTAATCGTTAATGTCAAGAAATTACGAAAAATGCGGTTTTTCGTCTCTACGACCCCCTTCCGAAAAGTCGATTTTTATTTTATTTTTTTTATAAGTACCTTTTTTTAAGTCCTTTAAAGTGCCATTAGAGTCAAGTGGCGAAAATCGATTTTTCTGTGGAAAATTTAATCGTTAATGTCAAGAAATCACGAAAAATGCGGTTTTTCGTCTCTACGACCCCCTTCCGAAAAGTCGATTTTTAATTTTATTTTTTTTATTGGTACCTTTTTTTAAGTCCTTTAAAGTGCCATTAGAGTCAAGTGGCAAAAATCGATTTTTCTGTGAAAAATTTAATATTTAATGTCAAAAAATCACGAAAAATGCGGTTTTTCGTCTCTACGACCCCCTTCCGAAAAGTCGATTTTTAATTTTATTTTTTTTATTGGTACCTTTTTTTAAGTCCTTTAAAGTGCCATTAGAGTCAAGTGGCGAAAATCGATTTTTCTGTGGGAAATTTAATCGTTAATGTCAAGAAATTACGAAAAATGCGGTTTTTCGTCTCTACGACCCCCTTCCGAAAAGTCGATTTTTAATTTTATTTTTTTTATTGGTACCTTTTTTTAAATCCTTTAAAGTACCATTAGGGGCAAGTGGCGAAAATCGATTTTTCTGTGGGAAATTTAATCGTTAATGTCAAAAAATGCGGTTTTTCGTCTCTACGACCCCCTTCCGAAAAGTCGATTTTTAATTTTATTTTTTTTATTGGTACCTTTTTTTAAGTCCTTTAAAGTGCCATTAGAGTCAAGTGGCGAAAATCGATTTTTCTGTGGGAAATTTAATCGTTAATGTCAAGAAATTACGAAAAATGCGGTTTTTCGTCTCTACGACCCCCTTCCGAAAAGTCGATTTTTAATTTTATTTTTTTTATTGGTACCTTTTTTTAAATCCTTTAAAGTACCATTAGGGGCAAGTGGCGAAAATCGATTTTTCTGTGGGAAATTTAATATTTAATGTCAAAAAATCACGAAAAATGCGGTTTTTCGTCTCTACGACCCCCTTCCGAAAAGTCGATTTTTAATTTTATTTTTTTTATAAGTACCTTTTTTTAAGTCCTTTAAAGTGCCATTACAGTCAAGTGGCAAAAATCGATTTTTCTGTGAAAAATTTAATATTTAATGTCAAAAAATCACGAAAAATGCGGTTTTTCGTCTCTACGACCCCCTTCCGAAAAGTCGATTTTTAATTTTATTTTTTTTATAAGTACCTTTCTTTAAGTCCTTTAAAGTGCCATTAGAGTCAAGTGGCGAAAATCGATTTTTCTGTGGAAAATTTAATCGTTAATGTCAAGAAATTACGAAAAATGCGGTTTTTCGTCTCTACGACCCCCTTCCGAAAAGTCGATTTTTATTTTATTTTTTTTATAAGTACCTTTTTTTAAGTCCTTTAAAGTGCCATTAGAGTCAAGTGGCGAAAATCGATTTTTCTGTGGAAAATTTAATCGTTAATGTCAAGAAATCACGAAAAATGCGGTTTTTCGTCTCTACGACCCCCTTCCGAAAAGTCGATTTTTAATTTTATTTTTTTTATTGGTACCTTTTTTTAAGTCCTTTAAAGTGCCATTAGAGTCAAGTGGCAAAAATCGATTTTTCTGTGAAAAATTTAATATTTAATGTCAAAAAATCACGAAAAATGCGGTTTTTCGTCTCTACGACCCCCTTCCGAAAAGTCGATTTTTAATTTTATTTTTTTTATTGGTACCTTTTTTTAAGTCCTTTAAAGTGCCATTAGAGTCAAGTGGCGAAAATCGATTTTTCTGTGGGAAATTTAATCGTTAATGTCAAGAAATTACGAAAAATGCGGTTTTTCGTCTCTACGACCCCCTTCCGAAAAGTCGATTTTTAATTTTATTTTTTTTATTGGTACCTTTTTTTAAATCCTTTAAAGTACCATTAGGGGCAAGTGGCGAAAATCGATTTTTCTGTGGGAAATTTAATATTTAATGTCAAAAAATCACGAAAAATGCGGTTTTTCGTCTCTACGACCCCCTTCCGAAAAGTCGATTTTTAATTTTATTTTTTTTATAAGTACCTTTTTTTAAGTCCTTTAAAGTGCCATTAGAGTCAAGTGGCAAAAATCGATTTTTCTGTGAAAAATTTAATATTTAATGTCAAAAAATCACGAAAAATGCGGTTTTTCGTCTCTACGACCCCCTTCCGAAAAGTCGATTTTTAATTTTATTTTTTTTATAAGTACCTTTTTTTAAGTCCTTTAAAGTGCCATTAGAGTCAAGTGGCGAAAATCGATTTTTCTGTGGGAAATTTAATCGTTAATGTCAAGAAATTACGAAAAATGCGGTTTTTCGTCTCTACGACCCCCTTCCGAAAAGTCGATTTTTAATTTTATTTTTTTTATTGGTACCTTTTTTTAAGTCCTTTAAAGTGCCATTAGAGTCAAGTGGCGAAAATCGATTTTTCTGTGGGAAATTTAATCGTTAATGTCAAGAAATTACGAAAAATGCGGTTTTTCGTCTCTACGACCCCCTTCCGAAAAGTCGATTTTTAATTTTATTTTTTTTATTGGTACCTTTTTTTAAATCCTTTAAAGTACCATTAGGGGCAAGTGGCGAAAATCGATTTTTCTGTGGGAAATTTAATATTTAATGTCAAAAAATCACGAAAAATGCGGTTTTTCGTCTCTACGACCCCCTTCCGAAAAGTCGATTTTTAATTTTATTTTTTTTATAAGTACCTTTTTTTAAGTCCTTTAAAGTGCCATTAGAGTCAAGTGGCAAAAATCGATTTTTCTGTGAAAAATTTAATATTTAATGTCAAAAAATCACGAAAAATGCGGTTTTTCGTCTCTACGACCCCCTTCCGAAAAGTCGATTTTTAATTTTATTTTTTTTATAAGTACCTTTTTTTAAGTCCTTTAAAGTGCCATTAGAGTCAAGTGGCGAAAATCGATTTTTCTGTGGAAAATTTAATCGTTAATGTCAAGAAATTACGAAAAATGCGGTTTTTCGTCTCTACGACCCCCTTCCGAAAAGTCGATTTTTATTTTATTTTTTTTATAAGTACCTTTTTTTAAGTCCTTTAAAGTGCCATTAGAGTCAAGTGGCGAAAATCGATTTTTCTGTGGAAAATTTAATCGTTAATGTCAAGAAATCACGAAAAATGCGGTTTTTCGTCTCTACGACCCCCTTCCGAAAAGTCGATTTTTAATTTTATTTTTTTTATTGGTACCTTTTTTTAAGTCCTTTAAAGTGCCATTAGAGTCAAGTGGCAAAAATCGATTTTTCTGTGAAAAATTTAATATTTAATGTCAAAAAATCACGAAAAATGCGGTTTTTCGTCTCTACGACCCCCTTCCGAAAAGTCGATTTTTAATTTTATTTTTTTTATTGGTACCTTTTTTTAAGTCCTTTAAAGTGCCATTAGAGTCAAGTGGCGAAAATCGATTTTTCTGTGGGAAATTTAATCGTTAATGTCAAGAAATTACGAAAAATGCGGTTTTTCGTCTCTACGACCCCCTTCCGAAAAGTCGATTTTTAATTTTATTTTTTTTATTGGTACCTTTTTTTAAGTCCTTTAAAGTGCCATTAGAGTCAAGTGGCGAAAATCGATTTTTCTGTGGGAAATTTAATCGTTAATGTCAAGAAATCACGAAAAATGCGGTTTTTCTTCTCTACGACCCCCTTCCGAAAAGTCGATTTTTAATTTTATTTTTTTTATGGGTACCTTTTTTTAAGTCCTTTAAAGTGCCATTAGGGGCAAGTGGCGAAAATCGATTTTTCTGTGGGAAATTTAATCGTTAATGTCAAGAAATTACGAAAAATGCGGTTTTTCGTCTCTACGACCCCCTTCCGAAAAGTCGATTTTTAATTTTATTTTTTTTATTGGTACCTTTTTTTAAGTCCTTTAAAGTACCATTAGGGGCAAGTGGCGAAAATCGATTTTTCTGTGGGAAATTTAATCGTTAATGTCAAAAAATGCGGTTCTTCGTCTCTACGACCCCCTTCCGAAAAGTCGATTTTTAATTTTATTCTTTTTATAAGTACCTTTTTTTAAGTCCTTTAAAGTGCCATTAGGGTCAAGTGGCGAAAATCGATTTTTTTGTGGGAAATTTAACTGTTAATATTTGGAAAACGCGAAAAATGCGGTTTTTGTAGATTAAAAGCATTTTCTGACTAATTTTTCATCGTGATAATGTTTTTTTTTTTATTTTTAATTTTTTTTTATCCAAAAAAACTAAAAAAAAAAAAAAATTTCGTTAATTTTTTAACGTTACGTTCTTCAACCCAATGGGGTTTTTGGGGTCTCCGATTGCGAATCTGAAGTCAATTCTTAAAAATTCAAAATGGCGGATCCAATATGACGGTCGAAAATAAAAAATTTCAATTTCATTTAATAAATTTTGTTATATAGCGGTTTTCGAGTTTCCGATTGCGAATCAGAAGTAATTTTTTAATAATTCAAATTATCATTATGTTCAATTGTTACATCTAATTATTTTTAGGTACCCAATAAATAATTTCCACCTGTTACTCAGGCAGTAACAAAATTTTAAGGTCAAGAAAGTAAGTGAAATTAAAAACGAACCTTATTAAATTTTAAAAAACATCATTCGGTTCTTAAAAGTACATTTTTTTAAGTAAATTTTAAACCTATGTATACCAATTTTGGAGCCCAGGTTTGTCCGGTTGACCAAGAACGCCTCTTATGTACCAAATTTCATGAAATTAAATTCAAATATTTTCATTATCGACCGCCATATTTGATTCATTATTTTGAATTTTTAAAAATGACTTTAGATTCGCAATCGGTGACCCGAAAACCCCCCTTGGCGATTTAGCCAGAATCGATTGGGAACCGGATTTGATTCCGTTTTGGTTCACTTTAATTAATGAAAATTAATGAAATAAACCATTGATAATGAAAAAATATTAATATTTCAATTTTTTTTTAGAATTGAGCTTTATTAAAGCTCAATTTAACTCAATTCTTCTAAAAAACAATTGAAATATTAATATTTTTTCATTATTAATGGTTTATTTCATTTAATTTAATTAACCGATAGGAAAATTCTACCCGGAAACAAAGTGAATCAAAACGGAATCAAATCCGCTTCCAAACCGATTCTCGCTAAATCGCCAGGGCCTATATACCAAAATTTATGAAATTTTTCATTTTTACCGCCAAATTGGATTCTCTATTTTGAATTTTTAAAACTTGACTTCAGATTCGCAATCGGAGACTCCAAAAACCCCTATGTACCACTTTTCATAAAATTAAATTGAAATTTTTTATTTTTGATCGACATCTTGAATCCGCCATCTTGAATTTTTTAAAAATGACTCCAGATTCGTTATCAGAGACCCCAAAAACTCCTGTGTACCAAGTTTCGTGAAAATTGAATAAAAAATTGATTTTTCCTCCTCCATAATAGATCCGTCATTTTGAATTTTTAAATATGACTTCAGATCCGTACTCAGGGACCCCAAAAACCCACAGAAACAAAGTTTTATTAAATTCGGCCTATTTTTAAAAATTTGGTGCACTAGGCTAATATTTTACAAAAAAAAGTCACTTCAGTCGCCATATTGGAGACGCCATCTTGTAATTTTGTATATGTTTTTGTGAATATCTTTGGCACTGTTTAGCGCCATTCTTAATTGGGTTTTCACTTAAAATATAAAACTTTTTTTGTCTTAAAGTTCTACGCCTTTAAGGAATACATTCTCATCACGGCACTCGCGCTTCGCGCTCGATACTAATACTTTCCGGAATATTTGCGATATACTGTCATGACCAAGACACTACACTAGTGTATTCTTATGTAATTTTTCGCGCTGATACCGAATCTGGAGTTACCCTACTGAAAAATCCTATATAGGATCCTACATAGGATCCTATATAGAATCCATATGGATTCCTATGAGAATCCACGTAGGATCCTATATAGATATTGTCCTATAGGAATCCATGTGGATTCTCATAGGAATCTATGTGGATTCCTATAGGTCGCCTATAGGACAAGTCCTATATAGGATCCTATGTGGACTCTCCTATAGGAATACATGTAGGATCTCATATAGGATCCTGCATAGGCGTCCCAAAAAATTTTTGTACACCCTCCTACATATGATCCTACATAGGTTCCCTTATATGGAAACCCATATAAGATCCTACATGGGTATCCCCAAAAAAATTTTTTGTACCCCTTCCTCATGCGCAGTCGTCTTTTACGTATTCTATAATACTTACGCCTGCGCAGTAAATATTTTTCGTCCTTATAATGGTGCTTAATGTATATTTGAATAAAGTTGTTTAAAAAAAACAATTAATTCTGTGTACATAATTTTTTTTTGGGTGCCCATAAAAGATCCTATATAGGATCCTATATGGGAACCTACGTAGGATCCTATGTAGGGGGGTGTACAAAAATTTTTTTGGGACGCCTATGTAGGATCCTATATGAGATCCTACATGTATTCCTATAGGAGAGTCCACATAGGATCCTATATAGGACGTGTCCTATAGGCGACCTATAGGAATCCACATAGATTCCTATGAGAATCCACATGGATTCCTATAGGACAATACCTATATAGGATCCTATATAGGATCCTACGTGGATTCTCATAGGAATCCATATGGATTCTATATAGGATCCTATGTAGGATCCTATATAGGATTCTTCAGTAGGGTAGAATTGTCAGATTGGCTTGATTTGTTGAGTTTAGATCCAACAAGTGCTCAAGAAGGCTACTAGAAGGCGTACTAAGGAAAAACTTAGGCAAACGACATTTTGGTCGAACTGAGAAAATCAAGAAAAACTGTTCCCAGTGGGCAAAAATCCATGTTCGAAGAACGTTTTTAAAACGTTTCATGTCGGCCAAATAATGTTCTGGAACATTATTCGAACATCCATGTTCCAATAACGTTCCAGAACATTATTTGGCCGACATGAAACGTTCTAAAAACGTTCTTCAAACGTTTTTAAAACGAACATGGATTTTTGCCCACTGGGTTAGCATTAGGAACCCTGATAAAAACTAACAAATTCTTAAATTTAACTTCACGTACTGTATAAAATGATAATGATCTATTGAATTATAAAATCAAAAGTTCATTGTTTAAACAAATTATATGAAAAAACTGGAAATGCGAGTTTTTCTAAATGCAAACACGAAGGAATAAGTTAGGCAAAGTCGTTTGCGTAGTTTTGCCAAACAGGTAGGCGAGCGCGGACCCTTGATCAGATGGAAGAACTTAGGCAAACGACAATGACGTGAGTGACGTCACATTCTGTGAATTGACAAATTGCAATTGCTTAGTCCGCTCGACTCACTTTTTGATGGAAGAACTTAGGCAAACGCCATATGGCGTTTGTCAACCCATATGGGTTTACAAACATGGCGTTTGCGTGGTTTTTATTTCGTACACAGCGTACACAGCTACGATTTTTGGACTACGCAAAGACCTTTACTTAAGTTTCTATCAAGTATTCTTTCATTTTCTGGAGTTTCTATGATTTTTAATAATACTTTTTTACAACAAACACCGAAAAAAAAATTATTTCGTAAGTAGAGGAATATTCATCTTCTATTATTACTCTATTTGTAAGAAGATTTTGCGAGAGGAAGAGAATTTTTAACACATAGCCACTCTTTTGTTTAAATTCAACCTAATTTAATAATATTGTCACTTCCCCCATGACCCACAGAATTCAATGTCAATGGACTTCATAAGTTCATTCTTGAGTTGTATTAATCGATATTTGAGTATTGATTATTTTTTAAGAGTATGGGGCAAGTTGCGTGCGAATTTGATTTTTACCAAGAGGGGACAAGATGCGTACGAATTTGGTTTTTCTGTAGTGGGGGAGATGATTAAGAAAGAAAGGGTAAGACATGCGTAAAATCAATTTTCTTTAGTGGGAGTAAGATCCTAGGTCATTTTTGCATCTTTGACCTTGGGAGGTCAAACTCGTGTCTACCTTGTGATTGGCTACCGCATGCAAGGGTTCCATGTACCCTTTCAATGCTGTATGGTAGAAGGGATGAAAATACAAAGAACCGAGGTTTCTTCAAAAATTAAGCGAAACCAAAAATCAGTTTCTCCTCTGACATCTTCTAAGCCGGTTCTCTTTTCCAAGAGCTCCTAAGAGTCAAATCACGCCAAGTGGGCACCCCTTCGGACCTTTTTCAACCGATTTTGATGAAACTTGGAAGAATTGTTGTACCAATAGGATACATTAAATTTGTAAAATATGGTTCATAAATATGAACGGGTTGCCTAGATACAGGAGGTCAAAGTTGATTTTTTTTTCAAAATTTTTTAGCTCCAAAAATCTGTGGCTGAAAGGCAGAATAACATAACTGCATTTTCATAGTTTTGAGAAAAACCTGTTTTTGTTTATTTTCTTGGTTTTGTAAAATCGAAAAATCAACCAATATTTTTGGTGTTTGGCATTGTATCCTATTTTCTAGTATAGTTTTTACATCTGTTTATCAATTTTAATAAAATATAACCCAGTGGGCACACATGTCCGAAAGACGTCCCACTGGGAAACGCTTTAAAAAAGAATATCAATTATTTTTTTCGATTTGAATGCAGTTATGCTGTTGTGTTATTAATTATTTTCTACGTAAATAAACATTTAAATCACTTTACTGTTATGAAACTTTAAAAAGCATTACTAAATTAACTCAAATCTGATGTTATCTCAAATTCGATAAAATGTTAGTTATGATGTTATGCCTTTCAGCCACAGAAATATTGTTCGTAGAAAAAAATGTTCTCAACATTTTTTGTAGCACATTAGTTGTAGTTTCCAAAAAAAATTAGTATTACCAGAAAAAAAAATTTTTTGTTTTAAACATTATTAATTGTTTTAAACAATTAAGTTTTTTTATGCTTTCTCCATCCTCATAAACATCTTCTTTTACATAAAAAAGTGTATTTGATATTTAAGTACAGAAATCAACAATAAAATTTGACTGCCCGACATTTGCATAAAAACAATCACAATTTGTTTATTGTGGTGCGCGACGGTTATGCTGTTCTACCTGATGGCGCGCGCGAATAACCTCGTAATGGTGCTAGGCAAAAGTTTGATTTATTATTGGTTTTCGATAATTGTATTCATAAAAAAACTGAAAGAAGCTTATAATTTCAAATTGATAAAGACTGCATTTCGTAAGAAAATTATAATAATACATATATTAATAGTTATTAATTTACATTTAAAATAAGGTCAAAATGGTTTTAACCATTTTAAATTTCAAAATTTTAACGATATAAAGAATGAAAAATGAACATTGTAACATTTTTTTTTTGTTAAAAAACCAGAAAATCTAGAAATTGCTTGAAAGAGTAGATATCTCAATTTATAATTAAAATAGACAAAATAGAAAAACGACTTGAAAAAAACATGAAAAAAAATGAAAATAACAATTTTTTAAAAAATTGATAATTGCGATTTTTTTTAAACTTTTGAAAAAATATAAACTTTTTATAGGTAAATGGATCCTTTTTAATGTAAAGAATAGCATTTTTAATATATAAAGTTGAATTTAAAAAATAAAACAAAAATGTTAACTAAAAATCAATTTTTGATTCTTTAATCAAATTCCGAGTATCAACTTTGAAAATTATTGAAGAAGAAAAGGATATAGAGTAAAATGTTTTGTTTGTTTTAACGAATTAGCGAAATTTTTTTAAAAATTGTTAAACACCCTGAGTTTACTGATTAATTTAGAAAATTTTAAGCCTTAATTAAATAAAATAAATGATGGGTAAAGAATTAAAAAAAACCAACTCGTTTTTCAAAACCAGGGTGGCCACAAAACTTAATTTACAAATTTCCCTGACATTTCCCTGAGTTTTCCCTGACATAAAATTTTTATTATAAATAATAAACAAACAGCTAGGTAAAAGAAATAAAAATTTTGCTTTATTCTTAAAAGCAGGGCTGATAACAATCATGATCTTTTTTAAAAAATTTAAAAAATCCGATGTTTTTTTTATATCAATCAAAAATTGATGTTTTTAAAATATAATCAGTAAAATCTCCAAATGTTTATTTATAAAGAGTTTATTGAATAAATGAAGAAAAAATTAAAAATATAACACAAGAATGAAACAGTAACATAAAAATATATATAAAAAAGTAGAAACTCTTTTAAAAAATTAAATTATTTATGGACATTTTTATAAAATTAAAATAATAAATAAGAAGATAATTAAAAAAACGGTAAAATATATTACTAAAATGAATACAATTTTGGAAAATTTTAAAATATTGAAAAAGAAAAGAAATTCTATGAAATAGAAGAACGATGTTAACATGAGAATATTTAATACAAGATTAAATTTACCTAATTTAAAATAAAAGAACAAAAACTACCAAAAAAGTAGAAAATTGAGAAATTTAAAAAATGAAGAAAAAAGCATCAAATAAATGTTTTAAAAAATTCGTAATTATAAAATAAAAACTAAATCATTTAAAAGAAGGAAAAATGATAACAAAAATTAAAGAATTAATTAAAACGCAAGCAAGGAATAAAAAAATAGTAAAACAGCAAGAAAATTAAATAAATAGGAAGAAAAATGGAGAAATTTTCTTTTCCTTAATCTAACAAACCGTAAAAAAATGTAAAACCAAAAAACTGAAGCAAAATCGTTAAAACGTTGAAATCTTATAATATTTAAAACCATTTTAATCTTATTTTAACTGCAAATCAGTTAAATAATCAGTTAAATATCAGTTTTTTTATGAATACAATTAATCGAAAACCAATAATAAATCAAACTTTTGCCTAGCACCATTACGAGGTTACGCGCCATCAGGTAAAACAGCATAACCGTCGCGCACCACAATAAACAAATTGTGATTGTTTTTATGCAAATGTCGGGCAGTTAAATTTTATTGTTGATTTCTGTACTTAAATATCAAATACACTTTTTTATGTAACAGAAGATGTTTATGAGGATGGAGAAAGCATAAAAGAACTTAATTGTTTAAAACAATTAATAATGTTTAAAACAAAAAAATTTTTTTTCTGGTAATACTAATTTTTTTCGAAACTACAACTAATGTGCTACAAAAAATGTTGAGAACATTTTTTTCTACGAACAATATTTTTGGAGCTAAAAATTTTTGAAAATTACCGTTTCGAAAAAAAAAATTAACTTTTACCCCCTGTATCTAGGCCAGTGGTCTGCAAACTTTTTTTGCCTGTTTCAGGTCGCGGCAGGGAAAATTTTTTTTCCACGTACTTTTACCAAAGATCTCGGATCCATAAACCTTCCGATCCCAAGACCCTTTTTAAGGAGGCACATATTTATTACGGCAATAAAAAAAAATAAATTGTTTAATTTTACAATAAATTTTTTTTAAATAACAAATTGCAATTCCTTGAATTTTTACGAATCCAGTGATATAAAAAACACTACTAATATGTTAAATTATAATTAATAGTGAATATATATATATCATATTATTATACATTAGGTTCTTCTTATTGTGGTAGTTATTAATATTGTTATTATTAATGTTGTTGATCTTTTCGTTATTATTGTTTTTGTTGTTATTATTGTTGTTGTTATTGTAATTATTATTAATTCTAACATGCACGCACAGTGGTTTGAAATCAGAAATTGATGTTCAAATCAACTTTTAGAGAGAACGGCTGCATGGATTTTCAATTTTTTTTTTTTTTGAAAAATTCAAAAATAAACTCTTAAGAGATCTGTGGGACCAGATTTTTGTTTTTTGTTTTATTTGATTTTTAATGTTAATGCAAACAGCTGAAAAAATGTCAACTTTTTCGTTTTCTTTTTTTATTTTCTACAAAAAATTTTTTTAATGCCCGCCAATACCTTGATTTCATAGAAGTAACGAAATAGAATAAACAAAAATTTTGAAAGCGCTAATTTAATTGTTATTTACCCCCTATTACCCCCTAAGAGGGGGTAGGAATTTCAAATTATACGAAAAGTTAAGTTCGGTGTCTATTCCTATATTTTTTGGGCCGCTGAAACCAAAAAAGACTTTTAAAAACAAATTTCACCCCCTATTACCCCCTAACAGGGGGTTAATATTTCAAATTTCGAAAAAAAATCGAATAGGTTGTTCTTTCCTAAGGTTTTTAGGGTGCTAAACCTGAGAAAGACCACTAAAAACAAATTCCCCCCTCCTTCACCCCCTATTACCCCCTAAAAGGGGGTAGAAATTTTAAATTTTACGAAAAGTCGAGTTCGGTGTCTGTTCCTATGTTTTTTGGAGCGCTGGAACCGAAAAAGACCCCCAAAAACAAATTTCTCCCCTACTTCACCCCCTATTACCCACTGATAGGGGGTCGATATTTCCAATTTAGAAAAAAAAATTTCGGGGGAGGTTTTGAAATTTTTTTACTTTTCAGGGGGGGTTTTGAAAAAAAAAGTGCGTAAAAAGACCTTTTTTCAATAGAATTTTTCGATTTCGGGAGGGGTTTGAACCCTTAAAACCCTCCTCCGTGGCTACGCCCCTGCTTATTTATTATTAATATATTTTTATAAATTTTTTTATATTGTTATAGTTAAATTATAACTATTAAATTTACTCTAGATTTTTTCAAATTTCTGTAGATATTTTTAGATATTTGTTATCGTATAAAAACCAGGATTTTTAATATAAAACTTTGAAACTGATAAAGTCAGAATTAAAAAAATTTTTTTTTCATTTCTTAATCCCAATTTTATGCTTTTTTTAACAAAAGGCACTGCCGAGAAAGGGTCAACCCTTTCTCGCCAGGCAGGGCACCCAGGAGCTGCCGCGAAAGTAGCTCGTGCGGCAGCTACGGCAGTCGACCCTACCGGCGGCAGAGTTTGCAGACCACTGATCTAGGCAACCCGTTCATATTTATGAACCATATTTTACAAATTTAATGTATCCTATTGGTACAACAATTCTTCCAAGTTTCATCAAAATCGGTTGAAAAAGGTCCGAAGGGGTGCCCACTTGGCGTGATTTGACTCTAACTAACATCATAGGACTCTGGTAGAGTTCTCGCTTTGCCACGGTCACCTCAAGTTCTCGATTCGCTACGCTCAGCTCTGGTTCCAAGTTCCTACCTGTGAAGTGTTGTATGCCAGAATTGGCCCGTGACTTTGTAATACGTGAAAAATCAAGTTTGAACGTGGAACCTTACACTACGTAAAATTTATTAGTACGGAATTCGAATGAGTATTGTCGCAGTCTTTTAACAGTATCCGAGAATAAATTGTATTGTTGTTAAATAAATATTGTTGTCAAAGTGTAAGTGAACGGTGTGTTGAGAACTCCCGGCATAATTTGTCGGTACAAATAACTGTAAACGCTTCTGAGACATTTCTGATAAATCCATTCCTAAATTTTATCCTTTTCCTTGAAATTCCAAAATCTCAATCCTTTGCTCTCCAAATCTAATACCTCTTTAAATCAATCCATTCACAATAAATCCCAACCCTTGCTTCAGAAAAATAAGGGTTGTTAATCGTCATCAACCCACGATTGAACATTTCTATCCGGAATCGTCATTTCATCTAATTATTTGGAAGGACACCCATCCACATGAGTAAAATTGGGATTGCTAAGGAAACATAAAATACAACCTGACACCATCACAGAATCAGCCTTCTATTTGACCCAAGTATCTTTCCGAACTTGCCTGGACCTTTTTGCTCCTGCCGTCAACGCATTTTGTCAAGGAAGACTGCAGGTCATAAATCTCTCCCGCTGGAGTCATTGGGTGCAACTTTGATCCCGCAGCGGATATTTAAGGGACCAGGTTCAACCACTGTTTTCTTCATAGTGAGGGTAAGAATCTATGTTTTGAGTATTTTCGTAAAAGTCCTTTATCCTGTCTAATAAATTGTGATTGTTACAGTGTATGACGATTGCAACCAGGATACAGATAAACAACCCTGTAATAAGAGGGTTATTGAGCAAGCGTTTTGGCTAGTTGAGCAAGCCCTCTGCTCAATTGTCCTAACGAAATATGGACAATTGGGCTGGTTGCTCATTCACCCAATGCATTGAGTCCAATAATCCACAAGGTATTTCGAGCTTAAAACTGGAGAAAAAGCGACTTAATATTGATAAAACACGAAGAAACGTTAAATTAAGCATAAATACACAAAATTAGATAATAAAAATACGTATATTAAGAATAAATAACATTTTCGAAAAGACGTGATTTATTGACACACAGGGAGCAGAACACCTGACTAGCAAAATAGACGTAGCCAATCACAATTTAGTCTCTCGCGGTAGAAAGATTTTGATTGGCTACGTCTATTCTGCTGGTCAGGTGTTCTGCTCTCTGAGTGTCAATAAATCACGTCTTTTCGAAAATGTTATTTATTCTTAATATACGTATTTTTATTATCTAATTTTGTGTATTTATGCTTAATTTAACGTTTCTTAGTGTTTTATCAATATTAAGTCGCTTTTTCTCCAGTTTTAAGCTCGAAATACCTTGTGGATTATTGGACTCAATGCATTGGGTGAATGAGCAACCAGCCCAATTGTCCATATTTCGTTAGGACAATTGAGCAGAGGGCTTGCTCAACTAGCCAAAACGCTTGCTTAATAACCCTCTTATTACAGGGAAGGGATTCTTCCTCTCATTTTCCTTCTCTTACTTCTTTAAATTTGTATTTGATTAAATAAACTAAATGTGCTTATTTGTGATAAAAAAAATTGTTCAGTGGATTTTCTTCCCCGTTCCCTTAGTTCAAATCCTGCTGGGTTTGTAAATAAATCGGGGGTTTAAAATTAATCATTTTTGTAGACTTTGACTGTCCCTTCCGGACATAACAATATAAAGAATTGGAAAATAATAAAAAATTCTGATACTTAAGACATATTTGGGAAATTATATAGTCTAATTTTAAAACAGGTAAATTTTTTATGTAAAAAAATATCAAGTTTGTGACAAATTATGAATTTTACAATAATATGTGAAATTTGACAGATAGAAGAAGAGGATAGAAGAGGGAAATCCTCTCAAATAGAAAGGAATACTTTAGTGACTATATAGAAGAGGTCAAATTGCATCAAAATGAGAGGAATCCGTTACTACTAAGATTTTTTTTTGAGAAATTTTAAAAAATGATGTAAACTATAACTATCAGGTGCAGTTTTTTTCAACGAATCTATTGATACCAAAATAGAGACAATCTGACAATTCTCACTTTAGATTAAGATGCAGAAGGACAAAATACATTGGAATAATTCAATTTTTTTATATCTATTTAATTTAATCAAATTCGTGTTTTGGAGCAGATTTTTGAGGTATTTTCAAAAATTTTACCCAATCTGAAACTTCTGACTTTAAATTTGAATTCAGTACCCAAAATCATAAAGACACTATTGTAGTGTCCAGGCAATTTTTTTTTTTTTGAGATTTGCCTCTTATTCGTGTTTTTCAACAGTTTTTAAGTTTAACTCGGAAACTTTAGCCAATCTAAAACTTCTGACTTCAGATTCGGATTCAGCACAAAAAATCACATAGAAATACACTAGTGTGTATTTCTATTGTGTGCCTGTGTCATTATTCCTTTTATGCCAAAATTGTTAATATCACATATTCATTATATAAAATTTCTTCTTATTATATTACTAATAACGACATAATAATATTTATTCACAAATGTTTTAAATTTAAAAGAACTTCAATTTTCTCGAAGATTTAAATGTAAAAATATTAATAATGTTTCTGAAGGCTGAAAGTAGGCGAAGTTTAAATTTTCCGTTAAAGCAAGCCGCATGTCGCACTTAAAAAAGAAAATCACCCATTTTTTCGGAATCAGGAGGTCTCAAAACGTTGAGAAATGTGGGTTTTAGCAAAAGTTCAAAATCGCACAAATTTAAGACCTCATTTAGGATGAGAATGTAAAAATGAATTTATTCAAAATTTCCAAAAATTTTTAGAAAATTCAATATTTTTTGATGCAGTTTTATTACTTGTGATCAATGGAAGTAAATAGGAAGAAAAAACCGGGTGTTTATTCATTTTTTTAAAAAATAATAGAGTTTTTGTATAGGATTTATCCACCCTGTAATAAGAGGGTTATTGAGCAAGCGTTTTGGCTAGTTGAGCAAGCCCTCTGCTCAATTGTCCTAACGAAATATGGACAATTGGGCTGGTTGCTCATTCACCCAATGCATTGAGTCCAATAATCCACAAGGTATTTCGAGCTTAAAACTGGAGAAAAAGCGACTTAATATTGATAAAACACTAAGAAACGTTAAATTAAGCATAAATACACAAAATTAGATAATAAAAATACGTATATTAAGAATAAATAACATTTTCGAAAAGACGTGATTTATTGACACTCAGAGAGCAGAACACCTGACCAGCAGAATAGACGTAGCCAATCAAAATCTTTCTACCGCGAGAGACTAAATTGTGATTGGCTACGTCTATTTTGCTAGTCAGTTGTTCTGCTCCCTGTGTGTCAATAAATCACGTCTTTTCGAAAATGTTATTTATTCTTAATATACGTATTTTTATTATCTAATTTTGTGTATTTATGCTTAATTTAACGTTTCTTCGTGTTTTATCAATATTAAGTCGCTTTTTCTCCAGTTTTAAGCTCGAAATACCTTGTGGATTATTGGACTCAATGCATTGGGTGAATGAGCAACCAGCCCAATTGTCCATATTTCGTTAGGACAATTGAGCAGAGGGCTTGCTCAACTAGCCAAAACGCTTGCTCAATAACCCTCTTATTACAGGGCACTTTCAGTTCCCCTTTTTGCACGTGTAAACTAAAAAAATTCATATCTTTGTGGGGTTGCATTATATCGGAAACTTTTATGAATAAAATTTGTTCGATTTTACTTGTACTTTAAGAAAAAAATTAGAAAACATTTTTTTTTTGAAAAAATTTTTTTTTTTGAATTTTGAAAATATTCTATTTTTGACATTTTTGGTCCAAAATAGCTGGCTAACGAACTCGATCTGTATTTTTGGTCACTTAAAACGCATACCAAATTTCAAATTGATAGATGAATTTTTACTCAAGTTAATGGACTTCAAAATTTTTTTTACACAGACAGACAGACATACAGACAGACACTTTTGTAAAACCCATTTCTTTGGAATCAGGAGGTCTCAAAACGTCGAGAAATGTGGGTTTAAGCAAGAGTTCAAAATCGCACAAATTTAAGACCTTCTCATTTAGGATGGGAATGTAATAAAGTATTGCAATCGAGAGCAGAGTTTTTTTCCTATGAGTATAGTAAATTTCAGAATGACCTTTTTTTATTTTTGAGATATTAGACGTCAAATAATACGTATTGCGCAGCGCGCCCTTATTGCATCTCGCGAGCTATTTAATATTTAGGAAAGAAAAAAAACGGCATTCTAAAATTAGGTACCCTTTTAGGAAAAAATCTCAGCTTTCTTTTAAAACATATTATACTTTCAAATCTAAAGTGTTGATTTTAGAGAAAATCGTAATTTTAGTTTTAATTATTGAAAAATAAGGTTAAATTTTTAAAATATTAAAAAATAAAGTACTCCAATCGAAAGGGCATTAAAAATCTATAAGAAATACTTAGATTACAAGATTTATATGAGAGAGAAAGAGATAGCAATATATTGTTGTCTCTCTCACTTCCACATAAAACCCCCACCAAGAAACTTTTCTGGGTACGCCCCTGTTTACGGATAACCCTTACAGTGACTTTACAGCAAACTATCGTGCTATTTGTGTATTAAAAAATATAATTATTTACCAATCGAAAGAGCATCAAGAAATCTATAAAAATAATTTAGTCTTGAATTTTTTTACGATATGTATACAAGTAGCATAAATTAAAATTGTAGACTATATTGCATTAAATTCCAAATATTTCAACCCCTATAATTTTTGAAAAAATTTTATTAGGACAATATTCCTACTAGAGATAAGCCGATAATTAACCTTAGTTTCAATTTGATCCGAAATATTGACATTCTGACTTTGGGCATTACAAAAAAAATGCCTTATTTGTGAATTTTTTTTTTCATCTTTAGCCATATAGTAGTATCTGTTTTCAATTTCATAAAAAATTTTTAAATTGTCTTTTCTCCAATTTTCTATTATTTTGACAACAATCGTGCGTACAACAAAACCTCAAAATTCAAAATTACCCTTATTGAACGTTTTTGGTATAAAATTTCTTTTTTTCCCTTTCTATATAATGGTTTTTTTTTTTATTAAATGTGCACTTTTATTATGTGCTCTGATTAAGTTTAAACTTATTTCATTATTCACTCATTAAAATTATTTTGTTTATCACGTTATTATTTTTATGGTAGTTATAAGTTGTAACTAATTTATAAAATATACACATACCAGCCAGACAATTAATAAAAAAGAAAGTGGTGAAAGTGCCTGAAAATACGTATTTTTACGTAATTTAAATTTATAACTAATTTTCTCTCCTTATGATATAATCGCATCAGTCGCAAATTCTCAGTTTATAGTAGAAATTTTATTTTGTACTTTGTTACTTTTATAAAATAAACAAGACACTATTTTTTAAAATTGTCAATATCACTTTTTATAAACACTTTAAATTTCGCGGTAAATGGCTTTACAGGTAATAATTTATCATTCGAGTTGTAATTATTTCGATATTAGTAGTTCTCAAGAATTGGCGGCAGCACTATCAGGCATCGAATTTCTTTTGTTAGATTTTCCTGTCTCTAATTTTTATATTTTCTATTGTAATTTGCTGTTTATTTGATATTTTGACAGTTTTTTATTTTTGGGAAATTTTCACTATAATAAGAGAGATAAAAACGTTTAAAAATGACCGAACCAATGCAACAAGTTTTCAATTCCTTCCAAGATTATTTAAACAGCGAGCAGGATTTGCGAGAGGTATTTTACAATTTTGTATTCTAGAATTTGTAAAACTAACTTTTATAGGTTATATTGATGCCGCTATTTTTCTGAAAGTCTATAATCGTCTATAATACTTAAAATATGACTATTTAACCCTGAAAGCATGAAAGTTACAAATATAGAAACATTATTTAACAAATTTGTTCAATATTTTATAAAAAACATAAATTCATATATAACCAAAGCAAAAGAATTACCAATGTATTATCTATACGAAAAAATGCAAAAATTACTCAAAATAATATTAAGTTTTTTCTAATTTTACAAAGTTCATGTTACCAACAATTATTGTTAATATGTAACTTTTTCTTTGAAGGAAATTCGTAAAACTGTGAAAGAAGTTGAAAAATGTGGAAGAGACATTCTGATGATCCTTCAAAATATTCATTACGAAATTAAAGAAGAAAATATAAGTGAGATTTATTTTAAACCTTGATTTTTGGAAAATTTGGTTTTTGCATTTTATACAAAATCTGACTAAAAATATTTTTCAGTTATTTCGCAGTATTGTTCAAAAGCTCGCGAATTATTCGAAAATATTCGCACTAATTATGGAAAATTGGCGGAAATCGTGCCAAATGATCAGTATTATCGATATCACGATCAGTGGCGAAATGTAACACAGAGACTTTGTTTTCTCGCAGCACTTACAGTCTATCTGGAAATTAAGGTTCTCGTCACTAAGGACACCGTTGCAGAAATTCTCGGAGGTAAAAATAATAAAATAGAAATAACAAATAATGAATCCTTCAATAAAAAGCTATGGAAATTAGTTTTATTGTAAAGTTTATCAACAGGAATTTAGATTAATTAAGAAGGTTCTCTCCATTGACATAACCTCAAACCAAAAAATGACTTCCCATCAAATAGAACTATTATTAAAATTAATTTCACCAAACTTTGAAAGATCCAATTTTACATTTTCCAGAAAAAATTAGGTTTAGCTAAAGTTTCTTGTCAAAAAATAATTATTTAACATTTTACAGGGATCACAGGTTGTCCCCTATTCACCTTTTTTCCCCTATTTTAAAATTTTGCACCTATTTCCCCTTTCTCTAATTTTCAGTATTAAAGTTTATAGTTATAGCCAAAATTTTTAGCAGTTTAATATAAAAAAAAAAATTTATAAAACCCCAGCCCAATTGATTTATATTAACCTGTATCAGCAATCGATAGAAAATCCTTATTAAAAATTCATGGGAAAAAATAAACTTTTAAAAAAAAAATCCCAACTTTTTAAATTTATAAGCTAAAAATATTTTAGGTTATAAATTTCTTCATTTTTGGCCATATTTTAAGATATGATGTTTAAATAAACTAAATTTTCAAAATGTCGGATGTTATAAAAAATATTTAGAAATAATACATTGCAATATGTGCAATCTTTTATCACATAAATATTCAAGGAAATTCAACAAATCTTATTTGAAGATTTTCGAGGTCACAAATAAAGATTCCGATGTCAAATAGTATATTAAGCAACAAGGGGTTAAGGGCAGCCATTTGTTTACGCTGATGTTTGTGTACGAGTGACAGTCAAGGGCGAAGCCCGAGACGTGAACGAGTACACAAACATCATTGTAAACAAATTGGACTGACTTTAAACCCGTGTTGCTTACGATACTTTTTATTCCAAAGGCACAAGCTTGGTGCTTTTAAATGTTTGTAGGTTAGGGTCTAAATGCATTCACTTGTTTGACCGTATAAAAATGGCGGCCATTTTTGCCCTGTGGTGGAAAAAATGCATGGATCAGCTGTTCATTTTTTCCCTAGGGAAAAAATGGAAGCCATTTTTACCCGGTCGAACAAATGAATGCGTTTAGACCCTGCCTACAGGCATCTAAAAGCGCCATGTTTGTGCCTGTGGGATAAAAAATTAATTTTTCAAAATTTTGGATATACATTGAAATTTGTGACTTTCCATATTTTTGAATTAATCATCTTGAATCACAATTGCCGAGGATTTTCGGGGTCTCACATATGACAAGTCTCATGTAAAAAATTTAGTTTTCAAAAAATTTACATTACATCATCAATTTTTTAAATACAGTCTAAAAATATTTAATTTCTACATCTCTTTTCAATTATCTTTTTTATTTTTAAAGTACTTTTGTCAATTTTCAAGTATTTCTAAGATTTTGAACTTCATTTTCTCGATTATCAATTATTTTCTTCAGTCTTTCAATTCTTGTCAGGCATATTTCAATTTATTACATACGTTTCCATTTATTTTTGTCATTTTTAAATTATTTTCTTAAAATTTCAATTATTTTTTAAAATTTATAAATTTTTGCCAAGAATATTAAAATTTTCTACACAAGTTTCAATTTACTTTTGTTATTTTTTAATTATTTGCTTAAAATTTTCAATTACTTTTGACATATTTCTTAGTATTTTTGTCATTTTCAAATTATTTTCTTCATATTTCTATTATTTTTGTCATTTTAGAATTATTTTCTACAATTTTCAATTATTATATTCAATTTTTTTTTGTCATGAATTTTTAAATTTGACACCAGTTTTAATTTATTTTCTTCAAATTTAAAAAATTTTCTTTATTCTTTTTATTATTGTCACGAATTTATTTTTCTTTCTTCATATTTAAATTTTTTGACATTTTTTAATAAATCTATTTAATTTCAATTATTTTTTTTAACTTTAAATTATTGCCATAAATCTTTAAATTTATTACACAAATTTTATTTATTTATTTATTTATTTTTATTTAATACATAAATAAATTTTCAGTTAATTTTGTAATATTTCATGTATTTTCTTAAAATTTCAATTATGTTTTTAATCCTTATTTTGTTGTCAGAAATATTTTAATTTTCTACACAAATTTCAATTACTTTTGTCATTATTCAATTATTTTTGTCATTTTTTAATTATTTTCTTCATATTTTTATTATTTTTAACAAATTTCAATTATTTTATTCAATTTTCTTTATTGTCAAGAAATTAAAAAAAATTTAAAATAGTTTTAAATAAATTTCTTCAAATTTTAATCATTTTCTTCATCCTTTTTATTATTTTAATGAATTTATTAATTTTTTACAACTTTTTCAATTATTTGTTCAATTATTTCTACAAATTTAAATTACTTTCCTTAAATTTAAATTTTATGACATTTTTGAATTATTGTTTTTAAATTTCAATTTTTTTTCTTCGGACTTCAATTAATTTCTTAAACTTTCAATTATTTTCCTCAAACTTCCAATATTTTTTCAATTGTTCAATATTATTGTCTATAAATTTTAAATTTTTAAACCAGCTTTCAATTATTTATCTCATTATTCAATTATTTTCTTAATATTTCAATTGTTTTCTCAATTTTTCAAGCATTGTCTTCAAATTTATAATTTTTTACTCTTTTTTCAATTATTTTCTACAAATTTCAATTCCTTTCCACATATTTAATTTTTTGTTGTTGAAATTTTTGAATTATTTTCTTTAAATTTCAATTATATTCTTCAAATGTCAATTAATATCTTTAACTTTCAATTATTTTCCTCAAACTTCTAATATTTTTTTCAAACTACAATTATTTTTGTCATTATTCAAATATTTTTAACATTTTGGAATTATTTTCTTCAAATGTCATTTTTTTCAATTTTTTTATTATTGTTGTCTATAAATTTTTAATTTTTACACCAGCTTTCAATTATTTATGACATTATTCAATTAGTTTCTTCACGTTTCAATTATGTCCTTAATTTTTCAATTAATGTAATAGGTACATTTTTTATTTTTTACTTCATTTTTTGAATTATATTTCTCATTAATTTTTTTTTCAAATTTTATTTTTATTTTTTTTTGTAATTTTTAACTATTTTCTACATATTTTCTACATATCTAATTTTTTTATCATTTTTTAAATTATTTTCTTTTAAGTTTGAATCATTTTTTTTTCTTCAAATTTGACTTATTTTTGTCATTCTTTTATTATTTTTTTGTAATTACAAGTATTCTTTAAACTTTCAATTATTTTCTTTAAATTTCAATTATTTTGTTTCAATTTTCAATTTTTATCTTCATTTCTTGATTTTTAGTTAATTTTCCAATTAGGTTTCTCATTTAACACATTTTTTTTCAAATTTGATATTGGGGACCCTTATTAATTATTTGCCTGCTGGCGGGCCCCAAATTAATATCAGTAATATATATTTTTTTTCAATCAACAAGTCCGCTGGCAGCTCTATATAATATTTACATATTTAAAATTTGTAATTAAAAAAGTCGTAAAAAATCTTCAAGTACATAAGTTAAAGCAAATTTTCTGTCCTCTTTTTGTCCCCTATTTTTGAAAAAATTCGCACCTATTCACCTTTTTTAATATCAATAGGTCTTGTGATCCCTGCTTTTATGTTTTTTCTTTAAGGAGTGTCGACCGCTTGACATAACCTCAAAATAAAAAATGATTTTTAACAACAAATGAAACCATAATTTAAATGATTTCGCCAAATTCTGAAAGATTTAGTTGTACAATTATAAAAAAAAAATTAGGTTGGACCAAAATTTGCTATAAAATAATAATTATTAAACAATTTGTGTTTTTTTCTTTAAGGGTCTATAACCAATTGAAATTTTCAACCAATTTTGACAAATAATAGCTCATTCTACTCTTTGAAACATTCTCTAAAATTCCACTCGTTGAATTCAAAATATTTTGTTCTAAAGTTTTTAAACAAATAATTTTTTTTTAAATTTTTTTATTTGTTTAAAAACTTTTGAACAAAATATTTTAAACAAAATTTAACGAGTGGAATTGTAGAGAACGTTTTAAAGTGTAGAATGAGCTATTATTTGTCAAAATTAATCTAAAATTTCAATTGGTTATAGATCCTTAAAGGAAAAACACAAAATGTTTAATAATTATTACTTTACAACAAATTTTAGTCCAACCTAATTTTTTTTACAATTGTACAACTAAATCTTTCAGAATTTGCTGAAATCATTTTTATTATGTTTCCATTTGCTGTTAAAAATCACTTTTTAGTTTGAGGTTATGTAAAGCGGTCGACACTCCTTAAGTTTAATGAAAAACTGCAATTTTCATCCAATTCTGACAAATAATAGAGCGCTTTTTTAAACAAATAAAATTTGTTCTTTAAGTATTTTCTAAACAGAATACTATTTAACAAAATCTAACAAATAAAATTGTAGAAAATTTTTCAACGAGAAAAATGAGATATTACACTGAGAGAAAATACGAGATCTTAAAGCATGTGACTCGAAGAATCTCGAAGGATGTGATGTCTAAAACTGTAAAATGTGCAACTAGATATTTCAAAATTTGGTGAAATTAATTTGAATATTTTTCTTTGGGGTGAAAAACTACTTTCTATTCTGAGGTTATGTAAATAGAGAGAACCTCCTTAAAAGTTTAAACTTTTAAACAGTCAAATTTGTTTGTTTGTTTTGTTATAAAGTTTCAGTCCAATAATATACTCAGTTCTTTTTAAATCGTTTTTCCCCATAATAATAATAATTATTATTTTGTATAATTTCTAATCACTAAAAATAAAATGTTTCACGTTTTGTTGTTGATTCTATTTAATTTTTATGAATATTGTTTTCAGTAAAATCGAACCCACAGGAAGGATTTCATCTCGATGTAGAAGACTTCCTTATGGGTTTACTCCAATTGGCTTCTGAATTGGTAATTAATTAATAACTTATAATCTCTACTTGATAAATATTTAATAATACTAAATGCAAGTATATTTTAGGCTCGATTCGCTGTGAATAGTGTAACAAACGGAGATTTTAATCGACCAGTGGGAATCGCCCGCTTTGTTAGTGAATTAAATGCAGGATTTCGCCTCCTGAATTTGAAAAATGACTCTCTTCGAAAGCGTTATGATGCTCTGAAATATGACGTGAAAAAGATAGAAGAAGTCGTTTACGATCTCAGTATTCGTGGGTTAAAACCTGAAAATGCTGAAGCAACTCCTCAAGAAGCGGAGTAACTTATTTTTCTATTGCTTTCGAATTTTAAAGGTAATTTTTCTCAAAAAATGTGTCCTTAAAATTCCATAAAATTGTATTGGAGTCTGAACATTCTAATTTTTATATTTCACTACCTAGATTGTAAATTTTCTATGACCCTATGACTGAAAACGTGGTTAAGCTAGAAAGTGCGTGTTGCACAATTGTATTACACAAAGTAAAATTTTCATTTCATTTTTCATTACTGGACAAATGCCAATTTTATATAACCAATAGGTTTTAGTATGATTAAAGATAATATAATTTTATACTTAATAAAAAGATATATATTTAATTATATATGTTTCTGAAAACTTTACTTTCTATCTTGTAATTTGAGAAAAATTGTATTGGTTCAATAGATATGTTTAATATTATCTAGTTTTTCAGGTAAAAAGCCTAAAATCAAAATTATTTCTGAAACAGAGACTATTATTTCTACAATAAATACAAATTTCAGTAAAACGTATAAGAATGTTATTTCTTTTGGTTCAATTACATATCAGTATCTCAAGTATATTTTCATAATTTTATTTTTAAAGGTGCGATCTTATAATTCTAGGCAGAATAAAACGGGCACAGAACGCAAGCGTGAAATAATTTATTTTCTAAGTCAATAGGACGAAATCAGTTTTTTTCAAATTAGTTTTTAAAACCAAATTTTGGAACCTATATTTATTAACAAATTATTTTTCATTTATGGAAAGCTATCTTTTAAAATAATGAAAATGAATATCAATTTTTATTATTTCATAAAATAGCTTTCGGTAAAAGAAAAATAATTTGCTAATAAACATAGGTTCAAAAATTTGTTTTTAAATAACTGATTTCGCTCCATAAGGATATTCAAGTTGGGTGGGAAGAAATTCAAAATGGCGGCTACCTGGATGACAGGTTTGCATTGCAGTCAAGAGGCGCATGAATTCTTCCAAAATGACATTTGATCGAATGGTCATTAGGTCGAATGGACTTCTGATCGAATGGACTTTTGATCGAATGGACTTTCCACTGAATGAACTTTTGATCGAATGGACTTTCGACCGAATGGACATTTGATCGAATGGACTTTTGATCGAATGGACATTTGATCGAATGGACTTTTGATCGAATGGACATTTGATCGAATGGACTTTTGATCGAATGGACTTTCGACCGAATGGACTTTTAATCGAATGGACATTAGATCGAATGGACTTTCCACCGAATGGACTTTCGACCGAATGGACTTTTAATCGAATGGACTTTCGACCGAATGGACATTTGATCGAATGGACTTTCGACCGAATGGACTTTTGATCGAATGGACATTCGACCAAATGGACATTTGATCGAATGGACATTTGATCGAATGGACTTTCCACCGAATGGACTTTTGATCGAATGGACTTTTGATCGAAAGGACTTTCGACCGAATGGACTTTTAATCGAATGGACATTAGATCGAATGGACTTTCGACCGAATGGACTTTTAATCGAATGGACTTTCGACCGAATGGACATTTGATCGAATGGACTTTCGACCGAATGGACTTTTGATCGAATGGACATTCGACCAAATGGACATTTGATCGAATGGACATTTGATCGAATGGACTTTCCACCGAATGGACTTTTGATCGAATGGACTTTTGATCGAAAGGACTTTCGACCGAATGGACTTTTAATCGAATGGACATTAGATCGAATGGACTTTCCACCGAATGGACTTTCGACCGAATGGACTTTTAATCTAATGGACTTTCGACCGAATGGACATTAGATCGAATGGACTTTCGACCGAATGGACTTTTGATCGAATGGACATTCGACCAAATGGACATTTGATCGAATGGACATTTGATCGAATGGACTTTCCACCGAATGGACTTTTGATCGAATGGACTTTTGATCGAAAGGACTTTCGACCGAATGGACTTTTAATCGAATGGACATTAGATCGAATGGACTTTCCACCGAATGGACTTTCGACCGAATGGACTTTTAATCGAATGGACTTTCGACCGAATGGACATTAGATCGAATGGACTTTCGACCGAATGGACTTTTGATCGAATGGACATTCGACCGAATGGACATTTGATCGAATGGACATTTGATCGAATGGACTGTCCACCGAATGGACTTTTGATCGAATGGACTTTTGACCGAAGGGACGTTTGATCGAATGGACTTTTGATCGAAAAGTCATTCGGCCGAAGTGTTTTTTTAATGTGAGTTTACTCTCTATTATACAGCAGTCTATGGATACTAATTATCGTGCGTTCCAAGTGTTTACAGTGTTTTTCGAACCTATGTTTATTAACAATTTATTTTTCATTTATCGAAAGCTATTTTTTAAAATAATAAAATTGTGTAAAATTCTTATCTGAGTTTTTATTCTTTTAAAAAATAGTTTTCGATAAATGAAAAATAATTTGTTAATAAACATAGGTTCGGAAATTTGTTTTTTAAAAGCTATTGTACAAAAATAGAGTTCCTATAAAGAGAGTTAGGACATGTGCCCCCTTCCACTAGCCTGTTGACAAACCGGAGACGGAAGTGACGATGAAGTAATTTGTGTGATTGGTTAAAAAGGGCGGGCGAAATTTAAAAATGTTTGTTAAGAAAGCATTTTAAAATTAGCGCGCTCTTTTCAGCCAATGAAAAAACTTTCAATACACTTCCGTCTCCGGTTACGCTGAGCCAATCAAAAGTTGAACCTCACGTGTCCTAACTCTCTTTATAGGAACTCTAGTACAAAAACTGATTTCGTCCTATTGACTGCAATGCAAACCTGTCATCCAGCTAGCCGCCATTTTGAATTTCTTCCCACCCAACTTGAATATCCTTATTGACTCCCATGCATTTTAAAGCCCAAAGCAAAACGAATACGGTTACGGGAGCAGGGCATGAGATAATAAAGGGCAGAAACTGTTTCTGTCCTTTTCTGTCTCATGCTCTGGTCCCGTAACCGTATTTCTATCTGCTTAAGCCCTTAGACACCAGCGAGCAACCATCTTGAATATTCCGTTGGGAACTTGAATAAAGCCCAAAGCACAGCGAATACGGTTACGGGAGCAGGGCATGAAATAATAAAGGACAGAGACTGTTTCTGTCTCATGCTCTGGTCTTAAAGGGTTTCTATCTTAAAGATAGAAATACGGTTACGGTAGGTTACGGGACCGGAGCAAGATACAGAAAAGGACAGAAACAGTCTCTGTCCTTTATTATTTCCTGACCAGCTCCCGTAACCGTAATTCATTATACTTTGGACTTAGGGTGAAATCACTGTTTTCTACATCCATGCATTTATAGAGAATGAGGGGTATTATACAGATAATTTACCTAAAAATCAAAAATGACATGTCATTTTCCGATCTCTGGTTACGGTGTAAAAATACAACGAAATTTTTTACAGTGCAGTATACTCAGGGTTGGGTAATGACGCGTCACTCGAGGTTTTATACGTATGTTACCGGTATGTTACATCAAGTAACATACCTGTTTTAGGTATGTTACCCCCCCCCCCCACCACCAAAAAAATGCATTATGTAACAAATTTGGTAGGTAACTTACCTAGGTAACATACAGTAACAAACTATGTAACATACCTCCGGTATGTTACGTACACAACCCTGAGTATACTTTAAATATGTATGTTACGTAAGTAACAAACGTCGAGTTTGTAACATTTACCCATCCCTGTCCCAGGGTTCGAAACGTATTCTACTTGATGCAGGTTTATGCACATAATATACCTCACGTAAATTACGTGGGGGCTTTGATGTATTTTACGTACTTATATTACGTCCTGAATTTCTTACACAATGTATTTTCTTTTGGTGTTAATTTATCAATGTAAAAAACTCACGTAAATTACGTCAAAAACTAGAAGTTTCGCTTAACTTCCCAACTCTGAGTAATCTACAGTACGCTTCCATTTAATTGACCTCCATTTTAAATGAACTTCCATTTTATTTGAACTTTTTCGTACATTTTAAATGAACAAAATTATCCCCACCACACATGTGCACGTAAGCGGTAATGTTACATTTCCCCTTTGTTTTTGGTATTTGCGTAAAGAGTGGGAAGGGTCAATTAAAATGTTTCATCCGGTCCCGACAAGGTCAATTAAATGGAAGCGTACTGTATAAATAATGTATATTTTTTACTTAGTGGGTAAAATCTGATAAATGCGTCAAACGTTGCGTCGTAATAAAAAAGAAAAAGACGCAGACATGTTCCTATCTCTTTCTATTACGACGCAACGTTTGACGCGTTCATATGATTTCACCCTTAAGCAACTTTCATACAGCTGCAAGCAGCAAGCTAGGCAAAACAGCACAAACTATAGCAACTTCCGTTTCAGACAAATGGCCTATTACCGTATATCTTTATTACCCCCATCATAATTAACGTATGAGAAGTTGGACTGTAGCAACGTACATTACGTTATTAACCTTTAAGCTACGCGTATCTTTAGATCCCTGTCCTGCTCCCATAGTAGCCCAGTGGAAAGTAAACTACTTCAGTTAAATTACATGGTTTTCTACCGTAATTTACCTAGTATTTTACCTCAAAAGTTTTCGATACAATGTAATTTACTCGGAATTCAGGCTGTGAAATAAAGATGTTTTGGAACTTTTCTTCAATGGCGTACTGACAATTATCTTACAAATAATTAGAAAAAGAGCACAAAAATATACCTTTATGTTTTTTTGAGCTTATGAGAGTGTGTTTATGCCATTTCAGCAAGTTGTGTCATTTACCTAGGTATTTTACCCGTTTTTACGTAAATTACCCGAGTCAGGTAATTTACCTGTCATTTACTCAAGACAATATCTTTGCTCAAGATTACCGAAAATCCCATTACGAGAAGGCCTACGCACCAGGGTTGTGCACGTAATATACCTCACGTAAATTACGTGGGGTTTTTAACGTATTTTACGTACGTATATTACGACCTGAATTTTATTTACAGTACGCTTCCATTTAATTGACCTCGTCTACCACATGAGTGGTAAGGATAATTTTGTTCATTTAAAAAGTAATGTAAAAGTTCAAATAAAATGGAAGTTCATTTAAAATGGAGGTCAATTAAATGGAAGCGTACTGTACAATGCATTTTCTACGGGTGCAGGAAATTTCCCAAAAACACAGAAGGTCGAATATCCAAATGGTCGAATTTCAAAAAGTCGAATCTCCAAACGGTCAAATATCCAAATGGTCGAATATACATTTTATCGAATTTCCAAATGATCGAATATCTAAATTGTCGAATTTCCAAATTGTCGAACATCCATTTGGTCGAATATCCATTTTGTCGAATTTCTAAATTGTCGAATTTCCAAATTGTCGAATATCTACTTTTTCGAATTTCTAAATTGTCGAATATTCAAATTTTCGAATTTCCAAATTGTCGAACATCCACTTTGGCGAATGTCCAAACTGTCGAATTTCCAAAATCTCGAATTTCCAGATTGTCGAATTTCCAGATTGTCGAATATCCATTTTGTCGAATCTCTAAATTGTCGAAAGTCCATTTTGTCGAATTTCCAAATTGTCGAATATCCACTTTGTCGAATTTCCAAATTGTCGAATTTCCAAATGATCGAATATCCAAATTGTCGAATTTCCAAATTGTCGAATATCAAAATTGTCGAATATCCATTTTGTCGAATCTCTAAATACTCGAATATCCAAATTGTCGAATTTCCAAATTGTCGAATTTCCAAATTATGGAATTTCCAAATGATCGAATATCCAAATTGTCGAATATAAAAATTTTCGAATATTCATTTTGTCGAATTTCCAAATGATTGAATATCCAAATAGTCGAATTTCTAAATTGTCGAATTTCCAAATTGTCGAATTTCCAAATGATCGAATATCCAAATTGTCGAATTTCCAAATTGTCGAATATCTATTTTGTCGAATTTCTGAATGTTCGAATGTCCAAATGTTCGAAGTTTTTTTTTATGTGAGTTTCCTATCTATGAAATGCGTTGGTATAGTAGATTGGACAAATGCGCAAAATTTAAAATTTCCATAACGATTTTAAATTTCGCGCACTTGTCCAATCTACTATACCAACGCATTTCATAGATAGGAAACTCACATAAAAAAAAGTTCGAACATTTGGAGATTCGAACATTTGGAGATTCGACAATTTGGAAATTCGACAATTTGGAAATTCGACTATTTGGATATTCCATCATTCGGAAATTCGACAAAATAGATATTCGACAATTTGTAAATTCGAACATTAGGAAATTAGATAAAATAGATATTCGACAATTTGGAAATTCGACAATTTGGATATTCGATCATTTGGAAATTCGACAATTTGGAAATTCGACAATTTGGAAATTCGACAAAGTAGAAATTCGACAATTTGGAAATTCGACAATTTGGAAATTCGACAATTTGGAAATTCGACAAAATGGACTTTCGACAATTTAGATATTCGACAAAATGGATAGTCGACAATTTGGAAATTTGACAATTTGGATATTCGAACATTTGGAAATTCGACAAAATAGATATTCGACAATTTGTAAATTCGATAAAATGGATATTCGAGAATTTAGAAACTCGACAGTTCGGACATTCGACAAAGTGGATATTCGACAATTTGGAAATTCGAAAATTTGAATATTCGACAATTTAGAAATTCGAAAAAGTAGATATTCGACAATTTGGAAATTCGACAATTTAGAAATTCGACAATTTAGAAATTCGACAAAATGGATATTCGACCAAATGGATGTTGGACAATTTTGAAATTCGACAATTTAGATATTCGATCATTTGGAAATTCGACAAAATGGATATTCGACCATTTGGATATTCGACCGTTTGGAGATTCGACTTTTTGAAATTCGACCATTTGGGGTCGTCCACATATCACGTGATATCTTCAGGGGTGGGAGGGGGGTCGGCAAAATATCACGGTCCATGGAAATTTAATTTTTTAACAATAGAAAAAGTATCACGAGGAGGGGGGAGGGGGTTCAAATTAGCTCAAATTTGTATCACGTTATATGTGAATGATCCCTTTGGATATTCGACCTTTTGTGTTTTTGGGAAATTTCCTGCACCTGTAGACGAACAATAAACCGGAAGTTCAGCATTTATATGCAGGGGTGTACAACAAACTCACGTAATTTACGTTAAAAACTGAAAGTTATGCGTAACTTCTTAACTCTGCTACGCACATAGAAATCATAAAACCAGGGATGTAGTAAAGCCCAAAGCACAATAAATATGGTTACAGGAGCAGAGCTAAGGGCGCAGTCCCATGATGTGGAATAGTAGAATAGTGGAATAGATTTCAGCCAATCAAAATTTATTTTCTAACGGGAAAGTAATGTTTCCTGCAAGAGACTCAATTTTGATTGGCTGAAATCTATTCTACTATTCCACACCATGGGACTGCGCCCTCAAAAAAAAAAGGACAAAGACTGTTTCTGTCCTTTTCTGTCTCAGGGTAAAATCCCATGTGAGCAGAAAGTGCAAAACCGAAAGAAGAAAATCATGAGAGTGAGAGAGACAGTGATATCTACCTACCTCTCTCACTCTCATGATTTCTGCTTTCGGCTTTTTACGCTTTCTGCTCACATGGGATTTTACCCTAACTTCCCAACTCTGCGTAGTATACGTCAGGTAGTTTACTGTAATGTACTTTTTCTACAGTCAATTACAAGTAAAAAACTACGTATATTACGTGGAGTAGTTTACGTTCCGAACCCTGGCCAAGGCACTTCCGGTCCAAGCCAGGGTTGTGTACGTAACATACCGGAGGTATGTTACATAGTTTGTTACTGTATGTTACCTAGGTAAGTTACCTACCAAATTTGTTACATAATGCATTTTTTTGGTGGTGGGGGGGTAACATACCTAAAACAGGTATGTTACTTGATGTAACATACCGGTAACATGCGTAGAAAACCTCGAGTGACGCGTCATTACCCAACCCTGGTCCAAGCTCATTTTTATGAGGACAGTCGCATAGGACAGTTTTGTGGATTAGCCGAATAAACTTTAGCCAATCAAAATATAGTCTCTTGCTGAAGTGACTTTCTGCCGCAGGAGACAGTTTTTTGATTGGTCGATTATTTACTAAAGTGTGATACAAATGAAATGACATAAGATAGCGCTGCGATCAGGACTGTTCCCGCGCAGTGCTAGTTTCGCATCGTGAAATTTGTAATGCCGAGCGTGTAAATGGCTGAGCGTCGGCCATCATGGCTTTAAGTAGGGACCGTGTCACGCGAACATGTTTTGCAAGTGAAAAATCTCTACGGGAGTTGTTTTAATCGTGTCGAATGGCAATAACTACGCGAGGATGAGGCCCTGAGCACCCTCCGTGTGGGGTGATCCGGCCGTAGGGCCCCAGCCAGGCCCAGCAAGACTCACGCCCCGACACCCGACCCCACTTCCCCCCTTCATTTGGCTCCTGGGTGCATCCGTCACAGCACCATCGCCAAATTTTTTTTATCACATTGTCGACTCGACAGTTGACCATCACGTCTTATATTAACAGTAAATTCAACTTTGTCAACATGAGCAAAGTTTCGTTCAGGGCGCGCCCCCTGGAAGCGTCCAAGCCCATGCCAATCTACATGGCCGAGGAACTTCCTGATCTTCCTGACTATTCCGCCATCAACCGCGTCGTGCCTCAAATGCCCAGCGGTATGGAAAAAGAGGAAGAATGCGTAAGTATCCTTGACTTTTTATCATGGTTTCCTCATTTTTCTCCAGCATGTTTTTAATCTCCGCCATTTTAATTCCATGTTTTTTTTCGACCGAGAGATGGCGCTGTGCTCCTTTTATTATTTTATTTTTCGCTTTTTTAATCATTTTGACAAATTTATGCCTGGTTTCTGACTATTTTTAAGCTCCTTTTAATACTATTTATAATTAACAATTGTTGTTTTGAGTTGACAATACCGGGAAAGGCTAATATCGAATAGTGTGGTTAGGCCTGTTTATGTCAAAAAATACAAGCGCCAAAAATCGTTTTGACATGATGAGGGTCCAAGGGGGAGGGTGAATAGTGTTTTTTAAAGATTCCTGGAACCTCCATTTAAAACATTTTTGAAAAATATACCGTTTTTTTATGACTGGGAACATTTAATTTACAATGTTTTGCAGGCTCAGCGCATGTCTTGAAAGATGATTTTGTTGTTTTATTTACAGCTTAAATTTTGTTGAAAAATATTTATTTATACATTTGTTTATTTTATAATGTAAGCAGACTTACAATTAAGGAAATCTGAAATGTCATTTTTTTCTCATTATATATAGGTGATTGCTCCAAAATAATAAAAATTGACTTTCTCCTAATTTTTATTTGTTGTGCCTTTCTCATGACTCGTATTAAATGTTTATTTTTGAAAAATACGTTTAATTGTTTGAATTTCACATGTTTTAAACAATGCTTTTCAGTTATTGACAAAAAATAAATCTTTGAAAAAAATAAACAATTACAATAATGATTTTTAAACAACTGAATGATTATAATCCCAAACTAATATAATATATAGACAACTGGATAATATCAATATTTTTTGTTTAAACTTTACATCTAGATATAGTTTTTTGTTTGTTGATTAAATGTTGTAAACAAATCTATTGAAATTCCAATTTATGTGGGACAATTTTTAAAGAAATTTTAAAAATAAACGCTTTGCTTTTCATTTTAACAATAATTGTCAATTTTCGATTTTTAACTGACAAAGACATTTTTGTAGTTTTTGAAATGCCCGTATTAGAAAAAGTGTTAATTAAACAAAGTAGAGTATTTTTTTAAAGTTTGTTTTTTGATACGTTTCTTTAATTCGCAGACTTAAAAATTAGAAAAGAATATTTTCAAATTTAACTTTATGTAAAATACTTCTTGTTTTGTTTTATTATTTTCAACACTTTTGTTATATTTCAAACAATCCGAATTAATTAAATTCTATTTATGAGAAATTTTTATATATTACTAATTGAAAGCAACTTATTATTTAATATTTTTGTTTTTGAAAGTTTACAATATTTTGTAGTAAACTCAGATTTTGAATATAGGTTATTTTGTGTAAAATTCAAAATACAATTCATGTTATTGTTTATTTGATCTCAATTTTAATATTACGATACTAACAGTTGTTGTTTATTATAACAGTTTTTATCGTAATTTAACTATAATCATTAGATTCGAATTTCTTTAACAGAAACTAAAATTGTAATTTTACGAAATGTACGTGGCCGTCTGGCATCTCAAAAATTGACTAATAAAGTGTTACTTTAAATCTTAATAATATTTTTCACCCTTTTTGAAAGTCATAATATTAACTTTTTTTATTTTTACATCCTAGTGTAAAATAAAAAAGAAGTAAACATTTTATGATTTGTGGTAATAAGAATACAAATTGTAACAAGTTTTAGTGTAATTTATAAATAAATGTAAAATGCGTCTTGAGCAAAAAATAATATTTCATATGAAAATTTATATTAACCATTGAAATTAAAAATTTTAGGAGCATCATCTACAGAGAGCGATGAGCAAAGGTTTAATCATTCCTACCCCTGAGGTAACAATTTTAGCTGAGGAAGAAGTCTACGGGAGAGTTTATCCCGCAGATTACAAGTTACCTCGACAACTTATCCATATGCAACGTAAGATGAAATAAGTATTTCTAAAAATCTAATTAGTATCAGTGATAAAATTATCCGAAAATATTTACATTTAGAATTAAAATTGTGTTTTTTAAAGTACTGCATATTTTAATTTAGATACAATTGTGTGATTAAAATTAGAACCCGAGTTGATTTTCTAAAATAGAGTTTTAATTATTTTGTAATGCAAATAAGAGTACACTTAAGAAAAAATTAAAAAGACGATATAAACTTAGTTTCTACGTTTATTTGCAGCGAATTGAAATTCAGAAAATATAAAAATTTGGTTCATTGAATTTCAATGAAAAGAATATGTTGTGTGTAATTATTCATGTTTGATTAATTCTTTTGTCAAATAATCAAAGAAAAATGTCTGCTTAGCTTTCGCAATGGAGCAAGACATTCCAGATTACGACATGGATTCCGAAGACGAAAAATGGGTCGGAATACAGAGTCGAAAAATGGACTTGACTCCGTTGCAGTTCGAGGAGATGATGGATCGACTCGAGAAAAGCTCGGGTCAGACTGTGGTCACTCTTAATGAAGCCAAAGCGCTTCTAAAAGAAGATGACGATCTCATCATTGCAGTTTTTGACTATTGGCTCAATAAACGTCTCAAAACAGTGAGTATTTACTGTATTTCAAATAATTTTAATTCATCAGATAAGAATTCAAATTAATGCATGATAAGTTGTCTTCTTTTCACTTATTTAAATGTTTGCCATCTATTTCACCAATATTGATAATTTACTACCGTCTATATATTTTTTTATATTTATTTATCTTTAAAATAATAGCTATTTCAAATTCCCAAGAAAATAGACCTTAATTGAAGTGATTAGATTACTAGTCGTCTGTATTTTTTTTCAAATGGAGTTTAGTTTTAAATATTTTTAAAGAACGTTGAACTCACAGTGTAAAAACATTGACTTAAGGTAGAGTAGAGTGGCCGCAGGTCAGGGAAAAATTGAAAATCAGGAAAAAGTCAGGGATTTTACAAAAAAATCTTTAAAAGTCAGGGAATTTTTTCTTGAAGGAACCATAGTTAAAAATTCATGATTTTATTGCTTTAAATTCCTGATAAACAAACAGGATAGCCACTTGACCGGAAAATTTGTTTCTAAACCGGAAATTTCTTCGTGGATAAAAAAGTTCTGAGAAATTTTATCAAAAATCAATTTTTGTTCATATATCACAAATCTATAATTTAATAATAATAATCCACAAGTTCTTTCATTCCTTCATTCATTTTTAGTCTGTTTACACCTGAAATTTGGCACATAAATATTTTTTGTTATAAATCATATACTTTTTTAAAAATGCATTTAAATTGATTAAAATTTAATTTTTTAAATATCAGTTCAAATAATTTTAATTTTATTAACAAAAGTTCTATAATTTTTTCTATAATTTTCTACAGTTTTCAGTATACAGGGATCACAGTTTCTCCCCTTTTTCACCTAATCCCCTTTTTTCCCCTTTTTTTAGAAAAATCACCTAAAACACCTAAAATCAAGATTTTATCACCTAAAACACCTAAATCAAGATTTTTCTCCTCTTTGACATTCTTTTTTTTTTTTTAAAATGTCTATTTTTCCACTTTCGGAAATGCAAAAATTTATCGTTTTTTAGGGTGTCCGTACAATGATGAGAAATTAGTTATTGAATCTAAATGTTTAAAAATTATTTTTTAACTTGAAACTGTTTTTTTTTATATTATTTATTGAATGAATTTAGATTTTAAACAGGAAACATGAAAAAAAAACTCAATTAAAATAAAATTGTTTTAAAAAGTTAAATAATATTCTTATTACCATGTTTTCTTAATTAATTACAGCAAATTAATTCTAAATGAAAAATTTGTTTATTAAATATTTTTTACTCGTTTTACACAAATATTACTAGTTTTGCATCATAAAATAAAATAATACAAAAGGTTAATAAAAATAATTTGAACTAATTCTGTCACATTCTGCTAAAAAAAGAAATAAATGTTATGAAAATTATTATATTATCTAATGTATCTAATTATATTTTTGTAATAAAAATTTTGCTGTCATATTTTTGATAAAATTAAAACATGTTTCGAGTACCATGTATTCTTGCTGAAATACATCAAATTTATTTTATTGGATGGAAAAAAAATTGTTTATGAAATATATTTACTTATTTCAAACAAAAATTAATTGCTTTGAATCATACCTAAAATAGAAAAATACAATAAAAGAGATTAATAAAAATAATTTAAATTGATTTTGTCATATTCCTCTAATTATTAAATAAATAATTTAAAAAACCATTTGAAGTTAAAAATTATTTTAAAATTTATTTAATTGCAACAACCATCTTCTCGTCGTTGAACAGACAACCTATTAAAAGATAAATTTTTGTATTTCCGAAAGTGCTCTTTTTTTAAATTTTCATAAACAAATTGAAAAAAAAGACTAAACTAATTAATAAAAATGTTTTGAAAAAAAGAAACAATATAATTTTGTAAAAGAAAACTTGAATTATTAATATAACCCTTTTTTATTAATTTCCAAAATCCCTTTTTTATTAAAGAAAATCCCCTTTTTTGAAAATCGAAATCCCCTTTTTCACCTAAAATTGAACGAAGAAACCACTGTGATCCCTGAATATACAATTATTCTCTTTAAATTTTTTATAATTACCATAAAACAGGCTATTTCACTCATGTAGTTTAACTTTGCTCATTGACAGTGGACATTTTTTTTTTCAAAATTTATTGTTATTTCTAGGAAGAAAAATATGAAATTTGCAATTGCTAATGTTAAGAAAAGTATTATACTGTGTCTTAAAGGTATTTTAAACCAGAATTATAGTCAAGTTTTAATAAAAATAATATTTATTCAAAGATGTATGTTTTGCTCATTGAACAAGTAGTGTGTAAAAGTTGCTTGTGAAACCTATATTTAAAATATTTTATGTTAAAATCATGTAATAATCTTATTTCATATATCCCTAACATGACTTAGAAAAAATAAAATTACTGAAAATTTGAATAGATTTTGAAAAAAGTCAATTTAAAAAAATATTTGATATTTGTTGGGTAATTTCGTTCATGAATACAATGTATCATTCAATTGTTTATTAAGTATCTAAGGTTATTTCTCATGAAAAAATTCTAAAATTTATCAAATTATAAAACACAGAACGTGATTAAATAACATTAAAGTTGAGCGAAATTACTCCACATTGAAGTGTAATTTCGCTCACAGTAAAAAGGTATATTATATAGGTTTATGCAATATATAGTAATTATTTTATCTTGTATAATTAAAGAGGAAGAGTCAGAGATTATATATTTTCAGTACAAAAATTTATTATTAACTTTTTCCTCTACTTTTTGAAGAAAAAAAACATGAAAATTTGAGCGAAATTAGCCTGTTTTACGGTATTCTTTAATTTTTTTAAAATTATTTTGTTTTGTTAATGATTATTCTCGACAGTTTTTGAATTTTTCTTTTAATTGTCAATTATTTTAGTCATTTTATAATTTTTTTAAATAATTATAAACTATTTTCTTAAAATTCCAATTGAATTCTTTAATCTTTAATTTATTTTTTTAAGTTTTAATTTAATTATTTTCTTCAATTTTCAATTGCATTCTTAGTTTTCAATTAATTTATTCAGTATTCAACTATTCTCCCATTTTCTCAATTATCAATTATTATTGTATATAATAATACAATATAACAGGCTGCAGAATAAGTAATAATAATAATAATAAATTTTAAATTCGATCTCAACAATAAAATAATTAAAAAAGAGAATGAAACTAAAAGAAATTGGTGCTTGATAGTTAATTGATATAATTTGGAATTTAACATTTATTGCAGAAAAAAGAAAAACGTTGATAATCTGACAAACATTTCGAGAATCTATTCTGTTCATGAGCAGATTTCTTTAAGAAAATACAATGCTTGAGATTTATTAACCCAGTGAAGAAAATCAGAATCTCATAATACTTAAGCTTGCACAAAAGAATTAACAAAAATAACACGATATTATTATTAATAAAAATATTATTTTTTAATATGTTTTTTAATAGTTAATTATTTTCGTCAATATTGATCCATTTTAGTCATATTGTAATTTTTCTTTTAATTATTAATTATTTTCTTGAAATTTCCATTTAATTCTTTAATTTCTAATTAATTTCTTCAATTTTTAATTATTTTCTTCAATTCTCAAATATTTTCTCTAATTTTCCATTATTTTGATCGATTTTCAATTAATTCCTCTATATTCAATAATTCTCGGATTTTTTCAATTATTTTTTCACTTTTAGAAATTGTTTTAAAGTTTAAATTTATTTATTCAATTCTAGAACTATTCTCTTCAATTCTTAAATCTTTTCTTCAAATTTAAATTCCACTTTTCCATTTTCAACTATTTTCTTTAATATTAAAAAATTAACGACTTTTTTCTATTATTTTTTTCGATTATCATTAAGTTTCTTTAATTTTAAATACAATTGTAAAATTTTTTTCTTTAATTTTTAATTCCATTCTTCAATTTGTATTTCCATTCAGTTTTTAATTGTTAAGTATATTCTTTAAATTTAAAGTCCATTCTTCAATTTTCAAAATTTTTTTCAATTTTAATTATTTTTTTCGATTTTTAACCCACTTGTTAAATGTGCAATTATTTCCAACAGTTATTGTTTTATTTTGCAAACTATTCTTTTCAATCGTGTAATTATGTAGCAATTTTTCGAATTTTGTTTATACGTAATTTTCTTTAAATGTTTAAGATAAATTATAGTACAAAAATTTAGACTCCAATGTTTTCTGATAATAAAACTTTTTAAACTTTAATTATTTATAATTAATAAGATTATAAGGCGTAAATTTGAAATTTAAGTATAAAGTTGCTTTTTAAATATAAAGGCAAATTTCGCAAAATTAAAAATACTGTTTTAATTTTTCGAAAAGTGACCGGGAAATCTAAAAAAATTGACCGGAAAAAACCGGGAATTTAATTTCATAAAAAAGTGGTCACTGAACAAAGCAAGTTTTAAAGAATCTGTAAAACTGGTGGTCAGGGAAAATGAAAAATTAGTCAGGAAAAAATCAGGGAATTTTGATAATTAAATTTTGCGGCCACCCTGGTTAGAGTCAGACTGACAATCAGAAAAGTTGGTATATTTAAAATAAAATAAATTGTTATTTCAGTTTTTAAATAAAACTATTCTGCAATTCCAAATTTTAATGTTTTATTCTTTTTATGTGAAAGAATTTTATTTATTATTGATTAATGAAAATTATGAAACCTACTTATGAAAATTTTATTTATTGTTTATTTAATTTGGTTTTATGTTGTTTTTGATTAAAAATTGTATTTTTTCTAATTTCAGCAACACCCGCTGCTACTTACGGTGAAAACAGAACATCGTATTGGCTCTGCAGTGAACAATCCATACCTTGCGTTCAGACGGAGAGCTGAGAAAATGCAAACGCGCAAAATTCGTAAAAATGATGAGACCAGTTATGAGAAAATGCTTAAACTGCGGAGAGATCTCAGTCGAGCTGTAACTCTTCTCGAGTTGGTCAAAAGACGAGAGAAGACGAAACGAGAGCATCTTCATCTTACTATTGAAGTCTACGAAAAGAGGTCCGCCTCCTTTACTTTTTTTTTTATTACTATCCTTTTTCATCTAGATGTCATAAAAAAAAATTTCTTTTCTTATCTCTCTACCTTGGAATTTGTCAATTTTTTTAAAGAAATTCATAGAAACTAAATGGTAAAGGGCAAATTTCTATCCTTGATTTTTTTGAAAAGAAAATGCTTTCTTTCATTAGGTATCAAGCGCAGGATTTTACCGGCCAAATTCTGGCGGAAGTTTCTGCATTGAAGACCTCGAGACCTGCTTTCGCTCCGCTCTTCACAAACCAATTCGGCGTTCATCAAAACTGGGCTAATAAAGTTTGCGGAAAGGTGAGTGTTATTTTCAAAGTTATTTGAGAGAAATTTATTTTATTGTTTAATTTTAAATACCTTGGATTTTTTTTACCTTAAAAACCTTGAAATCACCTTTTAAAATTTAAAATAAATCCTTGAATTATAATAGGTATAACAATTTTTTTTTTACCTATTTACAATTTGGTCATCCTTTTAATTCACAAAAATCTTATTTTATTCAAACCTCATTTAATTTGAATTTGTCTTGATCGAAAATTCAATTAATTCAAGCTTCAAGTATACTTACTAAATTTAAAATCATTAAAAAATTTATTAAATTTTATTCTTTTTAAAGTATGATGTCTTTTGTCTTTTTTTAGAGGTAGACTGATCCATTTATTTTCTACAATTTAAAATTATTTTCTTCAAATTTCGATATTTTCAATTTTTTGTTCACTTGAATTGTTTCTTTAAAAGTCTCTGGACATCCTGATGAGACCCTTTTCTTTAAAAAATGTGAAATTTTTATTTTAACTCTCCCCTACTTATGTTTTTAATTTTGCTTGTTCCATTTTCCAATTCAGGTTATTTATCAAACTTGTCAGTGTTTTGAATTAATTTTTTAAAATTCAGGATGAAGTTATTCCAAGGAAAGAAAAGCGACAGTACAAGAAACGGAAACATAAACCTGACTCAAGAAGTGGCTTGGACGACTTAAGAGGAGTCACGGGAACTAGTGGAAGTCGAGGAAGTCGAGCGGTTCTAGGAGGTGGGCTGGACCCGCTGATCAGTTCTGATGAAGACAGTCCTCATCCATCTCATTCTCATTCTCAACCTTCCCTTCCTTTGGATCGCGATGATGACGACGCGACTGACGAAGGTCAATTCGCCTTCAAGCGAACCAGATATAATTCTTACTTACCGGTAATTAATCCATTTTTTCCAACAAATAAACAAATGTACATCATCTTTAAACACATTATTTGTTTTTGCTTTATAGCCTGTATCAGGTGGCTACGGAAACTGGCCTTGGTGCGACAGAGATGAAGGTGGATTAGCAGATAAAAGATTCAGGTTCACCCTGACGAGCATTAGTAAACCGACTCCAAGGTGTATTGGCCTTGCGAGACGAAGAGTTGGCCGAGGTGGCAGGTAAATATTTTTCACTCTCTTTAATTTCATTTGATCTGATAACTTGTAATTTCACTTGGATTTTTTAAGTAAATATTTAGCTAAATATTTATGGGCAATTCTCCAGAAATATTCCTTTTTGTGCATCTGAAATGAAAAATTAATAAATACATTTTATGATCTCCAAAATTTATAAATATGTTAAGCATTAAAAGATTTAATACCTCTATATCTTGATCATGCTAATTTGTAGCATTAAATATTTTATGTTATTCGAATTTATTTTGCACAATATTTTTCATTCTTAGAAAACTATTTAGTGTTATTAATGTATTGTTAATTATCATTTAACAAATTTGTAGATTTTAAAACACTTACCAAAATAAAAAATCTTTTGACCAGCAATAATTATTTGTCAAGATTTGAAGGTTTATTTTTCGTTGACAGTTCAAACACAATTGATATTCATTTTAATTTTTAATCTGAGCAAGAGGAATGATGATTTTAACATTTTTTACATTTTATTTAAAATTAAGCAATTTTTCTCAAACTTAGAATAATTTAGCATGTTTGTGTAAGTTAACTTTATTGTAGAAAAATAGCAAAAAAATTTTTATCTATTGTCCTTCAATTTTTAATTTGAGATAGAGGAATGACGCTTCAGGTTATGAATCGCCGAAAAATAATAATAAAATAAATAAAAATATTAATAAAAATAATAATAACTTAACCAATATCAAAAATATTGAATAATATTCGACAAGCTAGAGGAATGACGCGAAACCAGAGGACAAAATTCATTTTCCATTTATGGAAAATCTATAAGATCTATTTTATTTATACTTTATACAAATATTCTACAATCTCTTAGCTTCTAGAAAGTATCTGTAAAGTATTGTTTTTCAAACATTAAATAGTTGTTTGTCGTTTTGAAAGAATAAAAAATTGACGTAGGGCAGGTTAAAAAGCTAACTTGGAAAAATGAATAAATTCCTTTGCAGGCTTATAGAGAGGAATTGTCATAAATTATTCTAATTATTGAAAAAATCTTGAGGACATACAAAGTAATATTTCGGGAGAATCACTCTTAATAAAAATCCCTTTTTTCACCTGAAATTGAACGAAGAAACCATGTGATCCCTGTAATACATTTTTTTTTTCAAACAAGCTTTAAAATATTTTGGACTATTTCAGAGTAATTTTGGATCGTTGTCCAAGCGATATGGACGATATGTGGTCTTCTTTGGACTTCACGATACTTGAACCAAAGGAAGAACCAGTAGATCCGACAGCTACTGCCACGACAACGACTGCTGTTAAAAAGGAAATGTATGTGATTTACAATTTTCTTAAATTATTCCCGAAGCTCAATTTATCAATAAATCACGATTTTGATAATATATTTTGCTTGTAAGTAAAATGTTCTCGATGAAATACAATGTTAATTAAATTTTCTTTGGTCTTGGCATTTTAATTTTGATAGCAGGTAACAAAGCGATAATTTGGTTGATGAAAATTAATGCACCCTGCAAACTTTATGGGTTTTGGATCTGTAGAATGCTAAGAGGCGATTGATAATAAAGGCGAAAATGTGTTTTTAGATTGCACTTCCGGCCGAAGTCGCAACCATTATCGTCGCAAAGTATCAGCGAGTCAAGCAGCAGTGATTCCGAGTCGGACATGGAGTTGTCGACCCTGAGGCCGGAGCCCCTAACACCTTATCCCTTTCCACCGGAGGCCACGTCAATCTGCATCGACGTTGAATCGGACAGACCCGGAGACGATCCTCCCTTTACCTCCGAGTTCAACATTGCCGAATATTTCTCAGCTGAAGCATTGTCGGACTTTGATCTGGCGACAGTTGGCGGTGTTTTACCTACAGACAATTCCCCAAGCGAATCGAGGACAAGTGAATTGGAGCTCGGTTGCTCTCGCTTCTATTTGAGCGCGGAAAGCGACAGTTTCCTACCGCCAAATCGACCTCAGTGCAGTGCTAGTGATAGTGTAAGTACAAACTCGTCCTTGTTTCCCTCGTGTTCGACTCACTCGTCCTCGTCCTCGTCGTCAGTCACAACCACCTCGTCCACGTTGACGACGACGACGACAACGACCACCACGTCAACCATCACCACCACTCACGAACAATCGCATCCCTCGTCCTTAACCCGGACCGAAGTCCAGCAATCGACCAAGTTCCCGAGACACAGACAATTGCCCAACAACGGGAACAACGCTGCAGCATCGATACTGTCCAAGTCCCTGACTAGTCCCACGAATAACAGGAGTGGCGGTGGCGCTGGCAGCGGCGCGTCGGGTCTCAAAGTTGTGGCAGCGACGGCAATAGGCAACCTGGGCAACGGCCACCAAAATGGTCCTGTTCTTCTGCACAATTCTAATACAAACAGTCTGCAAAACACCCAATCCACCATCATTCTTCAAACGCAGAAGCATCCGCCGTCCAATCTGCTCCCGGGCATCATCACCCAGAATAAACTCGTCAGTCTCAGACAGCAGCAGCAGACACAAGCCCAAACCCAGCAGATACCAACGTCCGGGGAAATTACGCTTAATAGTAATAGGTCAGTTCAAAACACTCATTTACCTCTCTATTCCCTATCTGTCAATCAAATCACAATTTCCCACACTCAAAACTCTGGAGGCATTAATATTCCTTGAGGTCCCAAGATGGACATAGTTTCGATTTAATGGATTCCAAGTGAAATTTACATTATTTTCGGGCAGGTTAACGGCGGACAATGAAACTTTAAAATTTTATATTTAATATGAATAATGTTTTACATAGATATTTACGTCAAAATATTAATTAGTTTACGAGAATTGAAATTTCGAAAAAAAGTTAAAAATAGCAATATCTTCCGTTCTATCAGTCGTATGTATTAAGGTTTTCTTTTTTTTAAATGCTCGGAAAAATAGAAGGAATATTTCTATTTTAGGGCAACTTTTTATAATTTTAATAATAAAAAAGTTATTAAATAAAAATTATATAACTTTTAAGCAGCAAGAAAAAAATCAATGGCCCAAATACTAAAATGAACTTACCTGTGTTCTTTTCAAGATTCCAAAAGAAATGAAGTTTACAGTTACTTCCTTGATATTTAATTTTAATAAATTATAAATGTAGACATTGGAGGTTTCTGTAAGTAAACAAATCAGTATGATTGCGTGCGCATTTCCATCTGAGAGGAATGAAGTCATAGTTATACGTTAGCAGCAGTGGTACTAACGACTGAAATCAAACGCATCTGCGCATTTCGACAAATGTTTACATTTATAATTTATTAAAATTAAATATCAAGGAAGTAACTGTAAACTTTATTTCTTTTAGAATCTTGAAGAGAACACAGGTAAGTTCATTTTAATATTTGAGTCATTGAATTTTTTCTTGCTGCTTAAAAGTTATTTAACTTTTTTAATATTAAAATTATATAAAGTTGCCCTTAAATTGGAAATATTGTTTATATTTTTCTGAGCATTTAAAAAAAGAAAACCTTGATACCACTGATAAAACGGAAGATATTGCTATTTTTAACTTTTTTTTCGAAATTTCAATCCTCGTAAACTAATTAATATTTTGACCTAAATATTTATGTAAAAATATAATAAAATTCCAAACTTTCATTGCCCGCCGTTAACCTGCCTGAAAATAACGTAAATTTTACTTGGAATCGCACATATATTAAAATGTTTTATACCGGTTGAAAGTACAATATATTAGGTAACTTTTGGCCACTGGTATAAAATTTTATTTCCAACATAAACATTTGTTAAAGCACTTTTTCTAATTGTTAAAATTTTCGATCTAGAAAAAAGCGACTGGACACTTTCTTAAAAGGGTGTTAAAACACCATGTAACAATTCTTAACTAATTTTTAATAATTTTCTTAAATTTATGAAGAAGTAACATGTTTAAAAACTTCTTTTTAATAGCTTAACTTTAACTAAAGTAACAAGATATAAAAAAATATCGAATTCTCTAATGATTACTCTATATTTCATGGCGGAAAATAAAAAATTTCAATTAGGAGACTCAAAAACATTGTTGAAAAAATTGTGTAATCGAAAAGAAAAATAAATACATTGAGAGGTGGTGTCTGTCCAGTGTCCATCTTAGGGTACATGACACCATTTTTTGAGCCCCAGTAAACAAATTATTTTAGAATATTATTATACGATAAATAAATAGTATTTTAGCGTTAAGTACCTATTCAAAATAAAACATTTAAATAACACTATGTTACAAAATTTAAACAAGTAAAAAAACTTCATATCAGACCTAGTGGAAGTTGTAGAATTAGAAAAGATTAATTAAGTCCATTGCCTAAAATAGAAAGTTTTTAAAAAAATTCTTGATTATAAGTTTTAATTTTCAATTGATCAAAAGTTTCTACATCTTATTATGTATGTCAAAAACTATTAAAAAAATAATTTGCGATCTTGAAATTTTTATTTATGGTTACTATTGTAGCTCATCACTGAATCATCGAAAATGAAAAAATCAAATAGTGTTACAAAAAAGACAATTAAACACAGGTCCTAAAGCTCGAACTACTGAAAAAAATCAAAAGTGCAAAAAATGGTAAGCATTTGAATTCAAAAATCAAATTTTTGAGTTATGATAGTAACCATTTTGAGAAATAGTGTTTTGAGAAAAGGTTTAAGGTTTTGATATCAGAAGGTTACAGTTTGTCAAACAAAAGTAACCAAATCAGCATAAAATTTGTCACTCGAAGATTTTTAGGGACTTTGAATACAAATATGATGTCAGATTTCAAAAATTAAAAATGTCGATTTCAACATGAACAAAAAAATTTAATTTACAAAAATTTGCTTTAAATTTGTTACTTCTACTCTGTAGACATATTTATGTATTTTGTTAAATGACTTAGGTTTATGAACAAATAAGGAACTAATATTTTAACCACATATTCTTGACGTATTTTCCTGTGGAAAAATGAAAAAAAATCGATTTTTAGAGCCAAAAAATCCCAGGTTGATCAAAATTCGATAAAAATTGTTGAAACTACGCCGCTTTTAACTTTGTGTAGTCACATCATGAAATTTTGACTTGATAATGAGTTTTTATTTATTTTCTTCCTTGCAAGGTTTATTTTTATTGTTTTTCAATTTTTTTTTACTTTTGCGATGCTAAGAAACAATTTATGGAGTTTGAGGTTCATCTAATAAATACATGTATCATTATTTAATAAATTTATCATAATTTACTAGAAAATGAATTTACTAGAAACGACAGTCTTAAGCTTTAAAAATTGTTTCTTAGCATTGCAGAAACACATAAAAATTGAAAAACATTAGAAATAAAACTTGCAAGGAAGAAAAAAAAGAAAAACTCATCATCAAGTAAAAATTTCATGATGTGACTACAAAGTTAAAAGCTGCATAGTTTGAACAATTTTTATCGAATTTCATTCAACCTGGGGTCATTTAAAGCCAAATTGACTAAGCTTTCGATGTACGTTGAGAAAAAATACAATTTAAATAAGATAAGAGATATTAATTTGTCTTAAAGTTGAAAAATCAATTTAAAAATCATATTTTTGAATGGTTTTTGGTCTAAATGTTTAGGAATTTAAATAACAAGGAAAATCTTATACAATTTTAAAGAGCTGATTCTAAGGTTTAAATTAAAAAAAAACTTTGATTCGGATAAAAAATGTCGGTATTTTGAGGTATTACGTACGTAAATTTACCTGAAAACGAATTATTATTTTCAGTTTTTTATTACCTACAACTTCCACTAGGTCCGATAAGAAGTTTTTTTAATTGTTTAAATTTTGTAACACAGTGTAATTTTATCAACTCAAGGAAAAACTTGTTGTTTTCTACAAATGTGTATCAAAAACTTGGTCTATACAAACAACAAAAATGCTAGAAAGCCTAAGGCGCTGTCACCTTAAACAAAAATTGTATACGAAATGTCCATCTTGGGCCCCTCTAGCCTACCAATTTCCAGTGGATTGAATTTTATAATCTCGAATGTCTATTTAATAGAATTGTTATTTAAATGCTATTCTCTCCAAAAGGTCAATTTCCGAATTCAGATATTATGTAAAATAAAAAAAATTCACAAGAATTGTTTCGTTTATGAAACATTTCACATTTTTGAACCTCGTTAAGCTGTTTTAGTAACATAACAGTATTCATTACACGTAATATTACTTTTGAGATTTATAGCAATTAAGTATAAATAAAAACTTACGAAATTTTCCTTCTAATCAAAGTTTTTGAAGCGAATATACAAAATTAAAAGTCTGCATTTAAAATTTAAAAATGTTAAATCAAATATGGCGGATTCATTTTTTAAAAATTTTTCGACTTTCATAAAACTTGGAATTTTGTTAAATGAAAAAAATTATTTTTCTGAAAAGTATAAAGGATATTAATAAAAGTTGATTTCAAAAAGTGAATGAAAAAGTCGGAGAACTCTGTATATTAATCACGCTAGACACACTGGAAACCAATAATAAGTTATTTTTAAAGAGGTTGTGTATTTATTCTTCATAAAAAAATTCTAATTCTCATATATGGAGATCGTAGAACAAGGTTCTATTATAGTTTGCCCTCATAAACTAACCTCGATTTCATTATTAATTGTTGTGAGTTATATTTACAGAGTGTCTGGAGATCCGTGAAATTGTCGAGAATTTTTAGAAGTCTGAAATTTTTCAAGACAATTCGTGAATTTACAAAAGATACTAGAAATTCGTATATAAATCTCGAAAATTTAAATTTTAATGTTGCATTATTTTCAATTTGAAAAATTGAAGTAGAGATTTTTTTAGAGATAAAAAGCTTCTAACTATTATTGGCTAGATTTGCCTAGAGAGCAGTTTTTAAATTACATTTTTACTTATTACAGGTCAACGCTTTTCAAACAGAATGTGCAGAGTAATTATGACATTTTTAGAAAATTAGAACAAAGAAAAATCTGTAACGTAAGCAAAATAATTGGAAAAGTTATTTAAAAAAAAGAAATTTAAGTGTAAAAAAGTGAAAAAAAAGTGAATTATTTTACGAATTTTTGATCAATTATAAACTTTATATAGGTCAAACGATTCATCTTGAGATAAAGAATATGATCTGTGTCCAAATTTAAATATTTATGAGCTTAATAGGCCATCCAATTTTTATTGAAATCTGTTGAAGAGTTCTCGACATATCTTGGCGACAAAAAGTTACTTCACACACACATACACAAATATCGTGATATTTGCTTAAAAATTAAAATTTACGCTTTTTAGATGAAAATAAATTGATTTAGACTATTTTTGGAAAATTGAAAATCTTAACGATCACAAAGCTTCCTCTAGGAGGAATCAAAATAAATACAAAATTCAATTATAAATAAGTATTTATTAATACTTCTTTATCCTTTAAGAGGCGCAACTAAATATTATAATAATTTGATAAACGAAATTAAAAAATGTTTCTAACTCTAAATATATTTGTACTAAAATTGTCGTCAATGAGTCCTTCTGGAGATAATGGCCCTTGCCGAAATCTTATTTAGCCCAAATCTTACTTGGCCTAATGCTCCTATTGTCAAAAACAAATTTCAATAGAAAAAGTATGTCAAATAAGATTTAGGCTAAATAAGATTTGGGGAATATTCATGCACCTCGATTTTTTCTATTGTAGATTCTCTAATTTTAGTAAATTTTCAGTAAACAAAGATTTGTAGAATTTTAAAATAACAGAATTTGAATTTCAAAATTCCGTTGAATAGAAATCTTCTTTTTTGAAAATTCTGTTACATATTAATTTCGTTAAGGAGACATTCAAATATTACATAAGCAAATTTTTAAGGAGTTTTTACCCCTTGCCCTTTTCCTCCTTGATGTTTAACACGTAATACTTGAAGGACCCCTAAATGAAAATTTTTTTTAAGAAAAAATCGGTAAATGAAACATCTTTTTTTATATTTAAATAGAAATTCTATTAAATAATTATTGAATTAAAAATACATTTTTTGACATTAAAATTCAATTTAATAGAAATTTGACATCTTGAATTTCGAAATATTGAAAATATGGTTTCATTATTTGTAAAAAAAAATATTATGCGTCTCTTTATTGCAATATTTCCACTTTCATGAAACTAAACCTAACTCGGTTTTATCAGTTTGAAGTTATTGTCGAGTTATTTCTTCTAGAAATTATGGCAGATGAAAGTCGGCGGAATAATTTGAAAAGTCTGTGCTGAATAATTTTCTAAACTCTATTGTGATTGCAGTGAAGGAATGGACATGGAAGTAGACGGAGTTGAATCATCGGCATGCGATGGGAAGCCGCCACAGCAACAGTTAGTGCGAACGAGTAAAACGAATTCACTCGCAATGGAAGTGACATGATGCCTGCTATCGGCACCCCTGTTGCTGCCATTTCGTCACTGGGGGCTTCGCTGACTTTACCTTGCCGATGTCTACCCAATCTTTATTTTGGAGACTGGCTACAGACTGCGTACGCTCTTACGGCGGTACCGTTCTCTTCATTCATCGACGCTTTTACCACGACTCGATAAAAACAACTCTCTTTTTTCCTCATCATCAACAATCAAATTTTGCTCCATGAAAGCTTTTAACTTCATTTTTCTTTCACAAATAATTTATATTTCGTATTATTGAAATTTGTATTTCTGAATTATCAATTAATTTTCCTTTTTGGTGATTGAAACTAAATTAATATTTAAAAGCTTTATATTGGCGTTAAAATAGCAGAATTGTGATTCGCTCTTCAGTTCACTTAGAATTAACAATGATTTTTAATCTAGTCGTGGTACCGAATTTCCAGACGCACTAGTGTTGAAGATTCGTGTAACTTAATGAATTTTTCGCCACGTTGTACTTGATATTCCATAATCATAAGTCATCGTTCTTCCAAGCAAGTCACTTTCTCAAGGTTCGAATCTTCATGGTCTTTCTAGTCGGAAAAAGATAAAAATCGGAAAATTCAAATTATTCGCAATTTTTCTTTCAAGCTAATTAAAATATCTTTAATCAAATGAAATGCTTATTTTGCAAAAGAATAATGAATTTTTAAAAAGAGTAAAAAGGAAATAAAAATAATTTTTTCCCTTCAAAAGTTGAATAAATAATAAACTTTTGCAAAAAACTATTAAAGAAATGATGAATTAATTTTCTTAAACGATTGATCGTTTATTTATTTATTTATTTAACTGATTAAATTTTCCGATTTTTCGCGAATTATTATAGACGAGAAATTATGATTTTTGTGGGCTGTGTCTGGAAATTGTTAGACTGTCGTCGACGGTTGACCTCAGTAATAAGCGTCGGGACCTACAAGGTATACAACGGGTATATCGAGACACTCTTGTCTTTCATGTTAGTAGCCGCGAATGGTTTATACAAAAGTACATAACGCTTTACGAAATTAGGGTAATATTTATTGTCAGAAGATTCTTATCCTCCTACTTAAAATTTTGCTCCTTTAATTGAAAAGAAAAGTACTCCTCTTTTTTCTTCTTTTAACAACGATTGCACAATTTCATTTCTTTTTATACAAATCGACTGAGTGATTATTCTACACATTTTAGTTAAGTTTCATTTCAATTAAAAATTATCATTTAGTAGCAAATAAATTATCTGTTTTAGTTTCAAAATAACTCTTCGAATTGTACTGAATTCGAAATAATATAGAAAATTAATTATACATATTGACAGTTGTTCACAAATTACGAAATGTAGATTGTCAATTGATAATCTTTTGTTTGAAATTTCCATTTCTTTGTAAAAGTGAAACTTAAATTTGTACAAAATTCTTTAAAATTAAAATATGGGAATTTTTGTTTACAAATAAGGAAAATTTGGTTCACGTTTAGTACATTGTGTATATTAAAATATATTTGTATATCACGTCAAATCAAGAAACTGAAAAAAAAAGACAGAAAGAAAGAGTTTCAAGTTGAGTAAAAGTTTTTTCTAGCACAAATTTAAAAACTATTTCAGTTTTATGTGATCTCTTTGAAATTGAGAAAATAACATGTTGTTGCAAATTGTTCGAATTGAGCGAATTTTAAGATTGGATGGATCGGTTTTTTGTCGTTTTACGCGGACTCGGATTAAAAAGAAAGAAAAAATAAAAAAAATAAAAAAATATATATTAAAAAAGTGAGAGAATCTGTTGGCACGAAGCAACAGTGACATTAACGAATCTAAATGTACACAAGTTATTCGTATTAAAGGGTCTTAGCTTACCTGTATCTAATCCATAGGCGTACACTCGCTCTTCTACGTAACAGTCTGTGCGCGCTCTTGTTAACAAAGGTCTACGTTTTCGGTTCTATCCGATCTTTTCAAATCTGCTTTTCTTGTTCCTTTTTCTTTTTTTTTTTTTTCTTTTCTTTAATACTTGATTTGTAAAAATTGTATAGAAAATTAAAGAGATTTGAGAAGATTGTCCAAAAACTAATATCCGATTATTATATAATCTAAATGTATTTTATTTTAAAGTTGATTTTTAAATTTTAACATTTAAAATTTAAATTGACAGAAAATTTGCGATATTTAAAAGTATAGAAGAGAATGTAATGAAAATAAGTTTGAAAAAGATTAATTTCAAAGAATAGTAAATTTTTATTACGTAACCAATTTTTGGAAGGAACTTGAGAAATTTTATTTTGATTTTGTCATTGATGCGATTAGTTTACACATAAAAAAAGTTAAATCACAAATAACTTAAAAACATTATCTTAAGAAAATTTTAGAGCCTGAAAACGATTTGAACGACTCGACTACGTGATAGCAATGACAACATGATTGTAACTTGATAAGTTTTTTGTGACTAATGCTAGCCAATAAAATTTCGTATCCATGTCGAAATGAAAATAATATTTTGCGTCAAAAATTAATATTAACTTTGGAAAAAGTATTCTTCCCATTTACCAATAATCAGTTTTTGTTAAAAACGGCGAGTTTGGATTTTAGTTTTTGGTTTCGGAGTAGGAGTTTGAACGAGAGCGAAGAGCCTTCGTTCCTTTTGTACACTTAACTCGAGTCTTCGTGCTTAAACTCGCATCTGAAAATGTAATTTTGCAAAATGTACCGCAGATAAAAGTTGAAGATTGAAAATGTAAAAATGGCACAGAGTGTTCTTGGCAATAGATACCAAAAAATATGTGAAAAAGAACTCTCGAATGTTCCAAAATATTTGGATTTTGAAGATCTTTATCATTTTGAAACACTCTAGAGTTTCCGTTTTTTTTTTTTTTTTTTAACTTTTTGTTTTGAAATTTCTTTTTACTTTTTAAAAATTTTAAAAATGTGTATTATTATTATTATTTTTTTTGTATTTTATTAATAGAGAGCATTAAAAGTCTGGTGCCAGCCACGAGATTAAAAGGGAATTTTATAACGCTGCGGTGCAAAAAACGTGGGAAACATAAACGATGGGAAATGAGGATGTTTAAATAATAATAATGAAAGAATACTGTACATATAAAAATAATTACGCTTACTGTATCTCTTACTTTTAGGTGATTAATTAAATGTAATTAATGTTGTTGTGGTAGGCGCACAGCGATGTGTAAGAAAACTATGAATAATTCGAAACAATTTTAGGAGGAGTAATAAAGAAATTTTATCCTGGAAATGGCTCATTTATTTCACCTTTTTCATCTTTTTTTGTTATGACTTTGAATTATTTTAAAAACAACTAGTACAATGGAACCTCGATTATGTTGAAACTTTACATTTAAAGATTAAAAGTTGTCTTCAGATTTGAGTATTGAATTGTTTACATTTTTAAATAGTTAGTTTAAATTTCTGATCGTATTAGTCGTAATAACTTTTCTCCAGGACTTCCTGGCGGCTCCGCTTCAAGTAAAGAAGCAGCTTTGAATAAAAGAGATTGTCTATCTACTCCGGGACAAGATGCTAGTTCTCGACAAGCAATTGCTGTGTAAAGTGCGAGTCTCGTTCCAAAAGGATCCACAAGAGAAGTCGTTGATATTATTCTTTTACAAATTTCCAGCTTCTTGGGATCATTAGCAGGCAATAACTGGATCAAAGAGTGCCCAACTGCCATGCAGTGCTGATGACAAGGATGCAAAAGGACCGTGAGTCTAAAAGAACATTACAAATTATTTATATTTCAATTTATTTAATCAAGCAGTAAATAACAGAATGCTTGCAGAATTATCTTGTTTGTTTGAAAAATCAATTACCTGGAGAGAAGATCGTTAAGGATTTCCCGATTGGCGATTCCCATAGCTCCTTCAACTTCTTCTCCTAATCTTTCAATTAGTTGGGTGACTTCCATGGAAGTTAATATTCCAGGACAGGAAGAGCAGGACCATTCTGTGTCTACATCGAGAGGATCCTTTGGAAGCACCAATCCCTCACCACAAGGACATTTTAAAGTTCCGAGATGACTTCCCAGTTCAGAAGGATCTGCACAACGTTCACAGCAACAGGAGAAATATTTTGTAGAGAGGAGATGATCTCTTCGAACTCGTGTCGACCAAAAAACATGAGTATAAGTTGTACTCAAATGATCTCCCCTAGAATCGAAGAAATATTTTTATTTTTGTTTTAAAGGAAGACTGTATTCACATTTTTAAATTACATGCAAACCTCCATTCCGCGGAAACTCATCAGGTAAGTGTAGAAGGGACTATATCGGTGAGAGTTATAACTGTGTGAATGCCATTAAATTCAGGACAGTGACACTTGGTTTTGAGCAAAAATGATTATATGTAAATATGTCGCTAAAAATGAAGCTACAATACATCCCTGAATGTTCACTCACTAATATCATTTTAACGAACCTCTCTACGGCGAAAAAGTCAAATTGCTTTCCGTCGTATGGAAGTTTGTCTGTATATTAAGGGGGGGTAAGGTTTTAAACTTTTTTTTTTTGCATTTTTTTATTTGAATGCATAATATTTCTAGAGTATTGTGTTAAAATTTCGAGTCAATCGAAGCAAAATTGACAAAGTTATGAATATTTGAGCGTCCGTTGGTCTAGGCTTCAAAATTCATGTTTTTTATTAAATAATCAGCTGTAATTTGTTTATTTTTAAATTTGCAATATTTTCCAATACACTACTTGAAAGAGCGATTTCTAAGCCATAAAAAACGTCTATTGGCAAATTTTTTAAATTGCGTTTTAATGTTTGAAATTAATGCCAAACTTTAAGTACAATTTTCGTACATCTTGTCCTCCAAAGTATAAAGCGTTTTTCTGAAACTTGTTATTTTCAATGTCGGTGTACACGATAATTTAAAATCTACTGAACCAAACGTTCTAAAATTTTGTACAGTACTTCTTCACACAATTCCAAAGGTAACCCTGGGAGTTACCCCAGGGTAAAATTACTAATTTTACAATAACAAATTAGCTGATTTTTTATAGTGAAAATTGTGTTTCTGGCTTCTAAGTGCTACCAAAAATTGAAAAAAAAAAAAATCCTCCCAGGGTTACCTCGAGAAACATCTCCTTTAACATATGCATTTTGATTTTTTTGTTTTAGATGATTCTGTTGCGAGTTAGAGTGTACACCGCAAAACAACTTTTTTTGGAGGCGCCTGAGAAGATTCACATTCTCTCGCTCAAATTTTAATATTTTTTAATGAAAATTTAAGAATTTGTTGTTCAAATGTTGCAGAATGACAGGAAAGTTGAATAATTAAATTTACTTTTTTCATATCGCCAAAAAAATTCAGAAAAATATGCATTTTTTTCACCGAATTAACCTTACCCCCCCCCCCCCCTTAAATAACACAGGATTATAACATTTTTTGAACAGAACTATTAGCTAGATTATGCTTTTACAAGTTTTTTTGTGAAACAAATATTGAGGCTGGTTACACATTCTACCTTAAGATACGCAATTTTCGGAAAAGCATCTTATGTTTCTGCGTCTGCGCAGAAGTTCGTCGCCATGACAACTAACTTCAGCGCAGACGCCAACATAAGGAAAAAGCGTATCATAAGGTAGACCAGCCTGATTGTCATATATGTGTGTCTTAAAACATTATATCGTCTAGAAATAATAATTTAAGCAAATTAAATAAACAATTTGCTGTGCTATGTAATCATTTAAATTCATGAATATTCAAATTTCAAGATTGTGGGTGTAACTTTGATAAAATTCGGAAGGGGATTTTTCTTTTATACTTTAATATAATTTTTAATTTCTGAAATGATATAAAATGATAATAAATAAGTTGCAATAAATTTATTTGTTGTAGAGGTATGCTCACTTTTTAATTAAAGTAACGGCCTTGACGAAGATTCGAGGTTGACCCTTATTGTCAATGGAAAATTTGAATCTGGTGTTGGCAATGCACTGATGTTCCAGGAGGCAAGTATTTTCGTAAATTCCTACCGATCCCTCAGGAGGATTCGTCTCCAAAGCATTGACATCAATCAAGCCACAGATTTTTGGCAAAACTTGAGCGGCTGTAGGGTCGATTGATAAAAATGGAGCCAAATATTGCGCAAGACTTGTCGCCTCTTCATAAGCTTCTGTACCTGGCCCTCGAGATTCTTCGTGACTCTGGAGTTTCATGACTGATTTCCATTTTTTCGGATTTCTTCGACGGAGAATCAATAGTCGAAGTGCCAAAATAATGCTGTACCTGTTCCGAAAAATTACCACATATATTTTCAATTAAGGTAAAAACAATTTATTCAAATGTGTCTTTATTTCAATAAAATTATTTATATTAATTTATTTCTCATCTACTTACCGAAAAATTAACTTAATATAATTTTGTTTTAATATTGACAAAATTTTATTTTTGTCACTGAAAGTCAATTTTAAATTACAATTTATTAATTCAATTTTTCATCTATTATTTAAAATTTCGTCATTGTTTTCTAAATTAAAAAAATTGTAATTTATTTAAACTTCAATTTTTTTATTTTCTTCAATATGAAATGTAGGTATTTCTTGATTTATTAATTATTGTCGTTCATTTTCAATTTCTCTCGTCATTTTTTTATTATTTTCTTCAATGTATAATTATTGTAAACTAGCCAAAAATACGCGCGCTATAGCGCGCGAGAATTACATTTTTCAATGGTTTCAATACAAAAATAACCCGAACTTATTTAGATTAAATTAATTATACTATCAAATTAAATTTTGTCAATTATTTTTATTCATTAAAATGTGCTATAAATTAACAAACACAAAGAAATTTTAGAGAATAACTTCGATTTTCTTCCTAAGTTAAAATTAAAAAGTTTCCATAGTACGTTACAAAAAATTAGAATATTTTTTTAAATAGTTTTTTGAACAAAATATTTTTTATTAATACAATTTTCTATGCAAATTTATTTTTTTCCAAACTTCTATTGATATGAAATCTATATTTTTTAAGTTTCTTTAAACAATACAAAATTCGATTAGTAACAAACCATTCTCAAAAATTTCTATCGATATAAATTTTTATTTTTCCAAATTAAAAAATTCTCAACTTCTATTAATTTAAATTATTTCAAAATTCATTGTGATATAGGTAACCAAAGTTTTAAGATTTATAAATCAAGTTTAAGATTTTTAATTTAATTCAATTTGTAAAAGTGAAAGATTGAAATAATTAGTGTTTTTTAGAAATTAAAATAAAAATGAGTTCATTCTATTTTATTCCCATCTTTATCTTTTACAAATTAAATTATATTAAAAATTTTAAACTTGATTTTATTAATATGAATGCAAATTGTTTCAAATTTTAATTAGTTTACTCTAAAAACAAGTGTCTCGAAAGTGTCTTAAACTATGATATTATGGTATCTTTATTGTATCTGAGGCTCAAAAAGTGTATTAAAATAAGATATGTAAGAATTATGAATTATTTAAATTTGAATAATAATAATAATAATAATTTTAATACACTATTGTTAAAAATAAAATATAAATTTATTACTTAATTTAAATTTAAAATTCAGGAGAATTAATAAATAATTAAGTAAAATTAGAAATCATATATAAAAATACATTTCTTCAAAAGTTATTGATTTAAAACAGAAAAACATCTATAGTTTTGAACAGAATGAAAGAATGAATGAATAAAGTTTGCGATTATTATTATTACTAAGCAAAAAAAACGCGCGTATTTTAAAAATCTTAAAAAATATTTGAAAACAGTGCTCGCTTTTTTTCTAATTATATCATGATATTTCATTCTTTATTCTTATTTATATTGTCTTTTTTGGAACTAATTAAAAAACGAAATATTATTATGAAAATTATTCATATATTATTATAAATGATAACATAAAATATTCATTAATTTTCATATTAAGTTTAAAATTTTTTGAATCTTTATTAAAATCTGTAAAGTAGCTTTAAATAAGACACGTTTGTATTGTAATACATTATTATTATTGAAAATAAACTATATAAATTTGTCAATTGATTTAAGGGCATGTGGAAGGCGCCAACTTCAAATGATTCGTTGTAATATTTTCCACCAATTTTCTAGAAAAATATTAAATAATTTATAATGAAATTGAAAGAAATAGAAAATGGGACCTAGACGCATTGGCGTCCAGTCCGTTACAGTATTAATTTTAATTCTAAATTAGTGGAAAATATTACAACGAATCATTTGAAGTTGGCGCCTTTCACATGCCCTTAAAATTTAGATTCAGGAGAATCAATAATTAAATAAATAAAATTAGAAATCTTATAATTAATATAAAAAGACATTTTTTCAAAAGTTATTATTGATTTAAAACAAAAAACATCTATTGTGCCAAACTTCAGGTGTGGACAGAATGATAGAAGGAAGTTTGCGATTATTATTATTAACTAGCAAAATATACGCGCGCTACAGCGCGCGAGAATGACGTTTTGCATTTTTTACTAATTTAAATATAAAAATTATATGAGCTTCTTTATATTAGATAATTTATTATTAGATTAAATAAAAATATAACTGATTTTTTACTGTTACATAATTATTATTTAAGTTTTATTAAATCAGAAAAAGAGTTTTGTTCTTTAAACTATGATTTGTTCCGTCAAATGAATTTTTTTAAAAGTTAATTTTTATTAATATACATTCTAATACATAATTGATTTAATTATAAAATAATAATAATTTTTTTTTAAATATTTAAAGTAATCCAATTTAGCTTAAATTAATTTTATTAGATCCTAAATAAATTAAAGAAAATTCATATTTAACATATAATTATTATATAAATAAATGGCAGAAACCTTGTGGCCTTTGGTCTTTTTGTAAAAAAATTTTATTTGAATTTAGGAAGTTAATTTAAATTCTTTATTTATTCTTCTACAAATTTCGATGCATTTCGCTACGAACGTAGCTCATCAGGACTATAACAAAATCACAATGTCAAACTTACACTCGTCAGAAATCTTTTTTGTAGATATAATATAATAAAATATGGAGTATTACATACCACATAAAATTTAGAATTATTAGAATTTTAACATTAATAAAGCATTAGAATTGATCTGGAAAAAATTACAAGTCGTGATAAGTATTAAAATATTTAAGGTTAAAAAAGATTTTTACAATTATTTTTGAATTAAAACTTACTGGTTCCAGATAAAAATATTTTTGGTGCATGTCAAGCTTAAATTTTGATAAAAACACTCCATAATTAACAATTTCCAGATCAATTCTAATGCTTTATTAATGTTAAAATTCTAATAATTCTAAATTTTATGTGGTATGTAATACTCCATATTTTATTATATTATATCTACAAAAAAGATTTCTGACGAGTGTAAGTTTGACATTGTGATTTTGTTATAGTCCTGATGAGCTACGTTCGTAGCGAAATGCATCGAAATTTGGAGAAAAATAAATAAAGAATTTAAATTAACTTCCTAAATTCAAATAAAATTTTTTTACAAAAAGACCAAAGGCCACAAGGTTTCTACCATTTATTTATACAAAAAAGGTCTATAATATATCTTAATGACAATATATAATTATTATTTTAGTCCAGTTTAATAAGAAAGATAAGGTTTGTTAAAAGAGGTATGATTTTTTTGAGTTGAATGTTTAATAGCATCTTTTGCCCCATAAATGCAAAAAAATTATTCATCAAAAGTAAACAATAAAAGTTTATAGCAAAAAGGATGCGAGCGAGAAAAACGTAATGAATTATTTATTTTAAAATATACTGACATTATATCCAAACTTCTATACAAATTTTAATTATTCCATACGTTTATTAATTTAAGTTTCTGATTCTTAAAAGTTCTTTAAACAATATAAATTTCAATTACTAACTTCTCTAGGTGCAAACCAATCGTCAAAACTTTTATCAACACAGATTTTAATTTTTCCAAATTTAAAATATTTTCCATCTTTCATAGATTTGAACTCTAATTATTTAAACTTCAATTAAGCAAAATTTTAATATTTAACCAAAGTTTTAAGACATATATATGTAATTCAATTTCATTTTAATTCTCAAGAATGTAAACAAAATGTATTTTAACTTTTTACATATTTATAAACTAAATATTTTAAATTTAATTTTATTAATGCAATTTTAAAATGTGTTTAAAACTTTAAGAGCTTGTGATGTCAGTAGAGTCACGTGTCGCAAAGCCAAAATTTCTCAACGATTTTTCTATATAAAACTACTAAATATTTTTATATAAAACTTAGTATAGAATTATATAAAATATCAACCAGAAGATCTTTCTGACTCAAGCGTGTGTTCTCATTTTGACTAAAAAGTTAATTTTATAAAATTGTTCAAAATTAGAAAAAATTCAAACAGTTAATTTTGGGGCAAACTCCAAATAAGTTAGGAGTACCTTCCAGATGATATTTTAGGTAATTCGATAAAATTGCATTGAAAAATATTCAGTACCTAGTTCTAGAGAAAAACCGCTGAAAAATTTTGTCTGTGGGTCATGAGGTCAATGACCTCATTATCCATCACATCCTCTTAATTATTAGAAACTTGGAATTATTTGAATTTTAATATTAATAAATTTCAATTATTATTAAAAACTTTTAATGCTTCAAATTTTAATCATTCTATGTTTTAATTATTATATCAACTTTAAATATTTTCAAATTCTAACAATATACATATTAAAATAATTTCAAACTTAAACCAATTTATAAAAACGTTTTAATTGTAAAAAATTTACATGCATTAAAACTAAAATAAATCCAAATTTTATGATTAATTTTATAATTTTAGTCTATCCAAAAAAAGTTAATTCTTTTAGAGTAAAAACTGTATTTCAGTCTATCTCATTTTCTGTTAACCTAGTTGAATTATGATTAGATTTACAATTGTCTCTAATTTTAAATGTATAATTAAATTGAATATTAAAGCAGTTTAATAATTTACTCACGCAATAAAAAATAATAATTTTTAAATAAAAATACTAAATTTTTTCAAAAGGAATTTAATGCAGTACCCATTTTTCTTTAAAAATTAATAGCGCAAAAAAGTTTTAAGAGTCAAACCACTAACTTTCAACCAAAGGTCGTCGCTGACATATTCTAATAATAATAAAACCCATATTATATGTATTATTGAAGTGTTTAAATTCAAGTTCTGAAGTTGTTTTAGATAAATTTTTTATTTTCCGGCCGTAAATTGTAATTAAAGAAGCAAGTGTTAAGAAAAATTGGCGTTTTTAATGCATATTTCAAATATTTTTTATTTAGAAAGAAAACATTTCATTCCCATATTGTAAAGAAAATATGTTTAATTAACATCCAAATATTTATTTTATTTAATATAATTTTGTATATAATGAATAATGATAAGAATAATAATAATAATAAAATCAATTTAAAGTTGATCAAAAGGCTGTCACTTTTTACCATTTTTAAGAGTCTATTTTTTAGAAACCTACTTAATAAATATTACTGAAACTTACCATAATTATTAATGTATACACTATACACTTTAATATGTTTTCATTAGATTCAAGACAAATATTTATTTTATTACTAAATAATACCATCTTAAAATTTCGGAAGTAACCCCAAAACACAACATTTTTAATCTTATATAAGTTTTTCTGGATGCAATTAAAAAATTATTACTTTTCACATATCTAAGTTTTTATAAAATCTTCAACATATTAAATTTTAGCGAGGGTAATTTGCTCAGTTTATGAATTATTATGAAAGTTTAAAAATGTACTGAAAAAAGGTTACTTTTCATTGTACAAAATACACTCTAAAGTTTGACAATCTGTTATTTATTTTAAATTCAAAACTATTTTTGTCAATAATTTTAACGACAAATTTCTGAGTATATTTTGTACAATGAAAAATAAGGTTTTTTCATTACATTTTTAAACTTTAATAATAATTCATAAACTGAGCAAATTACCCTCGCGAAAATTTAATATGTTGAATATTTTATAAAAACTTAGATATGTAAAAAGTGTTAATTTTTAATGTCATCCAGAAAAAACTTATATAAGATTAAAAATGTGTGCTTTGGGGTTAATTCCAGAATTTTAAGGTGGTATTATTTAGTAATAAAATAAATATTTGCCTTGAATCTAATGAAAATATGATTAAAGTACATAAATTAATAATTATGGTAAACGACCACCTTTGGTCGAAAGTCTGTGGTTTGACGTACTTGAAAACCTTAAGAAATGTTTAAAAACTGTGAATAGCTTATTTTTCAATGATATAATTCATAATATTTCATTCTTTATTATTATTTTTATTGTATTTTTTAGAAATAATTAAAAGCTCGAAATAGGTGTAAATATAGGTGTAATATGTGTAAATAGGTGTAAATATATCTGTATATATTTTAATATTGTTTTCTTTTTTAATACTATTATTACAATTTTATTATCTTATTTAAAAAATTTATCAATTTTTTAGTTGTGTAAGTCCATTGACTTTCGTCTGAGGACTGTTGCGGACATATTATTAAAAAAATATTGTTCCACAACACTTGAAACTTGAATATTTCCTGATTTCATTGGTCATAATATTATAGTGTAAATTGTATTTCTTATAATGTAATTATTAATCAAAAACCTTAAATTTTTGCAATTTTTTAAAAACATTAGTATTCAAAAACTATTTGATATTATCTATTGGAACTTACCAGAAGCATAAAGTTCCAATATCAAATATCAAATAGTTTTTGAATACATACGCGAAATACTGTTGTAAACATACAACTTTTGATTAATAATTGCATTAAAAGAAATACAATTTACCCTTTAATATTATGACCAATGAAACCAGCAAATATTAAAGTTTCAAGTGTTCTGGAACAATATTTTTTTTAAAATAAGTCCGCAACAGTTCTCAGACGAAAGACAATGGACTTACCTAATTGACACAAACGAAAAACGTAACCTATTTTCAACTACATAACAAATTTCAAAACCAAGAAGCAAAACATTATTAAAAAACAATTGAATAGAAAAACGACCAACTTCAGGTATGGACAGAATGAATGAAAGAATGAATGAAATTGCGGATTATTATTATAGATATTATTTATTTAACTTCCCACCCCCTTAATGGACAACCTAATCGACCCAGAGAACTGAAGTTTCATACGTAAATTATTTTCACGTGTAGATTAAAAAATATATATATATTTCAGACAAATGGGAATGTTTTACGAATTCTATAAAATATCAATTCGTCCAATTACAAATTCGGACAAATGGAGATTTGACAAACTGGATATTCTGTCATTTAAAAGTTTGAATTACTCAAAATTATGTTAAATGAGAATTCTGCTAAATTAAAATTCGGTTAATTTATTTTTCTTTTGCATAAGAAGTCAGTTGAAAATATATTATGTAAAATAGAATTTCTGTTTATTATGAATTTGGTGACCTACAAATTCTGGTAATTAATAAATTGTGAAAATATAAATTAGAATAGATTAAATCTTAGTAAAACTAAAATTATTTCAACCAATAAATTAGATAAATAAAAAATAATGGAGATGTCTGCTCATGCTAAAACAATTTCTGTAAAATAACATTTCTGCAAAAGGAAAATTATAAGCCCAGGCTTCACAGGTCGTCCCCTATTTCCCCTAAATGTCTCCTATTCTGTGATTGGTCCCTAAAAGTCCTCTATTTAGAAATTTTTACCCTAAAATTCCCTATTATTCACGAAAGTATATTTAAAGTCAAGGTATCTAGAGATTTTCAATTTTTTTCAATCTTTAAATTTTTATTATTTATTCTATCTTCGGTTATTTCTATAATTTTTAAATTATTTTCTCCCATTTTTCATATATTAAATTAAATTTCAATAGATTTTCTGAATTTTTAATCCTTTATCTCTGATTCCAATTCTTTTCTTCAATTTACAATTTATGTTTATCATTATTTCTTAATTTTTTCCTACCATTTATAATTATTTGTATTATTATTTGACTAATTTCAAAAAATCTCATTTATTTTCATCAAATTTAAATTATTTTATTCAATTTAAATTATTTTTTTTTACTTATTAAATATTTTCAATTAATTTCTAAAACTTGCAATTATTCTTTTAAATTCTAATTTTTTCCATTATTTTTTCATTGTGTTTATCATCTTTCAGTTATTTTATTAAATTTCAAAAATGTTTTGTAATATTATCACGTATTTTTCATAAATTTTATTTATTTTCTTAAACTTTCAATTATTTCTTTAACTTTGAAAATATTTTCTCCAATTTCTAGTTTTGTAAAGTATTTTTTCATACACTTTCTACATTTTTTATTTATTTATATCAAATTTCAGTAATGTGGCAAATATTTCCATCATTTTTAAATTTATTTCTTTAATTTTTCAATTTTTTTCTCCAAATAATAATTTTTCAATTCTTTTTTAACTGATTTACTAAACCTTTAATTATTTATTTAAAACTTCAATTATTTAAAAAAATTGTTAATAAATTTTAGAATTTTTCATTTATTTTTTTCAAATTTACAATTACTTTCGGTATTTTGTAATTAATTTCTTAAATTTTCAATTATTTATCTCAAATTTCAATTGTTTAAAAAAATTTATCATTATTTCTGTCATTTTTCAATTACTCTTCTCAATTCTCGATTGTTTCGTCAATTTTCAAATATTTTTTAAATTACTGTCTTCAATTTTTAATTATTTCGATAATTTTGCAATTTTTTTTCTCCAAATTATAATTTTTAAAATTATTTTTTTACTGTTTACTAAACCTTTAATCATTTATTTCAAATTTTAATTTATTAAAAACATTTTTATGAATTTTAAAAATTTTAAATTAATTTTTTCAAAGTTACAATTACTTTCGGTATTTTGTAAAATAATTCGTAAATTTTCAATTATTTATCTCAAGTTTCAATTGTTTTTGCTATTTTTTTTAATTATTTCCTTTAATTGTTTAATTTAACATATATTCTGTAATTTTTTAAAATTATTCTTCTCAAATCTCGATTGTTTTCTTTAATTTTCAAATATTTACTTAATTATAAATTACTGTCTTCAATTTTCAATTATTTCTATAATTTTGCAATTTTTTTTTCTATTTTTAATTTTTAAAATTATTTTTAGTTTGATTTACTTAACCTTCATTTATTAATCTTAAATTTCAATTCATTGTTTTCAATGTTTAATCTATTTTATAACCTTCTCATTGATTTCTTCGATTTTAAATTACCTTAATAATTTTTTAATTAGTTTCCTAAATTTTCAATTATTTTTCTTAGTTCTCGATTGTTTTCATCAATTTCGAATTTCTTTTCAATTATTCTCATCATTTTTAAATTAATTTATTAAATTTTCAATTATTGTCTTCAATTTTCAGTTGTTTCTATAATTTTGCAATTATAGAAACAATTTTTAATTTTTTAAATTATTTTTAAATTGATTTATTAAATCTTCAATTATTTATCTCAAATTTGAACTCTTTCTTTTAATTTTGATTAGTTTTATATATTAAAAAAAAAATTTCAATTTTTAATTATGTTAATTATTTTTTAATTAATTACTTAAATTTTCAATTTTTTTTTAATTTACCATTATTCTTATCTTGTTTCAGTTATTTTCTCTTAGTTCATATATGTACTCTTTCAAATTATTTTGATTATTTTTCAATTATTTTATTCAATTTTTATTTATTCCCATCATTTATATTTCAATTATTTCAGATGTTCTGCACACATTTTCTATAATTTTAAATTATTATTTATCAGTTTTAAATTACTTTTCAAAATTTGTAGTTATTTTCCTTTTTTTTATTATATTATTAATTTGAAAGTTTAGTAATTATATTATTTTATTATATTTTTTTATCCTAAAATTTTGTAATTTTGTCCTACTCAAATAAGATCGAGAATTTACTGTATATAATTAATTTATCTTTATTTATGAAGTTTTTAAAGTACCCTAAAAGTTCCCTATTTTTGTATATTCAGTCCCCTATTTCCCGTAAAATATTCTTCATTTTCACTGTGAAGCCTGTATAACTAATGGATGAACAATAGAATGAAAAATAGACTTTGCAAAATAGACTATTTGCATTATTGTTCAATTATTTTTTCAATCTTAATTTATATCCTGAATTTCTTCAATTTTGTTCTTAAAATCTACTTATTTTTTTATAAGTTTGTAATTATTTTCCCCAACTTAAAAGTATATTCAGCTATTACTTCAATCATTAAGAAGTGGTCTTTGACATAGTTTATTTTTTACCTTGAAAACCTTGAATTGTTTTTTTAAAAGTCGCTAGACAATCTGCATCAGTTTTTTTTATTTAATGTAACTTTCTAAAACTGAACATTATCGATCATTAGCAATATGTGTTCATCTAAAACAACCCTTAAATACCAAATTTCAGGTGGATCTGATCAATTTTAAAAAAATCGTCTACTATTAAAAATTTTTTAAAACAGTGATTAAATTCATTTTTTAATTTAAATTTTAAAAGTATGCAAAAGTTTAAATTTTCACCTTGGTAGAATTCTGGCCTTGGCAAGAAGATGACACTCGAGAGCGTGTCTCTGCTCGTCCATGAGACCATCACAGTCGATTCTGCAGACCGGCCAGGAACACCCGATACATCTCGCAGGCGTATTTCGACTTCCACATCCTATGCACATCCTTTCGTCACTGTGCGGCGCGGGTCCAAAAACTATTGGTAATTCCGTAATAATTAAATCATTTGGATGTATATCTCGAGTTGCCACAAGGTATCTTCCCAATTTTTTATCTTCTTTTATTTCCCAAGCTCGGCAAGAGGATTTGTGACGTTGCCAATCGTCTCGTTGATGGTCCTTATTACAATAAAATTTAATTTTACAATTACTGCAACGCAAAGAAGCTGGTTTTTCACAAACTGCACAAAGACCCTTGGATTCTTCGCTTTCCATTTCTAAACAGTTTACAAAAAATATTAATTCAAAACAGGAACTGAAAATCATTTGGTTTTTGGAGTTTTTGTTTTACATATCTAGTAAAAATCAATAGATTTTGCTTAAAAATTGAAATCAATTCATCAAATGTAAGGCAAATAATAGTTGTATGGTATTAAAATTTCAAATTTATTTTCAGATTTTTTTTTATTTGGCTTGACCTGCAATTTGAAATATAATTATTTTGTTTCGGATCGACTTACGGGTCAAGCGAAATAACAAAAAATTAAAAATCAATTTTGAAATTTTAACATTTACCTTACATTTGATGAATTGATTTCAGTCTTTAAGTAAAATCTATTTACTTGTATTAAATAGTTTGAAAAAATTCCAAAAACTAAATAGTTTCGTATCGGCTCCTGATTTTAAAATTTATCTGATAGATTATTACATTAAACAAAAAGTATAATGTTATATAACATATTTTTTTAACATTAAAATTGTAAAATAATAATTTGTAACTTTAAACACTCACCGATAATTAAAATATTGATTAATCCACTCTGAAAATTTTCTTCTCCCTCTTGCTTTTTGGTGAATTTTAGTTAAATCATTTTATTGATTTTAGTAAATAATTATGTTGCTGCAAAAATGGTTAAATATAATCACAAAAGTCAACTTAATCAAAAACTGTAACAATCTAATGGTTTTTCATTTAAAACTTGGCTTAAAAACTAGAAGCCACGTTGTTTCTGTAAAGCAGTCGATGCCATGTAGAAGTATTTTTAACTCGAAACAACTTCACTTGCATCTATTTTTAAATTTATATTTTTGTGTTTCCATCCTTTGATACTTATATGCAATAAGGTTTTTTAAAAATGATACCTAAGTAAAATATAGAACATTCATAATATTTCTACAATTAGATGTGTATAAATAACTGTAAAATAATAACAAAATTGAAATTTTCAATTGATCCTAATTTTAGTTAATTTCAATTTGTAATTTCAGTTACTCAAAATAGTGCACAGTATTTAGTTAATATTAGTTAAATTAAAAAGAAAAAAACAAAAATGACGACTTTGTTATGAATTATGCGTAAATAATTAAATTGCATAGTTGTCAAAACAAAAGTTCATTTGTTTAAATTTCAGTATTAAACTCCATCAAAATTTAAAAACTTTCCTGTCTGTCATCAAAATTTGTAAAATTATAAATATGTTCACAAATTTGGATTTTTCCATACTTAAAATTTTCAGAAAATAATTTTTTCGGAAACCTAAAACTAGACAATTAGTTTATTAACTCACCACTAGGTAAAAAAATCGTCCTTTAATTTGTTTTGGTAAGGTTAATGATTAAAAACATAAAAACACAAAATTATATTACACTGATTTTATTTATTCAGTACATATAAAATAATTATTTTATAGTTTATTTAATATTATTGTTTTAATTTTTCAACTTCTTTAAAGTCAAAGAGTAGTTCTTGGACTATTTTCTTTCATTTTTGTTGTTTTTTCACATCCTGAATATTTATTTTTATGGGAATAAGAGCTCAAGTTTACTTCAAAAATGTATAAGAAATTAATTATGTAGAAATTAAACAAAAAAATTCTTGTTATTTTGCTTCGTTTTACAATTAATAATTCTTTTTACAATTTTTTGCAGATATGGAATTTTCAAAAGTTGCAGACTCAAGTTTCACATGGATAATAAATGATTTCCAAAAATCCACAGAGAAAACTTTCATCTCGAGAAATTTTACAACTTCAATTGAGCCAAATAGACAATGGCATCTAGTTATCTCCGTAATAGAAAAACTCGGCGAACATTGTGAGCGTTGTAGTGACTATGAGCATAAATTAAAAAGTCGTCTAGATTCTTTAAACGCAACAACAACAACTCGAACAGAAACCACAAGAATAAGGCCAAAAAAAATTAATTTTTCTGAAACTTGTAATCCAAAAATTTCCAGGAAAATCATTGATTTGAAATTTATATGTGATAAAGCAATCATCGATCCTTTGGATATGAAAATTAATATTTCCATAATAAATGACGTACTCATCGAAACATACACAAGAAGTTTTATCGTTACTGGAAATAATAAAATATTCGGTTTTGACAATTTTATAGATTATGAAGAGCTATTGAAAATGACTAATGATGGTGAACTTAAAGTACTTGCAGAAACATTTTTACAAAATGAGGAAAAAAGCGATGGTTTGAAAGTATTTCTTAATTCAGAATTTCTGAGTGATATTCAAATTTCAATTGAAGAATACAAGTTTCACGCTCATAAGGTAAGTCAACCTTATAGGCAAATTATTTTTATTTTAAAATTCAAAAAGTTTTTCTTCTAAAATCAAGAAACGACAATTTTAAAATTATGTGAGAATTTTTTATCCTTAGATTCGATCAATAATCTTAATATAATATTTCATTTAAACACTTTTTAAGGTTATTTTAGCAGAAAAAAGTCCCTATTTTTACAAAATGTTTCAAGAAAACAGAGAAATTAACGAAATAAATAACATTCACAATGTAAAACCGGATGCTTTCATGGAAATTCTAAAATATATATACTCTAATGTTATCGACAAATGGTCTTTATCTTGTGACATTTTATTAGGGGCAAATGTTCTACAAATGAATAATTTGAAATTAAAATGCGAAGAATATTTGAGAAACAATATAACAGTGCAATGCGTTTGTCCAGTTTTGATGTTGGCCGTAGAATGTAACACCAAGTGTTTACTGAAACATTGTCTTTATTTCGTTTTAAAAAATATTAATCTAATCGGCAAATCTGGACTTTTTCAATGCCTTAAAACAGAGCCAGTTGTAATCTTGAACATATTGAATGAAATTTTTGATCAAACTGCAAAGAATAGAGTAACCATTTTTAATAACATAAAGGACTCCTATAAAAAAAGTACAATGAAAACATGCTGCCAATTATTACATGACTACGAACCTTTTTTAAATAATAACACTCTGAGCGATATCACAATCCACGTTGGAGATAAAATTTATCAATGTCATAAATTGGTTTTAGTTGCAAATAGTCCAGTTCTACAGAGAATGCTTTCAAGCAATATGAAAGAAGCTCTTAATAATCTAATAGAAATTAATGATATAAGTCCTGAAGTTTTTCTTGAAGTACTTAGGTAATGATATTAGTATCATTTAAAAATAAACTGCAACCAATGTTCGCAGGGTTTCTACAAAAGTCATTGAAAACCTGAACTAATGGAACACTGATGTTTTTATACATAGTAATTTTGTAGCTAACTAATTACCAAATAATTTTGTATCATTTATTTTGTGTAACACCTGTAAGAAAAGTACCACTTATCATGCGTGTAAAGAAAAGGCAAAATAGGCTGAAAAGTGAATTGCTGTACACCTTAGCAAAAAATGTGCATATTTTTGCCATAATGTAGGTTTTTGCTCAACCACAAATTCGGCGAAAACGGAGCCACAAAAATTACGCTAATTCATAATTTACACGTATCTCCACAATTAGTGCTTTTCCCTGAACAGGTGTTACACAAAGTATCGTGTGCACTACGTACGAAAGTGCATTTTCCGTCTTTGTGCAAATTGATGCAAACTTTGCACTCGTTGGAAAACAGACTCTTTCGATACTTGATGCACAGTGTACTATTATTAGGGGAGTGGGCCCCAAGATGGACAGGGCCCCAAGATAGACATTTCGTATAAAATTTTTGTTTCAGGTGACAGCGCACAGTGGGGCCAAATGTACTTTTTTTTGTCAAAATCAGTCTACAAGTCGCAGTTTTCATTCAAATTAAATAATTTTTTTTTAAAATCTTCGTTATTAAATTCCTTATTGATCCCTCGAGCCCAAATTTAAATTTTTTGTTTGTTTATATTTATTTTTTACTAACAAAGTATGGAGGAATCAAAATTTTGCACTTTTCAACTCAAAAGTTGAAAATCAAAAAATTGTTCAATTTTTCTTTTGTCTTTCTGACTTTATAGGTGAGAACCTATTGAATGAAATGACTTCAAATACACACCGCTTTACGTAAAATTTAATAAGCTTTCAAACGATTTTTTAAATTTTGTTCTAGCTTATTTTGTTGCAGATAGGCTTGTTTTCTGATCGAGTCGCGAGAAACTGTCAATATACTTGTGACCAGTACTGTATATAAACTTTTGTATATTACGAAAACTCTAAAACGATTCTAATACGATTTCTGAATCATTTTATCAATTTTTAATAACTTAAAACTTCCTTTTTGCAAAACTTTGATTTTTCCATACTTTGTTATTAAAAAATAAATGTAAATAAACAAAAATTTTAATTTTGGGCTCGAGGGATCGATAAGAAATTTAATAACGAAGATTATTAAAAAAAATTTATTTAATTTGAATGAAAACTGCGACTTGTAGACTGATTTTGACAAAAAAAGTACATTTGGCCCCACTGTGCAGCGCCTTATGCTTTTTGTTATTTTTGTTGTTTGTATAGACGAAGATTTTAATGCACATTTGAAGAAAAAAAAACCAGTTGGTTTTTCTTCTACACATACCACGTAATTTTGTGCCTAAAAAAAGTTTTGTGACAGTTTTTTCTCAAGTTGGTAAAGTTATTTAAATTTATGATTTAGAATGAGTACTTAACGTTATAATATTCTTTATTTATCGTATAATAATATCCTAAAATGATTTTACTAATTCAGTGTTCGTATATATTTTTTTACTGGGGATTAAAAAATGGTGTCATGTACCCTAAGATGGACAGGCCTCAAATATCAATGTATTTATTTGCTTATTTTGGATTTTACACTTTTTGCAATAATTTTTTGAGCCAATTAATTAAAATTTTTTATTTTTCACCATAAAATGTGATGTTATCGTTAGAGAAAATGATATATCGATATTTTTCGATATTTTATTACTTTTTACTGTTAAGCTATTAAATTGAAGTTTTTAGAAATGTTATTTCCTGATAAATTCCGTAAAATGATTAAAAATTAGTTTAAGAATTGTTACACGATGTTAATTTTTTATTTACTACAATTTTCAGAGACTTTTAAGAAGGTGTCCATCTTGGGGTCACTTTTTTTTAGACCGACAATTTTAACAATTAGAAAAAACGCTTTAAAAAATGTTTATGTTTAAAATAAAATTTTATCTCTGTGGCCATAAGTTACCTTATAAATTGTACTTTCATCGGGTATAAAACATTTTAATATATTTTATTTGGTTTGGATTCTACAGCAATAAGACGAAAGGGTGTCCAACTTGGGGCCCTCTCCCCTATGTCAGATATTTTAATGTATTATGAAAAAATTATAATTCATCTGCAAGAAAGAATCATGGAGTTTTGCAAGAAAGAATTTGTGTTAGGGAATATTTATTCTCATTTTATTTATTAATTTGGGTGTAGCAGTTCGGTTTAATCAGGGTATCTAGCGACCAGGAAAACCAGAAATTTGTTAAGATTTTAGTTCAACCTGGAAAAACTCGGGAAATTGACAAGAATTTTCAAAAATATCCGGGATTTTTTTAAAATGTCCTCTAATTCATTAAAATATATAGAACATTTCAATTTGAATCTTCTTCAACAATTTTCAAAAGTTAGCGTGAACTTAAAAGTAGTCGTCAGAATACGATTTAGTTTTGTAGCTCAACGCATTGTTTATGATTCAGTTGATAATTTGCAATGCACTGAGAGACTTTTCGTTTGAAGAAATGTTTGAATTGATATCACATTTTGATATAACAGCGTTCGAAAGTTGGGAAATTCGAGATTCATTTCACAAATTCATATGGTGCGTATCAGAAGTTGAAACGAATTAAATAAAATTTTTTTATGTATTTTTAAAAATATAGAATAATAAGTGGTACCATCGATAAGTGCTGCTGTTCAAAAATACTAGTTTTGGAGCATATAATGTAAAGTTAGGCATCGGCAAATAACTTCTTATACTTAAAGTTGTTGACTTTAATCGGAGTCATATATTTTATTGTGCGTAAAGTGGTTGAGTTTTAAGCTATGTCAGTGTTATTTGCGGGAAGTGTTACGTTTTACCTTTAATTCAAAGAAATTTGCTGCTGAGACATATTAGGTAATTGTGGAAACTTATGATGAACTTGCTGTAAGTTAAAAAACGTGTTGCGAATTGTTTCAACAAAGCAAAAGTGCTAATTTTAAAGTGGAAGATAAGATGACCCATCAGATATGTGAAAAATTTAAAAGATAAAGAATTAAAGGTTCTATTGGATGAAGTTGTATGCCAGAAGCAACAAAAACTTGAAAAATTCGTTAGTGGTGACTTATTAATAATTTACTTTCCACCGACAAACGGAAACAATAAAAGGAAAAGCACGATTTAGTATTTTTGCAACTCAACAATGATCAACGAGATGTTACTAAAGTCGTTAAACTCTACCTGAATAAACGAAATAACTACCAAATAACGAAATGAGAAGTCCTACCCTACCCGCTGTATTCTCTAGACATTGCTCCTTGTGAATCCTCCTTGTCCAAAAGACGTCTTTTAGGCATGTGTGCCCACTGGGTAGTTATTAATCCTTCAAAAAATAAATCCGATAAAAATTTTATTTAAGATTCAGGAAATTCGAGAATTTGAAAATCATGTCTCGCTAGACACCCTGTTTAATACATAAACAATATTCCTGGATCAACACGACCTCCTTCTTTTTTGTAAGATAGTTCACATTTCGAATATATAGAGTAACAATTTGGTCCTCAAAGATTTGGAACCTCAGGTTGTCATCTGACACTAATTAATGAAGAGAAGATTCCTCTTTACATTAGGAGTTTGTATATGACTTCCAAATGTCCGTCTCTCAGAATCCCAAGCCAATGTCGCTGATGCTTTTGAAGATCTAAGTTGTATCCTGGCAATCAGAGCATCTGACGATACCAATGGTGGCAACGACAAAGCTTTCTTTTTTTTTAAAGTCTCCACGGCTGTTTTGGTCTTCTTGACCTCTGCCTAGGAAGAACAGCATTGTTCCATGTTGGTTCTCTTTTTCCTTTTGTTCTATTGGTCTACATACACACCAGTTTTAATTTCCAACTGCACTGATAAAGTTTGTCGAGATCTCGAATGATGGCATTTGTGGAAGTATTATTATCAGTGTACTTGAGGATTAAAACTGGTCTGTAGACCGTTAGAATAAAAGAAAAAAGAGAACCGATGTGAAAAAATGTTGTTCTTTCTATGCGGAGGTCAAGAAGACCAAGACAGTTGTAGAGACTTTAAAAAGAAAAGTTTGACGTTTCCACCGTTGTTGTCGTCAGAGTACAACTTAGAACTTGAAAAGCATCAAACACATTGGCTTGGGATTCTGAGAGATGGACATTCATAAGTCCTATACAAACTCCTAATGTAAAGAGGAATCTTCTCATTAATTAGTGGCAGATGACAATCTAGTTCCATCAGATATTGGAGGATCAAATTGTTACTTTGCACAATTAAATGTGAACTCTTTTAAAGAAATGGAAGATGTTGTCCGGAAATAAGGTTTAGGAACCCCAGCTGGCATTGGATTGCGGGAAGTATGCCACGTAACACAGTTCTTTGTCTGAAGTTTAAGCTAGTTTGGGACTGTCCACTTTGAAGTTGGTTTGCACTTGCTAGCGTTAAGCTTTGTGCATCACTATGACCTGTTTGACTTATGATACGTTCTTTTGTTAATGTTAATGTAGTCGGTGTAACCAACCTCATAGCTTTTCGATGTCAAGCTTCGTTTCCTAATGGAACAGCCTTATTTGAATTAAAACTACTTTGATTAGAAATGAGAAATTTTTAACATTAACAACTAAGGTCGCTTTTATGCCTTTTCTTGTAACTTCTTATTTGTCTCATTCTTGCATAAATTATGTGTCTTTATCCAGAATCAAGAAGAACTTGAACAAGAACTAGACAAACTTATGCCACTGCTGTGTAGTAGAATGAGACAAAGAATAAGTTACAGAAAAAGGTATAAAAACGGACTATTAGAGACTGGAAATTAGTATTTTCTAAACCATAACATATGCGCGTGGTTTCGCCCAAATTATATTTCAAATAATTTTTTACCGAAAAATATATGTTTGAAGTACAAATCATCTTATCATTATTTTGATTGGAACTATTTATTTAGATACATGTATACAGGAAAAGTAGAAAATCTTGAAGAGTATGGAATAGAGATTTTAAAAGCTGCTGATAAATATAATTTGGATCAACTTAAAGTAATATGCGAAGAATCTCTGGATAACGGTTTAACACTTGACAATGTGGTAAACCTTGTAAAAATTGCAAATACTTATAATGCTTCCTTTTTGAAAAGGAGTTGTGTTCAATTCATTGTTAAAAACTTGGTCTATTATTCACGTAACGAAAAAACTAAAAAAATTATTTCTTTAGAATCATTTCTTGAAAATCATTCAATTATTCTCTATGAAATTTTAATTCTATTAAGCATGCAATGCGATATTAATTATGATTAAAGGTCTTGGAATTCAAAAAACGAAAAACTTACCATGTAACCATGACAACTTAGAACCATGTAACCATGTAAAAAAATGTTGCATTCAAAATAAGTTTTTAAAGTGTGTAACTCAAAAAACAGTAACTTGTTTTTATTAAATTTTCATCAATTCAAAAGAAAATGTTATTAAAAATCCTTATATTTTTGTTAAATTTCAAGCACATGAAAACACAAAATTGGTTAAACGAAAAATAAAAAGGACAACAAGAAATATGCATCTTTGTTTATTGTTCATATAACCCCAAATATTGTTTAAGTTAAATATGGAAACAGTTTTGTAGTAGTTTTATTAACAGTGCTTCATTTTACTTTCCTGATGCTCTTTTACAGCAAGATCTAGAATTGCAATTTGCTTGGCCTAGTGAATTTTTGGCATTACAAAACTTTTTTATTTCACAGTATCCATTTATTCCATTTACTCGACAAGATTGAAAAGAACCTACAACAGAAGAAAATGTAACAATGATAATAGGAAATTATTAGAACCGTCTTTTTTTAAAATGTATACCTATGTAACGCTTTTATATCTTTTAGATTTTTGACATATTATAGTTACAGGTTGTGTAGTTTTTCCTTTAAAGACTATTTAATTAATAACATCATTACAATAATTTGACAGAATGGTTTTTTTGAAATTTACACAAAGAAAATACTACATGTAAGTATCTTCCAGAATATCATTATTATTTCAAATATTAATCTTTGAATATATTATTGTTAAATTTTATATAATTTCAGAAACCTAATTTTAACGAATACTAATTTTATTATATTAAAAAAACATTATTATTTATCACGCTGTAAGACCTGAAGAGGGCTTTGTAAGACGAAACATGTTATTTAATTAAATACATCGAAACCGTTAAAAAGCCACGAAAATAAAGAAATCTACAAAATGTGAGCCAGTATCATTTTGACACATGACTTAATTTTAGATTGTTATATTGTACAGAATGGAAATGTTATTTTGTACAACTGCTAAATGATATTTTGTACAATTTTGAAAAATGAATTTGTTTTTTTGTACAATTCTTTAAAAAAGCCAAAATATTGTACTTCCAATGTTTTATTGCTTTTTTAAAAAATTGTACAAAATAACAAATTCATTTTTCAAAACTGTACAAAATAACATTTAGCAGTTGTACAAAATAACATTTCCATTCTGTACAATATAACAATCTAAAATTAAGTCATGTGTCAAAATGATACTGGCTCCAAAATGTAACAATGTTTAATAATGTGTTGAGATTTTTTATTGCATATGGAGATAAATGCATCCATAGCAAAGCTATTGTAATTATATATAAGATTTCTTATTTTCGGGCTGAATCAGCCTTTTAACTACATTTTTGTTAAATCGATCTTTTCGAATCTTGAACTAAAAAAAAAATTCCAAGTAGTGACAATTAAGAAAATTAATTTTTTTATCAATTAAATCTTATTATTATTTTATTATTTATTAATTTTACACAGAGAAAACCTAAACTCATAGAAAGTCTATTTTTTCTCATTTTTAGTAGGTGCAACGGAAATAAGAATGCATCGAATTATTTTAAGTTTTAGCCCAAAAAGTTTCAAAATGTCTATTGGAGACTTAAAATGACTTTTTGACACTTTTTGAACTATACTTATAACTTAAAATAAATCAAAGCATTCTCATTTACGCTTTACCTCAAAATGAGAAAAAAGGGGCTCACTTTGAGTTCATGTTTTTTCTATGATATATAGGTAGTCCAAAGAATTATTTCTTTTAATTTCTCTTTTAAATCCACAAATGAAAAATAATTGCAGAAAGTAATAATTACAAACTACTTACGTGCTTTAACATCTTCAAAAATAAAAAATGCAATTAGCAATATTGCAATCGTCATTAAAATGAGTGTCTTCATTTTTACAATTCAAGAAGTTATTTCTCAATATTTGACGGTATTCTACAAACAAGTAAATACTTGGATTTTTTTAAGCTTGACCTCTTCTAACCATTATTTGGAGTGTAGAAAACGCTAAAAGTCATACTTATTTTTATCGAAAGTCTAATTATCGTACACGTATATCAGTCTAAACAGTGAAACTTACTTTAATTTTTAAAATTAGTTATTTTCGTATCAAAGACTCAAAACAGGTGATCTTGCCCAAGCTACAATCACCTTGCGCCATGATGCGAACGTTTTTTGTCCTATACTTGCATGACGATGAGCGCTAAAAGTCTCAGCTGATTAACAATTGATTAACATATTGTGTAAATACCATAGAAATGTGTGCGTGTCATATAGAAAACTACTCCGCATTTATAAATACCATAAAATACTACTGGGCATGTGTAATTATTATAGAAAACTATTGCATATCCCACACAGCACCGGAAACCCCCTGAATCTTCCCTGAATATTGGTCCACATTTCCCGAATATTCGAACCTAATACTCAGGGAAGTTTCGTGGAAGCATTAAAATGTCCGCCATGAAAAATATTGGACGCGAAATTTCCCTGAAAATGTATTCCTAATTTTCAGGAAATATCCGCATCTAATATTCCTTCAATATTCACAACGTTCGTGAATTCACTGCAGGGGAATATGGGGTAAAACGAGGAGTTCGCAATATCTTTTTCCACAGGTGGCGCCATTTAGTGTCAATGGCATGATTAGTGTAGGGGAGACCGAGGAGGAAAGTAACAAAAATCAGTTTTTTGATGATAGAGTCAAAACTATTTGTCGGATAGGTTCTGTAAACATACTAATCGCATGCGCGTATCCAGGAGGGGGTCATGACCCCCCCCCCTTGGAGCTAACTTGGATTTGCATGGGAGAGAGAGAAACAACACTATAGTGTTGTCTCTTTCTCTCTCATGTATGACCCCCTCCAGAAACCGAGTTTGGATACGCCACTGACTAATCGAAAGCTTGGACCTGCACCTATTAAATAAAATTGTAATTAAACATAAATAATAATTAGATAGTTAACAGCAGGACTTTTTAATCAGCTCAGGGGTGAGGTGAAAAGTAACAGCAAAAAGGAAAAAAGTAACATACGGTCATACGGTTCCTGAACCAGCTCGCTCATCATATGGGGAAGGTAGAGGGAGTAAAACTGCTTAAAAATTACTTTAGGACCATGTCTGTTCGCTGATTGGTTTAGAAGTTATAAGCGTTGTTACTTTCCACTTCTGTTACTTTCCTCCTCGGTCTCCCCTAACTAAAGTGTGCGTATTGGTGTAATTTTCATGAAAGTAAGTAATTCCGACAATGCACATGGAAGTTTTCACACATAAACCTAATTTAGAACCCTACTTCGAAGCCTCCAAATTTTAAAAACGAAATAAATATTTAAAATTTCACTTTAATGTAAAAATCAATTAAACCTATACGTGAAACTCTTTTTAAAATATTGAAAAAAAAATAAAAAAAATTTTGTGCAAGTTACATTTGTGTTGTATTGTTAATTTTCTCAAATTCTCCCCATTTTGCCCCGCTCTTGGGGCAAAACGGGGAGAAAGTAACTTTTTCGAAAAATGTATTTTATTACGTTATCAGTATAATGTTCGTTTTTTTCGAAAATTCTACAAGTACACAAAGGTAACAACTAAGTCCTCGCACAGTAGTTATAGAAAAGTTATCCTTTTTCTATGAGTGAAAATTTGTTATTCTTTAGGGTCCCCGTTTGGCCCCATGTTCCCCTACATGATGCGCACTAGTCGAACTTGGTTTCTGAGACACTTACAGCTGCGTAGTAGTTTTTAATTTTCTAGAGTCTTACGTGTGTCAATTATAACAAATAATTTTGATCAGTTACCAGAACAAAAAAATTTTAGAAATTATTTTTAACTTTCCCTGAATATTCTAGAAATATTAGATGCGCAACTTTCCTGAAAATTAGAAATAAATTTTCAGGGAAATTTCACACGTCCAATATTTTTCATTGCGGACATTTTATTACTTCTACGAAACTTCCCTGAATATTAAGTTCGAATATTCGGGAAATGTGGATCAATATTCAGGGGAAATTCAGGGAATTTCTGCACTGAGAGAAATGATACGTTGTTAATATAACCAGAAAAAAGTGGTTGGTTAAATGTAGTTAGTAATCCTACATAATAATGTTCATCGACCCAAGTTTACTGGTTACAGCAACCTGAAATGTAGTTGTCTTACCTAGATTTTCTTAAAAAATCGATTCCTGGTTGCGGGAACCATGATTGTGGTGAAAATTGTCTTTAACTACAATTGTAGATTATCGCAACGTTAATGACAAGTTGACGGAACATGAAATCCTGGTTGCTGTAACCAGGAAATTTTAACTGACCCATGCGCTGCATCTTGGCTTACTCAGCTGATGTTTGACGCAATGTCTAATCAGTGCAACATGTGGAGTTTAAAAATCTTTCTTTTATACCTTTTTACTTATTTTGTGTAATTAAAAAAAACAAGTTGCAAAGTGAATGAATATTAAAGACAAGTGTCACAACCCTGCTAAGAGTAAAAAGATAAAAAGGGAAAGAAATATGTGGATAGAAAGAGATTACACTTTTTCTATCCCTTCCATATATCTACTTTGCATTCCCAAAACACAATATCTTTCTATCTCTAAACTTCTACCTCTTTATATTTTTTCCCTATTCGCTTTGAAGTTGTATCTGTTTCTATTCCCTTTCTATCATCTTCTAAAATAAATCAATCTCTTTCTATCTCTTCGTCCATCAACTATTTTTATCTCTTTCTATCCCTTTTCTATCTCCTTTTTTTCCTTTTCTATAAAAAGTAAATCTCTTTCTATCCCCTTTTTATCCTCTTCTTTAAAAATTTAATCTCTATCTATCTTTTCGCTTATCTACTAATTTAAATACCCAATTGCTTTAGTTATTTTATATGGTAGTATATATATCTAAATATACTGAAATTAATCTGATATTTAACGCGTATAATACTGAAAAATCGTCAGCTATGATGGGGCGACCCCCTAGCCTCGTGCGCATTAACCTAAGCACACTACCAACTGAGCTAACGAACGATACACTACAGTCCACTCCTTTACTTGACTGCCTTTTATCACTCTTACTCCCATCTCTTTTAATCTTCCTCTTCTATCTGTTTCTATCCCACATAGTATTTATATTTTTGGAGATTCATACTGGATATAAGGAGATAGAAATCTTATCACTTTTTATCTTTTCTTATTTCTGTTATAGAAAGAGATACAGAAAACGTATAATTTTCAATCCCGACTCTATACCTTCTTAACCCTTTCTATTGACCTCAAACCTTTTTCAATCTCTACCATAATCATAATTATCAGTTTTCACCATTAATCACCTTTTCCCTATAACTTTCAATCTTTAATCTTTACCATTCTTTCCCTTTCTATTGCCTTCAATCTCTTTCAATCTCCACCTTAATCACCATGACCAGCTTATCGCCATTAATCACATTTTCCCTATAACTTTTAATCTTTAATCTTTATCATCCTATCCCTTTCTATTGCCTCCAATCTCTTTCAATCTCTACCTTAATCATAATGATCAGTTATCACCATTAATCACCTTTTTCTTACAACTTTTAATCTCTAATCTATACCTTTCTATCCCGCCCTATCCCTACTTCAATGGACATAGAAAGTTATCGCTTTTAATCATCTTTTTCTATAACTTTGAATAAATGTCTAATACTTTCACATCATTTCCAAACCCCACCTAAATGAACACTATGTGCTTTCCCTTTTAATCACTTTTCATCTATAATTTTCAATAACCTATATAATATACACATATTTTTTGCTATTTCACTTTAACCAGCATCATCAGTTATCGCTTTTAATCACTTTCCTTCAATAACTTTCTATCCTTTTCTATCCCTTTCTATCCCTTTTTATATTTTCTTATCCCACCTGTATTAACATGATCATTTTTCGCTTTTAATCACTTTCCTTTCATTACTTTCAGTAATCTAGTGAGTGATCATGTTCTTTCAGTTGGGGATGGGAAAGTATAAGTAGGGATTAAAAGGGATAGAAAGGGATAAAAAGAGATAGAAAGGGATAGGAAGGGATAGAAGGTGATAGGTGAAAGATTAAAAGTTATAGAAGAAAGGTGATTAAAAGCGATAACTGATGATGCTGGTTAGAGTGGAATAGCAAAAAATATGTGGATATGTTATAGGTTATTGAAAAGTATTGATGAAAAGTGATTAAAAGGGAAAGCTCATCATGTTCATTCAGGTGGGGTTTGGAAATCATATGAAGGTATTAGAAATTAATTGAAAGTTATAGAAAAAGGTGATTAAAAGCGATAACTCGCCATGTCCATTAAGGTAGGGATAGGACTGGATAGAAAGGTATAGATTAGAGATTGAAAGTTATAGGAAAAAGGTGATTAATGGTGATAACTGATCATTATGATTAAGTTAGAGATTGAAAGAGATTGGAGGCAATAGAAAGGGATAGGATGGTAAAGATTAGAGATTGAAAGTTATAGGGAAAAGCCGATTAATGGCGATAAGCTGGTCATCGTGATTATGGTGTAGATTGAAAGAGATTGGGGTCGATAGAAAGATATAAGAAGATATAGAGTCGAGTTTGAAAATGATAGCTTTTCTGCATCTCTTTCTATAACAGGGATAAGAAAAGATAAAAAGTGATAAGATTTCTATCTCTTTACTTCTAGTAGGGAATATATAATATGATTTTACTCACTTTTGAGAAATTTTTGATGCAGATAACTAAACGTTTCATAATTGGCTGACTGTATTTTGATTTGAGTTACATGGTTGTTGTGATATTTGTGAAACACTTTAGGTATGATATTTTGTCAACATTTTTAAAATTAATTTGCGAAAAATACTTAGTTTGATATATTTAATACACTTAACCCGTAAATCCGCAGGCTCGCATTTTGTATTTAAAATTAGACTACGTTTTCTGGTTATAGCAACCAGTTTTTACCGTTCCGAGAACTCTTTCCTGGTTATAGCAAACATATTTCAATGTTACGATACCTACTTTATTTTTGTTCGTACAACTTGAATTTGTGGCTAAAAACAAATTTAACCATGAAAACCTGGTTCCAGGGTGAAAGGTACCTTTTATAGACACCCTGTTTAATACATAAACACTATTCCAGGACCAATAGAACCTTCTTTTTGTAAGATAGTTCACATTTCGAATATACAGAGTAACAATTTGGTCCTCCAAGATCTGGAACGTAAGATTGTCTATAGGACTTCTGAATGTCCGTCTCTTACGCGTGGTTTCGCCCACATTATGTTTCAAATAATTCCAACAGTACTTATGTCATTGTTTTACCGAAAAATCTATATTTGAAGTACAAATCACCTTATCATTATTTTGATTGTAACTATTTATTTAGATACATGAATACAGGAAAAGTAGAAAATCTTGAAGAATATGGAATAAAGATTTTAAAAGCAGCTGATAAATACAATTTGGATCAACTTAAAGTAATATGCAAAGAATCTCTGGATAACGGTTTAACACTTGACAATGTGGTAAACATTGTAAAAATTGCAAATACTTACAATGCTTTCTTTTTCAAAAGGCGTTGTGTTCAATTCATTGTTAAAAACTTTGTCTATTATTCACATAAGGAAAAAACCAGAAACATTATTTCTTTAAAGTCATTTCTTGAAAATCACTCAATTATTCTCTATGAAATCCTAATACTATTAAGCACGCCATGTGACATTGATTATGATTAAAGATATTGCAATTAAGAAAACGAAATAATTACCATGTAACCTTGTAAAAAAATGTTGCATTCAAAATAAGTTTTTAAAGTATGTAACACAAAAAACAGTGACTGATTTTATTAAATTTCTATCAATTTTAAAAAGAAAATTAATTAAAAATTCTTATGATAATTTTTTTAAATTTTAAGCATAGGAAAACACAAAATTGGTTAAACGAAAAATAAAAAGGACAACAAGAAATATGCAGCTTTGTTTATTGTTCATATAACCCCAAATATTGTTTAAGTTAAATATGGAAACAGTATTTTAGTAGGTTAATTGCCATTTTTCCATTTTTAATTGCTTCATTTTACTATCCTGATCTTTTGCAGCAAGATCTAACATTGCAATTTCCTTGACCTAATGAATTTCCGGCATTACAAAACTTTTTTAAATCACAGTATCCATTTACTCCCTTTACTTGACAACCTTGAGAAGAACCTAATACAGAGAAAGATGTATAACAATATGTTTAACACTGTATCGAAATTTTTTATTGTACATAGAGATATGGGACTGTCCACGAGAAAACGTGCCTTAGCTCCAAAAAATAAATTTTGATTTTTTAATGCAAACTGATAGATTTTCACTTGCTCTTCTTTTCCAAAAATAAAAAATTGTTGGTTTAAAGAACTTTATGTGATTAAATAAAATGCGATCGTTACGAAATTTGGATATGTTTTTATTGGCGTTTTAAACTATGTAAAAAAAATTTTTTTGCAATAAGTTACGTTAATTTGTTAATAATTTTTTACGTCAAAGTCGACTCCTCGGAAAAAAACAGAAATTTTTCGGTACACTCCAGGGCCTTTGGCAGTTACTTGAAATAAAAAAGTCAAAGACATTATTTTTCTACAGACATAAATCTAAATCTGGAACCAATAAAACATTAAATTTTTTTTAACAAATTCATTTTTTTAAACAATTTATGATGAAAAAAAAGACGGTTTTCAAAACATTTTTTTCACAAGTCCGCCATTTTTTTTAAACGTTAATTTTATTTGTTCCAGACTTAGATTTATGTCTATATAAAAATAATGTATTTGGCTTTTTTATTTCAGGTGACTGCCAAAGGTCCTAAAGGGTACCGAAAAATTGTTGTTTTTTTCCGAGGAGTTGACTTGGATGTTAAAAATTATTAATAAATTGACGTAAATTATTGCAAAAAAAATTTTTTTTTACATAGTTCAAGACGCCAATAAAAACATTTCCAAATTTCGTAACGATCGCATTTTATTTACCCGCATAAAAGAAATTCGTAAAGAAGCATCGAAATTTCGAGCATCATATTGGGCTACTACCTTAAATTGATCTTTACGCATCTTGAACTAAACGAATTTTTCAACTAGTGACAATTGAGAAAATTAATCGCACTTATTTTTTTACCAATTAAGTATTGAAGAAAAATAGGATAAATTTTTTTATTGTTTATGTATTCACAGAAAAAACTTGAAATCGTAGTGTGACTATTTTTTTTTATTTTGGGGTGCAGCGGAAATAAGAATAATGCATCCAATTATTTTAAGTTTCAACTCAAAAAGTTTTAAAATGACTATTGGAGACTTAAAATCACTTTTTGAACTGAAACTTTAAATTAATCAGAGCACTCTCATTTCTGCTTCACCTTAAAATGAGAAAACATGGGTCTAACTTTGAGTTCATCTTTTTTCTGTTTAGTTACGTGCTTTAACATCTTCAACAATAAAAAATGCAATTAGCAATATTGTAACAATCATTAAAATTAGTGTGTTCATTTTTACAATTCAAGAAGTTAGTTCTCGATATTTGATGGTAATCTACAAATAAGCAAATACTTGTTTTTTTTAATTTGGCCTCTTTTATACCATTATTTGGAGGTGGAGAGAAGGTTAAAAATGTTTATCTAAAGTAAAATTATCGTTTACTTATATCAGTCTAAACCGTGCAACTTACTTTAATTTTTAAAAAAATATTATTTCTTAACATTGAAATGACAAGCTAGTTTCATATACATAGAAGCAACTGTTATGTCCGGAAGGGACAAACTACAACCTTATAATATTAATTATTTTACCCCTGATTCATTTACAAAGCCAGCGACTTTGAACTAAGGGAACAGGGAAAAGAAAGTCCACCGAACAATATGCATCAGTTAGGTTATAATATATAAACACATCCAATTTATTAATTAAATTACAATTTCGAGTTAATTGAAGAATTCAATCATTTGATTGAGAGTTTGATTGAGAGGTTGGTTGAAAGAGGAAGAATCCTTGATTAGTTGAATCGTCGTTCACTGAAACAATGAATGACTTTTAGATAGGAAAGATTTTACTTTAAGATTTAGGGAAAACTAATAAAATACTAGACTTACAGTATTTGGTTTTAAGAATCCCTTGATTTGGCCTCTGGAATACGCACGAATTTATCCCTAATAGCACCGACTAGGCCGGGAACGTTCCTGGAATGGGCTGCTGGCCCCTTGGGTACGTTCCCTTGGACCGCTCCAATATACCTGACAAAACCGTTCCGGATTTCACTAGGCTAGGAACGTTCATGGAATGTTCCGAGGAACTTTGAATACACATTCAAAAAATCGCAGAACGGGTTGCGGAAAAAGTATGCGGAAAAAGCTGAAAATTTTTTTATTAATATTATTTAATGTTTTTAATATGATTGCTTCTATAGAACAGTGGTCACTAAAATCAACTGCGCAGCTCTAGGTGCGATAAAAAACTACTGCGCAAGATATTAACATTAATTATTTTTCAATGTGTATTTAAAGTTCCTCGGAACATTCCAGGAACGTTCCGCGGAACGTTCCTAGCCTAGTGAAATCCGGAACGTATTTGGCAGGTATATTGGAACGGTCCATGTGAACGTACCCCAGGGACCGGCGGACCATTCCAGGAACGTTTCCGGCACAGTCGGTGCTATTAGGGATCGTACAGAGATGCGTGAATGGTCGGAGTAATTTATTGCCTCCGGTGCAGTCCTTCAGTCGTGGAGTAATTTGACACTGTACAGACGACTCGAAGTCCTAGTTCAAACGTTCTTTTCAAGGTTGATGCCCTTCTCTAATACTAGAGATAATTTATGTATTCTTTGCAAAGGTGAAAGCAGGTCCTTGTTCAAGATTTTTAAGGCTCCAAATACACTTGACGACTCGTAATTTATAGATCGATAAAGATTTATTATAATCGAAGGATTAAAGTCAAGGATTGAGGATTAAGAAAAGGGTTAACTGATGGATGTAGATTTTGTAAGGAAAAAGGGGTAAATTTGATTAGGGATATAATCAAATATGGATATAGTATCTAAATTTGTAAGAATTCAAAAGGAACCCAGACAGCACCATAATTATCGTCAAGTTAACGGGAAGTTAACGGCGCTAGTTAACAAATTTATCGAGTTTAACTTTAGGCTAACTTCCTGCTAATATATAAATGTCCGCCACATCTTTAGTTATCCAAGATAACTTCCCGTTAACTACAAATGTAAATTCAACGCAGATTATGAAATAAAATTTTTAGAAATGTTTAAGTGATAATTAAATTAAAATTTGCTTCTCATATTTCCTTAGAATTAGCCATGAAAATTAGCCTAAAGGAAGACAATGAAATTTCTCGGAAAATAAAGTGGCAAGTTTCAGAGAAAATAATTAGGCTATGTTTACTTAATTTATAAAAACAATTTTGCTGAAAATGAATGAAGAAAATTTTCTTAAATATCGAAATTATAGTTTTGAAGAAATTTACTGAATATTTTTCACTAAAATTAGACAGGTAAACTAACTTAAAAATAAATAGAAAGATATCCTGGAAAGTAGACTGGCAAGTTATTGACAAATAAAGTTTACGTAATTTAAAAAAACTGTTTAGTTTAAAAAATTATAAACTATATAATAAAAAATGCAGGCAAAATTAAATTTTTTTTATTATTACACTCATTTTTGAGTTGTTGACAGATTTTTGTTTTTGATCTGAATAACAAATTTTTGCCATGGAATTTCGTTGTAAAGTCAGTAAAATGTCAGGGAAATGACAGGGAAATTGATAAACTGAATCTTGTAGCCACCCTGTTTAATTTTTTACTGCTTAATATACTATTTCTTATGCAACTAAGAGTGTAAATATAAAAAAAAAATTAATTTTGCCTGCATTTTTTATTATATAGTTTATAATTTTTTAAACTAAACAGTTTTTTTAAATTACGTAAACTTTATTTGTCAATAACTTGCCAGTCTACTTTCCAGGATATCTTTCTATTTATTTTTAAGTTAGTTTACCTGTCTAATTTTAGTGAAAAATATTCAGTAAATTTCTTTAAAACTATAATTTCGATATTTAAGAAAATTTTCCTCATTCATTTTCAGCAAAATTGTTTCTATAAATTAAGTAAACATAGCCTAATTATTTTCACTGAAACTTGCCACTTTATTTTCGAGAAATTTCATTGTCTTCCTTTAGGCTAATTTTCATGGCTAATTCTAAGGAAATATGAAAAGCAAATTTTAATTTAATTATCACTTAAACATTTCTGAAAATTTTATTTCATAATCTGCGTTGAATTTACATTTGTAGTTAACGGGAAGTTATCTTGGATAACTAAAGATGTGGCGGACATTTATATATTAGCAAGAAGTTAGCCAAAAGTTAAACTCGATAAATTTGTTAACTAGCGCCGTTAACTTCCCGTTAACTTGCCGATAATTATGGTGCTGTCTGGGAAGGGTTAAAAAGCCTGGAGCAAAAGGATTAATTAGGGAAAAGGGATGAATTTGGATTACTGACAATTTTTATGTCAGGAGTTCTCTCGGTCTTTTAAAATCGGACTTGTTACCAGTTGCACGATATAATTTCTACCAATTAATTTCACAATATAGATTTAACAATAAAATTTTATACATTAACGCATGCTACGACAATTAGAGAATTATTTCCTTAAAATTTTCGCGATAGTTAAAATACAAGAATTCAGAGAGCTGACAATGCGTTACGCAAAAATCCGACAAGAAATTCGTTATGACTCGAAGGTAGAAGTTAAGAGCTGAACTGTACAGCTTAGTCCGCGGATAAGGACTTTAGCAAAAGATGGACCTGAGGTGACCGTGGCGAAAAGAGAACTGATTTTAGTTTTCATCGAATTTGTGAAGAAACCTCGGTTTCCGGTATTTTTCGGAAGTAGGACGTCATTCTCTCTGAGTAAGGCATCATTTGCCGTGAGTAAAAAGTCATTCTCCCTGAATTCAGTTGATGACTCGCTATTTTTAGATTACATTCAAGCGATATCGGAACCTCAAATCTAATAGTAATGAAGAGTCACCCTTATTTTCTTTGATTAAGAAACGCACTTTCCTAAATTGAGGGTTTGAATTTCCACAGTTCGAATTGTTTAATCATAATAAATTTGAGAGATATTATAAACCTAAATATAAAGTTGACAAACTTACAAAATACATTATTGGTTTTATACAGAACGTCACGGGAACGTGACACAACTTTAATCGCCTTGATAACAACTTTTTATACTTTGTAGAATAATTCTCAAGACAATATTATTAACAATTTTTTATTTTATAATTTACTAAAATTCTTTTACATTTTTTATCCTACATATAGGCGATTCCATGTCAAATTTACAGTCCACATTTAAAAATTGATTAAATCTATTTTTTTTTGTTCCTTATAAAAAAATATTAGATACGTATTTTTTTATAAAAGACCAAATTTTCGAGTTATAAATTTTCAAAATTCTAGATTTTTAAAAATAGACCTTTTTTTAATCACATATAACTCTAAACCTATTGAATTTAGAAAAATTTTGCCAATACAAAAAAGTTAGGTTTATCTTCAACTTTTAAATAATGTTTACAAAAAAAAAAAAAAATATATATATATTTTTGAAAAGTCACAATTTTTTAGAAACAAATCCATTTTTTTTAAATTCCGACCCGGATAACAAATTATTATTTTAAACTAATAATACTCTTCTAGCCAACCGGAATCTTATTGTAAAATGTTCTTGACATTTCGAGGTATGTACAAATGAAAAATAATAATTTGTTATTCGGGTCCGAATTTAAAAAAAAATGGATTTGTTTCTAAAAAATAGTGTTTTTTTAAAAAAATATATATATTTTCTTTTTTTTGTAAACATTGTTTAAAAGTTGAAGATAAACCTAACTTTTTTTTGTATTCGCAAAAATTTTCTAAATTCAATAGGTTCAGAGTTATATGTTATTTAAAAAAAGTCGATTTTTAAAAATAGAATTTGGAAAATTTATAACTTGGAAATTTGGCCTCTTATAAAAAAAATAAAATAATACGTATCTAATATTTTTTTATAAGGAACAAATAAAAAAAAGATTTAATCAATTTTAAAATGTGGACTGTAAATTTGACATGGAATCGCCCATATGTAATCAGTCATTTAAAATTGGTTAATGATAGCAGAATAACACAAATTTCCAGCGTTTAATATAAATTTCCTAATTTTTAAAAGAGCAATGGAACTATTTTAATCAAGTTTTTTATTTTTGGCGCATAGATATCTATAGGATATCTATAATCTTCTCGATATATCCCAAAGATATCCCAGGAATATCTATTTGCTGTACGGGCTACTGGGAAATCCTATATAGGTTCCTAGTAGGAATCCTGTAAGGTTTCCATGTAGATTCTTATAGGATTCTATGTAGGATCCTATATAGACTTCTATATAGGAACATTTCTATAGGAAAATCCTATGTTACTTTTTATAGGTTTAACATAGGAAAACATATAATATCCTATAGAATTTCTTTGCATATTTCAATTGGAAAACATATATTTTCCTACAAGAATCCTGTAGGAATTACATAGGTAGATATATGGTTTCCTATATAGGATCACATGTATAATTCTATAGGCGGACAAATGATTTTCTATATAAGATCACATATAAAATCCATTAGGAAAACATATAGTTTCCTATAATAATCTGTATAGGAAACAATATGTTTTCCTACAGGACTCCTATAATATTGGAATAGGAAGTTATATGTTTTCCAATATAGGATCGTACGTGAATTCCTATAGAAAAACATAGTTTCCTATAATAATCTATATAGGAAACTACATGTTTTCCTACAGGACTCCTATAAAATTGGAGCAGAAAGTTATATGTTTTCCTATGACAATCTATACAGAAAACTACATGTTTTCCTATAGGATTCCTATCAAATCGGAGCAGAAAGTTAAGTTTTCCTGTATAGGATCGTATCCAAATTCCTATTGGAAAACGTGTACTTTTCTATGACAATCTATATAGAAAACTACATGTTTTCGTATAGGATTTCTATGGGAGTCTATATGGGTCGGTACATAGGAAAGTATGTAGGTTCCTAGGTAGGATCCTACACAGGATTTCTGAAAATGGCTTTTTTCAAAAGCACATACCTCTGCATTGAGCCAATGTCAGAATTTAAACTTAACTGCTTCAAGCACATGAGAGCTATCCCTTTTTATATCTTATCTATCAAGACTCGTTTGTGTGTTTAGGTGACAAAACGCAGCTAGCGGCATTTCTATGAATATCTCGTATAGGAGTCCACGTAGGTCCCTACATAGGATCCTATGTACGAGAGTTTCATAGAAATGCTGCTAGGTTTGTTCTCGCACCTAATGGGGTCTCACCTATGTGGGTCGACATATAGGATCCTATATAAGATACCAATATAGAACCCGAAACGCACGTGATGGCCTCAATGCTGTTTGGGTCAGCTTCATCGCCTTATACTGCTCAGTACGTGATGCGTAAAAATGCCGTATTGTTTGGATCTGCTTACCCGAGAGCTTTAAACGCAATTTTAAGAAAGCATTATGTTGATGATTATCTTGATAGTTTTGATTGCGTTGAAGAGGGTATAAAATGCGTCAAAGATGTATCCATGATTCAAAAAAAGGCGGTTTTGAGTTGAGAAATTGGTCAAGCAATAATGCAAGTTTATTAAAAAAACTGCCGGTGATGACTCTTAAAAATGAAAATATTGATTTCATAACCTCAGAGATGACAATGGAAAAGACGCTTGGTTTAAAATGGAACACGTCATCTGATACAATTGCTCTCGACCTAAATTTTATGAAAATCCCTTTGGATCTCGTTCAAGGTTTGAAAAGACCAACGAAAAGAGAAATGTTAAGCGTCGTAATGTCGATATATGATCCATTAGGAATCATTCTGCCCTTCACGATACGTAGTAAAATTCTGCTACAAAGCGTATGGCGGAGCGATATTAACTGGGACGAGAAGCTACGAGACCAAGATTTTGAACTTTGGAAAGAATGGATAGCTATGTTAAGCAAAACTGAAAATCATAAATTGCCTAGAGCCTACTGCGGAATAAAAAGTATACCTGACGAATTAGAACTTCACATTTTTAGCGGCGCTAGTGAAAAGGCTTATTCAGCAGTAGCGTACTTGCGCACTGAACACGGAAAGAATAGAATAAATGTCGCCTTCATTGCTGAAAAAGCAAAGGTTGACCCATTGAAGCCAGTATCAATTCCTGGCATGGAACTGCAAGGAGCGTTGCTTGCTAGCCGCTTGGGAGACTCCATCATTAATGAGCTTGAAGTGAAGATAAAGAAACGATTTTTTTTGGACAGATTCACGTACAGTGCTTGGATGGATTTATTCGGACCCTCGAAAATACCAGTCGTTTGTGGCGCATCGTCTCGGCGAAATAGGTGAATTGACAAACAGCGAGGAATGGAATTGGGTACCCAGCAAGCAAAATCCTGCAGATTCCGCTACAAAAGATACGGGAGAGATAGAAGGAATGATAAATCATTGGCTGCGAGGGCCAAACTTTCTTAGTCTGGAGGAACTTGATTGGCCTCAGCAAACATGGAAAACGCTTCCAACACACGCACCCACGGAAATTAGAAAGGAGTTTACAGCCATTGTTAACGTAAAAAAAAAAACTCGTTTACGAAACCCCAAACATTACTAATTTTAGTAAATGGCTATACTTAGTTCGAAGTGCAGCTCTAGTGCGATCTGTCAAGAAATTTTGAAAGAAGGGGCAAAACAATGTCTTGACGGCCGAAGATCTGAACAATGCTGAAATCTATCTGATAAAAAAAGTCCAATATATGAGTTTTCCAGAAGAAGTTGAGACTTTGAACAACGCTAAACCGTTGCCGAAGAATAGTCGTCTTAAGATAGTACAGCATTATCACTAACGTTATCATCATGGATCTCCAGAAACAGTGTTGAACGAACTGAGACAGAAATATTGGATTTTAAAAATTCGGCCTACCATAAAATCCGTAGTCTCTAAATGTAACTTCTGCCGCTTACGATACGCAATGTCGGAGCAACCGCGGATGGGTATCTTGTCCGCATCAAGACTAGCACATCATTATCGGCCATTGACGTACTGCAGTCTCGACTACTTTGGACCGATGTATGTTACCGTAGGTCGAAGAACAGAAAAACGCTGGGGAGCGCTCTTTACTTGTCTTACTATACGACCGGTGCATTTAGAGCTTGTCTTATCACTATCAGCAGATGCAGCAATCATGGCTCTGCAGAGAATAAACAATCGTCGAGGAATACCCTTGGAAATCTTCTCCGAGAACGGAACCAATTTCACTGGTACGAATCACGAATTGCAAGCTGCCATTAAAGGAATTAATGTAGAAAAATTGCATGAGGAATTAACTAATATGCAAATAAAGTGGAGATTTATTCCACCAGCCGCCCCGCATATGTGTGGAAGCTGGGAGCGACTCGTTAGAAGCGTTAAGAAGTCTTTGTCGGTGATCATGAAGGAAAGAGCTCCAAAAGAGGAAATACTTAGTACCCTGCTAACTGAAGTAGAGCATACTAAACGGAGAGAAAATTTGACAGGATTCACGTCAACTGAAACGGGATAAATAGCCTCTATATACCATCGAGGCAATACTAGTTGAAGAACGACGAAAATAAGGTTAATATTCGTGGCCCACTATTTTCTTAGTCGATCAGGGCGTATGGCCTTAACGATCAAATTCTCATGCCTCGAAATTTGACGGATTTTCCCCTGATCGTCGAGGCAATAGAAGTTTATCGTTGAGTCTATACACCCCGATAGACTATGAACATAGCGGCGTGGCCACGAATATCAACCTTTTTTTCGTCCTTCTTCAACCGGTATTGCCTCGATGGTTTTGAGGCTATTTGCCCTGAACATACTTGACGTAAATCCTGTCAAATTTTCTCTCTGTGTATAAGTAGCAGAACTCTGACAATTGTGCCTTTAGCTTCTCGAGATGTGGAAGCGCTTACTCCGAATCACTGGTTGATAGGATCATTGTCGGGATCTACAGCTTGGGGTGAATCTCGGCCACAGGACTTGCACCTACGCAAGCAATGGAGACATCTCAGAGACTTGCGGATATGTTCTGGACTTGATGGCTCAAGGAATATTTGCCGAATCTAGTGGTTAAAAAAATGGTGCTGTGAAGCAAGAAATCTGCAAATTGGAGATGTGGTACTGAAGAAAAGGATGTTGTCGTCACGGAGTAAAAGGGATGAAGATTAGGACAGGTAGGGATAAGAGATTTGGGTAAAAGGCGCAGGTAGAACATGAACTCTTTTAATGCACTAATATAGTGTTTTTTGCATTTAAGAATGCGATCGAACCTGATGTGAACAAAAATGCTCTTACCTGATTTCAATTTGATGTTTCTCGATCGTAAAAAACAAAGTATAAATTATCAACTGTCGATTAATTAAAAATAACAGAGTCGCACAAGTGGGGTAACTAAATGTTATTAAGCTGTAGCAATAAGATAAATATTATTTCTTAAAAATTATTTTTAAAACTTGGAAAAATAATATTTAACTTTTTTATAGCCAAAAAATTATAGTTGCTTTTATGTGACTCCTGTATTTCTAATTATTCAACACTTGCTGATTTATATTGTCTTTGACAGACGACAAACGTTAACACTGAAATAAGATGACAGCATTTGTGTTAATAATTAATATTAAACGTTATTGAATTTGTCATTAAGCTTAGCATCTGAATTAATTACTTGTCTGTTTGCTAGACATACACCTAACCGTAACTTAGTTGTTAGCAACGTACTTGCAACGATCTACAAGTGCGTCAATGGCCTCATGGATGCAGCTCAGGAGTCAAGAGCAAGGATTCACGAGTTCAAATCTCATAGCTTCAGTTTTGTTTTGTTTTTAAGTAAATGTTTAAAACGCATTAAACTAAAACTGATTTAATTCGTTTTCTTTGCATTAAAACGTCTGACACAATCATAGTGATTAAATTGTATTCAAGAAGACTAGAAACAGGAGTAAAAACTCGGCTGCTTAAAATCGGGAGCAATGGTCCAAGTCGTGGCATTACACCGAAAAAAATATATTCTTCTTTTGAGCGTATTTCCCCTACAATATGGTATCAAAATTCCATCCTCTCATATTCAGTAGAAATGTGCTTGTTTTAAAAAGAATATACTTAATTTGGCAGGAATCATTCTTTAATTAAGTGAAATATTCTTTATTTGAGAAGAATATTTTTTATTTGAGAGGAATCTTCTTCATTTGAGAGGAGTACTTTTAGTCTTAGAGGATTTACTCTTGATACTATTTTTAAGAGGATCCTCTGCAATGAAAAGTATCTTCTCAAATGAAGAATATTCCTCACAAATGAAGAATATTCCTCTCAAATGAAGAATATTTAACTTAATTGAAGAATAATTCCTGTCAAATTAAGTATATTCCTCTTAAAACAAGCAAAATTTTACTCAAGTTGAGAAGATGGAATTTTGATACCATATTGTAGAGGAAATACGCTCAAAAGAAGAATATTTTTTTCGGTGTATGCTTAGGCGTGCTACCCCGAGGCGAGGTAGTCTTCAGCGCATTCCCACCACCGATTTTATTGATTTCCACATTATGCATATTTTCATGCGACCAGAATTCATGTAGTTAAGCATATGGTGGGAATTGGTGGGGATGCGCAGAAAACTACCGCGCCTCGGGGTAGTACGCCCAAGCGTCCTGCCACAATTTGGACCATCAGTCCCATTCCATGTTGGGTCTCCTGTTTCTAGTCTTCTTGATTATATTAAACATTTTAATAGTTTTTAATGAGAGCCTTCTTACCGGGTATCAATCCTTAACTGAACTTTAATAAATCTTGGGATTGTTTGTACTGTTTCGAGCAAATCCTAATATGATTAAAGTAAACTACTGGAAATTTCCAGAAACTTGTGTCTCATCCAAAAGTCAAGCATTTTCAATTAAAGATTCACGTATTATTTTTTTCTGTGTACCTTTTTCTGTAACTTATTCTTTGTCTCATTCTATTACACAGATAGATAGACCTTGTAGCTGCACACGCAGCTACAAGGCTACCTTTTAACAGTCAACTGATAAAATGTTTAAAAAACACACATACATATTCTAATAGTTGATTTTTTATACCAGGTTTGGAAAATGCGTTTCCGCACCATAAAGAACACCTTACAATGAATGATGCAAGCAACATTTAAAGAGGGTGTTCCACGTGTGTGGGACTCGAGTCCAGAGAATAGTTTACTTGGAAATATAAATATTCCTTCTTTAGTTTGTCTCTGGGTAATACCCACTAAACCTTCCTCGTTTTATAGGAGTATTTAATACTCAGCGGGACGATTTAGCTAAGCAACTAATATCGCCGAGTGCTAACTTTATCCATACCATTAGATCCCTCAGCCCAGCATCAGATATCGATCAGCCGACAAATCGAGGGGTGTAAGAACCTTCACCGATTAACGGCGGACTTTGAATTGATGACAGGTGGAGGATTCTATACGGATTTCTTTCCTACCATCTTACCTTTATTTGTCTTCAGTTTAACCCTGGTTCCTTTTCCTGCAACCATTGATGTCCTTGGTTTCCATTACCTGGGTAACGAAGGATTCAATGTGCTGCCACGAGTCTACATTCCTTACCATGAGGTCAATCATGTTTTCGGGGGTGACTTTAGTACCCACCACCCGAAACATATGTTGCCTTCTCTCCTCCCAATATCGAAAAACAAAGAGGGTGTGCTCCTCGGTGTTCACGAGGGCATCGCAATAGAAGCACGATCCTTCTTTTCTCAATTTAAAACGTTTCAAATACTCGTTAAAACAACCATGACCTGTTAGCGCCTGTGTTAGATAGTAGCTAACTTCTCCGTGTCATCTTTCTAGCCATTTAGCGAGGTGAGCAATAACGCGGTAAGTCTACCTTCTGTTAGATTCCCCATTCCATTTCACCTGCCACTCCTAGACTAATCTACTCCTCGCGATTCTACGAATCTGGGTTTTTATACGCTTTCTATCCTCATTTGGAAGCGAGGTTGCCCGATCTTTGACGAGAGAATAGACATTTTGTCTTTCCCTAGCCAATAGATCTATCGGGGGAACGCTCACTAGGACTTGGACAGCACTAGTAGGTATAGTCCGGTAGACTGAGACTATTCGCAATAGTACTATTCTTTAGGCTGAAAGTAGTCTCATAGAGATGGCAAGTTTTTCTAGGGCTGGTACCCACACTGGGGCTGCATAAAGCAGTCTCGAGTATATCACGCTCGCTACTAATCTCCTTTTTGCTTCCCTGGGACCACTAATGTTAGGCATAAGCCGAGAAATATTTCATCCACATTGCAAGGCTTTGATTGTCGCAGATTTTACATTTTGGTTGAGGCTAAGTTTCTTATCCAACTCGTCGCCCAGGTACTTTATAGTGTTACTCCATTTTACTTCAGTCCTATCAATTTCAATAGGTGGGGCAACAAAGGATCTCCGGTTGGTGACGAGCAGCGCTTCGGTCTTTTCCAAGGCCATTTTCAGACCATTGGCGTCCATCCAGCACTTGAATTGTCGCAGAGTTTCATTGACCCTTATGCCAAGGATTTCTGTACTTTGCGCACCGCATACGATAATTTTATCGCTTGAGAAGCCGAATGATTTGGTGTCCTTAGGTAGTTTCATTCACAGGAAATCATCATGCATGACGTTCCACACGAATGGTCCTACCTTTGACCCTAGAGGGGCTCCACAAGTCATCTCCTCGCGAATCTGAAATGTTTTGCCCTCATACTCGATCCACCGATCGCTAAGATAGTTATCCATCATTCTCAATAGATAGGTCGGTATCCCTTTTCTCCTCATTGACTCGATGCAGATGTTTCATCGTGCGGAGTCCATTGCTATTATTGCGCAAAATCCTTTCTTTTTCCGAGTGCTTTCTCTGGCCTTCTTTGCCTCTTCTACCACCTCCGAAATAGTGTCGATGGTGGATCGACCTTTGCGAAAACCGTACTGGTTTTCCGATAGGTCGTTTTCGCCAGTCAGAAGACCCTAAAATCTCTGCAAAACCATACCCTCTAGAAGTTTACCCATTGTGTCTAGAAGACATAAGGGGTCTATAGGATGACGTTTTATCTAGAGACTTGTCTCCTTTTCTGAGAAGAACTAGCTTCTGCTTTTTCCAGTCCATAAAGAACCTTCCAGCCCTGAGTCAGTCGTTCAAAGGATTAAGGAGAAGTTCGGGATACACATCGATCACCAATTTCAGGATCTCGTTAGGTATTCCATCCCTCCCTGGCGCCTTGACAGATTTGAACCCTTTTCCCGCAATTTTGAGCTCCTCGAGCGTAAAGAGATCTTTGCTTTGTACTAGGCAAGAGGAATAGTCCTCTCGAGACCATTGTTCCGCATATGGGAATAAGGCTCTTATAATCTGTCGGACCCAATCAGGTTTGTCTAGACTAAGGGTCTGTTGTTTAGTAACCAATTTCTTGGTCACAATCTTATACGCCAGTCCCCATGGGTCGTTTTCGACGTCGCTGATTAAGTCTTTCCAGCACTTCCGTTGGCTACACCTTATTCCCTGCGTAAAAGCCTTTTTGTTTTATGCCATTCCTGCTTAAGCGAGGTGTCCATCTTTGAGCGGGTATATCTCCGTCTCGCTTTATTGCACTCATTTTTTAGAATGGCCAATTCATCGTTCCACCAGTATGTTGAGTTCTTCCTGGTACAATCGCGTCTTCGTCGGGGCATAGAGTGGTTGCAAGCTGCAATCACCTCACGCCTCGCGGTACGCACTTGCTCTTCAACCGTTTCCGGTTCCTTTACCCAGCCAAGTTCGGAGATCAACTTGGCTTCTTCCAGGTACTTTCGAGCCTTATCTCGATCGAGCTTACCAACGTTTCATGAAGGGTTCTTACTAAGACTACCGGGTCTTTTGCCCTTCACAAGCTCTTCCATCAAGATAACGAACTCAATATACTGGTAGTCGCTCAAGATTGTTTCATCGAGCACTCCCCAATTCTTAATCTTTCTTGTCAAAGTAGGCGAGGCAATTGTGAAATCCAAAATTGATCCCGATACACCACGCCGAAATGTAAATTCCTAGTCCAGGTTCAGAACAACCAGGTCATTTCTGACCACCATTTCGCTTATCAAAGTGTCTTTCCTGTCTTAACGAAATTCACCCCACTCGGGACACTTACCATTGAAGTCCCCCGTTAAGAAGTTCCTCCCGCCGAAAGCTTTTATGCTTTCTTCAAGATATTGCACTTCGGTCTCGAAATCTTTAAGGCGATCGTTCGGAGAAAAGTAGCAGCTATAAATACGTTTACCTGCCAATCTGAAGACACCTTAGCTCCTTCCTTTCAACTTGTTAAGTTCTGCTCTATAGATAGGGCAGGACCCACTTCCTGGACGGTGTTTGATATCTTTCATTCCTTTGTTGGAGCACGTGATACAGTGGAACTCTGCACTGCAGCCTTGCTTTAATGTTCTGGACTTCCACACCTCCAGCAGGCTTTGCTCCTATCCGTGCCACAGGAGCTCCTTGTCAGGTGTCCCCAGCCCAGGCCACGGTGGGTCTGAATGAACTTTAACCCACACACACTGTTAAAAAATTGGGGAGTTAACGGTTGCTGGAGTTGGGAGTTGAGATTTTAGAGTTAAAAATCGACTCTCCAAGGTGAGTGAGTCTCATACGCTCTATGTTTAAGAAGAGTGGGGACTGAAGGATTAAGCGTTAACTCTCTTTACTTCAACTCTTCAAGGCGTGCGACTTTTATAGAGTCCCGTAGGGAGTTAAATTTCAACTCCTTTTTTTAACAGTGCAAGCTTGCATATTCCGGTTCTCTTCGGATTTCACTTCTAGGATGTCTCTCTATGATTTTGAGCTAAAAAGAACAAAATCGCTTAGGCCCTTTTTGAAAAAATCCATTTTTTCGATTTTTTAAAAGTATTAATAAACATATTTTTGAGAAAATAGTAAGAAGTAATGTTGTTATTGACTTCAATTATTTAAAATAACATAAGAAAAAAGTCCCTACCTTCCCAGTTTCTTGGGATAACAAATTCCCATAAATAATCCTGATAAACTGTGAAAAATCTGCAAAACTGCGGTTTTTTTTAAAATTACTCCTTTCCAGTACATTTCAGGTCATTGAATATATACAAAAATGAAAGCTAATAAAATTTGTCGTCAGTTAAAAAAAAATCTATCGATTTATCTCTAAAATTCATAAAGTTATGACTTTTTGAAAAAATATAATTTCCTCTAAAAATATAAAAAATTAGATTTTTGTAAAGTAACTAGTTTTTATAAATGTGACGCCGCGCGAGAAAAGGGACCTATCGCAAAAAATATCAATTTTTATTTTTTTATGCCAAAAGGTAGCTTTTTAGTCGCTCTTTCATTTAAAAGAATCAAAAATTGTTTCCATTAGTTACTTTTTGAGTTATTAAGCATGAATCATAAGAATTTACATTGGTCGCCATGCATTGACGCAACTTCCAACGCAAAAAAACCTATCACGAAAAAAATCAATTTTTATTTTTCTATGCCAAAAGGTAGCTTTTTAGTCGCTCTTTCATTTGAAAAAATCAGAAATTGTTTCCATCAATTACTTTTTGAGTTATTAAGCATGAAGCGTAAGAATTTATATTGGTCGCAATGCATTGCTGTAACTTCTAACGCTCGCCCTGTAAAATTAACGTTTCAGGCGATAGGTCCCTTTTCTCGCGCGGCGTCACAAATCTATAGTAGCCACTAATACCAAACAAATTAAAGTAGATATAATTTCGAGTAAATCTAAAAAAAATAGAGCTTTCTATCTTAATTTGAGCCAAGATTATTACCTTTTGAACATGACATTTCATTTTTTTTACATCAGTGTTTTTAAATTTGTTTCTTCCCGAGCAAACTTAGTTGAAAACAATGTTTGTTAAATGAAAGAAAATAAAGAAAAACAACAATCTTTTGGTTGGAACAAAACACATTTAATTATCTTTTTCAACAACGCTTGATATTTTTAAAACGAATAAAGGCTATTGTATTCACATAAAGATCCTTGAAGTCTATCTGGATATTCAGAATGATTTTTACAGACTTTGTATTTTGCCCACGCCGTTTTAAAATCGCAGTGAACAGACTCCATTGCCAGTTGACTAAGGAATCCAAGACCAGTTTTTATTTCATTTCAAAAGTCTGGAACGTTGAAAAGTATGGCGTGTACTTTTGGTGTTACCGAAATGCCCAAATCTAAGTAGCTTTGTTTGAATTTTTCTATTTTTTCTTCAAAGCAAGGATCTAATTGATTACTGAAACATGCTTTTAATGAATCTATGAAATCGGCAAAGGTTTTGACATATTTCAGATATCAGTACGTGAGATGAATCAAATAGAAAGCTTGAAATATGTAAAAACCTTTGCCAATTTCAGAGATGTATTAAAAACATGTTTCAGTAATCAAATAGATATTTGCTTTAGAGAAAAAATATAAAAATTCAAACAAAGCTACTTAGATTTGGGCATTTCGGTAACTTTAAAAGCACACTCCATATGTTTAAAAAACTAAAAGGTCATGTTCAAAAGGTCACAATCTTGGCTCAAATTAAGATAGAAAGCTCTATTTTTTTTAGATTTCCTCGAAATTATATCTACTTTAATTTGTTTTGTATTAGTGGCTACTATTCGTTTATAAAAACTAGTTACAATATAAAAACTACTTTACAAAAATCTAATTTTTTATATTTTTAGAGGAAATTATATTTTTTCAAAAAGTCATAACTTTATGAATTTTAGAGATAAATCGATAGATTTTTTTTAACTGACGACAAATTTTATTAGCTTTCATTTTTGTGTGGATATTCAATGACCTGAAATGCACTGGAAAGGAGTAATTTTAAAAAAACCATCAGTTTTGCAGATTTTTCACAGTTTATCAGGAGTATTAATGGGAATTTGTTATCCCAAGAAACTGGGAGGGTAGGGACTTTTTACTTATGTTATTTTAAATAATTGAAGTCAATAACAACATTAGTTCTTACTATTTTCTCAAAAATATGTTTATTAATACTTTCAAAAAAACGAAAAAATGGATTTATTCAAAAAGGGCCCAAGCGATTTTGTTCTTTTATAGCTCAAAATCATAGAGAGACATCCTAGAAGTGAAATCAGAAGAGAACCGGAATATGCAAGCTTGTTTGGGTTAAAGTTCATTCAGACCCACCGTGAGGCACTTAAAGCACCTCTCTACTTCCAACCTGGCCCGGATTCTGATCTACCCAACTTTCACCTTGCTAGCTTTTAGCAAAGCTTCGGCACATGCTTCCTGAAGTTGAAGCACCGCCAGCTTGTTTCCAACACGGAGGGTGAAGAGGCGTTATGACAAATCTAGGTTGGTCCTACCCAACGCCTTCTCTAGTGCTTCTACCACGTCTTTCACCTTAGTACTCTCATCCAGGTCCCTGATTTCCAAGGATCTTTTCGAAACCACTGCTGTGACCTCTCCTTTTTCCTCGAAGGCGGCGATCAGGGCCCTACTTAGACCCGTTCAGTCCTCTTTGCCCTTAAGGACGAGAAGGGTGTCGTTCTACATCGTCCTCCAGATCGTCAGAGCCTCCGTGTTGGTCTCAGCAGGATTGACCACCAACTTCATGTGCTTTAGCGCGTCACACACTGGTTCCAACTGGGAAATTGCTGCTTAAAATCGTCCACAGCCGCAAATATTTTACGGATTTAAATCCTTTTTTTTAAACACTCAGAACAAAATTTTCTAGAAGATAGCTAAGCCCGATTTTTAATTTTTGTTTTTATTTTAAAATGATTTAAATAAATAAATGAAAAACTTATATAAATGTTTAAGGTTTTAGTCTCGATTGACAAAAAAAGAATTCTTTAAACCATTTCCTAATGGCTATAAGTAAAGAACAATTATTAGAAAAGTGTTAAAAATTATTAACACGCAATATTTAGTATTGTTATTGTTAAGAATTGGTGGTTTAAAAGATAAATAGTTTGATAAGAAATATAATTGAAGTAACTTCTCTTAAAATTAGGAGAAATGGTAAATAATATCCTCGGTCGGTAAAGACCGAGAAGCCCTTTGAAAAGAACAAAGGATGATACCTGGCAGGTATAGATTAAGGGTACTGCTCCCCTCCATATTCATTGTCTTCTTTTATTATTATATTGCGACGGATGGGCAGCTGCGTCTGACCAGTTACCTCAGTTTAGATTGAGACTTCGTTGTATACGTTTAAAAGAAAAATTATAAAAATAAAATATATTAAATAATTACTCAGAAGCAAGTTTAATTAATATAACAAATCCATTGATTCGTTTCCTCATCCTGGACTCATCTTGTGAACAAATTGGTGCCGTGACCAGGATACACCGAACGTTACAAGTCCAGAGGATAAATTGATGAAAGTGATGTGGAAAGGAAGAGAGCCTCAAAGGGAGGGATGCAATAGACTCCCAAGGAGTGAAATACGAGGCGATCATGTGTGTATCAACGATTCAGCATCACTATGGGATCCAGACAATGTACAGGGTCCTTCATCGTACGGCTTCTCAGAGTGGCCTGCAGAACGATTGCCACGTGGTCCAGCAACAGCAATAGGCTCATCGCACACTACGATGGCCGATCAGTATTCGGATATATCCTTGCTACGTGCTTCGAGATCCTTGATAGATCAACCAAGGCGCCAAAATCCCCGATGGCAACTGGGACTCCCGAAACGTGGATCAGTCTCTCCTCCAGGTTCGTCCCTACATGGATTCATCGAGTGGCCAACAGGATCTTCCTCACGCGGAGAAGCATTCTCACAGCGGACTTGTCATGGATCTCTTGGACCACAACCAGAACGCAGAGAGTCAACGTCACTCAGGAATCCGTTTTCAGCAGACAGCAGAGTCCGTCCAGAACGATCTGACAATTACCGACCAGCAACACCTAGTGTAAGTATAAATCAAAATAATAATAATCAAAATAGAAAAAGAACATTAATGTTAAGAGCTGCCGAAGAAAGGGCAAAAATTAGAAAGACTATAGCTGAAGAAAAAGAGCGAATCGAAATACAGCGTATAAACGAAAGGTTATCCGCGGAGTTAGCCAATAATAGTGACAACGATATAACAGATACCGATACGATAAACGATTTTCTGCACAACGCAAATCCTACAGACCGTGAGAACGTGAGTAGATATCCCGTCGGGGGTAAAAGAATAATTGAGGGTAACGTGATGGGAAATAATTTCACAAGTTACGGTACACTTTCGGGTATAAATGCAGATATGTCTCAAGCGCTATATAGCACAATCGAAGCAGTAAAACAGGTTACTACAAGCAGTGAAAGTTGTCAACATCTTGTGAACAGACTCACGGCCAAAAAAGCGTTACCCATATTTACTGGCGATGCTATAGACTGGCTACAGTTTAAACAAACGTTTCAGTTGACCACAGAAATTGGCCAATACTCTGAAAGGGAGAACATTGCTCGATTGTATGAAGCTTTACAAGGTGAAGCTAGAGAAACGGTAGATTCATTGATAATAACCGCCTCCGATGCTAACACGATTATGACAACATTAGAATTACGCTTTGGAAACCCTAATCGTATCACTGAGCGAGTCATACAAGATTTGAGAAATTTACCTAAATTGAAGGCTGGACATATAAATTTAATATCATTCGCGACTAAGGTTAGAAACTGTGTGGCTGCAGCCAAAACATTAGGTCAGGTAGGGTACTTACATAGTCCGGAGTTAATGAAAGAAGTACTTGGTAAAATACCAAGTACATTAATATACGGCTACAATCGCTTCGTTGATAACAATAGAGATGAAACTCCGAGGCTAATACTATTGTCAGAATACTTGTATAAAGAGGCTGAAATGGCCTGTGCAGCGGGAACCGATCAACTAGGTCAAATAAAATCACGTGAATCAAAATACCAACTTGATCAACGAAAAAGACAAAAGGGCCCGCGTAATTCAGGCACAGTGTTAACAACAAACCAGTCAAATGACAATAGATATTCAAGTGATCAAACTAACAATAAAGGGACATCTTCTACCTCAAAATTCTGTACATTGTGTGAAAGGAGATATCACGATCTGGTCGAATGTCGAAATTTTTCAAAAATATCCGTAACAGAGAGGTGGAATCACGTCAGAGAAAATAAATTATGCTTTAAATGTCTAAAAGGAAATCACAGAGCTAACGATTGTAAATTCGGAGGTTGCAAATGGACAGAATGCAATAGAGGTCACAACACATTGTTACACAAAGATAAAGACGATAATCGATCAAAACAACTGGGAGCAATGCCAAATAGAAATATAGAAACGCGATCACCTCCTGAACAACAACGACAACAATCCTGACTAGTCAGAGATCAAGCACTATTGAAAATAGTGCCAGTTCAAATAAAAGGGCCAATATCTGCCATTAATACGTATGCATTATTAGATGATGGTTCAACAATATCACTGATCAATTCCACCGTGGACAAAAAAATAGGAGCAACTGGTCCAACTTCTGAATTACTTCTGGAGGGTCCATGGAATCACGGATCAATCACAGTATACAGTACGAAAGTGAGTTTTAAAATACAGGGTCAATTCAATGAATACTATGTCACGAATGTAAATTCAGTAAGAGATCTTGCCTTACCTTCACAAACTATTAATAAGGAATTTTTAAAAAGATACCCTCATTTATGTGTACCATTTATAAAACCATACAATGAATGCACTCCAACAATATTAATTGGACAAGATAACAACGAACTCATAATAACTCGCGAAATTTGTGAGTCTACCTCCATAGCTCCAGTAGCTTCTCGAACGTATTTAGGTTGGGCAGTTCACGGTCCTATCCACAGATCAAAAAATAGGACGGGTCAAATTGTCCAAAACTTATATGAAAACCAAGACTCAAGAGTTACGAACGAGGTAAGAAGTTACCATTCGGATGAACAAGATTTACACGAAATAGTTAGAAAGTATGTCGAATTAGATTTGTTGGGGGTAAAGGGTCCACAAAGAGTTAAATCTGAAGACAAAGCTGCAAAGGAAATATTACATTCCACCACTAAACGTGTAGATGGGGCATGGAAAACCGGATTATTGTGGAAACGAGATCACGAAATAATCTCAGACAGTAGGAAAACAGCCCTAAAACGTTTATATAGTTTAGAAAGTAAATTAGACCGTGACCCACACTACGCATCGTTGTACTACAAAGAAATGGACCGACTGATTGAATTGGGCTATGCAAAGGTTCTAGACAATAATCTTCATAAAAGTCAAGAGTGGTATGTTCCTCATTTTGGAGTAAAGAATATAAATAAACCAGACAAAATCAGATTAGTGTTTGATGCCGCGGCCAAAACCAATGTCAAAAGTCTAAACGACCAGCTGGTGAGTGGTCCAGACTTAAATAAATCATTGATCGGAATCCTGATAAGATTTCGTAAATACCCTGTAGGCGTCAAAGGGGACATAAAGGACATGTTCCTAAGAATAAAAATACAAGATGAGGACCAAAATTCGCAGAGATTCCTCTGGAGAAGAGAGGACAGAATAAATCCTCCGAAAGAATATGTGATGACTTCACTTATATTCGGAGCAAAATCTTCTCCATGTAGTGCAATATATGTACGAAATCGGAACGCTGCCGAATTTGAAACTGAAATGCCTTATGCTGCTCAAATAATTCCAAAAAGTAGTTACGTTGACGATATATTAGTCAGCTACGAAACTGAGGAAGCTGCAATACATTTAACAAACCAAATTACTACGATAAATGCGAAAGGAAATTTTTATATGCACGAATGGATATCAAATTCTGACAAAGTATCTTTAGCAGTTAATAAAGAGAAATCTAGCGACCGAATAGTAAATTTCAACGCTCTAAACATAGAAAAATCAACAGAAAAAATCCTAGGACTTCAATGGAACACAAAAAGAGATACGATCTGCTTTGGTTTAAATCAAAAAAGAATCTCACAAGAATAATAATAATCCATTATAATAATCCATTAGGATTATTGTCACCATTAATAATACAGTCCAGAATTCTATTACAAAATATTTGGATCAGTGGAGTCGAATGGGATTCAGTAATTCAGGACCAAGCATTCGAATCTTGGAAGAAATGGTTAAATGAACTACATAAAAGCGTTGAAATTTCTATTCCTCGGTGTTATACAACTGCGACAAAAGCCATCAAGAAAATAGAGTTACACACATTTTGTGATGCGAGTATCAAGGCATATGCTGCAGTGGGATATTTAAGATTTTAATTCAATGACGACACAGTAGAAACAAGTCTTGTAGCTAGCAAATGTCGCGTGGCTCTATTAAAGCCACATTCGGTCCCCCGACTCGAACTTCTAGCGGCTTTAATAGGTAGCCGTCTAGGGAAAATGATTCAAGATGAAGGTGAATATGTCATCGACCGCCGAATATACTGGTCTGATTCACAAACGGTGATTCGGTGGATCAAAAACGATCCTAGAACCTATCAAACATTCGTGTCACATAGGTTAGGAGAAATTGGCGAGTTGACGAAGGCTTCCGAATGGAGATGGGTTCCATTGAAATTAAATCCGGCACATGACGCTACTAGACAATCAGAGATCCCTTTAAACGAGAATACTCGATGGTTCAAAGGACCCACATTTCTTCAGCTTGATGAGTCGAGTTGGCCAAAACAAACAAATATAAATGATGCGAAAGATCATGATGTCGAGAAAAGGCGTGGATTTTCAGCCACAATTGTAGAAAAATGTCGTCTGGAAGTACCTGATCCTTCAAGATTTTCATCATGGTTGAAAATGGTTAATACCATGACTTGGGTATTAATTGCCATTATGAGATTTAAACGCATAATGGATGCAAACTTTAATATGGACATCAGAGCTGAAGCTGAAACAATAATAATAAAGGTCTCTCAAAGGACATCATTTAAAAGTGAAATAAAAAAATTGAAAGAAGGGAATATCGTGGAGAAGAATAGTCGGCTACGCTTTCTGACGCCATTTATAGACTCAAAGGGAATCATGAGAGTACAAGGTCGTGTGCATACGATTGAAGAAGATATCTTCAATTCGCAACCAATAATACTTGATGGCAAAATATAGATACACGACTATTGGTTCAACATTATCACACGAAATATGATCATGCTAGTAACAATGTCGTCATGAACGAAATCCGTCAACACTATTGGGTCTTAAATCTACGAAATACCTTAAGATCAATAGTGTCGAAATGTCAATTGTGTAAAATTAAACGATCGAAATCTCAAATGCAATTAATGGGACCCCTGCCCAAAGCTCGAGTGGCTTACCAGCAAAGACCATTTAGTCACTGCGGGGTTGATTATTTCGGCCCCATGTATGTTACTATAGGTAGAAGAAAGGAAAAACGATGGGGTGTTCTCTTTACATGTATGACAGTAACAGCAATTCACGTAGAACTCGCGCATTCCTTGAGTACCGACTCTGCAATCATGGCTATAAGGAGAATGGCAGCTAGAAGAGGTCATCCAATAGTCATGTATTCCGATAATGGGACAAATTTCCACGGTGCGAACAATGAGCTTAAAAAATGTTTAGAGAAAATTGATTTTGAAGCTCAGAAAAGATTCGCTTCATCCAAGGGGATTGATTGGGTGTTTATTCCTCCAAATGCACCAAATATGGGAGGAGCTTGGGAGAGACTAATAAGATCCGTAAAGGATGCCTTGAGATTTGTTCTAAAAGAGGGAAGCCCCAGAGAAGAAGTTCTTCAGACAATGCTAACAGAAGTGGAACATATAGTTAACTCGCGGCCTCTTACCGACGTTTCAGTGGACCCACGCGATAATGAAGCATTGACACCCAATCATTTTCTGATAGGAACTTCATCAGGCAAAGTCGTTACTCAAAAATTTTAAATGCTCGAATTCTGACATAAAAAACAATGGCAGATAGTTCAAAGCTTGGTAAATGGATTTTGGAAGCGATGGCTCAAAGCATACCTTCCTACGCTACTAAAAAGATCGAAGTGGACGACAGAAGTCGAACCATTGAAAATAGGAGATGTGGTCTTGATAGTAGATTATCAAGCCGAAAGAAATGCATGGTTAAAGGGGGTAGTACAGGAACTACATCCGGGATCTGACGGACGAATTAGAGTAGTACGATTAAAAACTGCTAACCAAACACTTACTAGACCAACCAATAAATTAATTAAAATTGCAAGCAACTCAGCAGAGTAAAGGTTTAAATTGATCACGAAACTGTTAATATTTAAAAAAAAAAAAAAAAAATGTGTTTCTTCAAAATATCAAATAATAATAATAATGAATAAATAATATAAATAATCGTATAAATGTTATTATTAAGATTGTTACAATTAATCGTTTCCTGTTGTGTTAAGATTGTATAGAGATCATCAATTGTGTTGTCCTACTGTTCTAATAGCAAGATTTTCATTATTGATTACAGATGAAGTTGTGAATAGTTTATTAATTAATCCAATTTAATGTAAAATAAGGTAAAATAGATATAAAAATGATTCGGTATACAAGTACGTATATTGTATACGAGGTGGAGAATGTTAAGGATTGGTGGTTTAAAAGATAAATAGTTTGATAAGAAATATAATTGAAGTAACTTCTCTTAAAATTAGGAGAAATGGTAAATAATATCCTCGGTCGGTAAAGACCGAGAAGCCCTTTGAAAAGAACAAAGGATGATACCTGGCAGGTATAGATTAAGGGTACTGCTCCCCTCCATATTCATTGTCTTCTTTTATTATTATATTGCGACGGATGGGCAGCTGCGTCTGACCAGTTACCTCAGTTTAGATTGAGACTTCGTTGTATACGTTTAAAAGAAAAATTATAAAAATAAAATATATTAAATAATTACTCAGAAGCAAGTTTAATTAATATAACAAATCCATTGATTCGTTTCCTCATCCTGGACTCATCTTGTGAACAGTTATAAACAATAATTTTTAATAATAATTTAGAATAATCAAATATTGTTAAAAGAAGATAAATTTTTCTCCTAAATCAATTGCAAACTCTTCAATATACTAATAAATTAAAAGTCAATATTAAGTATACATAATAAATAATGTTATAAACAATTTAAGGAACTAATAATCTTGATTCGCTTTTATTTTAATAATTATTTACATCTTGTTTTATTAATTTCTTCTGTGATACACAAGTTTTTCATTTATTTATTTAAATAATATTAGAATAAAAACAAAAATTAAAAATCGGGCTTAGCTATGTTCTAGCAAATTTTATTCTGAGTGTTTTTAAAAAAGAGAAGTTTAAATCCGTCAAAAGTTGATGGCTGTGGAGGATTTTGAACATCAATTTCTCAGTTCGAACGTCAGCGACGGAAACGTTATCCTTCAGCCACCCTGATAGCGTCGTTCTTTCGCGGTTTTCTTTCATTAGAGGACTTCTTTTTACCTCTAATTCTTCCTTCCTTTTTGCGGCTTCAGCCTTTTCCTCTTTCTTCTTCTTCTTTTTTTTTTGAGTAGCTGGATCCTTCTGATACTGTTTCTCTTTGTCGCCCATTTTGTCTGTTAGACCTCGGGCTTTTTCCCTTTCTTTGAGGACCTCTCTTCGGTGGTCCTCGAGGATTCTCTTTTTTCGCCTCGTTTTCCTCCTTTTCCTTTTGATGTTGGTGTCCTCAACTCTACGTGCTGTGGACGAAGAGGCGCTTTTCTCTTTTGATGCGGAACTGATATCAATTTTGGTGCTTCAGAAGCGACACTGTAGAATCATTAAAAACAGTGATTTAGATTTAATAGCATATTTTATAAAGCGGCAAGCAAGTTACATCCATTTTTAGATTCGGTAAAAAAAGGATTAGCTCGGAAACAAATTTCGGAATGCTCCGAAAGAATACTGATTAAAACTTATTCAAACTGATTGAAATTCAATCCAATACTTTTGTCAGGGTATTTATTTAGATACATCCCTTACAAAAAAGAAGTACTAGATTTAGTACTGGTTTCAGTACTGGGAAGAAGTACTGGGTTCAGTACTGGGATAAGTACTGGGTTTAGTACTGGGTTCAGTATTGGAAAACCAGTACTTTTTTCGCCATGCACTGTTGAAAATTTGTTCACGTTGCGCACTAAGTTTCTATGGGTCCTAGGGCTGCGCAGTAGTTTTTTGTTGCAATTTAAATAGAGAGGAATACATTGAACGCAAAATCACAGTTCCAATGAAATTTAAAAAAAAATTTGTTATTGTGATTACAAAATTATATTGCGCGAAAAAAGTATTGGTTTCCCAGTACTTAACCCAGTACTTCTTCCCAGTACTGAATCCAGTACTACTTTTTTCTAAGGGATGTATACAGGAAAAGTAGAGAATCTTGAAGAGCATGGAATAGAGATTTTAAAAGCTGTTGATAAATACAGTTCGGATCAACTTAAAGCAATATGCGAAGAATCTCTAGAAATCGGTTTAACACTAAACAATGTGGTAAACATTGTAAAAATGACAAATAGGGGAGACCGGGCACGCGGCTTGTTGGGTCAGGGGTAGGTTCGGTCATTGCAGTTTACTCCTCTCTACAACACTAAGTAACACTAATGATGATACTTTTTAACAAATAGGAACAAAAAAATACGTTTTTCAATATCAGCAATTTTTCTATTTTTTGGTCTTATATTTCCACTGTTTTAAGTTAAATATATTTATTTTTCAATTTCTTTTATTATAAAATGACCCTAGAAACTAAGTTTATTATTTAAAGTAAAGTTTTTAACATTTAAACAATAACATTTTAATCATGACCTAATCTGCCCCGGGCCGGGCGGGTTGGATCACTTTGGATTACTCCAAAAACAATGTTCCCAAAAAAAAACTTAAAGTGATAACGGGACTTTTTCTTCTTTAAATGAACGCTGAAATATTAAAGCAAGTTTCCTGTATGATAAGGTTTTCATAAATTGAATAATAACGAAGTTAAACAACAAAGAGTGCAAAATGATTCAACCAGCCTCGGTCTCCCCTACATCAATATCACTATAATATTACCTTGATAAAAACTTGGTCTAATTGGTTAATCGAGAAATAAAAATGACAACAGAAAATATGCAGTTTTATTTATTGTTAATATAAACCCAAATATTGTTTACGTTATATACGGAAACAGTTTTTCAGTATTTTAATTGCAAGTGCTTCATTTTACTTTCCTGCTTTTTTACAGCAAGATCTAGAATTGCAATTTCCTTGGCCTAATGAATTTTTGGAATTACAAAACTTTTTTGTATCACAGTATCCATTTACTCCATTTACTCGACAAGGTTGTGAAGAACCTAAAACAGAAGAAAATGTAACAATGATAATAGGAAATTATTAGAACCGTCTTTTTTTTAAATGTATGTAACGCTTTTATGTATATATATCTTTCAGATTTTTGGTTACCCCTAACGTTTTTTTTTCCTAAATACGGTCCTGACTTCCTAAAGCAGGTGGAACAGTGTGTCATCTCTACTCTTCACATCATTGTTTATGAAATATGTCAAAAAGTCACATTCGTACTTCTCGTCTTGAATTGACATCTAATAATGAAATCGTTCCGCATTTGATCTGTTAATTTTTTTAGTGACGAACAATTTCAGGACGAGGTCTTTTTCCAATTTGTGTACTGTTTATGCGCACATAATTAGTGAATCATAAATACGAGTCACGACCGTACTTAGGAAAAAAACGTTCGGGGCAACCCACAACGACTTTTAAAACTTTGGCTGTGGAACACCGTTAAAGCTAAAAAAAATGTTTTTTGTAGATTGAATGAGTTTGTAACACATCATTGTGACCCCTGTGGCAAATGCGGATCCAGACGAGGGTTTTGGATGGGGCGCTATGTGAGATAGAAAGAGACAAGAACATAGTGCTATCTCTTTCCCTCTCATATGATAATCTAAGGCTTTTGGGAGGGGCGATCGCCCCCATCGCCCCCCGCTGGATCCGCGCCTGCCCTGTGGGAGGTTTAAAAAATTTTATTGCGCAACCCTAGCTGTAATAGAAATCAACTGCGCAAGGCCTAAAGTTGAAATTTGTGTGAAAGTTTCCAGCAAGTTTCAAACGTCAAACTTTCTGCACAAGCGGACATTTTATTGGTTAGGTCAAGTTTTCATAAATGTCAGATGCAAAGTTGCGAATTTGCAGTGCCAACTTCGCTCAAACTTCAGACCAGGAATTGTGCTGTGTGGGTATGGAGATATATGCGTCCATAGCATTGTTATAATTATATGTAAGATTCCTTATTTTCGGACACAATCATCCTTTTAACTACATATTTGTTAAATCGATCTTTTCGCATTTTGAACAAAAAAAATCCAATCAAAACTACAAGTACTGCCCCGCTTAACGAGTACAAAACATAAGTTTTTCGTACATATGTGGTAGAAAATAGCATATGCACCTCGGGAGGCCGATTTTTTGCAAAAAAAACACGGCCGTCCAACCCTCGATGCATAATATACTATTTGAACTAAAACTCAAAATAAACCAAAGCATTCTCATTTCCGCTTCACCTCAAAATGAGAATAAAGAGTCTCACTTCGAGTTAATATTTTTTCTGTGATATAGATAGTCCAAAGAATTAATTTTTTTAATTTCTTTTTTAAATCCGGAAATGAAAAATAATTGCAGGAAGTAATAATTACAATTTACTTACGTGCGTTAACATCTTCAGCAATAAAAAATGCAATTAGCAATATTGTAATCGTCATTAAAATGAGTGTCTTCATTTTCACAATTCAAGAAGTTATTTCTGGATATTTGACGGTAGTCTACAAGCAAGTAAATACTTAAAAAAAATTTTTTTTAAGTTTGGCCTCTTGTAACCATTATTTGGAATGGAGAGAACGTTAAAAGTCATACATATTCTTATCTAAAGTCTATTTATCGCATACGTATATCAGTTTAAATAGGGCAACTTACTTTAATTTTTAAAAATAGTTATTTTTGAATTAACGGCGCAAAACTACACATATGCAGTAGTTTTTAATGACACACATATTTCTTTGGTTTTTACACAATATGTTCATAAATTTAATTATCTTTTGGCGCTCGTATCCTCAGTGTCATACTTTCCATGCACATTCACAGAAAAACCTGAACTCATATTAAGCCCGTTTTAGCTCGTTTTGAGACGCAGCGGAAATGAGATTCCCATTAATCTTGTAAACTATTTGAACTAAACCTTAACAAGAGAAAAGGAAATCTCATTTTCGCTGCGTCTCAATAAACGGGCCTAAACGGGTTCAATATGAGTTCAGGTTTTTTCTGTGTGTATGGAAAGTATGATATTGAGGTGGATACGAGCGTCAAAAGTCTCAGCTAATTCTCAGCTAATTAAATCGATGAAAATATGGTGTAAATACCATAGAAATGTGTGTATAATAGAAAACTACTGCATATGTAAATATTATAAAAATATACTGAGCAGGTGCAACTATTATAAACAACTACTGCTCATGTATTACTATAGCATAAAAAATTACTGCGCATCTGTTCATAACTTTTGTGCCTGCTTCTATGACGTCAGCGGACGGGAAAGACTTATTTCGCACCCGCATTTTATGCCTGAAATGACATACTTTCCGTACATGTAGGCCCAAAAAGTATTATTTCTTAACATTCAAATGACAAGCTTGTTACCTCGATATCGCTATAACAACCGCCTCCAATCAAGTTATTTATATCTTTTTCATGCAATCTACACGTAAAATTACATGTGTACCAACTTTTAAGTCTCTATACTCACATGCTTTGAAAGTTAAAGGGGCTGCAAAAACAGTTGTGGTTGTACATGGGGGCGATTGGGGCGACCGCCCCCGAGAATCTTATATTTGTATAAGAGAGTATTTCTACCCCATATATCGCCCCTTCCAAACACTTTGCCTAAAGCCGCCCCTGTGCCAAAAAGAACATAAACATAGTGATTTTAATATAAGGTTCCGTTTGAACGGTACGGGATCCTAAAAATCTTTTAAATTTATTGATTTTTCATTGATTTCCTACGTTATACTGATGCTATCTTAACATAATTTTATTATATTGACATATTATTTAGATGTTACGTCAGAAGTAGAAGTCCTTTCTAATCTTCCCTAATTTCCTCGTTTTAAATCAGTTTCGGTGGGAATCTGATTTGGGATGAGGATAAGTCAATGAGCAAGCTATGTTATTAAAGAGTATATTTATTTCTGGCAAGAGATAAAATTTTACAAATGAAAATGTGTATTAGAAATTGAGTCTTACATTTAGACAGAGAAAAACAGTTTGTAAATGCTTTAAAATCCGTGAAGATCCTTAATTTGCTTGTGGATGGGAGAGATAGTGGCCCTCTGGTGCTTCGAGTGGACGATTAGGCGTAGCTCTCGTAGTTGGGACTCATTCAGGTTGATTATTGACACAAGATTGCAACTGGTGTTGGGGTTAATGGCACTACACTTTTATATTTGAAGAAAGTCTTTGAAGGGTCGCTAATGCTTTTAGGTTTCCTCTGGGTTATTATAGTTCGATATGAAACTGAGATTTCACTAAGATTTGAATAGCTTTTTATCACTTGAACTGAATTCTTCTTCCGATTCTCGAGTAAACTAACTGAGCTGACGGATTTTGAGTTTAACTTTAATTCGATGTTAACTTCCATTGGTTCTGGATTACTGTTTATTTCAACTAGTTCCGAACTGATGTTAAATCTTGATTTCATTAATTTTAATACTGTTTCTTAACTTGGTATAACTTAACTCCGTTCTGTTTCTAAGACCAAAAATGGACTGATGGTTCTACTGTTGATGATGATTACTGTACTGAGCTGATGGTAACTCTCTTGATGATGATAAACCCTCACTGTGTGATCTCTGACTGACTCTGTACTCTTCTAGACTGCTCAGTGGATTCCAGACAAGGTTTTTGGAGGGGGTATTGCATGAGAGAGAAAGAGATAGTGCTATCTCTCTCACTCTCATGGTTAAATATGAGGCTTTTGGGGGGGGGGCAAGCACCATGGCCCCCCCCCTGGATCCGCCAATGAGACTGCTTTTATAGTTCTCTTCAGTATTCCTTTTTGTATACTAAATCCCTTCCTTTAGTTCTAAACCCATTTTTTGAGTATCAACTCCCCTTTTTATTCCTTTTTGTGTATACCAAATCCCTTCCTTTAGTTCCAAACCCATATTTTGAGTATCAGCTCCCTTCTTAGTGTATATCGAAACCCCTCTTGTTGCAACACCTGCTTTTTGCTTGTATAATGAACACTGCTACTTAATAAGAAGGATTTTATCAGTACCTTCTCTAGCCCAAACGCAGGTTCCGCCTTATTATGAATATAGGTCATCGCACCCTGTGTAACTTCTGGCTGTTGTCGAGTACCATTTATCCGATACATTTTTCTTACTCTGATTTGTATCCTTGATGATTTTAGAATGTAAGGCTGTTATTTCTCTTTCCCAAAGTAATTTCTACGAATACAAGTACTGAATGGTTTTATATCTTGTACCATTATAAGGTTACATATATTATGATTCAATATAATTTACAAGAAATGACATAATAAAGAAATATATATTTTAATATAGGTTATGGACATAACATAGATCTCCTTATTTGTAAAAGTCCACAAAAAATGAAAAAAAAATATTGAAGTTCAAGAATAGGGTAATACGTAGGTAAACACAAAAAATATATATTTCTTCATTATTTCACTAGGTTTTATTGTTTCTATTATTTAATACATATTTCGATAGTGAAAAATATCTTCTTTTTCTTACCCGTCACGAAAATGGCACTTTTAGTTACCTGAAGACAGTGACTGAATGTCACTCGTTTGTTCGATCGTATAAAAATGACGTCTATTTTTATCCTTTGGCAAAAAGTATGCATGACGCGTGTGTATTTTGCCCTTGGTTAAAAATTGACGCCATACAATGAATGATACTTTCAGTCCCTGTCATCAGGTTATCTAAAATCTCCTCGTTATTGTGCCTTTGGAATAAAAAACATCGTAAGCAACACGGACAGAAAGGCAGACCAACATAAACACTCAACATAAACAAATGGTTAGCTTTCTACCCTTGTTGCTTAATATACTATTTGCTTAATAAGTACCAATTTTTAAGTACTTAATTTGTGAAGTGCTCTGAAGAAAGAGATTTTAGAAGCACAAAAATAAATCAATTTTGGTTTATGGTTGATTTAATTTCGTTAAAGGTTCCTTGTTGATTATCTGAAGTCAGAAAACGTTTTTATTGGATATTTTTTAAGTTGCGTATAGACTATTATGCGCAGGCACTCGTCTTTTCTTTTCGTTCTTCTGTAAAATCACCGATTTGTTTCTGAGATACCTTTCTTCGGAGTGCGTCAGATGTCTTCTTGGATTCGTTTATTTATACACATTTTAAGTTGTCGAATGTTTCCTATTTTGCTCGTTTATTAAATGACGGATGTAATGTAATATCCTTAAAATTCATAAGTATTTTTTTGGTCTGTATTTTGATGGTATAAACGGACTGAAATTAAAAAGTTATTTTACATATAACTATATAGTATTCTTTTATTTATTTTTTTATACACGATTTTATGTTAATACATATTGTGTCAAAGTTTATTAAAATATGCAGCTAATAAATTATCTTAATTAAATAATTAAAATGGGTAGAAATATGTTTTTAAGGTTTAATTACTTACCTTGGTTTCTTTTGGCACCTTGGTTTTCCAAAAGGAAGAGTTATTGTACACTCATAGCCTGACGGGCAAGTTATATAGCGGCAAGATTTAGCTACAAAAAAAGTGTAATTCATAAATAATGTAGTTTTTAATAAATAACAATATTCGTAGTAAAAACAATATAACGAAGATAATTACAAACAGCAATTATCAGTGAGAATCACAGATTCCTCAGCAGATACCTAATATTATCGTAATTTTTGTTCCCGCTATTATCTATTTTTTATAAGAATAAAGAAAAATAAAACAACTACCTAGAGATCAACAATAAAAAATAACTTTATTCTTGATTTACTCTGTAATTATTTCAGGATTGCTAATTTGATAAAATTTTATTATCTCACCAAAAGGATTTTTCACGCAGGTTGGGAATTTTCCTATTAGATCTCTACGGATTACACATTTTTCAGTTGGGCGACATCCAATATCTTTACAACTTCTATTATATTCTGAAAAATTGAAAATTACACTTATTAACGAAGTTGTTGTTTTAAGCGATTTCTTTAATTCACAAGTAGAAAATTATAATTGTCGTATATACAAAAGATCCTCCACATTAATTTATTTCTTTGGATTGGATGTGATTGAAAACCAACTCATAAGAAATCTCTTGCAGTTTTTAATCCTTAAAAGTTAAAGATTTATTATAACAAGACATATTATTATCTTTTTATCTGCTTAGGAAATGTTTTTTAAGTTTTTATTCTACTGACAAAATTTTACGAGATTGCAGACATGTTTATATACGTATATATTTTTATATACTTACTGCTAAAAGAATTAACTTCGAAGATGGTCACAAATAAGAATATTGTCAAAATAATAAACGTCTTCATGGTTAACGGGTAATTTCTATAACAGTGCCAAATAATAGTTGCATGGTAATAAAATTTATTTACGCATTAATAAATAGAATAAAAACTTTAGATTTTAATTTTCGAACTTAATAGGGTTAAATGTGCAAGAAACAGTGCTATCTGGGCACATAAATGATAAAAGTTAATTAATTAATTATTTTAAATTTTTATTGATGTAAATTATAATAAAACATATATATCTCGCATAGCAAAACTATTTGGCAAAATATTGCCGACTAAAAGTAGCTCAATATAATATTAACATGAAAATTGGGAATATTTCTAACTTTGTGCAAGAAAAGTTTCTAAATTTTCAAATATGACCGCCATGTGGAATAATATTGCAATTTAATATTACCATGCAATATTGCAGTATTTCCAAATGGCGAACATTGTAATATTGCGGCATTCTTGGCTCAACAATCGGCAATATTAAGACAATATGTTATGCTATGTGTGATATATTTATATACTTTATCTAGAAAATTTTATGTTTGAAATAAACCCTTGCTTAAAATGTAACTTTGTAACTAGCAGCTGAAGAAATTTTAAATCACTTATATATACGCTTATTAACTATAATATATACCTATATATATGACAAAATTATTTATCTTTTATTTAATTGATTTAAATAATTAGATCTATTTCGCACATACAATAATTCATCATTTTTAATGAAAAAGACGTAAGACTTTTGATGTTTTTAATAATACCAGATATTTATTCAGATGGCGATTTATATATACATAATAGAGGTAATACGACGTTTTTTCGCTTTTGCTAATTTTCATATGTGAATAATTTCATTAAAATTTTTTACAGTCATATTATTCTATGTATTCAATGGATGAGTTTATACACCTGTTTTAATAATAAATAAGTTTCATTTGCAAAGTATAGGTATACAATTATTTTTAAATTTTTTTGAAAAGAATGTTTTTTATTATTAGGCATTCATTTTTATTAATTGAATATGTTTTATAATGTAAAAACCGCTGCCAAGTTATACGTCAAGTATTTATTTTCGATGATTATTTTTTTTGTGTTCATTTTTTCAACACATTGCTTGCTTAAATCTCTCTTTTTCAAAAATGGATGCAAAATTATTTTGTTTTAAAATATACGTAGATAATCCGAAAAATCCTGTACTGTAAAAAAGAGCTAAATATTATTTTTTAATCATTTTTTCTATTATTATTTCTAATAAGATAATAAAGATCGGACCTCCCCGGAAATAAAAACCTATTGCTTAATTATTTCTTGGTGAATCGGAGATTTTAAAAATATGCGGTTTCAAGATTGAAATTTTGAATGGTGTTGAATCCGAGTTTTCTTTAATCAGTGATTTTCTATGGCTGTTCTATTTGATGAGAAATTTTCTGAATCGGATCAAAAATTTGTAGGTTAGTTCGTAAAAAAAATCGAAAAAGTGAATAGGAGATTTCCCTTTAACCATTTGTAATATCACATTCTTAAACGGAAATCTCCGATTCACTTTTTAAAATTTTTTTCACAACCTAATCTACAAATTTTTGATCCGATTCACAATTGTTAAAAAAGATTCAGAAAATTTCTCATCAATAGGACAGCCATAGGAAATCACTGATTATAAAGAAAACTCCGATTCATCACCATTCAAAATTTCAATCATGAAATCGTATTCTTAAAATCTCCGATTCACCAAGAATAATTAAGCAATAGGTTTTTATTTCCGGGACTATAGTATAATTATTATTCTTGCGGATCTAGAATAACTTATTATTGACCTAAGTATGCATTCCCTATTGATCCAGATTGTGTACTTGCCCGAAAAAAAACTTATATTGAATAAAACCTCTAGTGAATCAGAGTTTTTTAAAAAGCAGATTAATGATGGACATTCTGAATAGTTTTGAATCGGATTTATCTATATAGATCATTTAGTAACCGCAAAAAATACACTATAATTTATGCATAAAAATATTTTCTATTTACGTTATAATAAAATGATAATTATTAGTAAATTTTGTTGATAATTTACTGAGAAGCATTTTTAGGATATAATTGTTATAAGATATTTAATGAATATATCATTTTTTTTAAATTGAAAATTTTAAAAAATTTTGATATTAGATAATTAAATTGAAAGTTTATACCTAATTTTGGCCACGCCCGTTTTACAGTAAATAATTAATTTTAAATAAAATATTTTATATGTAATATGTAATTTAGACATAACTAATAAATAATCTATAAATTTGCATTAATATAATTACTGTTATAGTAAGAAATTAATAGTTTTTTACCTTGTTCACGCTTAGAGTTTTTCATTAGAAAATGGACAATTGTGGACATGTCTAGTAATTTATTTTCTTTTCGTGTGAAATAAAGTAAAATATTATATTTATTTACAATAGTTGTCAATAGAATGGTCTATAAAATAAAGTTTTACCATAAAGTTTGCTGCGAAATGAAGTGTGAATTAATAAAGTTAAGAAAAAAGAGAAATTGGCCAAAACCGGTGTCATGGCCAAAAACGGTACATCTACCCTTACCTATCATTGTTATTATCCTGTGAGTAGAATTGTATTATCGAGTTACTTTCATATTAGTTCATGTTGCTGCATCAGGAGTGCGCTGCATCCCTTTTATTTACATCTGTTTGTATGGAAGGCAAGGCATCTTAAAGTCGTCTAAAGTGTCTAAAGCATCATCACAGTGATAAAAAAGAATGTGCATTTTTCTAGTTATTTTTTATGATACTATATTTTAGAGCCGCTTTATTCAGTGATTGAATCACTTTATTTTATCTTCATGATAAGATCATTTGGTAAGTTTGTAATACATGTTTCTCTATCATATGACACATACTTTTCGAAGGAAATTAAAAAATAAGTAATACTGTTGATGTCTTTATTTTTTGCATTTAGAAATTAGCTTTCTAATATGTAACATGTGATATTTCAACTCATTTTTTAATACCCTGTCCTTTGTATCTTCATAAATAAACCTTAATTAGGAATGACATTAAATATTATTTGTTATATATCATACATATTTTGCCTTTAATAATAAACATGTTTTGTTTATTTTCAACAAAACAACAATAATGTAGTTTTTGAAGTCAATGTAGAATTGTGTAGTTCTTGTACCATATAGAAACATTATTTATAAATTGAAAAAGCATATAAAAATATTCAAATTATTTATGAATTTTAGAGAAAAACTTATGACTTATGGCAATCATGTCGATAAGTGTCATGTGTGTAAATATTTTCTTTAGAAGTGTTTTTTTATTTTCTATAAATATCAGGACTTTTAATTCTCTATAGCAAATTGAACATTTTTTTTATTTGTTTATTCATTATTATTATCATTATAATTATTATTATATATATATATTAATGCCCTCTAATTTTTTATTTAAATTTTCCACACAACATTGTCATTTTTCCAAAAAGTTATAACTGAAATTTTCGTTACATTTTCGTTAATTTATTATTTTAATGTGAAATTCAGGCAATTTTGTAGACAGAATGTAAACAAGGTTTCGAGGAAATTAAGTCATGAAATTCGCCTGAAAAAAAATTAATGAAAAATGAGAAATATATTAAAAAATGAAGTAAAAAATATAGAATTTAATACATATATTTGAAAAAATTGTATAAAATAATTGAAAAATTAAGGATATAATTAAAATGTGAAGAAACTAATTGAATAATGACATAAATAATTGAAAACTAATCTTCAAAAGTTAATAAATTCATGACAATAATAAAAAGGTTGAAGAGAAGAATTCAAAAATGTCAAAAATATTTGAATATTGACAAAAATAGTTGAAACTTGAAAAAATAATTGAGAAATGACAAAAATAATTGATAATTTAAAAAAAATTAAAATTGAAGAAAATACTTGAAAACTTGACAAACCAATTGAAATATTGAAATAAATAATTTAAAACTGGTGTAAGAAGTAAAAAATTATAAACAATAAATGTAAAAGATAAAAAAAATTATAAGTTTGAGGAAAATAATTGAAAGTTGAAGAAATTAATTGAAGTTTGAAGACAATAATTGCAATTTGAAAAGAATAATTCAAATATGAAAAAAATAATTATAAAGTTTGAAGAAAATAATTGAAAGAGGTGTAAAAAAATTAATAAATTCGTAACAATAATAAAAATAATGATGATAATAATTGAAAACAGGTGTAAAAAATTTAAAAGTTCATGACAATAAAAAAATTGAATTAAATAATTGCAATTTGTAAAAAATATTTTTAAAATGACAAAATGACAAAAGTAATTAAAAGTTAAAGAAAATAATTGAAAAATAACGAAAGCACTGCAAAAACTGCTGTCTTCTAAGTGTCTTATTTTAAGACACTTTGGTGTCTAAGACGCAATTAATGTCTTAAAATGAGGCATTTTTGGCGTTTTAAATACAAAAAAGACATCAAAATGTCTTAAAATAAGACACTTAGAAGACAGCAGTTTTTGCAGTGAGTGAATTGAACTTGTGTAGAAAATTTAGATATTCCTGACAATAATTTAAAGATTGAAGAACACAATTGAAATTTAAAAAAATTAATTGAGAAATTTCAAAATTAATTGAAATTACAAGAAGATAATTGAACAATAACAAAAATAATTGTAATTTGAAAAAATAATTGATAACTGGTGCATAAAATTAAAAATTTAAAGACAATACTTGAAAAATTGACCAAACAATTGAAATCTGAAGAAACTGATTGAATAATGACATAAATAATTGAAAGCTGGTGTATAACTAAAAAATTTATAGACAATAATTTAAATTTGTTGAAATTAATTGAAAAACAATGTACAAATTTAATAAGCTCATGACAATAATAAAAATAATAAAGAAAAGGATTGAAATTTGTAGAAAATAATTGAAAACTAATATAATAAATTTAAAAATTTATGTCAATAAAAATTCATTTATTTATTTATATTTATTATTTATTTATTTGAATAAAATAATCATTGAAATTTGTAGAAAATAATTCTAAAATTGCAAAAATAATAGAAATATGAAGAAAATAATCGTAAAATGACAAAAATATTTGAATAATGTCAAAAGTAATTGAGATTTGAAGAAAATTATTCAAAATTAATAAACAAAAAAAATAAATGAAAATTTGAGTAATAAATTTAAATACTCATGACAATAATTTAAAGACTGAAGAGAATAATTGATATTTGAAAAAATTAAATTCAGAATAGCAACCTTTCCGAAAGCTTTCAAACTTGCAGCAAACTTGATGAAAGTTTCGGAACTTCGAAAATAGTTAAAAAAGTTACAGCATAATTTAAACTGTATTTAATTTTTTAATTTTAATTTTTTCCATTAAAGTAAAATAACGTCATTTGAATTTTTAATAAATTCGACTATTCAACACTTTAAATTAATCTAAATTATTATTAAAATTCATATAAGTGTGTAATATATAAATTATTGTTAGTCATAATCAATATCTCGTCAGTAAGGTTACCTCATCTGCATATTTTGTCTGTAAATTAAAACAATTTTAAAATTTTCTGATAAAGATAATCAACATTAAGGAAAAAAAACAGGCACTAACTTTACTTTGGATTTTAAAACGTGGACAGAAAAAATGAAGAAATATAAATAGTAACTAACTTCAGGAGTTTACGGAGATTATTATTATTTAATTTAATTAATTAATTTTATCCAGTTAGATCATCACTGATCGACTATAGGTACTGATCGAGTATAGGTACCGTTACCTTAAGTTATTATTATAAAAATAATCTTCAGCTTGTTTTTAGTTACCATCGCTGTCATGTTTGGCTAAATTTTTTAAATTAACCTTCAAAATGAGAAGTTTTTAAAACAATAATGGAGTCTTTCTACCCTGCTTGTCATTTTTAATTACTTAATTTTATTTGAAACTTAAAATAAAATTAAAATGGTTTTAAGTTTCTATGTTCGTTTGTTCGTATTATTAATTTTTCCATTGTTTTTTAGAAAATGGACTTCAAGAAAAATGTTGAATCCAGTGTGGATGATGCTTACACTCAGCAAAGGTTGCCTTTACTCGACTTTGGCGAAGACATCAACGCTCAGGATAGAAGAGGCGAAACTCAACTCTACAAAGAACTAAAAGCTGGTATATTTCGTGCAAAAAAAACTAAATATGCTTTCGAAATTACCAAGTTGTTACTGGAACACGGCGCAGATATGACTCTATGTTGTAGAGACGGTACAAGTCCACTTCAAGAAGCCCTCCTGTCCGGGATTTCAGAAGCAGTCGAAGTATTTATCCCCAAGGAAGACCAACTTTTAAACACTAGTTCCAATGTTAAAAACCTCATAAGATGTCGTTACTTAATGAAATATTTTTTAGATCAGGGAAAGAACCTTAACATCACTGATTCAAATTATTCGCCTCTTCTTCATTTTGCAGCCTTGAATGGAGACAACGAAAGTTTTCAGTTGATTTTAGAGAAGAGCGAATCTGATCTAAATGCTTTCAACTCAAAGGGAACAACACTGCTGCATATTGCTACTTTACACGAAAATAAGGAGATGATCGAGCTTCTTGTTGACCACGGTGCTGACCCTAATTTACAAATTCAATCCGACCTAGCACAGCAGAACATAACAAATCGAATCAGAGGATTTACTCCTCTCCATTTGGCAATTTCCAAGGGCCATTTCAGCATCATCGAGACGCTGATAAAAAAAGGTGCGAATGTGAATGCTACGTCTCCTTATGGTTCGCCTCTACATATTGCATGCGATACTTCTTATTTTTCTTCCAACAACAAATCACAACGTGGGAAAAACACAAAAATAGTAGAACTTCTTGTCAGAAACGGAGCAGACATCGAGACATTGAGTTCTGACAAAAAAACTCCATTACAGAAAGCTTGTGACAACAAATATGAGGAAATGGTGCAAGTTCTTTTACAAGAAGGAGCCAGTTTTCAAATGAAACTTCATAAACGTCGAAGCGCACTTCATTACATCATAAGCATTAACAATTTCCGGATTATGAAACTCTTTTTGGACAGGGGTCTTGATCCTAACGTTCGGGATTTACGTGAGGAAACACCTTTGATCTATGGATCGAAATCGTCAGCCAAAGGGATTTCTATGAACATTATTGAACTTTTGGTTGAGTACGGTGCTGACGTTAATGCAGGAGATATTAATGGTGTCACGGCACTTCATATTGCAACTAGTTTTTACTATTATAATGTTGTAAAGCTTTTGCTTAAGTTAGGAGCGAATGTCAATGCTCGTACGAAAAATGACTTGACTCCTATGGATCGCATTTTAATTAAATATCGTGGTAAAACAATTACGCGTCAACACACATCGTACAAGACTTTAGAGTGCTTATGTGCTTATACAGCACTGAGTATAAGTAGGGGCGTGCAAAATGTAAGTTTAAATATGATCAAAGGTCAGTCGATTGTTGATGAATTTTATCAGCAGTGTGAGCGGCAAATTGATTTCTTGAAGACAGAACAGGTTTGCAGCACAAGTTCAATTTACTATTTTGATTTACTCAATGTTGACCTTGAAAAACTTACTTTACTTTTAAGAAATGATGATCTAATGGATGCACTTGTATTGGCCAAATATTGGGAAATTCCTATTTACGGTAGTTTATTGAAAGATCGAGTTAAGCAGGGTAAAGTCAGAAGAGATTTAATTGCAAGTAACGCCCTTCTTTTAAAAAAAGTTACAAATCAACAATTGCCCTATTTTATCAATGATATGATTTTTAATTGTTTATCTTTAAAAGATTTGCGTAATTTTGAACAAGCTTGCAACTATTCTAAAAGTAAAGACAGTATAACAAATTCGCAAGCAGAGCAAAGTTGTACATAATTCGTTTTTCAAAGTATCGTTGTAAATACTATCATTCTATGTCAAATTTACAACCAAATTCTACATTCACAATCAATTTTTTTCATACTTTAATGATTCAAATATAAATATTATTATATTTATTTACTAGCTCGCGGAAAGTACATTATTTCTTTATTTGGAAAAAATATTGACTTACTTAAAAGTTTATATAATTTGTAAAATGTATTTAAAATATTAGTTTTCATTAATATTAATGTTCAATTAATTTAAAATTACTATATCATATATTTTACATATATCTAAATAAAATTTTTAATATATTTTCAGTATGAAATTAAAAAAATGAATCGGTTGTGATAAGATTTTAGATTTAAAGAAATAGAGAAATAAGTAAAAATAAATAAAAGGTGTTTTTAAAAAGGCACGAAATTCCCATTTTTATATTACATAAAAAAGTAAAAATAAGCGCGACCTATAGCCTAGTAGAAATTGAGTTGTAATTTAATTAATTATTAATTTTAATCAGTTTTGCTTCCTCATAGAGAAAACTTTGTGATCGTCAGGATTTTTAATTTTCCAAAATAGTCTAAGTTGACTCATTTTCATGTAAAAAGCATAAATTGTCATTCTTAAGCAAATGTCCAGATGTAATTGCGCGTGAGTATGTATTTATGTATGTATGTGTGTGTAGTAGTAGTAGTGGTAGGAACTTTTTTTGTCATTAGGATATTTCGAGAACGCTTTAACAGATTTCACTATAATTTGGAGACTTACTAAGCTCATAAATATCTAAATTTGGACACAGGGCTTTTTTAAACTACCCAATTAAACTTTTTAAGCACCTGTTTGCATCGAAAAATATCGTTTTTGACAAAAATTATTTTCATGATAAAAATGCAAAAAAACCATATTCCTTGTCCCAAAAGGAAATTTGTAAATTTATGGCTATTTTTTAATTTTAACTAAATTAAATATTCTCTATGAGTAAACAAAGTGTTCATGAAATGAACATAATTTCCACAAGAATGTTTTAAGTAATTTCTATATCGATCAAATTAAATTTTAATTATCAATATTTTAGTCACTCAATCTATGCAAATTTAGGTTCATTTAAAAAATTATTTCAATTCATCTTATTTTCTGTTAATTCAATTAAATTGCGACTCAAATCATAATTGACTTCAATTCGAATTGATCTCTTTTGTTAATAATATCATCATTAGAAATTAAATAAGTTTAATAATTTGCTCATGTAGTAAATAATAAGTATTATGAGATCAAAAATACAACATTTATATAAAGAAATTTAACTTTTTGTTTACCATTTTTTACATGTTCACAATTTCTAGACCTCTGTCCCTTATAAAAGTGTGTAATTTATGAAAATCATCTTAAAATAATATATGAGTAATAGTACTTCATAAAAAGAATATTTTTTAAAATCATCAACATTGTAAATTTTGTTAGAAATATTGATTAATTTTAAATGAAAAATAGATTTTAATTTAATAGAAAAGAGTATAGTTTAATCTTTTCACACAAAAAGTATACATTTATTTGTATTATAATTGAAAAGTATACGCGGCCAATCTTCTATCAAAATATTTACTATTGGAAGATAGTCATTATTCACTGAAAGTTTAGCCTTCACTTATTCAACTTACAGTGCTGTGCTGTGATTTTAATTATAATAAAGATTATTAACTGATTTTCTCAAATAGTTTTACGTTTGTCGAGAAGATAAAAAATTTATTATTTTTATGAAGGTAAGAATTTTTACTATTTTACAAGTTCAGAATACTGAGTACCTAACTAGATAATTAAGAAAGGATTTTGCAAATACTCTCTTGTATTTTTTGCATGAATTTTCCATAAAATTTTTATTAAATTATTTAAAATGTGACCTGGACAGTTAAAAGAAAGTTCGAAAGAAAAAAATTACCTATACGTAAAAATAAAGTGGAATATTTTTTATAAGCCTCCATTTTTACAAAGTTTACGAACACAATGGTTGTTATATATTTTGCATTTTTTTATGTTTGCAATATCTGAATATAAACACGAACCACAAAATTTATTCATAACAATTATTTAAACAAATTGTTGTTACTTAATATCTTTTTATCACTAGAGATATAGTCTTTTTTTCTCTTTTTTGCAACTTTTTATTTATACATTAATTACGTCTATAGAAAATATCCTTTACATTTGTATTTAATAACAGAAATAAAATATGAAATTATTTTTAAAAAAAACTATTTGGATATATAATTAAATTATTATCAACATTTTATTATTATTATTATTATTATTATCTATTCAAATTATTTGCTAAAATAATTACTGAAATTAGAATTTCATGATTTATTGTCTAAGGATGTTTCAAACATAAAAAGTTGTAAATTGATAATGGTATGAAATGATAAGTAAAACTTCATAAATATGTAGGTTATTTTTTCAAAATACAGCAAATTAATATTTTTTAACGTTTTTACCTTCATTTTCCAATTTTGGGGTATTTGTTCGATCCTATAAAAAATAGCTAATAACGAAAATTTTATAAATAAATTATTGGATGTTATTTTTTGAAAATTTATGAGGAGAAGCAGTGGAATTTGGTTCGAAAATATAAATATTGAGCTTTTATGATTCTGTATTAAATCATACGAAAAAGTCTTTCCCATGCAAAATATGTGTGCGAAATTGCCTTGAGAGTTATATACCTCTAATTTTCCTATTTTTAAAAAAAGAATAGTTTTTAAAGTTTCATTGTTGTTCAAGATTTTTTAGGATCCTTTATTTCAAAGATGAAGTTGGATTTTCAAAATTAGAAATGTCGGAATCCAATATGTCAGACTTATTTTTAAAAGACTATATTTATGATTCGTATATTGATCATTTTATTATGTTTCATGAAAATGAAACGTATGTTCACTATAATTATTATATATTAATCACTATATTAATGTATCCAAAAAAATTATCAGAGTATAAACTTGCTCCAATTTCTTATTCTATATTTATTATTTATGATGTTGCATCGTTATTATTTATTACATTTTTATTTGTACATCTTTGTTTGATTACCAGGTCCAAATACTTACTTTACGTGGAGAATACAAATAAAAATCAAGCACTTAGAAGAATTGATATTCATTAAAGACAAGTAGACTTTCACCAAAAATGTCGATTCAAGAGGATTGGATGATTCAAACAATTACTTTAACTGATTTCATATCACCGGATCAAACAGTATTAGACATAAGTTGCTCAGCACTAGAAAAAATTCCGGAGGATGCATTTAAAGATGTAACGAAGCTTATGTTTTTCCGCCTTGAACGCAGTAACTTGAAATCGTTACCATGTACACTGTTCAATAATGTGACAGATTTACTTTTAATTGACTTAAATACCAACTATCTAAAAGAACTTCCTGAAAATTTATTAAATGGATTAATAAATCTAACTTCTCTGAACATCAGTCATAATCATCTGACCTCATTGCCTGGTAACATTTTTTATAATTTACAAAAACTAGAAAATTTGTACTTAAGTAGTAATAAACTTAATGATCTTCCAGAGAATGTATTTAAAGGATTGATAAACTTGAGGTATATCAACATGAGCGAAAACGACTTGATCTCATTTCCTGATGAAATTTTCAAGAGTCTGGAACACTTGGAAGAATTACACATAGGCGACAACAAACTTGTTAATCTTCAGGGAAGTATATTTAAAGGGTTAAAAAATCTAACAACCCTTGACATTAGCAACAATAATATTACTTCTTTATTTAGTCAACTTTTTGATGATTTAGAAAATCTGGACAAGCTATTCTTAAATGGCAATAAGCTAAAAGAAGTTCCAGTGGATTTATTTCAAAAATTGACCAACTTGATGACCCTTTCGATTAGCAATAATAATTTGGCATCATTGCCTAATAAATTGTTTTATAATTTAATAAATTTGGATGCCGTAGACTTGAGTAATAATTGTTTGAACGAACTTCCAGTGGAATTATTTAAAGGATTGAAAAACTTAACGAATCTCCGGGTGAGCTACAATCTTTTAACTTCATTACCTTCTGAATTGTTCAGCTGTGACCTAGAAAGCCTATACATGTTGGATTTAAGCAATAATAATTTTAAAGAACTTCCATTTGATTTATTCAAACATTTGATAAACCTACAGTGTCTGTTCATTTGTGATAGTCCATTGATCTCATTACCCAGCAAACTTCTCAATAACTTAAACAACTTGGGTACTATAGAGTTAAGAAAAAACGAGATAACGGAATTTCCAGATGATTTTTTTGAAGGATTATTAAATTTAAAATGCATTATGATTGGCAACACTCTCCTGACTTCATTATCTGGTAATGTCTTCCGAAACTTGACAAATTTGGATTCTATAAGTATAGAAGACAATATTAACTTAAAGGAGTTTCCTGATGATTTATTCCGTGGATTAAGAAACCTTGAGTGCATTATTATTAGCAATAACCCTTTGATTTCACTTCCCAGTCAACTTTTTTGCAACTTGGAGAATCTGAGTGTATTGAATCTAAGTAGAAATGTCTTAAAAGAACTTCCAGATAATTTATTTAAAGGATTAACGAATCTTACGTATGTTTCTCTCAGCAATAATGATTTAACTAAATTGCCTAATGAACTGTTCAAAAACTTGATAAAGCTGAATAGAATAGATTTGAATAACAATAGTTTTAACGAGCTTCCAGATGATTTATTGAATGGATTATCATCTTTACAGTATTTTTACATCAATAACAATAACTTGAGTTCTTTGATGGGTGATCTATTTCGTGGCTTGGAGAACTTAACTATGGTTAATTTAAGTAATAATAAGCTACAAGAAATTCCAGCAAATTTATTTAAAGGGGCTATGAGAATAGAAAGTCTCCTGCTAAGTTATAACAGTCTGACGTCATTACCAGACGAATTTTTTAGTGATTTGATAAATCTAACTACTCTGCAACTAAATGATAATAAACTTCAAGAACTTCCAGAGAATTTATTTCAAGGATTAATCAAACTTAAGTATTTAGATATTGCCAAAAATCTATTGACTTCTTTACCTTGCAAATTATTTAGTAAATTGACAAATGCAGAGGCAATCCACTTAAATAATAATGAATTAAAAGACTTTCCAGAAGATTTATGTAAGGGATTGGAAAAATTGAAGCTACTCAGTACTGACGATTATCTTTTGGAATATTTACCTAAAGAACTGAACAGTGTTGCTTGGAAATATCCAATAACATACCCAAATCAAAAATTAAGCTCATCAAGAAAGTCAGTTTTTATTTATTAAAATTTAGAGAATTTTTTTTGTTGATATTTTGTATATATAAAATATGGATATAGTAATATTTTAAATGTATTTTAATTATTTTTATTGTATTTAATCTACTGAAACTTTGACGTCAATTACACCTAACAAGTTTACGTGCATTATGTTATCAATTGTAAATTTTTTTATCTGTATTTTTCTACTTTTCATATAATAAATAAATACGTTTATTTACTTTTAAAAGTTTTCGTTTTTTGTAATTCAATTATTTAGAGTGAAATAATTATTTTAATAGAGTAATATTGGATTAATTGACTAGGAGAAAGCTTTGAAAAACATAAATATTAAGGGCTCTACCCAATTTAGATACGCTAAAAAAGGTCTTTTTTAAAGAATTTTTTTGATAAGTTTATATTATAAATATTTATACCTAAATTCTTTCACTTAACGAATATACTCCCAAAATACACCAAAAAAATGTATTTAAATTTATTTTAGTGCTTTTCTATCCATGAAAATAGTAGTTGCAGCAAAAAAAAGATGGGTCTACTGTTTTGATGAAATTGTTTGTAAATTCAGGGATCACAGACTGTCCCCTATTCCCCTTTTTTCCCCTATTTTGAAGTTTTGTCCCTATTTCCCCTATTTTAAACATTTGTCCCCTATTTCCCCTATTTCTAAGTTTCAAATTTAAATATATAATTTATCAAAGTTATTTTTTACTCAATTCTCAATTTGTATCATTTAATAACCGCGCTGAGCTATTTGGGAGAGAGGGAGATTGACCACAGTTTATTTTTTTTTGTTTGCCATTTTTAAAAGACTGCTGGTAATTAAAAATCCTAATGAAAAAGGCAGAGATAGCCGCTTTTAAAAGAAAATTACAAAGAATGGTTTAAGAATATATTTATTTTTAGATTTAGAATTATTAGCTTTGTTGATTTTAAACGCTTCTGTAATATAGAGAACACAAAATTTTATTCAGATAATTTGACTGTGATATAATTCACTTTCTTGAAATTCGACAATAGTTACATACAGGGACTGACACGAAAACCGAATTCTGTTTCTGTTTTGAATTGTTGTGACGAAACAAAAATGTACAATCAATATTGTTTTGTATTGAGCCTGAAACGAAAAGGCTCTGAATTACGTTTTCGTCTCATGCCCGAAACGAAAATCAACTCCGAATTTCGTTTCAGTCTCATGCCCGAAACGAAAAGATTCTGAATTTCGTTTTCGTCTCCTGCAAGAAAAAAATTGTGTTTAAAATTGTTTTTGTGAAATTTAGAGCCTTTTTTATGAGAAACGAAAACGGAATTCGGAGCCGATTTTCGTTTCGGGCATGAAACGAAAACAAAATTCGAAGCCTTTTCGTTTCGGGCATGAGACGAAAACGTAATTCAGAGCCTTTTCGTTTCAGGTTCAACACAAATTAAAATTAAATTGATATTTTGTTTCAGTTTTTCAAAACCGAAATGAAACAAAAATAAAATATATTTTGTTTCGGTTTTCGTGTCAGTCCCTGGCTTACATATGCCGTCGAAGTGCATTATGAAAAAAAAACTATGTAACACATAGTGGGGGGGGGGGGAGTTCGCGTAAAACTACTTTGGTTTTTCAGATATTTGTTCAATTATCATTAATTTTCCGCAATTTTTAATTAATTTAAACAATTTTTTCAATTTCCACTTATTCTCTTGTTAATTATTCTCGACAGTTTCCAAGATTTTTTTCATTTGTCAATTATTTTCTTAATTTTTCTTTCAATTATCTATCTGTCTCCTTAAAAATGTAATTTAATTCTTTCATTTTGAATTATTTTTCAAAAATTTAATTAATTTTTTCAGTTTAAAATTATTTTTAACAATTTTCTTTAATTCTCGACTTTTTTCAATAATTTCTTTCAATTATAAAAACTGTTTTAAATTTAAATTCAGTTGTTCAATTCTACAACTATTTTCTTCAATTCTCAAATGTTTTTTTTAATTTTAAATATTTCATTTCAATTTCATTTCCATTTTTCAAATATATTTAATGATTCTCGTCTTTTTTAACATACGTTCTTCAATTTTTAATTATATTCTTTAAATTTCAATTTAATTTTTAACTTTTCAGTTTAATTCAAGTTTCCATTTTTTTTTCAGTCACAAAAATTGTTTTAGCATTTGAATTCAAATGTTTAATTCTACAACTATTTTCTTTAAATTTTAAATTGCATTTTTCAATTTTAAATTAATGTATTTAATATTAAAATATTCTCGCTTTTTTTCAATTATTTTCTTCTATATTCAATAATTATAGTTTTTTTCTCAATTACTTTTTTCAATTTTTAAGTTTATTCTTTAAATTCCAATTCCTTCTTGCAATGTTGAATTATTTTCTTAATTTTTAAATTTTTTTCCTCTTTTTTTAATTATTTTCTTTAATTTTAATTAATTTTTTTAATTTGTAATCTAGTTGTTCAATGTTCAATTATTTCCAACAATTAGGTATTCCTATAATTTCCATAGTTTTTGAATTATTTTGTTTAAATTTAATATTGTTTGATTTTTTGAATTATTTTTTCTAATTGTAAATTAATCTACTTTTCAACTATTTTTTTCAATTATTATTTATTTCCCTCAATTTTCAATTGTTTGCAACAATTTTTTAAATTATTCTCTTAAAATTTTATAATTATTCTTTAATTTTTTCAATAATTATTTTGTTCGATTTTGGATTAAACTGGCCATTCTTAGAGTTTTGTTTTCAATTTTAATTTATTTTTTCAAATTTTAATTCAATTCTTAAATTTTCAATTTATTTCATCAAGTTTTTATTATTTTCTTGAATTTCAATTATTTTTGTCGATTTTCAATTCAGTTTTTCAATTTTCAATCATTTCCAACAGTTATTTCTATATATTTCTTAATTTTTCAATTTTCTAATTAAAATTTAATGTTTAATTTTTTAAATTATTCTTCTTTAATTGTGTAATTATGTAAATATCCAAAAATTTATAGTTTTGAATGACAAATAACAATGCAAAGTTTCTCGCGCGCCATAGCGCACTTTAATGTTTCTAGTATACATAATATTTTAATGTTTATATGAATAACGCTATTTGTTTAAAAAATATTAATTTGACATTTTAGTAAACACTAAATTTCCTTCTATTTAAAAAGTAAAAACTATTAAGACCATATTTAACATCTTCAATTTTTCAATGGAAGTCGCCATCATAGACTTTAAAGCGAATTTTGTGTCCCCTTTTTGCACGGTAAAAAAATTATGAACGTGGATACAAAAAATTATTAATATAAGTAAATTAAGAAATTCAACTCACTTGATTGCTTAAATCGTTTATTCAGTTTAAATCAATGTTTAATCATTGAAATATGCATATTCGTATTTTTACTTCCTTAACTAAATTGAATATTGTTTATGGTAAATACAGGTTTATTATCTTTAAAGTACAAATGAACAACTTATAAAAAAGCAATACTCATTTATGAAATAGTTATACTATTTTTCGGTATATATAAATCAAATACCTAAAACAGTTATATTGAGTATCAGTGCGTAGGTATTCACTTTTCACTTACTTCACAAACAACAGAATAAGCTATAAGTCGATATATCCAATTTTCTAATATAAAAACATTTAATCCTGCAATTTATATGTTAATATATTTCCACTATTGTGGTTACAATAATTTTTGTCCATCCAATGTTTTGTTAATGTTGTCACGTGGTTTAGTCGGTTTAGTCTATAGCAGACAGTCGCGAGGGAGCAGTATATTAATTGCTAAATTTCTTTTTATTTATACAAGTCTATTAAGATTTAACTTATAATATTCTTACTTATTTTATTGTTGGTACATTTTCAGAGGAAAAATGTGTGTTGCATTTGTAAAATCTATTTGAATTAAATGGAATTAGAGGAAATACATAACCTCTTTTAAATCAATAATTTTTCTCGACTTTTAAAAATATACTTTATAACTTTCGATTTGAGGGTTGTTGTTGCTCCTAAAAACTGTAAATTAATTAATCCAGCATATAAGCAAGAATCTTTCTCTACTTTCCAAAAAAACCTTAATTCGTTATCATGAGTGCAAAAATTCGAAATAAGTACATCTGACGAAAATACATATATTTGTTCAAGTTATAAAAGTATTACAATATTTATGCTAGAGCACATACATTATTTAAGAAGTCCAGTTGTTAAAAATTTCTGATTTAAGTTTGAAATATATATGACAATCTAACCCCAAAATTTTAAATCCGATTCATAATTGTCAAAATAGAAACAATAAATATTTTATTAATCGGAAATATTTAAAACTATATTCAGAATTCCATTTCGTCAGTCAGCATTCTTAAAATTATGACTCTTGTTAAATAGGTTTTTTTAAGACCTCAAATCTTAGATTTTCATGATAATTATCTTACTTCAGTTATATGTTGATAATGACTATTTCAATGATTCTCAATATCACTATTTCAGACATATCGAATTTATATCCTATTCATAATGCATCTATAATATAGTTAAATATCTTAAGAAATGTCATTTTCACTATTGTAGCGAATTTGGATTATCCATGGATCCATTCTAGCTATAAGTTTACCTATTACAGTGAATACTTTTGATAGTTCATAAGAACTTTTTTTACCGTGTCCCCTATTTTAAAAAAAAATTGCCCCTATTCCCCTTTTTTACTAACAATAGGGGCTGTGATCCCTGTTTGTTTCAAACAATTTAATTCAAAAATTTCATCAACACAGCAGACTCATTTTTTTTCTTCTGCAAATACCATTCTTCTAGATAGAAAATAACTAAAATGAATTAAAAAATTTTTTTTTTATTTATTTCTGTATTATATTTGTTAAGTGAAACAATTTATATATGAATATTTATAACATAAACCTATAAAAAAAAATTCTTTAAAAAATCCACGCAATAGTCGTTGAGAAATTTCGACTACCGATTTCGAAAAAGTGGTTTTGAGAAAAACGCGTAAATTTTAAGGCTCATCTTTGCCAATTTTTTTTTTTATACAAAAATTTTTTTTATTTATTTCAAACGTTTTGTGAATGAAAGTTTCACAAAACCACTTTATTTATTTATTTATTGTTCGAAACTCTTGCTGCTATATGGGGGTCTTCCATAAACCACGTAGTCCATTTAGGGGGGGGGGGGGTTCTTCCTTGAGGAACGTACACGGAGTCAGATTTTAAAATTCAAAATAGTCGATTCAATATGGTGGACGATATTTTTTAAAAATTGGCTATTTTTTGTGAGACTTGGTATCTGGGGGTTTTTAGGGTCGCTGATTTTGCAATCAGATTTTAAAAATGATAAAAATGGCGGATCCAATATGTCGGACGATTTTTTCTTTAAAATTGGCTTATTTTCATGAGATTTTGTATCTAGGGAATTTTAGCGTTTATTACGAATTTGCAGTAAGATTTTAAAAATTCAAAATTGCTGACACAACATAGCGGACGAAATTTTTTTTAAATTCTCTGATTTTTGCGAGACTCTGTATTTAAGGGTTTTTAGAGTCAGTGGTTACGAATAGTAGTCAAATTTTAGAAAATTTTAAATGATGGATCTAGTATGGCAAACTATATATTTATATAAAATTGGTTAAGTTTCATAATACTTCTTATTTAGGGGTTTTAGGTTTCGCTGATTACGACCCCAAAAGCGGTGCACTCGAGTTGCGGCAGCGGTCACATTTCTAAGCGGCAATAGGGGAATGCCTATTCTCCCTCTTCTACCGTCTACCGAGTTGCGGCAGCCTCCCACTGCCCTACAGAGTTGCGCTTGCTTCCCCTGTCCCTCTACTCTATCAATTTCATTAGAAATTAAACTACATAATAATAAATAAAACAAATCGATGAATAATATTTATCGAATAAGGAGGGCTTTTAGTGGACTTACAGATTGAAAATAGTGAAAAAAAAAAAGAAAGTGATTAAATAGTAAGTTTTTGAATAAAAAAAAGTGAATAAGCAAAATCGAGTTTTATATTACTGATATTAAATTGGGGGGCGCCAGCAGAAAAAGCCATTCAAAATTGAAAAAAACAATTCGAAAATCGCAAAAATAATTGAAATATGTAGAAAATAATTAAAAAATGAAAAAAACAATTCAATTTGACAAAACTAACGAATTGAAAAATTGATAAAAAAATCAAAAAATGATCACAAAAATTGAAACGAAATAATTGGAATTTCAAGTAAATAATTGAAAAGTTTCAAAAATAATTAAAGAATGACAAAAATAATTAAAATTTGAAAAAAAGTTTGAGATTGGTGTAAAAAATTTAAATTTTCGAACAATAATTGAGATATTAAAGAAACTAATTGAATAATGACATAAATAATTATAAAAGATGGTGTAAAAATTACACTTTTTAGACAATAATTGAAGAATTGAAAAAAATAATAGAGTTTTCAAGAAACTAATTGAAACTTGAAAAAAATAATTTAAAAATATCAAAAAAATGAATATGTATAGAAAATAATCAAATAATGACCAAAATAACTGAAATTTTGAAAAAAAAATTAATGAAAAATGAGAAATATATTCAAAAATGAAGTAAAAAAATAAAAAATCAAATACATTAATTGAAAAATTGTATAAAATAATTGAAAAATTAACGATATAATTAAAATGTGAAGAAACTAATTGAATAATGACATAAATAATTTGAAAACTGATCTTCAAAAGTTAATAAATTCATGCCAAAAATAAAAAGATTGAAGAAAAAATTCCAAAGTGTCAAAAATATTTGAATATTGACAAAAATAGTTGTAATTTGGAAAAATAATTAAGAAATAACAAAAATAATTGATAACTTTAAAAAAATTGTAATTTGAAGAAAATACTTGAAAACTTGACAAAGCGATTTTAATATTGAAATAAATAATTCAAAACTAGTGTAAAAATTAAAAAATTATAGACAATAATTGTAAAGAAAAGAAAAATATTATAAGTTTGATAAAAATAATTGAAAGTTAAAGAAATTAATTGAAGTTTAAAGACAATAGTTGAAATTTGAAGAAAATAATTAAAAAATGACCAAAAATTCAAATATGAAAAAAAGAATTAAAGTTTGAAGAAAATAATTAAAAAAAGTGTAAAAAAATTAATAAATTCGTGACAATAATAAAAATAAAGATGAAAATAATTGAAAATAGGTGTAAGAAATTTAAAAGTTTATGACAATAAAAAAAATTAAATAAAATAATTGCAATTTGTAAAAAATAATTCTAAAATGGCAAAAATAACAAAAATATGAAAAATAGAATTCAAAAATGACATAAATAATTGATTAATGACAAAATTAATTGAAATTTAAAGAAAATAATTGAAAAATAACAAAAGTGAATTGAACTTGTGTAGAAAATTCGGATATTCCTGACAATAATTTGAAGATTGAAGAACACAATTGAAATTTTAAAAAAATAATTGAAAAGTTTCAAAAATAATTGAAATAACAAGATAATTGTAAACTGGTGCATAAAATTAAAAATTTAAAGACAATACTTGAAAAATTGACCAAACAATTGAGATTTTAGGAATCTGATTTAATAATGACATAAATAATTGAAAGATGGTGTATAAATAAAAAATTTATAGATAATAATTGAAGTTTAAAGAAAATAATTGAAATTTTTTTAAACTAATTGAAAAAAAATGTTGTTTACGGACAAAAGCCCATTACAATATAAAATTAAAAAATTTATTTAAAGTAACAATAAAATTAAAATTTGATACAACAATAATAATTTCTATATTAAATATTAATAGGTCGCATTCAATAATTAAAATAAAATAATAATTAAAATTTGTAGAAAATTATTCGAAAATTGAAAAAATAATACAAATATGAAGAAAATAATCGTAAAATGACAAAAATACTTGAATAATGACAAAAGTAATTGAAATTTTAAGAAAATTATTGAAAATTAACAAAAGTAGAATATAGAAACTGGTGTTAAAAATTTTAATATTCCTGGCAATAATTTAAAAGATAGAAAAAAATAATTGAAATGTTGAGAAAAAAATTAAAAAATGACAAAAGTAAATGAAAACTTGTGTAATAAATTTAAATATTCATGACAATAATTTAAAGACTGAAAAGAATAATTGATATTTGAAAAAATATAATTCAGAATCGCAAAGATACTTGAAAATTGGCACAATAATGGCAACCCTGCAAGATTTATTAAATATTATTAAAATTCATATAATTGTGTAATATATAAATTAGTACCTATTATTTATAATTAATATCTCGTCATTAAGGCTACCTCATCTGCATATTTTGTCTGTAAACTAAAACAGTTTTAAAGTTTTTTGATAAAGAGAATCAAAATTAATAAAAAAAAAGAAACAGGAATTAACTTCACTCTGGATTTTAAAACGTGGACAGAAAAAGATGAATAAATATAAATAGTAACTAACTTCAGGAGTTTACGGAGATTATTATTATTTAATTGATGGGTGCAGTTTTCGATTCAAAAATATTTTACAAAATAATATTGAAAGGTGGGTGTGTCCTAAAAAAACGTGTAATTCTTTTATTAAATTAAATGCAAAAAAAAAAAAATAATTGAAAAAGTAAATAATTGCTCACATGACAATGCGGATATTAATCGAAGTGCAAGAGTTAATCAATTTAACAATTTTTTTTTTAGTAAAACAATTGTTAAAAAATGAAATTTTCATACAATCGTGGCCCACATTTTTTTAAATACGCCAGAAATAAAAATTTTTTTAAATAAGTTGAAGATGCTGCCAGTCCTGAGCCTGGGGAAAGTGTAAAGGAAAAATTGTGCGTATGCATACTTCCAGTATCGGACGCGTTTTCTTCTGACAAATTCATTGTTACTAAAAACTGATTTTTCGTCAAAATATGACTTATCTAATGTAAGTCTTTGCTTCGTACGGCAGAGTAGAAGAACGTATAGTGGAGGGGAAGCTACCGCAACTCGTAGTTGAGGGGAGGCTGCCGCAACTCTGCACTCGGTAGGCAGAAGAGGGGGAACAGAGCTTCCCCTATTGCCGCTTAGAATTGTGACCGCTGCCGCAACTCGAGTGCAGCCCCCAAAAGCCCTTATAGATATCGTTTCTCATGCAAATAAACGATTTTGTTTAAAATATCGTATTGGTAGAAAATCACTAATTCAGATTTAAAGAGGCGTCATTGGGTTTTGGAGAAAATGATGGCGACCCAGAAATCAGCATTTATCGATATATCTGCATCATATTAGGCAAGGCTGTGAGCAAGAGTAGGTCCGTAGTTACTATTATGAGAAGCTGTTCCTTGCTTACTGAATGTTTGGGAGCACTTTCAGTAATGCCTCATCTATAAAGACACGTTAACGAAATAGGTATATAGATATGAAGACTCGAGTAAAAAGTGACTAAGAGTGATATAGAAGAGCTGAAGTTAATAAAATGTTTTTTACCATATTATTTCAAGACGAGCGTTTTGTTATGCACAGATCGAATCATAATAATAGGAGTATATACCTGGAATACGAATTCCCTTGCAACAAGAGAGAGGAATTATTTAATATCATCAGGCATGGTTAAAAATATCCTTACGTGTTTCACCCTTTTTAGCGAGTCGTTTCGAATAATTATTAATAAAGCTGGCACGAAGAGGGTTTGAAACATTGTCCTGAGAAAAATTGTTCTAAGAAAGAAACGTCTCACAGAAATTGTCGAGTTTCTATAGTATGACAATACTGTAATATTTCTCTTTTATATGTTAGTGTTATATGTAAGTAGGCATAATTTAACATTTAGAGGAAGGTACTTAATAGTTTACAATCAGGTAATGAAATATTGAGAAAATGATAATTAAATATATTGTTATAGGATTTAACTAAGAAGCCCAAAATGTCAGTTTTAAAAATACATACAATCCATGCAGATAAAATTTTATTCACCCTTTTTTATGTATTCGGGATGTCTCAACCATACACTTGGAATTCCAGATGGAAAATTTTGTTATATCGAATCTACTCTGTGCTCATGATAATTATTTATTTCACATTTGCATTGACCTTTCTATTATACCTGTTTTGTATTTATGAAGATATTAACATTTTTATAGAATATTTATATTACCTCCTTTATTGTGTTGTTATTCTCATTAAACAGATCAGCATTATCATTAAACGTAAAACTGTAGTGGAAATTAGGAATATGCTTTCTGATGATATTTGCCAACCGCGTGATTTTCATGAATTAGAAGTCCTACAAAAGTGTTCAGAAGCCTGCAGGTACTCTTAGTTCCATTGCCCGAAACAAAATTTGGTTAGTTTAATGAAAATTTGTCTGGCTTAAAAAACTGTCATGGCCTTTAATGAAATTATTTTTGTGCTATTTACCCTTCGCGCTAGATTATTGCAATATTCTTGAATTCTTATTACATTCTTAACTAATATTTAACTTAGCTGATTGTTAAAAATTTTTACAGGCGGACAGTAATTTTATTCGTCGTCCTTTTGAATGTCAGTGGGGCAACGATTCTAATATCACCATCGACAATACAAAATAAAATAGAACTTCCTTTAAAAGGGTGGTATCCTTATAATTTGGAAACTAAACAACTCTTTTGGTTAACATTTTTCTTCCAAGTTGCAGGTATTGGAATATCGACATTTACACTAGCATTAGTTGAAGCATTAGCTTTGACTCTGATACTAAAAATTTGTGCACAAATAGAAATTTGTATACACAGGATTAACAAAGTTGATTCAAAGTTAAATATACATAATCAAGAGTCAAAAGTCTTAGAGGATTGTATGATTCATCATACGCACATATATCTGTAAGTGATAAAAATCACCCAGCACGCTACATCTAAAATAAATTAATCTGGTGGTACGTTCAAAGTCAAAAAATGAAATATCATTAGCACCCGATTTCGCTCCTTTGGCTTTTCTGTTATCTAATTCGTGCATGAACTTAAATTTAATAAGCATCAGCATGTTTCATCTCCGCCCCATCTTTTATTCATCCTTACTCCCATTAAATGCTTATCTATTTTAAAAGTCTTTAAATTTTTTTTGCATTTTTTAATACTAAAAATATGAATAATAGGCATTCATTGAAACAACTTGAAAAATATATTTTTTTTATTTGTTTTGAGATGTTCTATACATGTGGAAAATTATCTGAGTAATTTCTTTTTACTTAATTGCTTGATTCTCATTAAATTATTTTCAGGTTGGGAAAAAAGTTGAATGACTTGTTCGGTTTGATACTTTTTGTCCAATTTTTTGCATCAATAATAAGTCTTTGCGTTATAATTTATCAGTTGACAAGACTGAATTCACAAAACCCAACATATTGGATGATGCTGTCTTTTCTGAGCTCCGCTCTAATGCAAATCTTTCTCTACTGTTATTACGGAGAGAAAATTAAAGAAAAGGTGTTAAATAAAATCAGTTCTATATAATATCTTGCTGTTCTTGCAAACTACCCTCTAAATCTGAATACGTAGAATTCTATTTATTTAAAAGCTAAAGTAACACACAAAACCTAAAAGCATCAAAACGTTGCATGATAACATTTTTTAGATCATTTCTCATAATTGATCTAAAAATGGTATATACTATGCAACGTTTTGATGCTTGCTGCTTTTATGTGAATTTTTTACTTATTTCTGTGTATAATGACCAACAAGGACAACAAACATTCGTAAAAAAGAAAAACCAATTTTTTCTGAGGTTTCGAGACTTACACCCCACACAGCACCGGAAATTCCCTGAATTTTCCCTGAATATTCGTCAACATTTCTCGAATATTCGAACTTAATATTCAGGGAAGTTTCGTGGAAGCAGTAAAATGTCCGCCTAGAATAATATTGGGCGCGAAATTTCCCTGAAAATGTATTTCCAATTTTCAGGGAATTTCTGCCTCTAATATTCCTTGAAAACTCAGGGAAAGTTAAAAAAAATTTCTAAAATTTTTTTTAATCTGGTAATTGATCAAAAAAATATGTTATATTCGACATCCGTGGGATTCTAGAAAATTAAAAACTACTGCGCAGCCGTAAGTGTCATAGAATCCAAGTTCGACCAGTGCGCATCAAGTTAAGTGAATATACGAATACTATGAATATTGGAGGAATGTTAGATGCGGAAATTCCCTGAAAATTAGAAATACATTTTCAGGGAAATTTCGCGCCCAATATTATTCTAGGCGGATATTTGACTGTTTCCACGAAACTTCCCTGAATATTTAGTTCGAATATTCGAGAAATGTAGACGAATATTCAGGGAAAATTCAGGGAATTTCCGGTGCTGTGTGGGACTGTTTTTGAAATTAAGAATTGGAGGACGTTAAAGAACTTATTATTTTAATTATTTCGATTGAAATTTCATTTTATATATTGTAAGGAAATATATACACTTTTTGTTAAATGAGAGAGTGATTTATAACTTATATAAATAAGTGAAACTCCACACATATTCAAATTTAGAGATAAGAACGCATCTGTAAATAACTAAGGTACTTTTACATTTGTTTAATACAGAGTGTGTCAGTTGCCGACGCAATTTATAACACAGATTGGACTAATTTGACAATTAAGACAAAAAAGAATCTTGTTGTCGGGATAATGAAAACTTCAAAGCCTGTGCAATTATATGGCTCATCTATTGTTGTAATATCAATAAAAACATATGTCAATGTATGTATACATGTCTTATAGAATCAACATAATTATAATGATAGTTATAAATCAGAAATATACATTTGATAGATAACATTTTATCTTGAAAGTTTAATTTAATTTCTTTTTCAGATTCTAAAATCTGCTTATTCTGCCTACAATTTACTTGGAAACTTTTAATGATCTGAAGATATAATTTTGTGATTAATTAAAGTAATTGAACTAATTCAAAAGTGATAATTGACGCCATAAAGAAAAAGTTTATATAATTATTTGGAACAGTAGATAACTGAATTGATTTTTATGTACTGGTGATATAAGTATTAGTGGAAATTTTTGTACTTTTGTATCTTCTGTATTATCCTATTATCACTCATTTTGATTATCATAGTTTTAATAAACCGGTATATATTGTGGATATATTAAAAACCTTTTAAACTCTCTGAAACTTTTGTGTGTTTTAACTGCTGTGCATTAAAAATTTTTTTTTATTTAATTAATGAATTAATTATATCAATTTTACATATATTGTATGTATATTCAGAATTTTCTAAATTTTGGTCTCTGGTACCAGGGAGATCCTATAGTTAAGGAGACTAACACAAAGAAACAATATTACTCTATGGAATTTGAATTTATCCAACATTTATTAAAATAAATATTACAATAACAATAACCTAACATGTGTCGGATAAAAAAGTATTAAAATATTTGTCAAAAACTTACTTTTGTCAACCCTGTTGAACGTTGAACATCTCAATGCTGAACCAATTTCTGTTAGCTATAACACTATTTAATAATTAGCTTTTACAGCTATTTTGCTTTGCTGGCATAGCTGATTTTCGGCTATCATAGCTATTAAAATCATCTGTCTCATATAATAGCAAACACATTTTTCTCAGTGTACTATTCATCTTACAATTGTACTGTGTACAAATTTGTGCATAAAACTGTGCGTCAACTGTACGTGTATAAAAATTGAATCAAGTAGTTGAGCTCATTTTCATTACCAATATCTTGTGTATTAAAATTGTTTGTAAAATGACTTAAGTAGCAAAAATAAAGCTACCTAACATTTACACAAAACCTAAAAGCATCAAAACGTTGCATAATGATACCATTTTTTAGGTCATTTCTCATAATTGATCCAAAAAATGGTATTATTATATGCAACGTTTTTATGCTTGCTGGTTTTGTGTGTTTGTATGAGAAAGTTTGTTATATTCAACAATTTACGGTAAAAAATAACTGATAGTGAAAAAATAGAAAAGAATTATTTCTCCATCATTCTTAGAAATGCGCTTTATTATGTACTGATCGAAACATGCTTATAGGAGCACATTTTTCTTTGCTGCAAATTCCACTGGGAAAAGCATTCTGAATTAATTATTATCAATAGGGGACGATAAGAGATGTTACCGACTTATTTCACCCTTTTTAAAAAGCATTTCAGAATTATTGATAAGACAATGACAAGAAGAGGGTTCGAAAAGTTGCGACAAAAAATTTTCTTTCAGTCTTAGACTAGCCTTTACATAGTGAAAATGGTATAATATTTCCTTTGCAAAATGTACTGTCTAATAATTCAACTAAAGATTGTAGTATATTTTATTTTAATTTTAAGCAGTTTTCAAGTAAAAATATTAACATATGATTAACTGCTCAATTAAAATAAAATGAAAATTTAAACATTACAAACAAGTTATACTTATTATGTAATAAATTATTATGTAATCATTATGTAATAGAAGTTAAAACAATTTTAGAAATGTTAAAAGGGTTGATTAACTTGTTACAGATACACTCTAAAAACAAGTGTCTTATTTTGTCCTCACTTTTAAGACATTTTAGAGTGTCTTAATTTTAAACCATTGAGAAAGTGTCTTAAAAATACCTGTAAGACGCTTTCTAAACGTCTTATGTCTTAAAATAAGACACTTGTAAGACACCTTTTTTTACAGTGTAGTAAAAAAATAAAATGTTTAAAGACCACATCTACACAGGTAATATTTCATACACTCTGTTTTTTATTCTCGGGATGTGGAAACCCGTGACTTGGAATTCTCGATGGAAAACTTGGTTGTATCAAATATATTCCATCTTTCTGTCAATTCTTTATTTCTCTTTTACGTTGACATTCTTTTTGTACCTTTTTCATATTCATCAAGATATCAACACTTTTACAGAATATTTATATTACTTTCTTTGTAGTCTTGCAATTTTTATTAAGCAGATAAATATTATCATCAAGCGAAAAGTTATTATCGAGTCTAAAAATAGTCTTGTAAAGGAAATATACCAAGCTCGTGATTCATATGAATCAAAAATTCTTCAAAATTGTTCACAAGAAAGCAGGTACACATAAAAAAGATTCTGTTCCTCTTAAATAATAATTTCTATTATAATAAGACATTTTCTTGCAGGTGGAAAGTTATTATAATCCTAGTACTTTTTAATATTAGTGGCATAACAACCTTTTTGTCTCCATTAGCAAAACGAAACAATATTGTACTCCCTTTAAGAGGATGGTATCCTTATGATTTAGAAGCGAAACCATTATTTTGTTTAACATATTTTTATCAAATTATAGCTCTTTTAATGTCAGCTTCTATAGTAGCTTCTGTTGATGGATTGGCATTAAATCTAACATTACAAATTCGTGCACAACTAGACATTTGCATACATAGGCTTCAGCTGATTAATAAAGTCCCCAAACAAGTTGATTTTAAGTTTAATGGATGTCGGCAAGAATCAAAGATTTTAAGAGAATGTATGAAGCATCACATACATGTGTATTTGTAAGCGATTATTTAATTGCTATTTCCTCCAACAAAATAATACTCTTGGAATTTGCAATATCCTGACCCAGCTGAAAATAATCCAGTGGAAATAATTGTGAAATTAATACATTGAAACTTGGGTGGCGTTTTGAAGCATTAGCACGTGAACATTCAAAAGTAAATGAATTATCTTTTATATTCTTCGCAATAAAAAATGCATGAAACTGAATGGTATGCAGTTTAGAATTTTGAAATAATCCAATTTTTATTAATTAAAAAAGTTTCACACAAAAAGTTCCATGTTGAAATCCACGTGAATTGTTCCAAAACACCACACGTATTTATACTATAAGGGTACTGAAGTCCAGATTTATTATTTTCAGGTTGGCAAAAAAATTAAATGACATATTTGGCTTGGTGATTTTCGTGCAATTTTTCGCATCAATAATAAGTCTTTGTGTTATGATCTACCAATTATCAAGATTAAGTGCACAAAATCCAATATACTGGATGATGGTAACTTCTGCAGCTTCCACTCTAACACAGATATTTCTCTACTGCTTTTACGGTGAAAAACTTATGGAAAAGGTGCTAAAATCATTATTCAAGTTTATTTCTTGTTTATCTCGGATCAAACTCATACTGAAAGTGACACTTGTATAAAAAGAAAATTAATAGAACGACTAAAAAATTGGAAACAATTTTTAATGGCTCATTTTGAAAAATGTAATTGTCCACGTTTCCCCTAATCAAAACTATGTACTTTAAAATTTAGCATTTTCTACTTCAAAAAGCAAAATAATTATAATTAGGACAGACATTTTTTAAGACTATCTCTCCTAATTAAAATTTAAAGTAATATATGTACTTGAAACATCGGAAAATTATTAACTGTGCCAGATATGCACCCTTTAAAACTAAATTAAATTTTTAATGGTTAAATATTTGATACCTATATAGGGGAGACCGAGGCTACTTGGCGCACTTTTCACTCTTTGTTGATTGGTTCTGCCGATTTTGTGTGCATAAAAACTATATTGTACAGAAACTTTGCTTAACATCTCAGCTTTGATTTCAAAAAATAAAAGTTCCAAAAAAAGTTGTACTTTTTTTTTTAGAACAGACTTTTTGGAGAAAACCAAAGTGCGCCAAACAGCTCCGGCCCGGGGCTGCCTGGCGCACTACCCGGGGTTACTTGGCGCATGAATTAAAATGTGTGATTAATAATCAAGCAATATGTTTCATTGTTAAAATAAGTCTTCTAAGGAAATATTATCTTGAAAAAATGTGAATTAACTCAAAATGGAAGGTTCATCTTGTTCAAAAAGTGAAGTTAACGAACCTAAAAACTACAAATATCTGGAAACGTAAAATTGTGAGACTATAATAATAATAATAATATATATTAAACACTTGTTTATCTTAAAGGGTTATTCTTGGTACTGATAATAAAATAAAAGTGTTATCACATTGAATTTAATAAATTTTTATTAATCACTACACTGAAAAAACTTTGGGCCGGCAAACCACTCAGGGCTGGTCGCGCTGCCTTTCACACTTGAGAGAGCTCTGACGCACTATTTTTGGTATCTCAGACGTACCACACTGGTAAGGCTGAGCTCTCACAGGCAAGGGTAGATGCACAACCATCATTTTCCCGTGCCGTACCTTCTTCTTCTTCTTCTTCTTCTTCTTCTTCTTCTTCTTCTTCTTCTTCTTCTTCTTCTTCTTTAATATTGGCCTTTTGCAGAGCATGCGACCATAACAATGAGGTTCTCCTTAATGGCTTTGGAGTAGCCAATTCAAAATCACTATATTCGTATTTATATCAGTTCACAATAATTTGAATCGAGGTATAGCTGGGCAACTGGTTTGCTTGCCTTCGTGGTGAATCTTTAGGTTATGTTTCTCGCTTTGGTACTTTAGGAGGGGAACAGGAGCGTATCTACACAGAAAGTACCTCATCAATTCTTACACCATCATACTTAAACCAAAAGCTACATTAATTAATCGGCATTAGCCAGTGTCAGCCGCGAAAATTTCAAATGCTGGCACCCTCCTTATGACTTGACGATTAAACTCACATCAATCGCTAACAATAATCAATTAGAGATCACAATATACAATCGCTCCAGATTTCTGGACCTCCCCCCATACAATCAGTTAATATTTTTTATTTCAATTAATTAATTATTCCATTAGGAATGCAACAATAGGCACAAATATATACAAAATAGACAACTTAAATTAGTAAATTCTCAAAAAAAAAGGTTACGGTCTTAGCAGTGCACATTCACCAGAACCTACCCCTATCCAAATCAATATCGAAATCATCCTCATAATCAAGGTCAAAATCAAGGTCAAGTTCAGAGTCATAGTCAAAACCAAAGTTCCTACATACACCCGGATCCCACGAACTTCTCAGCATCGGTAATTTCAGCAGTCTAGTTCGTAAGGATTTGTTAAGGATTGGAAAATCCCGAGGCTCGAGCATCTCAGAACTCAATACTTTTTCAGATTTTAACGAAAAATCAGGATAAAATGCATTATCTTCAATTGATGATTTCAAAAATTCGACCCGACCAGAAGCCTCTGATTTCTTTACAATTTCAAGGTCAATATTACCTAATTTTTTAGTTTTTCTATTCTTCTGACTGCAATATAACCCCCCTGTTTTTTGAATACTTGAGGACAAGTTACTAATTACTAGCTTTTCAGTCGGTCGGTCGACAACTTTCCGGTTATTCTCGGAAACCGTTTTAAATAGTTCCCTGGTTTTTTGTATACATTCCAATTCCTTGGATTTTAAATTTTCAAAGGGGAAGCTATGACACAAAGACCGGTCGACTAACTGGACACCAACTTTTTGGTTTTTAGGTTTCATAGGATGATTTTGGGTTTTATTAGATTTGCATGGAAGTCCAAATTGAACTTCCTTTATACCTCTTTCTTTTAATCTTTGTATTGCATCTTCTTTCGATAAGTTATAAAGATATCTCTCTCGCATCAGCTTGAATTCGAATTCAAAAACTGGGCAAAAACGTGATGATGACTCATGGTTACCTGAACAATTTGCGCAACACTTAGGCTTAATTTTATTGTGGCAATCCTGAACAAGATGTTCAGCACTGCAGAATTCACAGATTGGCTTAGTAAATTTGCATTGCGATGCAACATGTCCAAATCTTTGACAAAAAAAACATCTTTTAGGATAAGGAATGGATGGAGTAACTCGATGAGCAACACTCCAAAAATAAATAATTCTAGGAATGAAACAGATATTAAAAATGATGTCCACCCTAACAAAACCCTTTTTACAAAAAAGAGTCGTCGGAATGATAGGTTTAATATTGTGTTGTGGAAAAACTTCTGAGTCAAAAAGAAGATTAGCGTCAAGCCAAGACTCACATAAAACCTTGATTTGGTTAGAGCCACTATGATGTATGGTTCTTTCCCCCGCAATGATTCCATGAACCAATTTACCAATATGAATAAATAGGATCATCTACCCAGCTTCTTGCCCGGGATTGTACCCTCAAAAATGATCAGATAGGGACCCATCATTTCTTGATTATAACGGAACAAAAAAGGTTCTCCAGAAGACCTCCACCCATAAAAAGGCCCAAATTTACGCTTAGAGTCATCATGCTCATTCCCTCCTGCGATCAGACTGGACCCCTTCTGAGAAATACACCCATCAAGCACCCTCCCCATTGCTTTAGTATCATTAATTCCCATCCTATCCATGCGTACCCCTCAGGTTGCCCCAGTTATTATTAACCAAACATACAATTTATAAGGAAAGGTGAATTCAGGGTCAAAAGCCATTCATGAAAGGAAGTAAGAAACAAAACAAACATAGTCATTCAGATGGCCTTGAGCGATTCAAACTCAAAGATGTAGCACAAAATATAATATAGAGACAAAGCCAAAGAATTTTTTAAATCATAAAAATTCGCCCAATATTCGATTAACAAGATTCACCACTCTTCCAGGAGTTGATTATTCCAAAAATTCCAAATGAAGTATGTGACAAGCACATAAAGTTCCTCCTCTTGGTGTTAAGTTGATTGATCAAAACATTTCCGAAATGTGGCAAATACAGGATAAATAATTCCTTCTTGCCTTGTAAACTGAACACGAACTTAGACAATTACAATTTCCATTTTAAGAGAAAAACCTCTAACTCAGTATATCTATCAATTTAACGCGTGACTAAAACGCCGCGCGAACACTCAATTGACTACAAACATGACCACTCACTTCGGCGGTTCAAACGGAACTCCCCCGTGCCGTACCAATGAAAAGGGATTGCTGCTTGCTCACATTGGGTCGTCAGCTTACCCACATTAAGAGCTCTGGCGACCCTACTGCGACAAGTAGCCCCGAAGAGACTATTTACACATTTTCTTCGTTTTTATGAAAACTGTAAATATAAATTAAAATTTTTTAATTGTTTCTTAAAAGCAACTGTTCAGAACACAAAACCTTAATTTTGATTTTTTCTGATTGCATTTTGTAAAAAGATATAACAAAAAAATGAAGGCGTTAAAATTTACTTGAGTACCAAAATTGGTTTTTTGAATTTATAGTCCAGAATAATCAATCAATAATAATGAAATTATGTGTCAAGTTACAGTTTATCAAGTACATTAATTTGACCGAAGAGAAAAATTAATTCGACTTTCCTCTTTTGAATAAACTTAATTGCGTCAACCAGACCCTGCGCCAAGCAGCCCCGGTCTCCCCTAATGATTAATTCTTTAATATATAATAGTCTGTTACAGTAAGAAAGAACTAAGATTTTCTTTTTTTGTTTCAAGTAGAGCACAGCTTTTACAGATGCTATTTATAAAACTAACTGGAATGATTTAACAAATACTTCTAGAAGAAATTTTATTGTGATGATGCTTCGAGCAAGGAAACCTATTCAGTTATCTGGTTCATCTGTAATTGTAATGTCTTTGAAAACATTTGTAAATGTTTGTATTAAAATTTTACTCTTTTTTTATCAGCCCTCAGATAGCAGGCAATCTTGCAATAAGCTTGACTGTAATATTTTTTTTAATAGGGGAAACGTCTGTTGTTGTGGCATCAATTTTTGGCAACAATTTTAAACGCCAGACCCCATTGGTCGTTATCAACTTCACTAACAAGGTTATAGTGTAGGCTAACCAGATACGTTTATAGTGTCTGCACCTCCACATTTATACACTCGTCTTCGTATTCCTCAAGAGAACTACATACACCTAAAAAAAATATTCTTCTTTTGAAGTTTGATTATTGGTATAAAAATTCCATCCTCTCAAATTGAGTAGCATTTTGCTTGTTTTAAGAGGAATATACTTAATTTGACAGGAATTATTCTTCAATTACACGGAAAAAATGAATTAGCTACCACAGCTAAAAAATTTGGCTGATAATTATTTACTCACCACAGCGAAATATTAGCTACTAAGACAGCTAAAACGTTTGTTACAACAGCTAAAAGTTAGCTGTGGTTCCTAATATTTGTAGATAATTTAGCTAAAAAGGTTTAGCTGTCCCTATGACATATAACTGTTTTTAGCTGTGGGATCCACTTCTGTTAGCTTCCACAGCTAACTTTTAGCTGTCTTAGCTAATATTTAGCTGCGGTGACTAAATAATTGACTGCTAAATTTGATTAGTAGCAGCGGCTAACTCATTTTTTTCCATGTAAGTGAAATATTCTTCATTTGAGAGGAATATTCTTCATTTGAGAAGATATTGTTCATTGCAGAGGACCCTCTTAAAAATAGTATCAAGAGTAAATCCGGTAAGATTAAAAGTACTCCTCTCAAATGAAGAATATTCCTCTCAAATAAAGAATATTTCACTTAATACGCTCAAAAGAAGAATATATCTTTTTGGGTGTACATACTCGGGGTAATAGTCCTTTCTTGGGAGTGATATCATTTTCTATCGTCGCGAAAAAATGACATAATAATAATAATTGTCATTAATTTCCTCACAAAAATTTTTCTATTAGGGTTCACACGCAGGTTTATAATTTATAACTGCAAAGGACCTTTGTAACTTGTAGTATATAGTTTATTGTAAGATTGTCTATTATTTGAAAGATAATATAAATGCACAAGCTTTTCACAACAATCTATTTAATTTGTTTTAAATATTATTTTGTAATAAAAAATTAACAATATAACTATTCTATTAAATTATTAGAAATCGAAATTGCTTCTATGAAAATGTGGAAATTAAATTTTAATTCTAATATCCGCTTTTTTGGGTTAAAAACCTTTTAAAATGTTTTTAAAATTTTCACAAAAAACTGTATCTCTATCTTATTTCTTTAAATCTGTATTTAAATAATAAATGTATTTCTAATACATTTATTATTTTATATTAAAGATAATTTTTATATTTATTATATATGGCTGTTTCCATTTCAAATCATACAGGTCGAATATGTTCAAAATTCAAAATCATGTTTGACATGATTTTTATTGTTTTTTAGGGCAAATAATGTGACACGTATTTTTTTGTTTTGAGAAAAAAAATTTTTTCGCAGAGTTACGAGCATTTGAAATTTTTAGGACAAAGAGTGATTTTTGAACGAAAACGCTAACAAATTTTTTTGAAATCACTCTAGCTTTTTCAAAAAATTATATTTTTTAATTTTGTTTCTTGATTTTACTTATGTTTTTGATGCTCTTTCTTAGCAATTTTGAAAATTTAAAAAATTTTGAAAATTAACAAAATGGCGGCCATTTTTTGAAAAATCAAAAAACTCAAATTTCTCAAAACCGTAATTTTTTTTTTTTTTTTAATTTTTTTTTGTAGTTAGTAGATAACAAAAATAATGTTTTCCAATAGGTTTAATGTGCGCTAAAACACTGTGGAAGGCGCAAGAATTTTTTTTGTAAAAATTATAAAAGTCATTATTTTATATATTATTCATATAATTATTCTATTTCTGGATTTTACTTATGTTTTATGTGCTCTTTCTTAGAAATTTTGAAAAATTAAAAAATTTTGAAAATTAACAAAATGGCGGCCATTTTTTGAAAAATCAAAAAACTCAAATTTCTCAAAAACGTAATTTTTTATTTTTTTGAAATTTTTTTTGTAGGTAACTAGATTACAAAAAAAAAAATTTTTCCAATAGGTTTTATGTGCGCTAAAACACTGTGGAAGGCGCAGCAATTTTTTTTGTGAAAATTATAAAAGGCATTACTTTTGCTAAACCAGCGCCATAAATTATTCCATTTTTTTTTATTTTAGTAATGTTTGACTAATGTTTGACATGCTTTTTCTTTACAAATTAAGGAATTTCAAAAATTTTTAAAATGTCCATTTTTAAAAACTAAATATGCTTAATTTTCTCAAAAACAATATTTTTTATTTCTTTAAAATTTTTTTTCATTTACTAGATAGAAAAAGGAATTAAAAATTATATTTCTCTAAATAAAAAATAGTTGTTTAAAAAGCAAATAAAAAATATTCAAGGTGATTTTTCCAACTGAAAGATATCTTTGCATTAGCCAAAATAATGACTTTTTGTATTTTCAAAAAAAAAAAAAAAATTCTTAAGCCTTTCACAGTGTTTAGCGCACTTTAAACCTATTGGAAAAAATTTTTTTTGTTATCTAGTAACTACAAAAAAAATTTCAAAAAAATAAAAAATTACGTTTTTGAGAAATTTGAGTTTTTTGATTTTTCAAAAAATGGCCGCCATTTTGTTAATTTTCAAAATTTTTTAAATTTTCAAAATTGCTAAGAAAGAGCATCAAAAACATAAGTAAAATCAGGAAACAAAATTAAAAAATATAATTTTTTGAAAAAACTAGAGTGATTTTAAAAAAATTTGTTAGCGTTTTCGTTCAAAAATCACTCTTTGTCCTAAAAATTTCAAATGCTCGTAACTCTGCGAAAAAAATTTTTTTCTCAAAACAAAAAAATACGTGTCATATTATTTGCCCTAAAAAACAATAAAAATCATGTTAAACATGATTTTGAATTTTGAACATATTCGACCTGTATGATTTGAAATGGAACCAGCCATATCTAAAATCTAATATAATTATAAGTTATATTTTATAATACGTATTATGTACGTTTATGTTTTGGTTCATAGGTTGTCAAATCTGCCTACTCTGTTTATAACTTACTTGGAAACGTTTAACATATGGAATAAGTTTGCTGCTAGATAAGGAAGTGAAAATAATTTGTACAAATGTAATAAAGCTACATCTTTTAAGTTTTACCTAATTCTACACAAGAAGTCGTCTGTAACAAAAAATACAATGTTAATAAACAAAAAATATATATAAAATAATAATATATATGTATTGATAGTGTATTTATAATATAAGTAAATATTAGGGGAGTGGGACCCAAGTTAGACACCCTTTCGATTTATTGCTGTAGAATCCAAACCAAATAAAATATATTACAACGTTTTATACCGGATGAAATTACAATTTATAACGTAACTTATGGCCTCAGGGATAAAATTTTATTTTTAACATAAACATTTTTTAAAGCATTTTTTCTAATTGTTAAAATTTTCGATCTAAGAAAAAGTGCCCCCAAGATGGACACTTTCTTAAAAGTCTCTGAAAATTGTAGTAAATAAAAAATGAACATCGTGTAACAATTAATCTTAAACTAATTTTTAATCATTTTACGGAAATTATCAAGAAATAACATTTCTAAAAATTTCAATTTAATAGCTTAACAGTAAAAATTAATAAAATATCGAAAAATATCGATATATAATTTTCTCTAACGATAATATCACATTTTATGGTGGAAAATAACAAATTTTAATTAATTGTCTCAAAAAATTATTAAAAAAAGTGTAAAATCGAAAATATGCAAATAAATACATTGAGATTTGAGGCCTGTCCATCTTAGGGTATATGACACCATTTTTTAATCCCCAGTAAAAATATATAAACGAACACTGAATTAGTAAAATCATTTTAGGATATTATTATACAATAAATTAAGAATATTATAACGTTAAGTACTCATTCTAAATCATAAATTTAAATAACTTTACCAACTTGAGCAAAAACTGTTACAAAACTTTTTTTACACACAAAATTACGTGGTATGTGTAGAAGAAAAACTTAACTGTTTTTTTTTCTTCAAATGTGCATCAAAATCTTCGTCTATACAAACAACAATGGCCCTGGCCCTGGTCTATCTTAGGACCCACTCCCCTATCCAATCTGGGCCGGCAAACAGAAGACTGTCTCATTGTGCGAAAGGATCAGACAATTTCTGTGTCGCTGAATAATGAGCTACATATTATTTTTAAATTATTTTCGAATTTTTGTACAAAAAAAATTGTAATCTCCCCACTTGTGTCACCCTATAATTTTATTTTTAATAAATTGACATGTGTTAATTAATCTTGTCTCTTAAGAGCAAGAAACGTCAACTTTGAAATCAGGTGAGAGCAATTTTGTTCACAAACTTGATCAGCCAAGATTATTTGAAAAACCAGATGACGCATAATTATAAATACTCACTTTCTTATCTTTAATATTCTGTGTATTAAAAGTTGTTATAAAATTTACTTAAATTAGTAAAAGTAAAGCAGAATTAGAATGCTATATATATAGTTAATACATTAGACTTAATGACTAAAAAAAATCGTGCAAAAAATAGAAAAGAATTATTTCTGCATATTTTTTATATAAATATTAGTCCAGTCAACAGGTACTTTGAGACGCGGTAATAACTCGGAAGGTCGATGTTTTTCGCTTAAACCCTTTATTTTGGCATACAATTAAAGACCCTAAGTTTTCGGCAGGCGTGGCGGCCGGGAACCCGGGTAAATTTTTCAAAAAAGGTGCAAAAAATCGTGTCTTCTGAAATTGTCGGTTTTCTGTGCATTTTACGTGAGAAATATGTTACATAAAAGAAAAAGTATATAAAATTTTGAGTTTTTTAAAAAAAAGATGAACTTAATTGGACAAATAGTTCCCGAGTTATGCCTTTTCAAAGTTTACTAATTTTTCATTATTTTTGCCCGAAAAAACCTTGTTTTCAAAAAATAACGCCGAACTTTTTTTTACTTAATCGGATAAAAAAATAATGTACATAAAAGTTGTAGTAGACTATATTAGCTTTAAATTCCCGTTTAGAAAATTAAATTCGGCCCACTAGTTACCGAGCTATGACTTCCTAAAGTACACCAGTTTTCACGTTTTTTCACATAGTTGCAAATTTTTAGTTCGGATCCATTGCTTTTGTATTTTATTATTGTTAAGTACATAATACAAGTTTGTTTCTATACATTTTTGCATTATTTGAATAATTCAAAATGTCGGATATAATATGGCGGACGATATTTAAAAAATTGTTAATTTTCAAGGTGCATCCAATATGGCAGACAATATTTTTAAAAAATTTGTTGATTTTCATAAGATATTGAATCTATGGGCTTCTAGGGTCGCTGATTACGAATCCATAGTTACATTTTAAAAATTCAAAATGGTGGATTCAATATGGCGGACCATATTTCTTAAAAATTGGTTTATTTTCGTAAAACTTGTTATCTAGGAGATTTTGGGGTCGTTGATTACGAATTTGCAATTAGATTTTAAAAATTCAATATGGCGGATCCAATATGGCGGGCGATATTTTTAAACCTTCGTTCATTTTGTGAGACTTGGTATCTAGGAGTTTTTGGGGTCACTGATTACGAATTCGCAGTCAGATTTTACAAATTCTAAATTGCTGTTTCAACATTGCAGACGATATTTTTTTTGGTGAAGCTCTGTATCGGTTTATTTGTCACTGCGGTTACAAATTGCAGTCAAATTTTCAAAAATTTTAAATAATCCGAATTTAAAAAAATGGATTTGTTTCTAAAAAATGGTGTTTTTTTTAAAAAATATATATATTTTCTTTTTTTTTAGAAACACTATTTAAAAGCTGAAAATCTAAAATTTTGAAAATTTATAACTCGAAAATTTGGCCTCTTATAAAAAAATAAAAAAATACGTATCTAATATTTTTTTTATAAGGAACAAGTAAAAATAGATTTAATCGATTTTAAAAAGTGAACTGTAAATTTGACATGGAATCGCCCATATGCTTTTCGTTTTTTTGAAGCTTTTTTATTTATCTTTAAGTCGTGCTAGTGCATAATTAAAAAATGCGAATTACTTTTGTGTAATTTAAACTTGTTTTTTGAAATCTAAGGAAATATATTGAGGGGTGAGGTGGAAAGTAACACGTTACTTTCCTCCTCATCTAATATCTAATGCTTTATTTTTATAAACCTCCTCCTTTTTTGTAACTATTTGATTTTATATGTTTATTTTATATTTTAAAGATTAAATATTGGACTTTTGATTTGAATTTTTAAGAAACGATGCTTTTTTAATGTCATTCCTATTCAACGAATACTAAAAAGATAAAAAAAACTTGATTTGAAAAAAGTGCAAAAATATCTGCCAATTATGTACAAAATGTAGTTAATATCACTTTGTCTTTTTATATGTTCATAATAAAAATAATTTAAACTATTAACAGTTTTATATTTAAAATGCTAGCCTTAATTTTAAAGTGTTACTTTCCTCCTTCGTGCTGTTACTTTCCACCTCAGGGGTGAGGAGGAAAGTAACAAATAAAAAGCTGATTAAAAAGTCCTGCAGTGAACTATCAAATTATTATTAATGTTTAATTCCAATTTTATTTAATAGGTGAAAGTCCAAGCTTTCGATTAATGTGTTCATAGAACTTATCCGACAAATAGTTTTAATGCTAGCATCAAAAAACTGATTTTTCTTACTTTCCTCCTCGGTCTCCCCTATAATAACAAGACTGAATTAAAACTTTTTCTTTCTTATTTATAAGGGACCATCCATAAATTACGTAACACGTTTTGGGGGAGGAGGGGGGTCTTAGAAAATGTTACTACGTGTTACGTGGGGGAGGGAGGGGTCCTTCGACATTGTTACGTAATATTATATACTAATGGAATTTTCTTTCAATTATATATTTCTTTTTAAATTTTGGCTCATTTTGTAATAGTAAAAGACAAAGAAAATGATAATTAAAATAATTACTATATTTGCTAAGTTAAATTATTCTAAATTTTTTTTTCTTTTTTTAAATCGAACAATATTTAGGGGTAGCTCAAAGCCTTTGAAATTTCCCATTGATTTTACACTGGGAAAACGTACTTTTTCCTCAAATTCGCTATAAAATCATCAAAAACCACTCAAAACAGCAATTCACCAAATTACCTCTTGAAAAATCCTTCAGAAAAAATATTCCATAATTAACTTAACAATTTGTTCATATTAACTATTTTTTATAGTGTTATGAACAACCCCTCTTAATGAAAAAATGACATTTTTTTAAATTCTAATTAATAGTTTGTTTCAGATTTTTCAACAAAATTGTTACATACCGACAAGCTATAAATGTTTAAAGATATTTTTACGCATTGTTGATTTGTTTAAACAATTTATTGTTGTTAATTTATAACTATTATCTAAATAAACCTATCGAGTTGTAGTTTCAACTTATTAATTTTTTTATATTTAATACCATAATATATTCAGCAAAATTAACTACAACTCTCACTTGTAATTGTTTAAACAAATTATTGTTATTAGTTATTAATTCATTACACATACACTCAGAAAGTCGCAAAAAAAAAAAATATTGACTATGAATTATTATTTAATAATTGCTTAAACGCATAATTTATTTATTTTTTTAACGTTTCTTAGAATTAATAAAATTAGAAAAACACTTCATAGTTGTAGATAAATTCTAAAAAAAAGTTAAGAAATAACAACAATTATTAAATAATAATTTAAAATCAATATTTTTTTATTTTTCTAACCACAGCCTATTAATTTGTAAAATTAAAGAAAATGTATGACTTTATAGGTGTATTTTTTAAGAAATTATAATTAATAACAATAATTTGTTTAAACAATTACAAATGGGAGTTCTGGGTAATTTTGCTGAATATCTTATGGTTTTAAATATAAAAATTTAGTAATAAATTAAAAAATAACACAACCTGCTAGGTTTATTTGGATAATAGTTATGAATTAACAATAATTAATTGTTTAAACAAATTAAAAATACGTAAAAATATTTATAAACATTTATAACTTTTGATTCTTATGACAACCACATATTAATAAAATTACTAAAATTATTATTCTATTAATTATTGAAATAAATTATTGTTGTTATTTATTAACATTAATAACAAAAAAAAAATTGTCATATTTGAGCAAAAGTTAATAAGTAACAACAATAATTTGTTTAAATAAATTATGCAACATATTAAAACATCAACAATAATATATATTTTGATAATAATATCAATTATTGAAGAAAGAACCCTTAAAAATAATAATAAATATTTTTTAAACAAATTCTAGGTTTTTTTTTGCATTTATAGGGGTTTTTACTGACGCATCAAAAATAGTTAATATAATTTATTTAATAAATATATGATAGATTTTCATTGTTTGGATATTCATGAAGAAAAATATTGTTTACAAAAGGAAAAAGTCAATTTTTCACTATTTTATACCATATTTACAAAAAAGTGAATTATTCTTATGGGAATTTAATGTTAATTTTCAAGGGCTTTGCTGCCCGTGTTAATATTAAATAAAAAAAAAAATTAAAAAAACGTATTTCGTACTTTTCGCCAAAGAACAAAATTGGGGGTAAGGTTTATGAAAATCAGATTTTTTTATTTTTTGGGCCACCCTAATAAATATAATATATACTTTTTTTATTTCCTTATAAAAAAATTAATATTTAAAGTGAACATTTCTATTCTTACTTTGTTATCATTACGCCAAATCGGTACTTCTAATAGTAAAACTAGGCAAATATTGTTTTATAGAACATTCATTGAAAATATTTTTAATATTACGTAACACACACCTATAGTATTAGTAGTTTTCTACTATGAATTAGTCAAATGCATGGCTCATTTTTCTCTAATTCATATAGTAGAAAACTTCTCATTCTTAGTAGAAATCTACTAATTCTTAGTAGAAAATTACTAATTAAAATAGTGAAACTTTGCTTTTAAAAAAAGTAGATTTTTTTACTAATTTAATTAGTAGTTTTCTACTACAAAATTAGTAATTTTCTACTAAGAATTAGTAAAATTCTTACTATTTTAATAGTAGCTCACTTTTCGCTAATTCATTAGTCGAAGACCACTAATTCAGATATAGTAGCTCGTATATGGTTGCTGCGAGTATCGAAATTTCCTCGTCATGACGATAAGGTTGCAACTGTGTCATTCACATAAAATTAAGAAATCATATAACGTATTTGTCCATCAATTTTGTGCGTGGCTACGTACAAATACATTCATGTTAATACTTTTTTGGTTTTCATAACTTACTTGGAAACGCTTAACGAGTGGAAGATAATTGAATTTTGATATTTAGAAGATTAGAACAATTTATACAAATGTGATAAAGCCTACATCTTTTATAATATACATGTATATTACGTAACCAAAAATAAAACATGAGTCAATAATAGAAGTATCTTTAAGAAATAATAAACTCTATTTTATTGAATAGTTTATTGGTTTACCATGTACAATTTAAATTAATTACAATGTAGGTAACAGCCAACGAAATCATTATTTTATCAATATGAGATTTTTGTAGACTCGATTTTGACTAATTCAACAGAAACTCTGTGTTTAAAAAAGATTCAATTCAAATATTGGTACTTGTAGCAGCTCAATTCAAATAAAAAAGTAAATTCACCAATTACCATTCTTTATTCAAAACAAAATTTCAACAAAAAATTTCAAATTTTTTGATTCTCTATTTGAAAATGGCACGGAAGTGGCGGTAAACCTTGTAAAAGAGAAACTAAATTTGTGGTTTAGTTTGGTTTTTGGCCTTTTGCTTCTTTCGGTCAAAGAGCCATAACTTGAAGCTAAATTTGTAAAACTATTTAAATTGATGGCTTTACTTTCCCACTTAAAATAAATCAGTATTAATGCACTAGGTATTTCAAACACAGTCTTTTGGTTCATACTTTCTTTAATTGTTACTCCAACAATGTTTCAATAAAATAATTATTTTGTTTCAAAAATTAAAGGAAAGAAATGGAAAACATTTCTTGAGATTCTTTTTAATCTATTCATAATAAACATTAGGGATACAGTTTCTAACTGCGCGGGATTCATTGTTAACTTTTTACTATTTAACATTAGTTTGATTTGTACAAACTTTACAAAACTTACATTATGTATGTTAAAAATGAGCTTATAAACAGTTTTGATATTGTCTTGTTCAATGCGAATCTGCGGAAGAGGAATTTGATAAAAATTCCTATAAAATCTCAATGCGAAAAACGCAAATCACTCTTATCCTGCAAAATGCAGTTTTTAAAATATAATCTGTTATTTTTAGTAAATGCGTTTATTGGCAGTCCAGTTGAAATTATATTATCTCGAGATCTATATAAAAAGGGATTCTCTTCTTTAAAATTGCTTATTAATTAAAAAAAAAATACAGTTACAAGAAGAAATATCTTCTTGCTTAAAGTAAGCGTAAATTTGGTTTTGCATTATTTGTTAAAAATACTGTGTTTACAAAGGTACACAAAATCAGATCTTAAAAATTCAGTCGAGAAGAAATCGACATTTCTCTATTTTTTTCTAGACAAGTTAGTCAGACTTTTTCTTTTGAATCTAGCTTTTCATGTATGGATAATCATACTCCTTTAAAGGTACAAAAGTTTCTTTGATGGACTGAGGACTCGCCCACCTTAGAACGTAATGTGGTCCGCCAGCTTTATCATTTGTACCTGACATTCTGCTGCCTCCGAATGGCTGCTGTCCTACAACTGAACCAGTTGATTTATCATTTATGTAAAAATTACCAGCAGTGTATTTTAGTTCATCGAGAGCTTCTTTCGCCCAGGATCTGAAAAATTAAAATTAATTTTTTATTATGAATAATTCATTTTTAACATTTTAATGTCTAATAAAGAAATCAATTTAATGTTGAAAAAATCTTACTCGTCTTGCGAGAAAATTGCTCCAGTGAGAGCGTAAGGCGTGGAAGATTCAACCAGCTTCAATGTATCATCGAGTTTTGAGTCTTTGTAGACATAAATTGTAATAACAGGTCCGAAAATTTCTTCAGTCATTATTTTATCTGTAGGATTTTTTGTCACAACTATCGTTGGTTCAATGAAATATCCACACCTACATTAATTTCATAGAATTAGTTATGACAAGATGGAATAAAAAATATATTTAAAATAATTTCGAATAAAAAGTTTAAATTGATGTATTTGAATAAAATAATTTTTTTTTGATTCTCTGTTATAAGCATCATTAGTTAAGAATAAAAAAACTTACGAATCATCAAAACCGCCTCCAGCGATAATTTCTAGATCCGACGACTGTTTTGCGTGTTTAATGTAGCCTGTAATTCTGTCGAACGCTCTTTTATCAATAACAGCGCCCATGAAATTTGAGAAATCACGAACATCACCAACTTTCAGTTTGTCTCGAATACTTACAAGTCCTTCTTTGACCTGCAAAAATGTAACATTAATAATTTGAAGATAATAATGTGGAAAACTGAATTCATCGCTCTGATATGGGTGTTTTGAACAAAAAAAAAGAATGTCCGGTCCTAAAGACGTTTTTGGAACGTCTTTATAAAAATTAGAATAATTAAAATTGGGTGAAATAATTAAAAAATGATAAAAATAATTGAAAATTGAAGATACATAATTATTGCAATTTTAGAAAACTAATTGAAAAAATACTGGGAACATTTTAAATTGAAGAAAATAATTGAGATAATAAATGAAAATTTAGAAAATTAATTAAAAAATAATTAATACATATATCTAATTAAAAGGTGGAGAAAATTATTGCAAAAAGTTAAGATACAATGAAAATTGAAAAAAATAATTGAAAAATGAGATAAATAATTAAAAAGTGAAGAAAATTATTAAAATTGGTTAATTGAAGAATAATGAAAATAATACAAAGTCTGAGAAAATATTTGCAAAGTAGGTACCTAATACAAATAATTAAAAATTGAAGGAAATAATTTTAATTTGTGAACAATAATTGAAAAATTACAACCTCTATTCGTAAAAAAAAATAATTGCAGAATGATAAAAGTAATTGTAAATTGAAAAATAACTAAAACTTGAGATAAATTTATAATAAAAAAATTAAAAAATTAATTAAAAAGTAATTGAAAAGTTCGAAGAAATTAAAATTGTTATAAGTTAGGTCAGAATTCCTCAAGTAGCCCCCTAATTTTTGTTGAGTCTAGGGATTTTTTTTTCATTTATAAAAATGTTTTTATAGTCCATGATAATACAAGAAAAACCTAGAAAGAGTTTTTTAAAATTTGAATATTTTCCAAAGTTCTAAACGATCAAAGTTTTTTGCATTGTTTCAGAAAATAGTTATTTTTTGCGTTTGACTGTACCGATTTTGATAAATTTTGGAAGAGAGACTAATGAGGAATCGTACTTGAGATGAACGGTCAAAGTTTAAATAAATAAACAATGGAATTTATTTAACCCCTTAACTGTGCTGCTGAAATATCATAAAGTGGGCTCAAACTGTGCAGCCACTTCCAATTATTCAATTTTTATAAAACTTGGTACTTGGGGGTTTTTCAGGTCGCTGAGTACGAATTTGAAGTCAAATTTCCAAAATTCAAAATGGCAGATCCAATATGGTCGCCAAAATTTTTGAAAATCTTAAGATGTTAATAAAATTTTGAGACACTTGTTACTAAGGGGTTTTCGGGGTCGCTGAATACGAATCTGATATCAAAGCTTAAAAATTAAAAATAACGGATCCAATATGGCTGTCAAAAATTTAAAAAATTTTAAAAGGTTGGAATTTAAATTTTTTCAAAATTTCTGGCAGACATATTGGATCCGACATTTTGAATGATATCAGATTCGTACTCAGCGACTCGAAAAAATCCTTAATACTAAGTTTTGCAAAACTTCGTTGACATTTTAAGATATTCGATTCAAAATTTGTTGACGGCCATATAATATTCAAAGTTTGAAAAACTCTTTATAGGTTTTTCTTGTATCATCATTCATCATGGACTATAAAACCATATATGAATGAAAAAAATCTCTAGACTCAACAAAAATTATGGGGCCACTTCAGAAATTCTGGCACAGTTAGAAACTTTTGACAAAATTTTAAGTAGGTGGTAAATGATTTAAAATTTAAAAGAAAAAAATACCTACTAACAAACTTGAGGTGTGGACTTGAGGTGTTCTAAATCTTGTTTTATTTTATTAAAAAGAGAAAAAATCCACCAAATAAAATTTGTTTTCAATCAAATAGAAAACTTTTATACGCGTTTCAAATCTTGGGTAATAAACTACCCCAGTTATTCGTTAGAGGATGAGAAAATTCAGTTATCCTTTCTAGGATTAATATATAAATTAAGAATCAGTATTGAAAGCTAATACCTTGCTCCAAAGTGACTCCGGAACATACATTCGACTACAAGCAGAACATTTCTGTCCATTATACTCGAAAGCACTTCGAATAGTTCCCAAGACAACGGACTGAACGTCTGCACTAGGATGAACGAAATGATAATTTTTGCCTCCGCACTCGCCAATCAGTTTCGGATAATTCCTGTAAGTGTTGATATTTTGTCCAACTTGGCCCCAGAGTCGATTAAAGGTCGGCACCGATCCTGTAAAGTTGATTCCTGAGAGGAAGGGTGAGGATGTTATTGTATCTCCGAAATCTGGTCCCATAGCTGGCACGAAATTGACGACACCTGGTGGAACCCCTGCTTCTCTGCAGATTTTAAAGATTATCCAATTGGAAAGCACAGCCGTGTCGGATGGTTTCCACAAAACAGCATTACCCTGAACAAAATCAATGATTTTAAAAAATTCACTCTCTTTAATGAAAAAATATGAGGGTCAAGTGCGCAACGTTGATAATCAACGAAAAAAAAAAAATTTTTTTTCGAACTTCGCTTTTTGGTCTAAAAGATAAGCATTATACACCAAATTGACATACCATTCATCAATATTACACAAAACAACCCTTATTTTAAACAATTAGACCCAAGACGATCCCTTCCCTACAAAATTTTTCTTACACACTAACTGAATAATTATTAATAAATTAAATTTTAGTTAGACGGAAAATTTTATTCCTGAATTTTGATGGTGGCCATCCCAAATGCCCACCTACCAAGTTTCATCAAAATCAAAGGAGGATAAGTTTGTCAAATTCACCCCCAAATGTCAAAATTGTTAATAATAAATTATTAATAAATTAAATTTTACTTCGAGGTCGTTTCCATTTCAATTCAGACAGGCTATGGATGTTAAAGTCAGGGAATCAGTTCTCATTGAAATATATTGTTTTTCAGATAATTTTAGACGACACGTATTTTCCCGATTTGGTAAAAAAATTTTTTTAACGAAGTTATGCGGATTTTAATTTTTTAAGTTGAAAAGTGAGATTACAAGAAAATAACATTAAAATTTTTTTAAATTATTATATCTCTTTTGCTATTGTATATATTAAAATAATCCTTTCTGTGTTTAATTGAGGCTATCATGTTCTTTTAAATTCCATAAGAGAATTTAAAATACTTTCATATTTAACAAAATGGTGGCGTTTTTTCGAAAAAAATAAAAATCAGATTTTCTCAAAAACCCCACGGTTTTTTTTTCTCTCAATTTTTTTACTACTTTCTGGGAGTATAATGATTATTTTCTATAAGAATTTATTGGAGTCCCGCTTCCTGGGGAAGAATAAAAACAATTTCTTTTAATGAAAAAAGAATTCAAAGTTTTTTTAAACCCTTTACTAGATACAACAAAAGTTCAAATAGAAAAAATGTTGATATTAAAAAGTAGAGTAAAAAAGTTTTATGGCTTTTACCTCTAACTTGTGAATCTTTCGAATTATTAGTTATAACACGAATTAAATTCATAAATTTTGCATTTTGGCAAGTATAATTTATACTTACAAAAATTCAAAACATTTTCTCTCCATTTTTTTACTACTTTCTAGTTTTTATGGTAAAATAATTTAAAAGATTTGCCAGATAGAGATAAAAGTCATCAAACTTTTTTACTCTACTTTTTAATAGGAACATTTTTTCTATTTGAACTTTTGTTGTATCTAGTAGAGGGTTTAAAAAAACTTTGATTTTTTTTTTCTTAAAAAGAAATTTTTTTTTATTCTTCCCCAGGAAGCGGGACTCTAATAAATTCTTATAGAAAATAATCATTTTACTCCCAGAAAGTAGTAAAAAAATTGAGAGAAAAAAAAACGGTGGGGTTTTTGAGAAAATCTGATTTTTATTTTTTTCGAAAAAACGCCACCATTTTGTTAAATATGAAAATATTTTAAATTCTCTTATGGAATTTAAAAGAACATTAAAGCCTCATTTAGACACGGAAAGGATCATTTTAATATATACAATAGCAAAAAAGATATAATAATTTTAAAAATTTTTAATGTTATTTTCTTGTAATCTCACTTTTCAACTTAAAAAATTGAAATCCGCATAACTTCGTTAAAAAATTTTTTTTACTAAATCGGGAAAATACGTGTCGTCTAGAATTATCTGAAAAACAATATATTTCAATGAGAACTGATTCCCTGACTTTAACATCCATAGTCTGTCTGAATTGAAATGGAAACGACCTCGACGGAAAATTTTATTCTTGAATATTGATGGTGACCATCCCAAATGTTCACCTACCAAGTTTCATCAAAATCGAAGGGGGTAAATTTGTCAAATTCACCCTTAAATGTCAAAATTGTTAATAATAAATTATTAATAAATTAAATTTTACTTAGACGGAAAATGTTATTTTTGAATTTGACAAACTTACCTCCCTTCGATTTTGATGAAAATTGGTAGGTGGCCATTTGGGATGGCCACAATCAATATTCAAAAATAAAATTTTCCGTCTAACAAAAATTTAACTCATCAATAATTTATTATTAACAATTTTGACTTTTGGGGGTGAATTTGACAAACTTACTCCCCTTCGATTTTGATGAAACTTGGTAGGTGGGCATTTGGGATGGCCACTATCAAAATTCAAGTATAAAATTTTCCGTCTAACTAAAATTTTATTTATTAATAATTTATTATTAACAATTTTGACATTTGGGGGTGAATTTGACAAACTTACCCTCCTTCGATTTTGATGAAACTAGGTAGGTGGGCTTTTGGGATGGCCACCATCAAAATTCAAGAATAAAATTTGCCGTCTAACTAAAATTTAATTTGTTAATAATTATTCAGTTAGTGTGTAAGAAAAATTTTGTAGGGAAGGGATCGTCTTGGGTCTAATTGTTTAAAATAAGGGTTGCTTTGTGTAATATTGATGAATGGTATGTCAATTTGGTGTATAATGCTTATTTTTTAAACCAAAAAGCGAAGATCGAATTTTTTTTTTTTTCTTTGATTATTAACGTTGCGCACTTGACCCTCATAAAAAAATCAAGGAACTTGGTCAAAACTTGAGTTTCTTTCAAACAAGAAGCATGTTTAACGAAATAATGGAGAGGTCTAAAATGTAGAAATTAGCTGTGTGTAAATGGAACATTTTTTATGTTTTGGGTAATGACCAATTGAAATTAATGCGAACCATGAGAGCCGGTGTGTAGCTAAGGTTACCACCAATGGCAGTAAAATTGAAAGGAGACACAGCGGCGACGAAACCATCCATGCCACGGTACCTCATCGAGTTTAGAGTCTGTTTTGGATTCTCGGAGATGGGTTTGTACTTGAGTGCTTCCTGGAGGAACCAGCTGTGAATTTTAAAGAAGTCAATCAGCTCAGCAGCGCTGTCAATCTCCGCTTGAATTACTGTTTTGCCCTGTCCCAACATAGTTGCTGCGTTTAGTTGCTGACGATACTTTCCTGCCATCAAATCCGCCGCTCGGAGCCAAATGTCTATTCGATTCTTAATCGGAACTCTATCCCATTCCCGTTGAAATTTTACGGCGACGTCGATGGCTTTTTTTATCTGATCCCGTGATGCATGATAGTATTTTGCTATTTTATGCTGATGATCGTGCGGCTGAAACATTCATTTAATTTATTAAGTTTTCTTCAGTGAGGATGGCTACACTCCCTACCGGATACGGATACGGAAATTTCGAAAGAGCACCTTATGATTTTTGCTCTTTCCTTATGTTGGCGTCTGCGCAGAAGTTAGTTGTCATGGAAACGAACTTTTGCGCAGACGCAGTAACATAAGGAAAGAGCGAATCATAAGGTAGATGGTGTAATCAGCTTCAATGTTAAATTAAACTGTTACTCCGTTTTCTCTCTTTCCCTTGAATTGTAAAATGTGCTTTTAAAATTCAAATAAAAAATTTACCATAACTTGATAAGCGCAGTTATCAGACTTGAATTCTTTGCCTCCAATGACTAAAGGAATTTCTTCACATTCTTTGCTCATTTGATCAAGAGTTTTTTCTAATTCGGCTCGTTCCTTGCTGCCTTTTTCGTATGTTAGAATTGGTTCGTTTTTTAATGGAAAATCCCTTGTACCGGTCGATGGAACCACTGACCCTATCCATCGTGCTCCTCTGTAAAAAAATTGTTCAATAATTTGATTTGAAAACTAATTATACGCAGAAATAATTAAAATGATCCAAATAGTAACTTTAATCGTAGATTAAGCAAAATACCCGAGAAGTACCCAGTCACCTAAATTATTATCTTGTTATAAATATTGCTTCCTTATAGAGGAAGTATTTTTAGTTTCTGATAAGGACATGTCTTATTAGGGACTTTGATAAAAACTATGTCGTATACCTATATATACTAATTATTATCACTGATATTGATGAGATAGTAATTTACAAGGTTTGTGGAAGATTCAAATTATCATCGAGTAAACTTGACTTTTCAAGAGTAAACTTGAGATAAGATCTACAAACATCTGTGAGAAAACTTTTGAAGAAAGCAGTAAGAAGCATAATCCTAATTAAATAAAATATACGAAGGGTCAATATTTCTTAAATGCTTTATTTAGGTACGACAGAAAATTTTTTTTTCGAACCAAATTAATGATTTATATTTATACAGTTATATATACAGCAGTTTATTATTAATAAATATAATTAAAAAGTAATTATGTTAGATGATTAAAAATGAATTTTTATACATTTTTTGTCAACGAAAACTTTCTTAAAAGATGTTTAGCAAATATGATGCATCAGTGAAATTCAAGTTATTTACGACTCGCAAATCTGAACAGAACTCATGATTCATACAAAGTCAAACATTAAGAAATATTACGTAACGCTATATATCTTTGCACTGACCTACGATAAATGTTATCACTGAGAGAAAAAGTGAATGACAAATTAGTGCAATTAACAAGTTCGATGTCATTTAATGATTGATAGCAAATTCAATTTTATTATTAGGGATGTAAATATTTCTAAGAAAAAAACTTTCAAAAACTGTGAAAAAATGTGTAAAATGCTAAAAATACAGTTTAAAAAAATTGTTTGTTTTAAAAGTTTCTCTTTGGAATTTATACCTATTTTCTTAAATATTGAGCTTCATAGGTTTCCATTTATTTTTACTCAAGTATTTTTTTACATTCCATTCCTTAAAAAATTTCTCTTCATTTTTTTTTATTTTCTACTTACAGTTAACAAAAAAAATAATTGAAATAAAATTTAGATAAAAAAATAAGGTTTACCAAAAGCCTGTTAAGAACAAAATATCCTAATCGTATTTCAATTAAAAGGCTGAAATCAAGTAGGAATTTTTGATACCTATATTGATAATTTATTATTAAGAATTTTTATTTATTACAGATAGTTTTTATCTATGTAAGTTTATTTATCTGATCTAGCTAATTTTTATTTATCTTAAATAAAAAAAAAAAGATTTTTAATCAACATCAACTTACACCATTTTAATCACACATATATTTTTTATTGGTGTAATATTATTTATCTGACATAATTTTTATTTATCCCAATTTTTAACAAAAACTATTTTTTTCAATAAAAATAAATTTTTAGAATAAACGTATAATAGGAGGTCTTTTTTCAAAAAAAGGGGGACATCTGCTACCCTACGATCTTTTCCATATTCAATTAAACAGATTTATTATTTTACTAAATATTTATTTAACATATTTTAAATAATTTACTGATTTAGTAGAAATTGTAGAGTATTTGTCAAATATAATTTTTTATTGATGGAATATGGATAAAATAAAAAAGGAAAAAGCAGTTGTAAACAGAAAAAATAACAATAAAATTTTCAACCTTGACCGATATTGCTCCCATATGTCATATACGGCTCATACACAAAATGTAACCTTAAATGAAAAAATCGAAACATAACCTAAGTCATAAAAGTGTAGATCATATAAATACGTATTTTTATATATACATATATTTAGGTAAGCAATCTAAAAATAACAGTAAAGATTTCTTTTCATCTCGTTGAACCTTGACTAATTTTTTGGGAACAGCTGATCGAGTGGAAAATTTCCACGAATTCCAGCGTTGCCATTTTTCACAGACATTCTTATTCTCAAAATATTTAAATTTTGAAAGCCAAAAAAAATATAATTTTTCATAATTTTACTTCGTTACAAATTCCTTTAAATAAAAATTAATTTGTTTCCAAAAACTGAATTATATTTACTTAGTTTTTGATAAAAATGTCGAACAACTGACGTTTTGGTAACAATCAAGTAGCAGAACACAAAGATCAGGTGATGACAATTTGACAATGGAATCATAAAAATTTAAGATTTATAATTGTTAGCTACTTATTAAATTAAAATCTTTATTTATAAAGTTAATTGCATATTAATTTTAGGTTATTATATAAAATTTACTTTCGGAAAATTGAAAGCCGGTTTTATGAAAATAGTTTTTTAAATAAATATTTTATACTTACTTTTGGGAGTTTACAAGTAAAGATTGTCGACAAAAATTCAACATAATTTTTTACAATTTTTCAAAAGTTCACTCTAAAGAAAATAAAAATAATTTAATAGATGATGTTCATAGAACTAAATATATAATTAAGGTAATATCCACTGAATTGCACTGTGAGTGAATGGGCCACCAATGGCCGGCACTATACTATACCAATACTATACTATTCGTACAATGTGTTGGTATATATTATAAAGCGACCTTGACGTATACGTATTATATGTTATACATTCAATACATTCTAAATCTGTATCCTGTCCTATAGATGGCGCATCGATAGATATATAGCCGTCCTTATCTCGCCTTATTATAACATCTGTACGACTACACGTATGTATCTCTCTTTTTTGGTATTTGAATACTGTTTTAATTTGTTTTCTTATGGTTTATAATTCTTTTCGATATTTTAAATAATTAATAGAATGTTATTTCTTGATTACATGTTATATATTGTAAAAAAAAATTAGTAAAAAATTATATAAAAATTTGTTATAAAAATTAATTTTTATTTATTTATTACGAGTATACCTAATTGAAAAGTATTAAATTTTTTAAATATTTTTTAATATCTTCTTTGTCTAATATATTTGTATCCGGCGATAGCATCTACTTTTATTCGAAAATCAATCCTTATTAATACACGTTTCTAAATATTTTTCAATCCAAATGAAAGCATTTATAATAAAAAAAATTAATATTTTGTAATATCCACAGTTAAGATTAATTGAATCCAAATGAATCCCTTTATAACGAAAATAAAAGAAAAGTGAAACGAATATTTTTGAATATCCCGCATATGTACCAATTTTTTCCGAGCATAATTTTGGGTTTAATAGAAACTTGTTATATTATCAAATATTAAAAGAAAAAATTTCTGTTTCATTTTTTTTTCAAATTAAGTTTTTTTAAATCCATAGGAGAGATTATGGAGAATCATTAAAAGAGCGAGGACAAAAATCGACGACGGAAAATAATAAAAATTGTGGAATAACGATTATCAAAATTTTTAATTTTTTCAAAAATAAATAATTTAAACCAGTCAAAATTTTAATGTTTGATAGTATATTCAACAATTTTATGTCCTAAATTGTCCTAGAAAAAAGTGGCTTCTCTATATATTAAGAAACGTATAAGTATTGATTTTTTGATAATCGAATGGATTGGAGAAAAAAGTATTCAAAAAGATTAAATAATTATCCTTTTTCTTCGAAAATCATAAAATTTCAATCCTTTTCAATTCTCTCCTTCTTACTGGAAAATCATTTTAATGTAAAATACATTTTTGCCGCAATATATAATTTATTAATGTAATATTAGTTAATAATTAAAATATACTATAGTAATGATTAAAAGCGCAAAATGATAAATTCTAAAATATTTTCTAAATTAAAGATTTAATATCTTTTTTGTAATATTTTTTTTCCATTGATACTTCATTTTGTTTAATATTATACATTATTGTACTCAACTAAAGATATATAATTTTCTCTTGGTAAATAATGGGTAAATAGTATAATCTTATTTGCGTCCGGTTTCAGAAGTATATACCTAACTGCATTTGTCAGGTGATGAGTAAAGATTAATATTTACGTAAGCGATAAGATTTCTCGTGTCTTTTGGATTTCAAACACGTGCAATATTCTTCTCACAATGCAGAATTGTATGAAAACCACTACTAATAAAACCCAAAGAATCATGATTAAAATGATGATAATAATAGAGAAAGAGATAAATAATAGTAGGTAAATAAAATAAAACACATCAAGTTTGCTTTTTCTATAACGAAATTTATTTAAACTAAAGAGAGCTACCAGAGGTAATATCGTTCTCTGAAAATGCCACAATGGCGAGATTCTGTAATAAATACAACATTAGACTTGAATATTACAAGATCTCAATATAAAGATCTTTTATAATATATCGCTACGCGTTATTGCTAATTGAATAAAAATATGAAACAATAAATTAGAATATAAAATTTTCAATAACGGCTATGAACATCTAACACACGATTCTATATAAATTCTATCTGCTGTTATAGGATTCAAGCAGTTTTATACGAACAAAGCTAAACAAACTCGAGCAGGAAAGTTCGCACCATTGCATTGAAAAAAATAATTTCTTTTAAAATATATCTTGCCAGTCTTTCTGGGATGAAATTAACGAGTTGTTGATTTCCTGTTTTGGGGATAATATTTCCTGAAAAATAATACTCTCGCTGACTTGTTATTTTCTTCAAGTTTGATAGCTTTGTCTACGTTGACTTGTTATAATTAGAAATCTCATGATCATTCTCATTTTCTTTCGCTCATCATGATCATTCGCACCTATAATGTAGGGACTTGGACCAATTTAATTGTCACTGTCCGCGTAATCGTCGCTATCACAGCTATCGCAATAAGCGGCCTTTGGTTGATGACTTTCCAAATCATCCGATTCACTCGGGCATTTTGGAGCTCCTGAATTTCCATCTTCAGAAGAGTTTAATTCGGAATTTAGATCCTCATTGGATACGTATTCATCATCCATTATAGCCTCCTGAAGCCTAAAATAACACAATTATCCATTCATTAACAAATAAAGCAATGTTGCTTAGAAATCAATTTCAAATCCAAAATTTATTTTCAATTTTAACAATTTTTAATTTGGGAATAAATAAAAAATTCAAATTTAAAAAACTTGTATATAAAACTTACTACAATTTCAGTTTCATGTACATAATACTTATATATAAAGTTCAGAATTGCGTGCTCAAAAAAGGTTCTTCTATATAGCTTAATACTTTCTTCCAATTATTAATCCTTTAAAATTTAATATCGAAACTCTAATCTTGTTAATAAAGCTACTAAAAACAGAAAAACTTGTTATTTATAATTCAACTCGTAAAGAAAAACATAATTGAATTCTTTTTAAAAGTACATAAATTTATGAAAATTCAAATTATTATGAAAATCTTTACTTATGTGTGACAATCCATAGTAAAAAAAATAGAAATAAATTTTTCTGAGGTAGTATACCTACCATAACCCCGTGATTGTTTATCAAGAAGCCAATAAAAGGAAAACAAAAAATATTTTTTAAATGAAATTTAAAAAAATGAAACAATATAAAATTACTTTCTCACATTCGAAAAAAACTTACATCTGTTCTGTTTGATCGTTTCCGTTTTCTTCTGCAACCAACAATTCGTACTCTTCAGCTGCAAATCGATCCCAATCCGAAAGCTGCAAAAATGATGATGATTATTATTATTATCATTATTTTAAACTGTAGTAAAAAGATTTATTACAATTTTTATATACATTTTATGGGGAGAATACCCCAAAAAACGACAACTCTTTAATTTGCAATTTCGAATTATTATTACCTCGTGGCCATCAGCATCGTGTTCCCGGGCAGAAGCGAATGGATCCCTCTGCTCATGATCCAAATACTTTTCAAGATTAAAGAAAGTATCAAAGAAAATAGTCGTCATTTTACATTTCTTTAAATCGGATAGAGAAATTTTATCAACTATTTTAGGGTGGATCATGTCCAGCATTTGACAAAGGCAATCTTCAAAAGGTAAAGTTTCGATACCAATAGCTTCCATTCGTAGTAGCTGTTCTTCATAAAAGTACTCCAGTTCGTACATTGATAAATAACCGTCACCATCCAGATCCATGCATCTTTATGAAAAATAAATCACAAGAAAATCATTAAAATTGCGAAATGTAACTACAAGGGACAATTTTAAAACACAATTAAACAGATATGACTAAAAGGGAATATTTTAAAAATCATTAAAACATTGTACGAACATGATAGATAAAATACCAGAACAGTAAATGTAATTAAAGAATTTCAAGGGAATCATAAAAAAGTTAACATTAGCTATTCTCTGGCATCTTTAGTATTGTAGAATAAATTTTCAAAAGAATTATACAGATAAAAAGCAAATGAAAAAGCATTTATAAGTCAATTACGGAAATATCAAGAAAAAATGAAAATATAGAACAAGGTAATGAAAATCAAACATAAATGATAAAAGAAAATGGAAAATGAAATTATGATTGATGTTGTATCAAAATGCAGGGAAGAAGGTCCTAAGATAAGCATAGTTTCAATTTAATGCTCTAGAATTCAAACCAAATAAGAAAGTACAATATTATGTTAGGTATCTTTTAATCAAAGATATAAATTTTTATTTTGAACACAAAAATATTTATAGTTTTTTTCAAATTCTTCAAATTTTTGCCTTAAGGGGGGAAAAGGGTCTAAGACACCTAAAAAACACCATTCTTTGTGATTTTTTTTTTAAAGAACCTAATTTATTATTTTGTCAACAATTTTTGAACATTATTGATTGATACTTTAGAAATAATTTGAGAAATCATCTTCTTTATCAACAAATTTAAGGTAAAACTCACTTTTTTTTTGGATTTTTCCTTTGCCAAAAATGAAAATTATTTCAACTCCTTCATTTAAGTTCCAGATAATCTTATGTACTAAAGAAATCTTTAAGCGTTTTTTATTTCAGATGGAATTTTCATGAAATATGCTGCCTACCTCACGACAAACTTTTTTTTCTGATATCTCGGTTTGCATGGTTATTCGGGCTCAATTTTAAATATTTTTTAATACAAATTTCACAAATTACTCTTTAAGTAATAGTCAATAATGTTCAAAAATTGTGAACAAAATAATAAATTAGGTTCTTCAAAAAAAAAAAAAAAAAAAAAAAGTTTTTTTTAGGTATTTTAGACCCTTTTCGCCCCTTAGAGAAAGTGATCTCACGATGGATATAGATTCTTAAAAATCAATGAAAAATGTATTAAATTATATACAAGTATCATGTATCGATTTATTAACGAATTTTAAATCATATACGATTTGAAATCAAAAATCTAAATATCTTTACTGATTACAGAAAAAACTATTAGACAATTTTTTAAAAGAAAAAATTCATATTTATGGTGTTTAGAAAAGAAAAACATACTGATATTTTCTCTTTAAAATTTGCACGAAAATCTTCCTCTACATAAACAACAAAAATAACAAAAAACTTAGGGTGCTGTAATTTTATAAAAAAATTGTAAAATAAATGTCCATCTTGGAGCCTTCTTCCCTATTAAGTTAAGTAATCAACGTTTATAAATAATTTACATACCTAAACCAATACTCAATAGCTGTAGGGTGATTTTTATCCTCTTCGCTTAATAAAAACCAGACAAATTCCGTGTAACTCATTTTGCCTTCTCCTTGACGAATTTCCATTGCATTTTTTCCATTGCCTCTCGTAACTGCCCCACTGAATATTCTTTCAATCATGCGCGTTGATAACGCTGTATAAAAAAATTTTAATGATTAATTAATTGTCATTTTTTTAAAATCACTTAATTATAATATTTATTTGTGATGATCCACGGTAAAATGAAAATTTGCAAGATTTTTAATATATTTCTTGTGTATTTATTCAAAATTGTTTTTTACAAGAATTAATTGGCTTGAGTTTTATGTTAAAAGATTTCATTGATTTTATTATTTACCGTGATCATTATGCCTCATAAGATCCATCTTATCAATGAAAAGATCGTGATCTCGATCCAGTTCCCAGAATTTGCAATAGATGACGTAAAAATGCTCGTAACTGAAATAAGCTGTGACCAGATTAATGTCTTCTCCATGCTCGAGAACACTGATTACTGAGAGCAAGTTACTTCTCCTAAGTTCGGCTACTGAAATTTTTCCGCTCCAACTGCGATTAACACAATAGAATATCCTGGCAATAACAGTGTGAACGTATCGAGAGTGAAATTCAATTGCCTCCTTTAGGAAGGTTAAACCCGGATGAGTTTCAACCACATCTTGCACCAGTGGAATCAAATCTTCCGGCAAAATACTGTCTCTTAATCCTTTTGTCGTGATCCTTACAAATCTGCTGGCTGCATCGTGATGCTTATTCGTCAAACTAAAAAAAAAGAAGAAACAAATAAATCTCAGTCCAATTTCATCATTATTCTAAAAATAATAAATCATTTAATGACAGTAGTGTAATAAGTATAATACTATATAATAAATATATATAAATATATATAAACCAATTAATTTAAGCTTTTATTAATTACAAATTTAATTAAACCACGCTTAGAGAATAGTAAATTTTAAATTATTAGAAAATCTCTTAAATTTTTAACAATTCTTTTCTATTATGATTTCAATTATTTGCTACAATTTTCAACTATTTTTATTATTTTTCAAAAATTTTCTTCAATAAATTTTATTATTTTTCAATTATTCCCCTAAATACACTAGTGTATTCTTACGTATTTTTTTCCACTGAATCCGAATCCGAAGTCAGAATTGCTAGATTGTCTAAATTTTTTGAGATAATCTTAAAAAATCGATTTTTTGTGTTTTTTAGCAGTTTTTTGAAAATATCTAAAAAATTTTAGCCAAATTGATTATTCTGACTTTGGATTCGGATTCAGCGGACTAAATACGTAGAAAAACACTAGAGTAGTGTTTTGGCCAAAAAATTTTTGTTGTGGTTTAATTGGTGTTTTCTTTAATGTTTTCTGAGATAATTTTAAAAAATTTTGCCAATTTGATAATTTTAACTTCAGATTCATATTCGTCGGAGAAAAATACATAAAAATACATTAGTGTAGTGTCTCAGCTAAAAAAAAAAAATTTTTTGGGTTTTTTTTGTTGTTTTTGAAATTTTTTGATATTTGGTTTTTTGAGATTATCTCAAAAAATTTAGCCAATCTAGAAATTCTGACTTCGGATTCGGATTCAGCGTAAAAAAATATGTAAGAATACACTAGTGTAGTGTCTCGGACATGAAACTTTTCTTTTTTTGTATGCCTGAGTTATTTTCTTTAATTTTTACAAATAATATTATACTTTTTCAGTTTTAATTATTTCCTTCAGTATAAAATTAGTTTAATTATTTATTCATTATTGTACCTATTTATTTTCAATTTCTTTCGTCATTTTTTAAATTATTTTTACAAAATATGTTTTTTGTCCTTCAAATTGTAATTTTTTTCTTCAAATTACAATTAATTTCTTTAATATCGAATTACACAGGTTCACAAAAAAAGTTCTTACGTATTTTTTACCGCTAAATCCAAATCCGAAGTCAGAATTGTTAGATTCGCTAAATTTTTTGAGATAATCTCAAAAAACAAAATTTCAAAAACACCAAAAAAACCCAAAAAAAAAATTTTTAGCCAAGTCACTACAGTACACTAATGTATTCTTATGTATTTTTCTTCGGCGAATATGAATCCGAAGTTAGAATTTGCAGATTGGCTAAAATTTTGAAAAGTATCTCAAAAAAGTTAAAAAGAAACACCAATTAAAGTCCAAAAATAATTTATTTGCCGGGACACTACGCTAGTGTCTTTCTACGTATTTTTCTCCGCTTAATCCGAATTCGAAGTCAGAATATCCAATTTAGCTCAAACTTTTGATATAATTTCAAAAAACTGCTCAAAAACACGATCAAATCGATTTTTTTTTTAGATTATCTAGAAAAATTTAGCCAATCTATCATTTCTGACTTCGGATTCTGATTCAGCGAAGAAAAATACGTAAGAGTATACTAGTGTAGTGTCTCGGTCAAAAAAGTTTTTTTTTGTGCCTGTGTTTTTAATTATTTTTATTACTTTGCAAATATTGTCTCGAATGTTTTATTATCTTCATTATTCTTCAATTAACTTTCTAAATTTTAAAATATTGTTCTCAAAATTTAATAATTTTCTTCTATTTTTAATTATTATTGTTATATCATTTTGCAATCAATTTCTTCAATTTTTAATTATTTTTACTATTCCTCAATTAAATTCCTAAAATTTAAATTTTTTATCTCATTTTTCAATTATCTTTCTTCAATTTTTTTTTTACAATTTTTTCTCCACCTTTTAATTAGATATATTAATTATTTTTCAATTAATTTCATAAAATTTCAATTAATATCTTAAATCTAAGTTACTGTCTTCGCTTTTCAATGTCTTTATCATTCTTCAATTATTTTTTCAAATTTCGATTACGTTCGTCAATTTTTAATTTTCAATGATTTTGATTATTTTTGTTGATTAATTCCGAAAATTTCAATTATTTATCTCAAATTTCCATTATTTTCTTCAATTTTCGATTATTTCTATAATGTTTTAATTATTTTCCTCAATTTAAAATTCTTGAAATTATTTCGTAATTTGGTACTTTCTTTTATTTCACATATATTCTTTATTTTTTAAAATTGCAATTATTATCTTTAATCTTCTATTCTGTTTATAATTTTTCAATTTTTTCACCCAATTTGAATTATTCTCATTTTTAACCAATTAATTTCTAAAAATTTAAAGTATTTTTTTTCTTAAATTTCAAGAGGACGTAATATTTTGCGTCGAAACGCGTAAAACGCATATTTAACAATAAAAAAAGTTGTATAGATCGAAACAGAAATCAAATAATTTTTATTATTATAACCTAAATTTCAATTATTTTTTTCAATTCCATAATTTTATAAATTTTGTCCTGTACTAATAACTTTTGTTTTATTTATCTTTAAGTACTATATTTAAAATATTTATAATTGCTGATAACAGAAACTTTAGAAACTATTTGCGCCCTAGTGCTCATTGTATAATCTAGTTATAAATAATTATAAATGGATTTATTACTCAGATTCAAATATGATTGTCAACTTTTGCGTTAAAATAATTACGTTAATTAAGAAACTCTTTAATTTATTTTTTTATTCTCTCCACCCACCCCCCCCCCCCTTCCCCCGTTCAACATAGAGTATGCAGATGGCAAAAATTTAGAAGCCGCCGCCTCTCTCGACAACTTTGAAAATTAGCTTTAAAGTAGTTTATACGATTTTTCAATTAATTTACTTTTCTATAGATGCCTATTTGTGAATATGATTTTAATTATTTCGAAATATTTCAAATGGAGAAAAAAGTTTGTAAATAATTTTTTCAAAATTAAATTTATTCTTATATTTGTTTGAAACCAAACATGAAATAAAATTTTATTTAAAATTAAAAAAAAATTGCAAATAGGTGTCCGCATCTAGTGTTGGTAATGTGCAATTATGTTCACTTTTTATCTGCAATTAAAATGACAAGTATACTGACATTCGAGTCATCGTTATTTTAAGATTTTATTTTTAAAGAACTTGACAACTTTTCATTAACTTGAAGATATTTTAAAATATTTTTTAAAAAAAAAGTTTGTTTTAACATGCTTTTGATTAATTCTTAAATTGATAATATTTTCGAATACTCACTCTTTCCAAAATTCGAGGAAAGCATTCATTTCCACGAATCCTGTTTGATCGCCTCTAGCGGCGAGGAAGAGGGGAACTTTCCAATAAAGGGGCAAATCACAAGCCTGTAAAAATAAATTCAATGGTTCAGGTAAAACGGAAAAGTGATGCTTTAAAGTTCAACTTTTTTCTGGTTAAATTTCCTCTTTTTTTGTATTTATTTATTTTCAGCAAGGCTTATACCTTAGCAATGACGTGGAACTGAGAGCGAGATGCTCGTTGACCTGGAAGAACTTGAAACGCGGCCGCGATGCGAGCTACTGTTGTCTCCACTTGTGAGAGAGCCACAGGTTTTCCCTCGGGGAAATAGAATCTAAAAACAAATAATGCAATTTATACTTCATAAAGAATCAATTTATATCTTATTAAGTATTTTTAATCATTTTAATTAAGATTTCAATCAATATCTCCCATTCTATAGTAGGGTAACATTTTTTTTATATTCTGAGTGGTCGAATTTCATCAACTCTAATAAAATTTAGTGAACGTTAATTATGATAATATTAATAATTAATACATAGTTGAAATTCAAATACCCAAACGTTTAAATTACATTTAGTAAATTTATTGTATATAAATTATATCCATTTTCTTTTTCTTTTTGATTTTGTAATATTAAATCTAAATTTTATTTGGCATATACTATCGATCAACGTGTATTACTATATTTGGTTCCTTGGAGGATTATCTAACCCTGGGAACTTAATTGATTGAATTAATAAATAATTAAATATATACTCCACCTAACGAAAGAAAATAATAAAAAAGATATATTATGGGAGATGAGGAATAAAAAAAGATACATTAAAGTTTTAATTTCATTATAAATGATAAATTTCAAAAAATGTATTTTTATAAATCTCTTGATCAATTATTTCTTTTATAAATAATTTGCTTATTAATTAACTGAAAAAAATGAGCAGGTACCTTGGGATGTCGACAGTTTTGTTGGCCTTCACGTGTCTCTGCAACGTCGTGTGCGGCGGAAGATTCTTCTTCTGTTTTTCTCGAACGTACGACTGCAATTAAAATTTCTAATTAAATAAATACAAATTTATATATTAGTACTTGTATGTCTATAAGGAACTAAATTGGAAAATAAATTAGGTTTGAATTTATAATTAAAATTGACGTTTCTACAGTATAGTGAAGAATTTAGAAAATGGTTTCTGGTTTGGTAGATAGAAAAACAAAATTAAAAATTTTGATATTAAAAATTCGTAACCTCAATTGATTTTTACTGGCTAAAAACTGCCTTATTTACATATTATATCGCAGTTTTACAAATCTCCAATATAATATTGATGTAATAGAATTTACTTTTGATGTGGTTGCTAAACAAGTATTTAATGGAATATTTATTTTAAAATATAAATGTTTACAAATTCTACATAAATTATAATGATATTCTATTAATGACATTTACTTTGATATTTCACTTTAAGAGTTTGATGACCGCTATCAAGAATGTTATTAGTTACCTTTGAATACGTTATAGAACAAGATGTAAACACCACCTTACGATAAACAATATTAAATAATTAAATAAGAGACCGATTTAATTACACGTATATTAATAAATTCAAAATAATTGGTTTCATTTTTTAAACCAATTTTAATAGACCTTTTACATGGAATTTTACTTAAAATATTTTAGAAATTATTTGCAATTTTTTTGATTGACTACATAATGTCGAAACGGAAAATGAAATCAATGTTTTTTTTGTTATTAACAATTTCGTTATTATATTAAAAAATTGGGATTCCAAATTCCATTAACCACTATAATCAACATTGTTTTTTCAACAATTTTCAACAATTATGTTCTATAGGTAACAAAATATAATAAATTACTTAAATCTGCCAAAAAATTTTACATTGATGTTAGTCCTAATTTCTCAAACATTTTAATTGACTCAAGATATTCAAGTCATCGAATTGATATAATTTTTATTGACCAAATTGCTACGTGTCATAAAATTCATTTATTGAAATTAGATTTTATCCTAATTTTTATTTATCTATATATTCTATATATAATAGCAATTGGCATAAGTTGCATGCATTAGAGCTAGCTTTTTTTGTAATATTTGTTTATCAAAATCAATATGTGTCATGACTTGTGCTTTTGTCCCAATTTTCATTTGTCATAAGTTCAATTCGAATTGTCTTACAAGTAACACTAGGGAAGTGCCATACGCCGATTTCTCTGTAACTTGGTGTATAAGCAGTTTTTTAAATACTATTTGACCCGTATATTTTTGTTTTTCCCCAAAAGCTGTTTTAAGGGTGTAACTCACCCTTAAAAATTTGTTGTGATGTTTGTTTTCATTGTGAGAAAACTATTTAACACACAATAACAAAGTTTTCAGGGAGAGTTACACCCTTAAAACAGCTTTTGGGAAAAAACAAAAATATACGGGTCAAATAGTATTTAAAAAACTGCTTATACACCAAGTTACAGAGAAATCGGCGTATGGCACTTCCCTAGTGTTACTTGTTAGATTTTATTCATTCAAATTACTAATATATATAGTTGTCATAACATCATAACTGTTACTTTCTTTTTTGGTTGTTGAATAAGTTTCACATCAAGTCATTTTACATCTGAATCATCTTAATAACTGTTATTTATCTCATAAGACATATACATCAGCTAGGGTCGCCTACATTTCCTCCAAACCCAATTGCCCGAAATTTAATTGTCCAAATTTGTAATTCTCCGACCTTGCATTTATCCGAACTTTTAACTTCCTGAATTTGCATTTGCCGTAATCTTAGAGTCACCGAACTCGCATTTGTCAAAATATTCAATTACTAGAACTTGCATTTGGCCAAACTTTTAAATCACCGAATACGCATTAGGATGGTCCAAAAATGCATGGGAAAAAAGTAAAGTAGTAAAGTAAAGTACCCCTGTTTTTTTTTTTTTTTGAAAATCAAAAAACAATTTAGAGGTCGCTCAAAGCGATCAAGGTTTTCCATGTAAAATGCATGGGGTAAAAAACACTTTTTCGTAGAAATGGTAAAGAATCCTTGAAAACGAATATTTTTCAATCAACAAACTGTGTTTCTCTTCAAGAGACTTCAAAGAATATTGCTGAATTGTTTATTTAATCATTTTTTAATATTCGCTATTTTTTAAAAGGTCCCCAAAAAACCCCATAAATTACAAAATTACGAAAAAATCGTTAAAAAATATTTTTTACTACTTTTATTAAAGTTTTTTCATAGATTTTAAATAAATAACATATACATATTGCTTTTTAATCATTATTCCATGCTAATTTGTTTAAATAAATTATTATTGTTTATTTACAATTTTTTATCAAATTGTGCTACAGAGTTGCGATTTTTTCTCAATTTTGCAACTTATCAGGCCAAATGTAACCAGTTACTAACAACAAACTAAGAATAACAATTTTACCAATTGTTTAAACAAATTAATTTTGATTAATTTTTACTCTTTATCAAATTGAGCTGTAGAGTTGCAATTTTTTCTAAATTATGCAACTTTTCAGGACGAATGTAACTAGTCATTAACAACAATTTGAGAAAAACAATTTTAAAACTGTTTAAACAAATAACTATTGTTTAACTTCTACTCTTTATCAAAAGAAACTACAGAGTTGCTATTTTTTCTCAATTAAAAACAATTTTTTTAGCGTTAAGATTTAATGCATTACGTAATTATCGTGTAACAATTGTCAACAAATTATTATTATGAAAATGTTTAATAAAAAATTTTTTTTTTCCAACATTGCTTTTAATAATGTCCGTTAATACAATTTGTGAACTGCTCATGGTATTCTTTAATAACTAGTAGTAAGTACTGCATCTGTTCCTCAACTCTGATAACTAGTTTATTAAAATCGAAAATTAATTTGACACCTGTCTCCTCGACATTTTAGATTATTGTTAGTAATTACCCGGGAAAAAGGGTTTAGATATAATCAGATATATTTCAGATATCATCAGATATATTGTAGATATAATCAGATATATTTCAGATCTAATGATATATGATTTGATCTATTCAGATATAATCAGTTATTTAAACATATATATCTGCTTATATATATTTAGATATAATTAGATCTGATATTATATCTGTTTATATCTAGGTAGATATCGCCTGATATGATGTCAGATCTAACTAGATATATTTAGATATAATCAGATCTGATATTATATCTGTTTGTATCTAGATAGATATCGCCTGATGTGAGGTCATGTCTAACTAGATATATTTTAACATAGTCAAATCTGATATTATACCTTTCTATATCTAATTAGATATTGTCAGATATGAAGTCAGATATAATCATTTTGTTAACAGATTTAATCATACATAATATCAGATCAAACTATATCTAATAAAAAAATAATTTATTTATAATATATATAAATAATATAGTTTGGACTTTTTCAAATTTGCATAAAATTGACATTGCTGCTTACATAATTTCATTTTATAAATAAATTATCAAATTAATTTATAATTTAAAATTGAACAATAATATACCTAAAATATACATATAGATATATGAGATGTGTATATAAAGTAAAATATGTGTTGAAATCTAATAATTTTAAAGCACAGAAGAAAGTTTAGATATGATTAGATGTAGTTTTATTTATATTTAATCTCGCTCATACTGATTCATATACATTCTAACAAGAACTATTTCTAAGTACCAGTGTGGAGCAGTGGTTAGAGCACTTGACTAGAAGTCGTGGGAGTGCGGGATCGAGTCTCGGGTCAGTCGATTTTTTTTATTATTATTTATTACAAATGTTTATTAATTATATCACCCAACTTCATATTTTTTAATAATATTTATAATTTTCAGTAAATTTATTTATTTATTTAAAATTTTTTAATCTGGTTAGATCTAATTATATCTGGTCAGATAGAGACAAAATCGAGATATGATTATATATAATTAATTATATCTGATTATATCTAAACCTTTTTTCCCGGGTAGTTACATTCGACTTGAAAAGTTGCAAAATTTCCAAAAAAACTGCAACTCTGTAGCTCAATTTAATACAAAGTTGAAGTTAAAAAATAGTTATTTGTTTAAACAATTGGTAAAATTGTTATTCTTAGATTGTTATTAGTAACTGGTTATATTCGGCTTGAAAAGTTGCAAAATTGAGAAAAAATCGAAACTCTGTAGCACAATTTGATAAAAAGTTGTAAATAAACAACAATAATTTATTTAAACAAATTAGCATGGAATAATGATTAAAAATCAATATGTATGTTATTTATTCAAAATCTATGAAAAAACCTTAATAAAAGTAGTAAAAAATATTTTATAACGATTTTTTCGTAATTTTGTAATTTATGGGGTTTTTTGGGGCCCCTTTAAAAAATAGCTGATATTCCCTAGAGGGTGAAAGCATTGAAATTCCTACTTTACTTTTTTTGGACCACCCTAATACGCATTTTCCAAATCACCGAACACGCATTTATCAAAACATTCACCTCTCCGAACTATCATTTATCAGACCCTTTGCAGGTGACCGAATTTGCCTTTGCCTGACCCTCGGAAAGTAAACTTTCTAAAGGAGCCTTCTGATTGGCGGGTAACTTCCCCGGAAACATTACCAGCCAATCAGAAGGCACCTTTAGAAAGTCTACTTTCGGATGGGCTGTCAAATGCAAATTCGGTGATTTGCGTAGTCGATGAACAAAAGTGTCTGATAAATGATAGAATGTATGTTTTGACAAATGCAAGTTTGGTGATTTCAAAGTTCGGACAAATACAAGTTAGGGAATTTAGATAAATTCGGACAAAAATGAGTTTCGGGGAGATGGAAATTTTAACAAATGCAATTTCGTCAATTTAAATATTTTGGCAAATGTGAGTTCGGTGATTCTAAAGTAACGACAAATGCAAATGCGGGAAGTTAAACGTTCGAACAAATTCAAGATGAGAGAATTACAAATTCTAACAAATGCAAGTCTGGAGAATTACAACTCTGGACAATTAAATTTCGGGCAATTGCAAATTCGGTCAATTGGATTTTGGAGGAAATGCAGGCGACCCCTAATCATAGTGGATGTCTAGTTCAATTGTTTTAATTGTTATTTTAACGATATGATAGACAATGATGAGAATATTCCAAATAACGATTCGGTAACATGAGTTTAAGATGATTAAAATGCTTGCCAAATAAAATTTAGGGAAGATTTTATGTTTGAATTTGTGTCGACTTGAATCAACAATTTATATAATTCAACTCGCGTCTTGATTTAAAATAATTAAATTATGTTAGATTTGGCAAACAATGTCCAATTGAGTATCTAGGAAAATATCTATCAGGTTTTGATTTAATTTCGAAAGATCACCTGAGTTTTGTTGTTGGTATCTAGGTTGCCCCTCCAGGTGTTAACAGCCGGCTGCCGAGGACCTCTTTTGTCCAGTAATAATTCGCTGGGACACTTTTCAAAAATGAGAACCCTTTCAGCGACCGAACCCCTTGTGAGGAAAGGCCTGACGGGATTATTTCCCGTGCCAGCGCTTCCAGTGGATCTAATGTGTTGCTTCTGTTGCACAGTGAGCTCAGGATGCGGAACCTGCTCGAGTCTCGGCCTTGAGGTATTGAGCTTCGCACCCCATCTCGTGTGGACCAAGTCCCTCTCGTCTTTCGAATCCTCCATCTTTGGACCATTGTTTGAGTCTTTAATGGCTTCAGGCTCGAACTTGCTTCTTGTAATAGAGACATGCTGCTCGATAGAGTCAACATCATCTTGTTTGGGTTTTGGTTGTACTACGTTCTGGGCGGCACTGTACCGAACCTTGGCGTAATCGACTAGAGACATTGTAGATAGGTCTTCTCTGTTGAGAGACTTGCTCTCAATCAGAGGGTAGGGAGTGTGATTGGTAAGATTAGAAATAGCATCTGTGTAGACGGAACAGTCCTTTGAAAGGAGGGAGTCTGTTTCGTCTCGGGAGTCGTCAGAAATGAGAGTACCAGTCTTGAGGGCGTCGATGAGTCTCTTCTCTTCCCGAGCCACTTCCTTGAGGTAGAGTGAATTATCCTTGGCGGTTCCCGAGCCGTATTTACTCTTTTGTCTCGGTTTCGACGTGTTCTTTATGTCGTTGAAAATCTTGTTCTTCAACGGCCAGGTATTGAGACTCGAAGAGTCGCTGGCATCAGAGAACACGCTTGTATTGAGGACTAGATTATTAGGTCTCTCTATTTCCTTGACATCGTTGGACAGGTTCAGCTTTGCTGTTTGAATAATACCTTTTGACTTGTGCAGGTTCTCGCTATTTAGAGATTTGACCGATTTTGGCTGTGACTGAGCAGAGTTTCGCTCAAATTTCTGGAGAGCGTACTGAATGGACGAAGGCAAGTTCTTTCCAGGCGATCTTTGCCTGGCGGCTACTCTGGCTTTGTCTTCTTCCACAAAATTATTCACCAGCTTCTCGAGATTGTTGTTGTCCAGCTCGGGGGACGAATCGACTCCGTCAACGGCACTGGATCGTTTCATTGGCCCAGAAATAGGAGAGAGAGTACTTCCGAATTTATCAGCTGCTGCGGCATTGTTGTGGCAATTCAAAATTTCCGTCGGGGCTAAGCCACGACTTTTCCAGGTTTGGTAGATTGCCTCGGCGTGGTCGCTAATTTGCTTGGCGATTGCGGCTATGTCCTCTTCTCCCGAACTTTCCGCTGAGAACTTTCTTCTGAGATCTCGTTTTGCAGTCGCAGCCATTTTGGACTCCGGCTAACTCTGCAGTTTAATAATCCAAAACTAGAGGAATAACTAGGATAGTTTATCCAAAATGAATTGAGCAGTAGGCGAGCTTGTTTAGAAGGCAAGCGATCAAGTCTGGACAGCAAACAGCACGACCTGTTCGAGAGTCTACTGACATTGACACGAAGAAACCTGGTGTGGCGATAATTCGAGATTTTAAACTTTGCTAAGTCTCGAAACGGTCCAGTGTCGTCACCATAATTCAGGCCACTTGCGAACCCGAGACCTCGTTCTTGAAACATTACTCATCTTTGGTAGGTTCACTCCTTCATGACAGAATTCAGTTTTAAAGGAAAGATTAGAAGCGGACGAGGCACTAGTTGATTGGCAGGCCAGTTATACTGGAAGTGGCTGTGACTTTGATGACGGAACTTGTTTGGAAGGCAGTTTCTACGGCTCTGTTAGAAGTGATAACAAAGATTCCTCGTAGGCGGATTTCATTCTGAAACAGAAATAATAAATTAAGATTAGAATAAAGCTAGAATTGTTACTTTTTGCTAATTTTTAAGGATACAGGGTTTTAAAGCAAAATAAATTTAATGATTTTTTATTACTTTCACTCTTACGACTTCACTTTTTAAACACAAGTTTTTGTTATTACTTATGTCAAAAATTAAATGATGTTCAAGTTTGCAACATTGCAGCAACGAAAAAATTGAATATAAAAAATAATACAGTGAACAATTTTTTTTTACATAAAATGTTGGCAATTGTTCCCCTAAAACTTGAGACAAAATTTCAACCCCAAAACACATTCGGAACCCATTGTTTAAAAGGAAAAATAACCCCCAAATATATAAAAAAAATTATCACATTGCACCTGATTCAGTAAAAAAATTTTATTGCATAAAGTGGCTTGCATTGTGCCCCCGAAACTTTAGAAAAAGTTTCACCCCCAAAACACATCCGGAACTTATTGTTTAAAAGGAAAAACAAAACCCAAAAAATGAAAAAATTTATCAAAATGCGCCTATTTTTGTGAGCAATTTTATTATTTCCTAAAGTGACGTGCATTTTGCCCCCGAAGCATTAAAAAGATTTGTTCCCAAAACACAACCGGAATCTATCGTTTGTAAGAAAAATGACACCCAAAAACTAAAAAAATTTTACAATTTGCACCAGTTTTTTTATTTTGTAAAATGGTGTACATTGTACCCTTGAAGCATTAAAAACAGTTATGTCTCCAAAAAACATCAGGAACCTATAGTGTAAAAGGAAAAACGACTCCCCAATAATAGACAAATTGTTCATTAAAGTAAGTGCATTTCCAAAATTTTTGTATTTTTGGGGAGTCGTTTTTTCTTTCTAATTGAGGATTCCCAATTTAATTGAGGATAAAACTTTTTTTAATGCTTCGGGGACACGTTTCAGTCTACTTTATGCAATAAAAAAAGTTGTTGACTGAAGTAGGTAAACTTTGGTAATTTTTTTTTATTTTCGGGGGGTCGTTTCCGTATGTGTTTTTGGGATGAAACTTTTTTCAAAGTTTTGGGGGCAAAATGCATGCCTCTTTGTTTAAAAAAAAATTGTTCACTGAATTTGGTGCATTTTGATAATTTTGAGAAGGGGGGTCATTTTTCCTTATAAATAATGCGTTCCGGATGTGCTTTTGGGGACAAATCTTTTTTTAATGCCTTTGGGGACACATTACACGCTACTTTATGTAATAAAAAAATTATTTACTGAATTAGGTGAAATTTAATAATATTTTTGGTTCCTCATAGTTATGTTAGTGTGTTATTGTGTGTAAGTGTGTGTGTATCGCTTTTTTGTAGCCAGGATATCTCGAGAACGCTTTAACGGATTTCAATAAAATTTGGATGACTTATTAAGCTCATAAATATCTAAATTTAAACACAAGGATTTTTAAAAATACCCAATCAAATTTTTTTAAACACGTTTTTTCATTGAAAAAGTCGTTTTTTGACAAAATTTTTTTCCATGATAAAAATATAACTTAATAAACACAAAAATTACATTTCTTATCTCAAAAAAAAAAAATTATTAAACTGTATAAAGTTTATAATTGATCCAAAATTCGTAGAATAATTCACGTTTTTTGCATTTAAAATTCTTTTTTATTTTTAACTTCTCCAATTTTTATATTATAATGATGGGTCCTTTTGATAAAATTATTGATCTATAATTATAAAGTATACATTTTTCTAGAAATTGATAAAGTTAATGGCTATTTTTTATTTTTACAAAATTGAATTTTTTTGCATTATTATAATCTATTGTATCGTCTATGAGAAAGAAAATTATTTTGCTTACATGTTTATGTATGAGCATAATTTTCATCTAGTTTATTATTAAGTGGTTGTTTTTCCTTTATGACGATGGGTTCAGAATGATGCTTTTTCTTAAGCTTTGGAGGCACAGTACCCAAAAAAAATTGTTCACTACATTATTTTTTATGTACAATTTTTTCGTTGCTGCCACGTTGCAAACATCAACATCATAAAACTAAATTGATAGGATTTCCAATTTTCCTGATTAATTTCTAGTCTATTAATTGCGGCGATTAATTGGACGTTGCATTTTAATTTAGGTCTCAAAAGTCACGTGACGAATTTGATAACGTAAAGGAACCTAATACCCTAACCAACCGAGTTGTTCTTATAAAAATTTAGGTCAGAAAATCAGTGACAAGCACGTCATTTTTTGCAACGACAGAAACTGTACAAATTGTCATATTTCAAGTTTAAAACTTAATAATTACAATTATATTGGCAAGTCTAGTATTTTTAAGATTAAAAATCCCATCTGGCATAAGCGTTTATCATTCTGACATTTGAGAAAAAACTTACAAATTGTTTAAAGATAACATTAACAGCTTTATTTTAGAACCTAAACAAAATAATCGTTTGTATCTTTGATTGAAGTATTTGCATAATAATTTTCCTATATTTAAATTTGTCCAATTTGATTCCAATATGCCTTAAACTAAAGAAGAAAACTCGGACTTGAATCGTAAGAGTTACCTATAGAATAATCTTACTCAAGTTTTTGTCTATCAGATATATCCCATTGAGCATTTTAAACGAGTTAATGAATGTATTCTTTAGAGTCAAGATCGCCTCAATTCTTGACTGTAAGTTTGACCTCTTGACCTAACCTTCAATGCTGCACATTACTGCTCATCCTTTGTGTGAAAGTAAGCGAAGTGTTACATAACTTTGTTGTGCTGCCATCGACTTGAAATCACAGCCGGTTAGGTAGCTTGGTTCAAAGCTGTGACAAGGGACCTGCGCTCTCAGACTGGAGGAATATCAATTGTGCAATGAATACCTACTGCAGCGTTGCATCGCATTAGCCTTCGGACATAAACCTATTTTCTTGTCTAATCACCCTAATTCTGTTAAACACCTTTCAACTCTTTTCTTTAACTAAAATTTTCATATGACAAGGTTAGACAAAGTTATCAAAGTTACGATTAATTGTTCTCGTTTCAAGGCGTAGACGATCTCGAAGCGTTCTACTTTATATATAAATACATATAAGAAATCAGGAAATGTAATATAAAAAATAAATTGTAAGAGTCCTGCTGTCATCGCTTCTAGATATAGGTAATGGCAAACAGGAATCGACTAAGATAAATTATCTCTACCAGGGAAAAGTATATTCCAGTGCTTTCCCCTCTGGTTATAAAAATAGTCAAGAATAACAACCTAGTTTTGTATAGTTGACTTTATTGACTACTTTTGTGTGGTAAAATGTTTCCAAAGGAAAAGTGCTAAAAATTGATGACATAGTGGATTGGTATATGTGTAAAGAATATTTTTGGGGTCATTATTCGCGAATCCGACATAACAATTTCAAATGATAAATGATTTCCATATTTATCTAACTTTGCTTAAAACTTGTTACTAATAATGAGTTTGTTTTGTCTTATTCTAAACTGCAGCGGAAATGAGAATTCCTTTACTAGTTCATGTTAAGTTTTAGTCCAAAAAGTTGCAAAATGGATCCTTTTGGAGTTCGGGTTTTTTTGTGCGGGAGCTTTTGAGTCACTTATGTTGTATAATCAATAAACTAATAAAAAATTCTTTTATTAAATAAGAAGCAATTCTTTAAAGTGAGTATACTTTTAAAAAGAAATGTATATTTAAAAAAATCAATATTCCAGCATTACTACATAAATTGAATAAAGTAAAAAAAGGGAAGGAAATTATGAAGGAGACCTTACAGGTATCAACCCACGTATCGAGTCACACTAATGCGTGTTACGCGAAACGTGTGTCAATCGGACTGTGTGCTTGTATGAAATGAAGCTAAATCTCTATCACAGAGAAAATCTCTCAACACCTACACATGTCTGCTTCTCCACTTGCATTTCCACAAGAGATGCCACTTTCCTAACGAGACGAGAAAGAACGAAGGACCTCCTTACTCTAATGCCTTGAAACCGCACTGCAGCATCTCAAGAGGACACGACACATCTTCCAAGTATATAAAGTTTGTTTTTACAGAATACAAACGACCTTCACAATTTTGTTTTTCTACTTGTAATGATTGGCATTAGCATAAGAGCTTCTCAAACTTTTCTGCCCGAATATACAAATTAAAATAAGGCTTATTTGGAGACTATATATCCACCTACTAATTTTTCCAATATGTAGTCCTCGAATCTAATGTGATGTTATTTTTTCATTTTTACGTAGGGTCCAAGAAACGTGACGTAAATATATGTTTTTTTTTACAATAATCGTTAAACTCACTGACGACAAACTATCATACCGCCCACAGAATAAATTTAACTCTAAATTTCGACAAAAAATAAAATAAACCAAGCACCATGAATATCATTGAATTTAAAATTAAGTTTACAGAATACCATGCTCATTAATATTTAGAAAAACAGAATAAAGAAAATATTCCAGGATTTTTGTTTTGTTTAATAATTATTTTGCGAAAAAAATTAAAGCCAGAGATGTTGTTATCACAATATTGCAGCTCTCTGACGATCATAATTCAATCAATTACAATCAATGGATAAAGTTCGGACAAGTATCTATAACATTTTTTATTAATTTATCACTGTATCTACTTTAAGTTGAAATTTCTTGGAACCTTTTTAAAGCAAATCCGCCCACTTATTGGTGAATGACCGTCTACTTGGTTTGTAAATTAGTCTAATATATATATAAGATTTACATTTTATTTGTGGCTCATTATTTCCAGGCAAGGCTTCGGAGGAAATTATCTAGCTCACTTTCCATAATGATGAAAAACTTTTGCTGAAAACAACATTTGCAAAGAATGGGAAAAGGCGGTTCTAAGTCGTGTTTTTCTTAAGATATTTCCTTTCTCTGCCCGAAATGGTCGCAGAAATAGAATCTCGTCACACGCACATATATATACGCCATTTTAATCCATTGTTCTCTAATATTCCTACTCCTCTATTCATTCCTATCGCTATCACTTTAATATTATTATACTCTTATAGTTCCAACACAAAACAGCTGACAAATCTTTCTTCTGCTGAATAAGGAAAGTCACGAAACAATAAAATGGAGAAATTTAAACTTCCAGTTGTCAAATTTATATGAGTGCAATTTTAAGAAATGACAAAACACAGTTTTTTATTTGCACCTATAATAAAATATTCTATTTTTGAAAAAGATAAGGATTCTAAATTTTATGCTTATAACATTGATTCCTCTGGGAATAGACAAATTTCTTCTATGATATATTTTTAAAAAGTTGACAGTAGAAATGTAAACTAATTTATATTATTATTTAAATAATTAGTACATTAAATTACAATAATATATATAATTATATATTATTATATATATTATATATATATAATAATATATATATTAGATCAAATTAAATTATTGTATATTATTAAATTTAGGTCTTATAGGTCCTTCAATGTTTCTAACAGTTTCATTTTTATACAAATATTTCTGTAAATTATGTGCGTATATATTTATCTATATATATATATAGGCCTACATCTTCTATCAGGTAACAATTTTTAACTTAAAAATTTGAAATTAACACTATAATTTACTTTTTTGTGATATAAAGCATAAAAATATAGATTACAAACAAGTGGAAAATTTGACGAAAGATTAAAACGTTACCACAGATTGTAAATAGATAATAAGTTTTTTGAAAAATAAAAACTTATTGTGTAAAATTGCTTTGATTTTAGAAACGCTGGTTACTCCTAGACTGTCTTATCGATTCTGTGACACATCTTCAATTTATTTCCTCAGCTTAAAATATGGATCAAACTTCCGTATTCTAGGACGAGACTATATACGATTTAAATTTGGAGTACTCGATGAATAACGTTGGCAAGACGATACTTTATTAATAGAATCTCGACAAGACAAGCACTTCTCAACGTACAACATACAACATAAAGCGCAAAGCGTAATTAAACTTGATAACAGAAAACTTGAGTACAATGAACTCTACTTGTATAAAATCAATACGATTCTTTCTCAATTACATTTTTTGGCATTACGCGTCTCTAAATCTAAATAAGTAGAAAGTTGTCCATTGATTTCAATAAATGCATATATATAATACCTATACGCTTATTGAAATCAATAGACAACTTAAAACTTTAAATAAATTATAAATGTCATTTCATTTATTCAGATTTTGAGAGTTGGTTCATTTCTTAAGGTTAAGACATAAAGAGATTCTTTTTCAAAATAAAGAACGTGATTTGCAAAAATTTAGATAAAGAAAATAATTTTGTCTTAAAAAATTTGATGCATAAAAAGGGTCCACTTTGTCCATTTTATTTTTCGAGATATTCGCATTTTTCTAAAGAAGGTTCACAGATTTTCGATTTTTTTTTATTGATAAAAAACAAACTACGTAATGTCCCCCTTCGAATCATGCGTTCATCATAACTTTATTGTAATTAAAAACATAAAATAATCTTATTATTATTTTTAAAATGCATGGATGCTAATGGTAATCTTGAAATTTAAACTCGTTTTTCACAAAACTAGGGTTCTGACACTTTTAACTTTAAATGCTTGTAACTTTGTGAATTTGTCATCTAAAAGGATCCAAGACCTTTCAAAATGTTTGAAATTTAATAAAGAATATGGTCATAAAAATAAGTCTAATAGTGTCAAAGTGCGGGCACTTTTCATGCGGATGTACACGTACACATATTTATTCTTTAATAATAATAAAGAACATAATAAATATAATATAAGGTACTTATAAATAACTTGATAATAAGAAGTTTAAATATATTTTCAGATGATCCTTTCAATGCAATTAGGAAAGTGATATATATCAATCCTAAAGAATGACATGGATCATTAATTTGTAACCACACCTTTTGAAGTTAGGCTAAATCACGCTCATGTATATCACAATAATCGATTTAATGCGCAAATAAGTGAGGTAACAAAAACTCTGAATAAATATCTATATCGCATCATCATCATCATCATCATTATTATTATTATTATTACTAAAATACAATGTTCAAAAACCATTTATATTCAAACTAAATTGTGCCCAAAAGGTTAAAAAAATTTAATTTACATACAATATTGAATTTAATAAAATTACTCTTTCATGTGTCTAAAAAACATAAAATTTGAATTTATTGTTATTTAAACAAAAAGTAGAAAATATTCCGCTTCTTAATTTAGAAAATAGTTTGCAATGGTTTCTATGAAGACGACTATAAATTTTGATAATACAGTCTCTCCGTGAATTTTCCTTGAAATGTAATTTTAAAAAAGAGTTAGTGCTGTCTATGATTATATCTTTATTGCTCCCTTATTGATTTTGGCATTTTTTCTGATGACACACCTTTAGTTCATTCGAGAAATAGAACACTTGATCGATGAGAAATTGTATTAAAGTCTCAAGGGGCAAAAAAATTAATCTAAGGGCACGTCTAAAAATAAACTACGTCATCAAATATTATAGTAGTTGATAGAGATTTACTTATTTAATCCCCACTCATCTCATTTAAACGAAAGATGATATTTTGTGAAAATTAAGAAGATAAATAATAAGATACCTACTCCATTTCTCTTTATTTAAATTAATTAAAAATGTCTAAAACAATGATTTATTATTGTGGGAAAACATAAATAATATATAAGGGCGATTTATCAAATTGACAGTCCATATTTTAAATTCAATTGAATCTATTTTTTATTTAGGGGAGAGTGGCCATCAATGTACCAGTTTTTTCAATGAACCATTTCAATTTTCTCAGAAACAATTAAATAAACATTCTCCTAATTTTAAATATAAATGAAGTTTGCGTAAACACACTACGTCCATAAATTTGAGACATGTGTATTTATTCTTTATAGAGAAAACTGAAAAAAACTGTTTTTGATGCTCTGAAGAAAAAATTTACCTAAAATACAAACACGTTTTTTAATTGAAATAGGGCAATTTAAAAATAAATGAACTTACGATTTATTTTGTATCGGGTCTGAACTACAATATTCTAATGAGATAAAGATTTTGAAATATTGCATTAAGTTATAAAAAACCATTTTTGTTGCAAATGACATGTTGATTCAATGTACCAGGGAACAAGGAACCACCTGCAATTTCAGTGTATTTTCGATTTCCAGAGTGGTATGCCTGATTATAAAACTAGGCATGCGTACAGCATGTGACAGCGATTGTTATCAGTACTCTTCTCAACATAGCAAAACTAAAATGCCATTTTAGCTCGTTAACTTAAATTTGAGGTATATTTATGTTATACATTATCAATTAAAAAGTGTTAAGTAATAATTTTTTATAGTATTTGATAGAAAATAAGTTTTTTCACAAAGTGAAAATTGCAATATTATTATTGTTGAACATTTTTAGTGTTTTTATAGAGGTGGTTCATTGTGTACCCAGGTTGTTGAAAATGAAAATAGCGTGTTAGTTTAGAAAAATCCAAAATTGTATTATTTAATCAAAATAAATCGGGTGTAATATGTGTGCATTACCTACCCGGTAAGAAGCGAGAAATTAGAAAGATTTGAAAATTTCTAATGATTATGAATTCCATTTCTGTCCAATTCTTTTGTATCAATCGAAAACCATTGAAAATAAGCTAAATCCAATCTTTTTCAATAGCATTTTAAATATTTATACAGAAAAAAAATCGTCGGTTTGAAAGATTCGAACTCGGGTTTCCAGCGCAGAAGTAAGACGCCTTGTCCCAACTGCTACCAGAGATATGTTTGAAAATTCCATTTTGAAGATATGTAACTTGAGACTTACTTATGTATTAATTGGACTCCAGACAATTATTCGATAACCTTTTTTCGATTAGAGTTTGTCTCTTTTATATTTATTATATGTTTTCGTATTAGGAAATATATGAATTTCATGATTTTAATTCATGCTAGAATTTTCAGAACAACCCCTGTTTAATATCTATTTTTAACTTTCCCCGTAAGTCGGGTTGCTTACTTAACTTTACTAACTTTTCAATTATTTTCAATCGCCTATAGCCATTTGAAAAGGATTGAAAAGTTATCGAAACTTAGTCTCAACACAAGATACAAAAGCATTGGACAGAAATGGAATTCATAAGGATTGAATAATTTACTGTTTTCTATGAAGAGGTATAAATTTACCAATTCTTTTTAATTTCTCGCTTCTTACCGGGTAGAGAAGTGTTGTAGTTTTATATTGATGCAAAGAAGTGCTTGAAATGAGTGAAATTGAATAAATACTATGACCTTGAAACAAACCCGGTACATTGATGGCCACTCTCCCCTACTCCTTAAAAAAATATTAGATACGTATTTTTTTATTTTTTTATAAGTGACCAAATTTGCGAGTCATGAATTTTCAAAATTATAGGTTTTTAAAGGTAGACCTATTTTTAATCACATAGAACTCTGAACCTATTGAATTTAGAAAATTTTTGCCAGTATATAAAAAGTTAGATTTTTCTTCAACTTTTATATAATGTTTACAAAAAAAGTGTTTACACTTACCTATTTTTTAATTAAAAAAAAAAACAATTTTATAAAAAAAATTCATTTCTTTTTAATTTAGACCTGACTAAAAAATTATTGTTTTTTATTTATACATACCTCAAAATGACACTTAAACATTTTACAAAATGCAATTTGAGGTATGTATAAATAAAAAAAAAATGTTTTAGTCGGGTCTAAATTTAAAAAAAAAAATGAATTTGTTTCTAAAAAATTGTATTCTTTTAAATAAAAAAATATTATTTTTTTTTTGTAAACACTATTTAAAAGTTGAAGAAAAACCTAACTTTTTATAAATTGTCAAAAATTTTCTAAATTCAATAGGTTCAGAGTTCTATGTGATTAAAAATAGGCCTACTTTTAAAAACATATAATTTTGAAAATTTATAACTCGAAAATTTGGCCACATATAAAAATAAAAAAATACGTATCTAATATTTTTTTATAAGGAACAAATAAAAAAATAGATTTAATCGATTTTAAAATGTGTGGGTACTATTTTGATACGGAATCGCCCATAAATATTATTGTATATAAACCAATATTTAAGCATAACTTTTTAAATAGAAGCGGTCTTTATCCCTATATAATATCTAAAAATTCATATCAGCATCTTTTACAGAATAAAAGAAATATATATATATAATAGTTTCTTTTGCCACTGAAGCTTTTTTCAAAACAGAAGATCAATAAGATACTTTTTTTCGAATAATAAAAATAAAGAAGGGAAATCTAAGAATTTTCATTCTGTGAATTCAACATTCTTGAATTCAACATCGGTGTGAAAGACTCCCTTGTAGAAAAAATCGATTGACACGATTGAAAATGATAAAAATCCTCAATTATTTTTAATCGTGTTTCTTAATAATCGTGTACCTTCGAGTAATCCCAATTAATTTTTCATCATTCTTAATTGTCTTCAATTGTTATTAATCGTTTCGATTGTTTGGCAACGTTATGAATTGTTCTCAAAATTTGTTAATAAAAACGATTCGTAACGATTATTAACAAATAAAACGATTCTTAACAATTGGAGTGATTAATAACAAATTAAAGACAATTAAAAATGATTAAAAAACCAATTGGGATTAATCGTGAACACATGATTAGAAAACACAATTGAAACGATAGAGGATCTTTATCGTTTTCAATTGTATGGACAATCAGCTTTTTCTAGAAGTGCTCTAATAATTTTTTCTATTAAATATATTGCAGTTGACTAGCATGTCGTTAAAACTCTTTGAAAGAAATTCTAAGAATCCTTTGTGGTAGATCTCTCACAAGTAAACCTACGGAAGTTTAAATCTCCGATTTTTTTTCAACTTGGTATATTAGTAGAACTTAAAAAAATAATAAACACGAATTTTTTTTAGCGGCCATGATTCACTTTAAAGGGTAGAAACTACCCCTTGAAGTTATGAGTGTGTAATCACTTAATCAAGGCATAGGCTTACTTATGAAAGCACGCAAATAGAAAATGATTTAATAATATGAAACAACAATAATTTAATAAACAGTTTAAACAATAACAACTTTTATTGTCTTTAAACATAATCAACTTCTTATTTTTTCATATTATCAATCCATTATTTATTTACTAGCTTTCGCATAAGTATATTGCCTATAAGCCTTAATTAAGCTATTACACCCTCATAACTTCAAGGGCTAGTTTCTACCCTTTAAAGTGGATCATGGCCGCTAAAAAAAATACGTGTTTACTATTTTTTTAAGTTCTACTAATGTATCATAAGTTACAAATAAATCGGAGATTTACACTTCCGTGACTTTACTTGTCAGTGATTATTCACCTAGTTGAAAATTCTTGTACCTAAAAGTGCTTATACACGGTAAAAAAAGTTCTTATGAGTTATGAAAAGTATTCACTGTAATAGGTAAACTTATAGCTAGAATGGAGCCATGGATAATCCAAATTCGCTACAATAGTGAAAATGACATTTCTTAAGATATTTAACTATATTATAGATGCATTATGAATAGGGTATAAATTCGATATGTCTGAAATAGTGATATTGAGAATCATCGTAATAGGCATTATCAACATATAACTGAAGTAAGATGCAGATATAATTATGATGAAAATCTAAGATTTGAGAACTTAAAAAAACCTATTAAACGAGAGTCATAATATTAAGAATGCTGATTGACGAATTGACATTCTGAATATAGTTTTGAATAGAAGTTTGCTTTAATAAGTGATTTCCAAATAATAAAATATTTATTGTTTCTATTTTGCCAGTTATGAATCGTATTCAAAATTTTGGGGTTAGATTGTCATATATATTTCAAACATAAATCAGAAATTTTTAACATCTGAACTTCTTAAATAAATTACGTGATCTGGTATAAATATTTTAATACTTTTATATAACTTGAAAAAATATATATTAATATATTATTTTCGTCAGAGATGTACTTATTATACCGTCCGACAAATTGTAACTTTTTTTTGCACTTATGATAACGAATCAAGGTTTTTCGGAAAGTAGAGAAAGATTCTTGCCACTGTGCTAGATCAACTCATTTACGGTTTTTAGGAGCAACAACAACCCTCAAATCGAAAGTTATAAAGTATATTTTTAAAAATCAAGAAAAATGATCGATTTAAAAGAGGTTATGCATTTCTCCAAATTCCATTTAATTCAATTAGATTTTACAAATGCATCACACATTTTTCCTCTGATAATGTACCAACAATAAACTAAGTAAGAATATTATAAATTAAATCTTAATAGACTTGTATAAATAAAAAGAAATTTAGCAATTAATATACTGCTCCCACACGCGACTGTCTGCTAAAGACTAAACCGTCTAAACCACTTGACAATATTAACAAAACATTGGATGGACAAAGATTATTGTAACCAACAATAGTGGAAATAAATTAATCTTGAAATATCAGGATTAAATGTTTTTATATTAGAAAATTGGATATATCGACTCATAGCTTTTTATCTTGTTTGTGAAGTAAGCTAAAAGTGAATACGCACTGATATTCAATATCACTGTTTTAGGTATTTGATGTATATATACCGAAAAATAGTATGACTATTTCATGAATGAGTATTGCCTTTTTATAAATTGTTCATTTGTACTTTAAAGATAATAAATCTGTATTTACCATAAACAATATTCAATTTAGTTAAGGAAGCAAAAATACAAATAAGCATATGTCAAATTAAACATTGGTTTAAACTGAATAAACGATTTGAGCAATCTAGCGAGTTGAATTTCTTAATTTAATTATATTAATAATTTTTTATATCCACGTTCATACATTTTTTACCGTGTACATATAGAGAAACATGTACAGTGTACTGTTGGGGACATATACGCTTTTTAAAATGTTACTAGACTAATTCTCACTTTCCGTGCCATTTCTATGCTGTTTTATTTCATGTCTTAACATTTCACTCATAGTCAAAGAAAAAAAAATAGTTCGTGCTATTCACAAACCAGTTTGAGTTTCCCACTCTCTGCATCTGAATAAGGGAAAACTCGTCCTCTCATTCCAATAAGTGCATATACACTTTCAATAAGTGAATATTCATTTTTGTGCATATTTGGGTAGCCGTTAAAAATGACATTTTGGAATTTTATCCATTTTCGGATCTCATTTTGTTACAAATTGAAAAAAATAGATACGAATTTTTTTTTTTTAATTAACATTTAGTGGTGCCTGTAGGCTATTGCAATTTTGCATGTCAAAAAAAATTTTTTGGTAGATTTCCTGTAAAATCGTTGAAAATTAATATTTTTTGACCGGACTACTCTGTTTATCCTCATAAATGTTCAAAGAATAATATACAATTTTTAAAATATGAAATTTGTTTTGTCAACTATTTTTTACAGGACCCAAAAGTTGACCAAAATAAAAAACCAAAATAGGTTATTATTGTCAAAAAATATTAATTCTGAAAAAAAAACGAGAAATTTAAACTACTAATCATGGTTTCTAATGTTTTTTTAGGTCGCTGATTACAAATTTGAAGTCATATTTCAAAAATTCAAAATGACGGATTCAATATGGCGGCCATGAAAATTTTAAAATTAATCAATTTTTATGAAACTTGGTATCAAGGGGTTTTTGGGGTCCCTAGTTACAAATCTGAAGTCAGATTTCAAACATTTAAAGTGCCGGATCCAATAGTGCGGGCATAATGTTTAAAAAATGAATAATTTTTTATGAAACTTGGTATCAAGGGGTTTTGGGGTCCTTAGTTACAAATCTGAAATTAAAAATTCAAAATGGGACGTCGCTGCTAATTAGAAATGGGTAGGTTAGTATTTATTAGCTAGATAAGATTCGTTCACAAATTAGATGACACAATGTGTCTCTGAAGTAAAAATTTTGTTGGCTACTGGGATAAAATATTACATAATTAAGTTTCTTAACAAATTATTAATTTTTTAAACATTATGCCCGCAATATTGGATCCGGCACTTTGGATTTTTGAAATCTGACTTCAGATTTGTAACTAGGGACCCCAAAAGCCCCTTGATACCAAGTTTCATAAAAATTGATTAATTTTAAAATTTTCATAATCGCCATATTGGATCCGCCATTTTGAATATTTGAAATCTGACTTCAAATTTGTAATCAGGGACCCCAAAACCCCCTGGTACGAAGTTTCCAATAAATTGATTAATTTTAAAATTTTCATGGCCACCATATTGGACCCGCCATTTTTAAGTTTTGAAATATGACTTCACATTTGTAATCAGCGATCTCAAAACTATTAGAAACCATGATTAGTAGTTTAAATTTCTCGTTTTTTCAGAATTGATATTTTTTTACAATAATAACTTATTTTAAAATACAAGATTAACTTATTTTGGTTTTTTTTGGTCAATTTTTGGGTCCTGTAAAAAATAGTTGACATAACAAATTTCATATGTTAAAAATTGTACATTATTCTTTTAACATTCATGAAGAGAAACAGACTAGTCCGGTCAAAAATATTAATTTTCAATGATTTTACAGGAAATCTACGAAAAAAAGTTTTTTCCCATGCAAAATACATGCAAAATTTTAAATTTCAATAGCCTACAGACATAACTAAATTTTGATTTAAAAAAAATAAAAAAATACGTATCTATTTTTTTCAATTTGTGACAAAATGAGACATAGAAATGTACAAAATTCCAAAATATCATTTTTAGGTCGGAACTATTTGAAACTTATTATTCGGGAGTTACCGGGGTTTTGACAGGGGTTAGTTGGGTTTTTTTTTTAACAATTTGAAATGAAAAAATTAGTTTTTTCATTATTTTCAATACTGCGATCCAATTTTCAAAACAAGGTTCGGGTTAGGGCGACAATCTCCGCCTTGTGGGAAAATTTGAAGGTAAACTTGATGGATGATAAAATATGGAACATTACCACATTTGCCATTTTGAATTTCAAAAATATTCCTAAGCTAACTGTTTATACTCTCTGATTCAGATTTAGAGAGTACCTACCTTCTTTACAACAGCAAACTTTTTTTTTAACCCCCACAGCACCTAAACTTGCCTCTTTCCTCAAGTTTATAAACTTGCAGCAAACTTTATGAAAGTTGACGACACTTGAGGAAAGGTTGTCAAAGTTGAGGCAAATTTAGGTGCCGTGTGGGAAATTATTAGCAATGAAGATTTCTGCAAGACTATTTAGCTTATTTTTAATTCCAACCGTTTATTGCAGCTAACATTGTTAGTTATTTATTGCAAAATTATGTATCAATCGTGGTTAACTTTAACCAATTGAACTACATCTGCAATATTTATAATTTTTTTCGTCCTTTCTCTATAGTTGCAGCTTTATTCAACTTATAAAATTATTATATTTTAGCAGTGTAAACATCTTGAAATGTTCAGATACAAAATACTTATGTGTATGGGAAAATACACTGAAAAAAATGTTTAGTCATATCAACAAAAATTTTGGTTGGTTGAGCCAACCAAATTTTTGTTGCTATGACTAAAAATTTAGTTGAGCCAACAAAATTTTTGTTGATATGACTAAACATTTTTTTCAGTGTATGAAAACTAAGCCGTTGCGATCTCTCAATAAGAGAATAAAAATTGTTTGACCAAAAACTTTCTAATTGCAAGTGTCGATGATAAAAAGAAGAAATTAGTGGAAATTGTGCGTTAGACATTCTGGTGAGTGGAATGTAATAGTAATAATGTATAGGTAAAGTAATTAGAGTAGAGCACGTGCTCGTGTGGATACATGCACATTTTGCACATTGCACAGTGCACCACACTCTAGGTCTAGATCTAGACTCTAGTCTAGTTTTACTGATTGTGAGCATTGGTCACTGTACAGCCGCAAAACACGTTGGAACACGTGCACGTGTATCTGGCTTGTGTGCCACGCATGGAATTCACGATGAGAAGTTTTGCTCTTGCGGTGTTAGTTCCTTCGTACGACTTCGTCGATTGTCGTTCACACTCGAGTTGATCTAAGAATACCGCGAGCGGCCATATTTGGCAATGAGAACTCAGAGTCGCGGCACAAAACCTCCTCAAAACGGCCGGATTTAAGAGACATTCATTATCAATTAATTCCTTTAACAACTCGCTAATTGTTACCACCATCAAGTATACTGAATTGAGTCAAAGTACCGAGGCATGAAAGTGATACGCACAATGGAACAAAAGAGGGCAAAACCATTTTAATCTGTCTCGAAAGGCACACTTTTTACCGGCTGACCTCGTCCGACAAAAGACGTGAGAAAAATGAGAAACCTTCATTTCCATCCTTATGTCCAGAAGCAATTATGACTCTCGAAATTATAATATATTGACAATATGTATACCTTTATCTTAATATTCAATTAAACTCTTCTAAAAATTATCATGTTTTGTAATCCTGAAACATTATCAATTCACAACTATTGTAATTCAGAAAGTTGGCGCCTTCTTTTGACCCAGAATTTTGTGTCATTTAGAGAAGACTTCCGAAGACTTTGTTGAGCTTAAAGGGCAAACCGGTATGAAGCACGGAAGGTCTATTTATGTTGCGCCTGTGGCTAATGGCGATGTTTATAGCTATCACTTTTGATATATCTATGCACACCAGACAGGACAAATTGCACACAAAGTTTTCGGCTTAATAAGTTAAATTTCAGCTATCAAAGTGGCCCTTAATAAGAACTATTATATTAATATAATGTTTTAGAAAATAATTCATCACACAGAAAAAACCTAAACTTATATTTAGCCTGTTTTAGCTCGTTTTGAGACGCAGCGGAAATGAGATTTTCTCTTCTCTTGTTAAGTTTTAGTCCAAAAAGTTACAAAATGACTTTTTCAGCCTTAAAAAGTCATTTTGGACTAAAACTTAACAAGTAGAAAGGAAATCTCATTTCCGCTGCGTCTCAAAACGGGCTTAATATGAGTTCAGGTTTTTTTTGTATCAGAAAAGAGGATATTACATACATGTATATGAAATTCAATTTAACATATTATATTAAATTTAATATACATGTATATTAGAATTTATTCAACGTTATGAATTCTCAGATACATGAATAGCAAATTTAATATACAGTATATTAAATTTAGGATAATTTATATTAGATTTAATATAATTCTATTTTAAATTTAATTTCATATAGGGGAGAGTGGCCATCAATGTACCAGTTTTTTTAATGAACCATTTCAATTTTCTCAGAAACAATTAAATAAACATTCTCCTAATTTTAAATATAAATGAAGTTTGCGTAAACACACTACGTCCATAAATTTGAGACATGTGGATTTATTCTTTATAGAGAAAACTGAAAAAAACTGTTTTTGATGCTCTGAAGAAAAATTTTACCTAAAATACAAACACGTTTTTTAATTGAAATAAGGCAATTTAAAAATAAATGAACTTACGATTTATTTTGTATCGGGCCTGAACTACAATATTCTAATGAGATAAAGATTTTGAAATATTGCATTAAGTTATAAAAAACCATTTTTGTTGCAAATGACATGTTGATTCAATGTACCAGGGAACAATGAACCACCTGCAATTTCAGTGTATTTTCGATTTCCAGAGTGGTATGCCTGATTATGAAACTAGGCATGCGTACAGCATGTGACAGCGATTGTTATCAGTACTCTTCTCAACATAGAAAAACTAAAATACCATTTTAGCTCGTTAACTTAAATTTGAGGTATATTTATGTTATACATTATCAATTAAAAAGTGTTAAGTAATAATTTTTTATAGCATTTGATAGAAAATAAGTTTTTTCACAAAGTGAAAATTGCAATATTATTATTGTTGAACATTTTTAGTGTTTTTATAGAGGTGGTTCATTGTGTACCCAGGTTGTTGAAAATGAAAATAGCGTGTTAGTTTAGAAAAATCCAAAATTGTATTATTTAATCAAAATAAATCGGGCATAATATGTGTGCATTACCTAGAGAAGTGTTGTAGTTTTATATTGATGCAAAGAAGTGCTTGAAATAAGTAAAATTGAATAAATACTATGACCTTGAAAAAAATCCGGTACATTGATGGCCACTCTCCCCTACATGTATGTGAAGCACAATACAGAAATTTTTAACAGTGTACTAATGAGACTTAACAAAAATCAACATACTTTGTTCATTTAGGGTTTTCATCAGAGAAGTAAAAACTTGACTCATATTTCAATTTCATTTTGAATTATAGAGGATAGAAGCGCAGTTATATCAATAATGTAAAGAGAAAATTATGACAACATAACAGCGCCAACATGCTGACTATTAAAAACTAAAACCAGATCGCAAACTGTGTAGTCTTGTCGACTTCCTAAGAAATTGAGATATGCTGATCCTCTATAAAATATACTGAGGTCTTACTGTCTTTTGTATCTATAATTTAGAAAACCACTAACTTATAATAGTCAAAACTATGCGTTGTCTTTCACAATATAACGCGAGTAAATTAAAAGAAAAGGTAAAATTAAAAAATAAGACAGGATACATAACAGGTTCAAAACAGGATCTCTGTTAAACTATATTTATGTTGGTACAGAACCAATATAGTTATTTTTCCATCAAAACACTAAATCGGATCTACATTTCTACATATTTATGTTCCAGTAACTTACCAATTGTCTATAACATTTTTTATTTAGAAAATTGAAAGTTTTTTTATGTGTCGTAAAAAATGTCTCGACATAGTAAAACGTGACAAGATTAAAAGACAAAAATTATTGCATATTACGCAGTGTACGAAATCTGCGATTTCTGGACATTTTTATTGACAAAAAGTTAAGAAATTGACATTTTTGAAGGGTGAATAAAATTATCATTATACCTATTGTTTTTATTGATATATAGGGGAGACCGGGGCTAGTTGGGTCAGGGGTAGGTTGGGCCATTGCAGTTTACTCAAATGTCATTAGTCGAATTAATTCCTCCCTGCACAAAAAATTATTTAACATAGTGAAATGCAAGTTTGTGAAAGTTTCATTATTATATTATCATTAATGTGAAGCAAATATAAGAAAAACTAATTTTTATACTTCAAGTAAATTTTTACCCACTTGGTTTCTTTGTTACATCTTCCTGAGTAATAACTTTAAAAAAAGTTTAATTATCAAATTTTGATGTTTCAATAGTTGCTTTTAAAGGACAATGAAGAGATTTTAATTTATATTTGCAGTATCGATGGAAAAAATCAAATATTTGAAAAAACAAAACCGTTAGTTGGGTCGCTTAAACGCATAAGAAATCTACTATATAATTATACTTTAAACATTAATTTAATTAAATTTAACTATCAGTCATTTATTTCAATCAATCAACACTAATGATAATGCTTTATAACAATTTGGAATGAAAAATTACGTTTTTTCAATAAAAGCAATTTTTATATTTTAAGATTTTATACTTTTACTAATTTAAAAGCGTTTATATCAGGTATTATTTATTAATTTCAATTTCTTTTATGTATTATAAAATAACTCTAAAAACTAAGTTTATTATATAGAGTAATGTTTTAACATTTAAACAATAAAATTTTAATCATAACCTAACCTTCCCCGGGCCGGGGTGGGTTGGGTCACTTTAGATTACTCCAAAAACACTGTTAAAAAAATATATATATATATAAAAGTGATAGCGGGAATTTTTTTTTTTTAATAAGAGCTGAAATATTAGAGCAAGTTTCCTGTGCAATAAGGTTTACATAAATTGAATATTAACGAAGTTAAAAAACGAATAATGTAAAGTGACCCAACCAGCCCCGGTCTATTCTACTGGTTCGTTACACGGGGTCGTTCATAAATTAAGTCGCATTTTAGGGGGCAGGGGAGGTCTAGAGAAATGTGACAACCTTTATAAAATTTTGAAGGTCCCCATATGTTAACAGTGTGACATAAGGGGTGTAGGGTGAGGTCAAAATTCATCCAAACTTGTATGATGTAATTTATGGATGACCCCTACTTTAAATTAATCATGCAAACAAGAAAATTGAAGTTTTAATCATTATTTTGCAAAACAATTAAATGTCGGTTAACGGGAGCAAATCTTATTTATCAGATGACAGATGAAATTCAATGCAAGAATTTGTATTTTGATTATAAACTAAAGAAGATTTAAGGAAATTTATTATCGTACCTTTGTTGTTTTGGCAAGTTTTATATAGGGGAGGTGGAGGCAAGACGGGGTACCTGCCTTAATTAACAAACTAATTAACCAATCATGATCATTTTTTGCATAACATAGCACCATTACAATAGTTTTTGATTGACCAAGTCACTGATTGATGAAACCGAGTTTTTTATTTTTTACATGGAAAAAACGGTTTTTGACGATTTTCTTGTCATTTTTGCATTTTATTCAGAACGTGTTTGTTATTTTAATAACAACATTTTATATGCTATATAATTTTTTTCATGTTCAACAATGATTACACTTAAAGTTAAGCACTTGTTTATTTCCGTTTCAAAACTTAATTTTTAGAAATTAATTTTTTAAAGAAATTCCGTACACGGGGGCAAGACGGGGTATAGGAAGTGAGGACAGGATAAGGTACTAAAAACCAGTCATTTTTTTTTATTTTATGAAAAAAAAATCTTCTTTTGGTGATTTTACACAATATTTATAACGTTTTCTTATGAAAATAATACATTTCAAATATAGAAGCAGGTAACCACTTGTTTATTTTTATTATAAAAATTATTATTTTTTGAGGTTAGCTATGTAATTTAATTTTACATGGGAGAATTAAAATTACGCATTAAACTGGTTTTTTAGTTTATTTTATAAAATCAATAAAGGTGCTTGCGAAATTTGTAGGCAAAAACAGGTTTATTTTTATACTACCCCATCTTACCCCCACGTTCTGTAAAATGGAAATTTTTAAATTTGTTTACTTATTCTTTATTCTATATTTAATTAAGTAATAAATGTTTCAAATAAGACTTTTTCATGGAAGACTGCTAGCCAAAGATTATTATTATAATAAATAAAATATTTTTGAATCGATAATATTAGATTTGTAGAGCTTCAAACCTTTGGTACCCCGTCTTGCCCCCACATCCCCTATTAATTAATATAAAAAACTTTTCATTTTTTACAGAGACTTTGTCTCTGATTTTTTCTAAAAACACTTTGATATTAATTAATATAGAAGATTTAATTTATAAATATGAGTTGTGCGATTTTCCAAAAGTTAATTGATATTTAACGACCTTAACTATCCGACAACTGGTTCCTCTATCCTACTAATTGCTAAGGAAGATCAGAAGCAGTTTGAAAAGTTTCATGTTGCTATAGCTACGTCAAAACTGAAGTCTAGTTTGCATAGAAATACATAGTCACGGCTAAGACGATTCAGACCAAAAATATACTTTACGGGATCTTTGAGCCATACACAATTCCCTGCAAAAACATCAGAACCATGCAAAATTCAAGTTTTGAATAAATCGTACAGGTATATATAATATGTGTCTTATGTATCACTACTTCATCACATTAACTAACTTACTATTTTATATCTTATTCGGAAACATAAAGTTTGCCATTTATTATTCATTATTTTTATTTGCAAAACTCTTTGCAAATACTTAATAGTGCATAACCTACCTGTTGAATTAAAGTTTCTTACTGGTCCAAAACGTAATATAGCTTCTAATTATATATTGAAAATGGCCTTAAAAGTAGAAGGATGAATAAATTATTGGTACAGCCCAATAAATCTTTCAACACTTGCTTATTTGACAATGGGATAGCATGCGTCGTGATTTCGTCAAGCCTAACAATTTTTTAACCAATGTCATTATCTCATCTTAATTTAGATGGCATCTGACATTATCTTGCAAAGAGTGCATTTATTGTTCACATTGGGCCGCAGTAATGCTTATAAAATATATATATATGTATAATGTATATATATATGTGGCGTATGTATCGCCTCCTGCTTCATGATCACGATCGACGATCGACACTTGAACAGTAATTTACCACACCCTCCTGACCTAGAAATCGAGATGTGGGTGCGCCGATCACTCGTCTCGTTTATCAATTGCTTGCTCGCTCAGATTTTAATATCGTTATATATTCTTAATTATCGCTTCATATTTCCTCCATATTCGGTGGAAATTACATCCAAATTCAATTTTCGCCCGTAAATAGATGCTGTATTTACAATTTTTCAAAGCAGTAAAGACTTAGTAAAGGTTAAAAAACAAGAAATTTAATTTTAATTATCTATAGAAATAAATTGTATATAGGGTCATTTTACGTAAAGCGGACATCCTAAAATTTGTAACGCATGAAGCACAATTTTTAAAATGCTGTTCTTTCCATTTAAATGTATAAAATGGAAAAAATATGTCTCTTTTTATAGCAAATTAAACGGTCTTTAATGTTTGATTTTTAACTTCCCTTGATGAAAATTAATTTAATTTTAAAAATTAAACCCACAACATTAAAGACCCTTTAATTTACTAGAAAAAAGAGCAATGCTTTTTCCATTTGATACATTTAAATATAAGAACAACATTTTTAAAATTATGTTTTTTACGTTACAAATTTTGGGATGCCCGTTTTACTTAGAATGCCTCTATAAATACAGCGAGTAAAGCGTATGCAAATTTTACATGCAAAGGTTTTTTCGATTTTAAAAAATAATTATGACAGAAATGAATTTATAAATAATTTCATAAAGGAGGAGGATGACATGCTTTTTCTACTGTCAATCTTGTTACAAAGTTGTTTTACCATTTTTGCTTAAGTGGACTCAAATCGACAAAAAAATATTTTTCAAATTAATGTAAAAGACTTGCTTCTTTTAAAAAGATACATATTTTAATAATAACAGTACTTATATATACTAATAAAAGAAATATATGCATCGCTGGACATAATTAATAATGATTATTTGAGAGGGGTCGATGAGTAATAACTTTAACAAACGTAAATTAGCGAGACAAATGCAACATTTCCGACCCAGCTATAACTTGCCCGAATATATATTCAACTGCAACTCTATATATACAGAGTGTGAATGCATTTCACTGCACAAAATAAAGACACATTGTGCAACAATTTAAATGTTAGCTTACTAAAAAGTATTTAGGCGCCATTTAATTGCCAGTATAATTGTAATTCAATTTTTAATTTTAGTACATTTTATTACATTTTTAAGAATATTAATTATCAATATAATAATAATTTCAACAATAAATGATTATATTAAAAAAACATCTTAACCCGCATTATAAGAACCGAATGAACAAAATCTTGTTATGAGGTTTAAGGCTCTAATCCAGTATTTAAAATTTATAACATGTAAGCATTTTTTATATTTCAAGAACTTTCCTTTCGAATGGCATTATAAAAAATGGAAATAAGTTACTTATTATATAATAAAAATTTGAAGGCTGATTTTAAAAAATTCAATATGGCTGACAAGAATGGTAACAATTGATCGAATTTACTTGAAACTTGTTTCTTAGAAAGGTCCTTTCTGAGGTTTCTTATTATACGATTCTGACATCAGAATTTGGAAATTCAAAATGGAGAATCCAGTATGACTGCTGAATTATAGAAAACAGATTTAAATCTTGTTACTCAGGGAATTTAAGTTAACAAGTATCTAACAAGTTTCAAGCAAATCCGATCAACGGCATTACCATTCATTTGCAAAATTTGCTTCAAGTTCATCATTAGCGAATTGCAAAACTAACATCAATGAGAAAAATCGATTGTTGGTTTAATTATATGAAAGATAAAACTAGCTATATAATTTTGAAGGCAAGCTATAGGAAAGCCCTCTAGATTAATCTTCTGCTGACAGATTTAATTATCTCAAGAGGGGAAAACTGAAACCTTTTTAAAGTCTGGCTGACTATATCTAAATTTGACACTCGAAATTTGACCCTCAATTTTTCTCTATGCAAAATTTTACAAGCATTGTGATAGGAATAAATATGATAAAAGTTTAAAAATAAAATCTAAAGAAATTCGTGAAAAAATAATATAAGCATGATATTTTGTTGTAAAAGCTCACTGAACTTGCGCCGCGACGAGATATATTTTATATCCGGTGTAGTAGTAAGGAGCAGGCTACAATGCACTACGACTACAGAATCGATATATGTAGTCTCGAAACTTTACGTCTCGTGCCAAATTCCGACATATAAATCGCACTTAGCCTTAGGCGCGAATGGAATTTTAGAATTATTGTAACGGAACCGTACGACCCTATTCAAGAAAATGGTAGAACAAAAAAACAGCAATAAAAATATTATTATAATGAGGACTCATTGCAAGTTAATGTACATACACCTATACGAGTGTGCCAATAATATGCGTAAAACGAGTCGAGATTGGACCTAGCAAGACATTTCAGCACACGTATAGTTATAATGCCTTTACAATTTTTTTTTCTTATTTTGCTACCACAGTATTTTAGACATGGTTATGAAAAACTAACTATTGTCTGAAATATTAAAATTTCGAAATGTTTCTAAGCTTGGACAAAAAACGCCAATCTTTTATGAATTAGAATAGCAAAGTTAATGATTTATATGCTTATATATAGAAAATATTATTTCTAAGTATGTAACAAGAGATTTGCTGAATTTGCTATCCATGTCCACTTTTAAATTCATTGTGTCAAAAACGGACAATGGGTTTTAAAAAATAGTGTAGCATTATTATTTTTCGGTTTATTTCCATATAGTTGATGTTTTACTCGAGTTATGAAACTTTCAAACGGGAATCGCTTTTAATTTTGGACTCTTGATGGAAAGTGCTCCAAAGAATTTTGCATTTTAAAAACATTATCGTCTTTATGATTCATTGTAAGAGCCGTATAATTAGGAACAAAGTTTGCTTTCAAAATTGAAATCAAACAAGTCAGTTGACAAGCCACGTGCAAAGAAACTGTGCAAACTGTGAAAAAAGCAGAAGCAAACAGAAATGAAGATTGGAATCAGATACAAATGAGACACAAATCTGACCAAGATAAAACGAGACGACGTAGACAAAACTAAGACAAGACAAAAGCGAAACCAAAACACGATGAATCAAGACCGAGACAATAAGACTAAGAAGGAAAATGACAAGCATAAACTATAATATCCGGAGAAACGGAATAAATTAAATATTTCGATAGTATAGCAAACTAATATACAAAATACACCTTCAAACACTTTACAATCAATACACTGCAAAAACTGATGTCTTTTAAGTGTCTTATTTTAAGACATTTTGATGTCTTTTTTGTATCTAAGACGCAAAAAATGTCTCATTTTAAGACATTAATTGCGTCTTAAACACCAAAATTTCTTAAAATAAGACACTTAGAAGACATCAGTCTTTGCAGTGTAGTCCTAATTCATTGCAACTTATCGTTATTTCCAAATCGGGTTTGCGTATCAATTGTTGTGGATGATCCAATTACTGCAGTATTTAAGACTAATTGAGTTTATGAACAAAAATTCAATGTTGATGTTTCTCACTTTCTAAATCTGAATAAGTCAAAAGTCTTCCATTTTATCAATAAGTGTATATGCACTAAGGTGTTAAAAAAAACAAAAGTCAGAAATGTTATGCTCCTACCCCCCAAATTTGTTCCAAATAGAAAAAAAAGGTACCTCTATATTTTTATTTTTAAATCAGACAATATTTAGAGGTGGCGCAAAGTCCATGAAGTTTCCTATGTATTTTGCATGGGAAAAACGCACTTTTTCGTAAATTTGCAATAAAATTGTAAAAAATCATTTAAATCATTAATACACCGAATAAGTTTCTAAAAAGTGTTTAAAAAACAGAATTCCATAATTCATTTACCGTTGATGTCCCAGTATCCGTCCAGTTAAGCGTTTGAAACACACAGAAAAGTAAAAAACAATGTTTTTTGCTTTACAATCCGAAATATTCTTTTTGTAAAGAGTAATTTAACCCCTTTTTTAATATTTAAAATAATTTGTTTCTTTAAATGTGTGGAAAAATAATTTTTATTTAATTATTAAAATTAGTGTTTTTATGTACCGGATTCCTATGTCCTAGTGTCCGTCCACTATATTGTCCCAGTATCCGTCCACTTTTTCTACATACTTACATTACAACCTCAAAATTTAAACGAAATGTTTAATTTATTTGAACAACATTAATTAGTTTAAATGTGTAGAATATAGTGTACAAACTGACTTTTGAGCTTTTATTTTTTCTAAATAAGCCTCTCAAGAACATTATTCGACTAAGTTTCACAGTTTCACCTTCGTGAGTATTTCATGTTTGCCCTTAACTATCCTCGTTTTACCCTCATTATAATTAAAAACAAAACGTATCAAAATTATTAAAAAAGAAGAATACATAATCAGTGCTTTATATGGAACCTAAAAGTGTGCTATTGTAAATTTATTTCAAAACGTTTCAAAACATTGCAGTATTAGTAAATTCTAACCTAAAATATACCTTTCGCTTAAGTTGCTGAATTACTAAGCTACGCTATAATATATTTTTTATAAATCTAAACTAATTTGATGACTTAGTTTAGTTTTCACTCAATTTATTTGGATCTTAATCATTTTTATGCTTATCGCGTTTAGGTTATAAGTTTGTAGAATAGTGTGGACGGAAACCAGGACAATGCTGAGTTGATCTGTCCCAGTATTGGTCCAGCTAATTATTTCATTAAATAAATTTTTTGGTTAAATATGTTGAACTGAATACATAATTCAATATCTGCTTTAGCGATAAATACGATTGTAAGTCTATTTGAAAATCAAATGATCGATTTATGACCAAAAGCCTCACAGCTGTTCACTTGTATCAAATCACTATTTTCACACGTGAGAAGGCGCTCGACGGCACACGGGGACTTTTTGAATTTATTGAGGTGGAATTTTAGTGTTAAAATTATAAAAATACTTGTGTAAAGCGAGCTCAAGGTATCATAGATTATGGTAATAATACTTATATTCAATAAAAAAAACCTATGCACGCTAAAATTCTCGAAATTATGAAAAAGTGGACGGTTACTGGGACATCCACGGTATTAAGGGAAGATTACACTGATTTAAAAAAAAACGAAATTTTTTTTTTCATTTTTGGTTAGTATAATAATCTAAAAAGAAAGGAAAAATAGTCTAAGGGAACGTTCACAAATTACGTAACGTTTTTTTCGGAAAATTTTGACCCCCCCCCCTCCCCCATGTAACACGTCGTTACATACATTAGCGCCATTTTTTCTGCTGGTCGTAACAAACTGCTTGACCCCCCCCCCCCCTAAAAAACGTTACGTAATTTGTGAACGCTCCCTAAAGTAAAAAAAACCTCGAAAATTCGTGTTTTTTTATTAATTAACTAACTGTAATTTTTATATTTTTAAATTTAGAGTTTTTTCTGGTGCTCCGCTTGAAAGAGCAGTTCCTAAACTATAAAAAATATCTATTGTTACATAAGAAGGGTTATTTATATATATAACAATTAAGATAAATTTTTCTTATTGTGCTTTACTACTTAAAAATATTGCTGAACTATAAATTAAATTTTTTTTACATTTGGTCCTTCAAACTTTAAACTCGTTTTTCTCGAAACTGCATATTTCCAACTTGTTTACACTCTCATTTTGACACTATTTAACGAAATAACTTGAAATTTGGACAGCATGTTCCTTGAATATGTAGTTTTCTTGTAAACTAGGATTTTTAAGATCCATTAATATTTAAAAAAGTTATAAACAATTTAAGTTGCAAAATTATAGTTAAAAAATTCAAAAGTCTGTCATTCGGTTATTTTTAAATATATATTTCTGATTCTAGTTTACACAAAAAAAAACACGATAGGCAAAATGGTATAGATTAAAAAACCTATAATTTTTTTTATTTAAGAACTTAATTAAAAATTAAGAATTTAAGTTTATTAACCGTTACAGAGAAAAAGTGTAAACTATTATTAATTTTTTTGAATTTTTGTGGTTTTTTGAAATTGCAAAAAAATAGTTAATATCAACAAATCAATAAATAAATTATGAAATACTGTTTATTAAAAACTTTTTCGGAACTTATGCGGTGTATTAATAATTTAAGTGATTTTTAACGATTTTATTGCAAATTTACGAAAAAGTGCATTTTTCCTATGCAAAATACATGTGAAACTTCATAGCCTTTGCGCCACCGCTAAATATTGTTCAATTTTAAAAAAAATAGGGGTAACTTTTTTTCCATTTGGAACAAATTTGGGGGGGGGGTGGTAGGAGCATAACATTCCTGACTTTTGTTTATTTTGGACCACCCTAATATTATGCACTTATTCAAAAAGTGGAAGACTATTGACATACAAATAAGTGAATATTCACTTATTCAAATTTAGAGAGACAAGATAAATTAGCAGATGTCGATTTATTAGAAATAATTTAGTGGCACAAGTGGATACCTTTTTTTGTTTTAAGTAAAATATAATTATTTTCGAAATATGAAATAATCTTTTTACTGCAAAAAAAGTATAATCACCCCACTTGTGTCTCTATATTATATTTGGTAATCTATCCTTTTCTTTTAAGAGCGAGAAGCTTCAACATTGAAATAAGGTGAGAACATTTTTGTTCATACACTCGATCAGTCTTAAATTCCACAGTAATTGGAGCATCCGCAGCAATTGTTACACTTATCCTAATTGGGAATTATGAGAAATTCCAGGAAATTAGAACTGTTTACCAGATTACGTGTTTGCACGGAAAAAAATAGTTTTCGCTATTCACAAACCGGCTTGGGTTTCCCACAATCTGCTAGATAAAATGTCCTCCAAACCTGCTGTTAACTTAAATTTTTTTTAATAAAACATACAATTATTACGAAAAACTTGTTCTTTTTAAACGCAGAAACAGTAAAATATTTATAAATAATTATTTTACTTTTTCTGGGAAACCCATTTATTTTTTTCCGTGTGAGAGTGAACTTTTTATTAATTTGTTATACAATCGAAATTGTTTCTCTATTCAGTTTCTCCGGATTTTATAGTTAATGCTTATCATTTTTCTTTTTAGTTTTATTTATCTTGACTCGTCGTGTTTTGGTTTCGTTTTTGCCTTGTCTCATTTTATAATTAATTTTAAAGTTTGGAATAATATTTAGCTCTTTTTTATATAAAAAAGTTGTAGTATTCCCACTTGTATCACTCCATTATTTTTAATAAATTGACATTTGCTAATTAATCTCAACATTGAAATCAGGTGAGAGCATTTTTGTCCACAGACTCGATTAAACTTAAATGATAATAAATTTGCGATTTGAGAATTATGACAGAAGATCGTTTCTAGCAAATGACAATTTGCATAATTAGAAATATGACAATTCGAATAAACGAAAGTGACGTAACATGTGTAACTTTGGATAAATTTAAATAAAGTTTAAATAAAACAGAATTTGGAAATTCTTTTATTTTGTTACAATTAGCCGAAAATGTATTCGACTCCAAAAAATATTACCTTCAAATTCAACACTATAAATTTTAAACTTAAGACCACAAGTATTTACACAAATTTATTTAAAATGAAGGTCTTTAAAAACAATTTTATGATTATTGTAGAATAGAGTACATCACATATTTCTTAAGAGAGCATTTTAAGCGCGATTTTCATTGAACCGCCTCTTCCGTCCCATCCCCCTTCCAAAGGTGCCCTTTAAATTTTAAACTGGTGTCTCGGCTCTCGAGGACTGCCTAACAAAACGGAACAAAAGCTAAGCGTAAAATTCTCGGAATGCAGTCCCAGAGGGGCGTATATGGTCCAGGGAATAAAACACTCTTCTCCCCATTCAACATAAATATAGCAACAATGTGAGAAAAGACTCGTCTGCTCACCAAGCTCGGACGGAAAATCCCTTATCCTTTTCTGCAGTCTCCTGTCTCTGGACAATTTCCCAGCAAACACTCACTCACTATTTTTATTGTCCTTTATTTTTAATTTGTACTCTTTTTAAGGAAATTTCGTGGCACTTTTTTAGACTGGCGCACCAGTTGCGTTTCTAGGAGCAGTCGTATAGGATCGCGAACGATTGTTATGTTCACATAGTCGAGTACGTGCGTTGACCCTCGACTCCCTTTCCGAGCAACGAAAGTGAAGGAAGAAGAGAAAAGTCGAGGCGCCGGAAAGTGAGCGCATGTAATAGAGAACAAAAATAAATCGGGCGAGGGTAAAGAAATTTCATTCCACCCTGCTCAGTAAGAAAGATGAGAAAGATCAGATCAATGAGCGAATAAACTCAAATATCGATGCATTCAAGCCGAGTGCTCCGTTCAAACTGCGCTCGCGCGCTGCGCAGACAACCAGTTCACGTTCTATGGCGCACGCGCAATTTCGTTAAATGCGCATGCTCCGCCGCAGGCGCCCTTTATTTTTACCGCCCGGGAAACGCTTATACAATCTTTTTTTCCCATAATTGTATAATTGTTTCATAATTTTAGCCAAAATTTACTTCAAGTAACAACGTGAATTCAGAAAGATTTAATTTCATTACACAGTTGTGTTGTTAACATAATTATTCAAAATCAAGCACAATATCTTTGACCAAACGTGATTGTTTACCTTTTTAAATTAACGTCATGTGACCTCTTTTCCCGGTCGGTAATTTATCTTTCATTTTAAATTTGAATATATCAAATATTAAACGCGTAAGTGATTAATAAACAAACAAATTGATCACTATATAATTTAAGATATCTCTCTTGGTTAAATACAGGCTATCAGAAAGAAAATTCTAGTGTCCTTTGAAGGATTTAAAACTTTTCGGAAACCATATTTTTGTGAAGGGAAAATGCCCTTCTTTAGGAAAAAATTTGTAATGTTGTAAATTGTTTATTTACACACATATTTAGGCAATTAAACTTTTCTCTCACATGGCTTCTTTACAAATTTTTAAAATTGATGCAATTTTGATTTATAATAGCTTATTTTTTTCAGAAATAGATTACCGTCAAGTGGTGCTATTTTGTGCATAAAATCGCTCTTTTTTCACTCTATATGCTTTATTAAAATTCAGAATCTAAAAAAATAAAGAATTTATCTATTCAGTTATGTTGTAGACATCCTTCTAAAAGTGTTCTATGAGTTAGCCGACAAGAAAAAATTTTATGTCTGAGTTATAGAAACTCAAAGTTGTGCTCAAAATGAACCCCATGGTGGGGCTATTTTGTGCATCAAAGTTTGCTTATTTAAAAAGTTGTGTAAAACATTTTTTTTAACGTTTTTGCTGTATGAAATATTATTTATAGATATTTTAGAGTACAATAAAGAAAAACAAAGCCAGAAATATTTTTTTCCTAGGAATTGTTAAACTAATTTGAAAGTAAAACACTAAAATTTCACAAAAAAGTAGATTTACAAAGAAAGTTATTTCTTTAAGAAAATTTTACTTAAAATAACATCTATTACACTTCTTGAGTTATTTTAAGAGAAAAAGTTTCAAAATTAACTTGAAAAGCATGTAATTATTAATATTACTTTTTTGAGGTTTTTAAGGCACCATATGTAAAACTGAAATTTTAAGCTTATTTCTTGTCTTTTATAACAAAAATAAGACAAAAATGTTCCAAAATGAAATTCTAAAGTAATTTTTACTAACTACAAAACAAATTATTGAAAAAAACTTGATTTTAAAGAATGCACAAAATAACCCACCAAATCCTGGTTTTTCAGTTTTTTACACTTTTTTCTTAAAATATGCAATACAAAGTTAGCGCATTACGTATACATCATCACAACTAAATGGTCAATAAGTAATATTAATACCTTTAGGAAAACTTTTAAACTTCCGGAGATCTGAACAGAATTTTGAGAACTTTGAAATGTTTCTGCTTGATTTTCACGATTTTACGATTTTTTTTCTGATTTCTGATAAAGAATCGAGTAAATTCATTTAGTACTCTCTGTAGTCTAGATATCAGAAAATATTTACACCAAGTAGCAAACTTAAGCAACTGAATATAAAGATTTTATCCATAAAAAACCTCGCGTGCACAAAATAGCCCAATTTGACGGTATCTACAAATTCACGGAAGTGGAATTTTAAAAAACTGCACCGTTTTCCAAATAAAATTATTTGTTTAAAAAAATTGCACTTCATTTATTAAAGAAACAATCATATTTGTTAAACGGTAAAGATTTTTAAAAAATAACTTCCGTGAATTTGTAGATAATCTATTTCTGAAAAAAATGAGTTTTTAATGTTTTTATAAATCAAAATTGCATCAATTTTAAAAATTTGTAAAGAAGCCATGTGAGAGAAAAGTTTAATTGACTAAATATGTGTCTAAATAAATAATTTACAACGTTACAAATGTTTTTTCCTAAAGGACATTTCTCCTTCACAAAAATACAGTTTCTAAAAAGTTTTAAATCCTTTGAGGGACACTGGGATTTTTTTTCTAATAGCCTGTATTTAAGCGAGAGATATACCTTAAACTATAGGCCTATATAAGAGGGGAGGGGGAGGGGGGGGAAGGCTATAAAATATTTTTTTTATTTTCTTAAATGAATGCATAATATTTCTAGAATATTGTGATAAAATTTCAAGTCAATCGGAGCAAAATTACCGAAGTTATGAATATTTGAGAGTCCGTTGGTCCAGGCTTCAAAATTCATGTTTTTTATTAAATCATCATCTGTAATCTATTTATTTTTAAATTTGCAATATTTTCTGATACACAATTTTAAAGAGCAATTTTTGAGCCATAAGAAATGTCTATTGACAACATTTTTAAACTGCGTTTTAATATTTAAAAAGAATGCCAAACTTCAAGTACAATTTTTGTTCATCTGGTCCATAAAAGTTAAAAGTGTTTTTCTGAAACTTGTTATTTTTAAAGTCTGTGTACACCATAACTCAAAATCTACTTGACCAATCGTTCTAAAATTTGGTACAATACTTCACATAATTCCTAAGATATCCCTAGGAGTTTTTTATTTTTTTTAAAATTTACTAATTTCACAATAATTTTTGGAGGCCCCTGAGGAGATTCACATTCTCTCGCTCAATTCTCAATATTTTTTCATGAAAATTTGAAAATACTTTGTTTAAATGTTGCAATATGAAATGAAAATTGATTAAATAAATTTACTATCTCTACATCGCAAAAAAAATTCTTAAAAATATGCATTTTTTTCACCAAATTAACCTTACACCCTCTCCCCCCTTTCAAAATTTGAAAAAATGATAAAAAAAATAATATTTAGCTCTTTTATATATGTAGTAACAAAATTAAAGTTCCAACACTTGTGCCACTCTATTATTTCTAATAAATCAACGTTAACTAATCTATTTTATATTTTAAGAGCGGGAAACATCAACATTGAAATCAAATGAGAGCATTTTTGTTCACAGGTTTGATCAGCCTTAAAAAAAGTGATGTAACGAAATGTATCGAATATCTCGCTTTCATTGTTGTTGAAAATTATTTGAAGTTTTTTATGTACCTAAAAGTACTTTTATTAAAGAATATAATTATTTTAGAAATTATGAACTCTCTAAAATTGTCCCTCTATTTTAATCTTTTTGACTATAATCGTTTTGTTTATTTATTTACTTGAAGGAGACTAGTGACGCATTAAAAACCCGTAGTGAAATTAAATCTTTAGATTTTTATAAAGATTTTAAGATATTATAAACGAGTGTGTTCTTTAATAAATAATGTTGTAGACAATTGTTAAGGGCATGTGATGGAGTACGACGTGACTTGTATAGACAAAATTTGTTCGTAACTTTTCTTTTAAAAATATTGAATACTTTGTCATGAAACTTGGTAGAATTACTTAAAATGTCATTAGGAAGGCCTCTCAGACCCGAGTTTCTTTGAATTTTGGCTCAAAAGTGATTTTTAAAAAATATTGCATGTTTTCGAAAAGTTCCCAAAATTCAAACAAACTTGGGTCTGAGAGACCTTCCTAATGTCATTTTAAGTAATTCTACCAAGTTTCATGACAAACTATTTAATATTTTAAGAGAAAAGTTGCGGACAAATTTTGCCTATACCAGTGACGTCATAATCCATCACATGTCCTTAAAGTAATTGTAATTTTAAGAACTAAAAATACCTTGTAACAAAGCTAAAGAACATCATAGTTAAAAATATAAGATTTTACTTTGATTATTAAAAAATAAATAATTTTTTCTTTCGAGTCAAGTTAGCTGTCTAGTTATTGACATCAACTATTATGCTCAAAATGTCATAATATACAAATCTGGGGTTAAAAATGTGTAAAATAAAAAAGTTTTAGTTCTGTATTAAGAATTATAGTTTTGTATATAAAAACTGAAGAGAGAAAAAAGAAATGTTAAAAGAAAAAAATATGACTGAGAAACGACAATAAAAAGTAATCGTTTTGAGAAAATTAGTTAAAAAAAGAAATTTAAGAAATACAAAATTTAAAATGTGCGGGATATTGACAATTGTTTTTCAGCTTCATAAACTACCACTTGTTGATTCTTTCTTCATTATAAGATAAAGATTTTTTTTATTTTTAAATCATTAATAACTAATTGAAGATAAAATCTTTTATCTGTTCTTGAATAAAATTTAGAAGTTTGGAATTTAAACTTTACTTGGGTAAATTTTGAATTATGTGTTTAAAAAAAAATTGCAGATTTTTTTTTCATTGAAAAGTTAACTGTTTCTGAGATGCGCGCACATAAATAAACAATCAAATATCAAAAAATTTATTGTTATTATTTATTTGTATTTTATTATGCAAATTTATAAATTAATCAAAATTCGTCTGTCTTTCAAAAAGTAACAAAAGTAATAATCAGTTAAACAATTCGTTTTAACAAAAAATTTAAATTATCAGTAAAGAACTTTTATTAAGAGAATTTATAGTTATGATTCTAAATTTCATTTAATTGATTAAAATTCAAATTCATAATAATTTTGATTAATGTCATAATCATTCCATAAAAACTTTAATATAACGAAATTTAAATTAATCTTTATTATAATCATTAGTCCAAACATTTAATGTAAAAAATTGTAGCTAAACCTAAATTTCTTTCACCCAACTTTTACACGATCTAAATTCACGTTCGTTCGAATTTTACTCAAATGAAATTCAAACGATCGAAATTTTGAAACTTAATCATTTGAATTATTAAAATGTATATTTATTCAAAATTTAATCAATTTGAATTTAAACTGTTATTAATTTCTATGAATTAAAATTTTGGTTAATCTAATTTTCAATTAATTCAAACTTCAGTTTTTTAATTTTTCCAAGCTTTGTCAATCCCAACTTTAACATTTTATTATGTTACAATTTTTATTGATCAAAATTTTACTTAATCCAAATTTAATTCGATTCTAACCTTAATTTTCAAAATTGCAATATAATGTTAATTAATTTTTTTTTTTTAATTGAAACTAATTCAAATTAGAAATTTCCATCTAGCCGAATTTTAATTTTTACAAATTTTAATCAATCCTAATTTTTTTCAGCGGAAATTTATAGTAATGAAAATTTAATTTGATTCTAAGTTAAGTGCATTCAAATTTTATTTTCTAAATTTCAGGATTAGGTTTTCTTTATATTCTTCGAATCGCTTTACGAGATTCCATGTTCAGATTTTTTTTAACAACCAGAAAATTTAATATGGTTCCTCATTTTAAATTTTTGTAATGTCATTAACAGAGTCTTAATCAGGGGACGATCCAAAGAAAGCTCACAATATATTGAATTTTATAAATTTTGTATTCCGTCCTCCATATTGAAACCGCCATTTTAAATTCTAAAAAATTACTAACAGGTTCTTAATCAGCGGTCCAAAAACCTTAATATAACATGTTCCATTAATTTTGTTAAAAAGATAAGGTTTAGTCCAATAAGTACAAAATTTTCTAATCTTTTTTCAAAATTTCACCGAACTGTATATATTTAATTTTCATATAGTTTATGCCATTTTGTGCCACTTCATTTCATGCATGAAAAATGACTTTGGTTAAATATTATGATTACAACAAAAAATTTGTGATTTTTTCATTATATCTTATCAAAAAGTACCCATATTGGATTTCTTGATGTTAAAAATAAAATTTGTGATCACGGAATTTTATAAGGCGGACCCAAAAGCATGAAAAATCCTATTTCCGAATTTTAAAAAAATAATTTTCTTCATTCAGTGCAGTTCCAAATTAAGACTATAATTTGAGGTATTCTGGATATTAATAGGATAAAAATAGGCTTTAAAAAAATAATATAATATAATAATTGACAATGAATATAATCTCGCGAATAGCTCGTGTTTGTTTTCTAATAAATTAAATAAAGTTAACTGTTCGATATTGACAAACGTGTAATAATCTGTAAACTTCATTGCATACAGTTTTAAAATTTATAATGTCAATTTAAAAATTTAATAATTTTTCAATAAATTACTTATTTCACATGAACTTACCTTAACCTCATAAAATGTTAAACAAAAACATTTTACAATCCTTATTCTTTCGAAACATTTTAAAAAATTTTAAAACATTCATTAAAATAAGGACTTCCTTTTTTAAAATTAATATAAAATCATATGAAAAATGAAATAATGTTTTCAAAAGCACTTTTTATCTAAAGTGTCAAAAGTCCTGTTTAAAACAAAAGCAAAAAGTATTTACATTCAACCAAGAAAAGAAAAAAAAATGTTTTGTAAAAATAACTAAAAGTTGTTTTATTATTGGGATTATCTTTTTTTTAATTTATTTTTACGCTTAATCAATTTAAATTTACCTAATTTTTTTTAATATTCAATAGGCTTGATTTTACTTTTGTACAATTATAAAAGTAGTTATTAAATTTAAATACCTCATAATACAAAATATCTGAATGACGAAAAGAATCATTGCGAAGTTAATTTAAAATTTATCAATTAATTGAAGAATATGTTGTTGTTCTGCTTCTTTATATTCTGGGTCCGCAGCGTCTCCCAAATTTCCAGCATATTCTAAAAATGAAAGTATTTTAGGTTAAAAAAATGTATTTTAAGAAAATTTCCGGGAGTAACGCTTAAAAAATCGATTTATTTTTTAGTTTTCCTTTAAATTTTGGGTAAACCTCAGTTTATTATTGGGTCGAAACATTATAATGCAACTAAAATCGTCTGCGATCTTTTTTTTTAGTTTTTATTTTGAAATATATTTAAAAGTAATATTTTAGAAGCTTTTATCTGACATTAGCTTTAAAAAAATATTTATTAGTTTAATCAAAAATGTTTTTTCTATCTTTGAAGGTAAGTTGGGAGAAGTCACAATAGGCAGATGGTTAAAGAAATGAAAAAAATTAATTGATAAATGAATAAATAAAGTTACCTCTCATTATATGCCTTATTGTTTTGAGCGAAGCTCTTCTTTGAGATAAAATCCTAGTTACTCTTTGTTTTACAGCCGGTGGACAACCGGCACAAGCTTCAAGAAGAATAAAATCCACCCCTTGAAGAATAAACAATCCACCATCGAGCCTTTTTAAATAAGACTCGTCTTCGTCAGCTTCATCCTAAAATACAGTTTTTTTTATTGATATTTAATAATTATAATAATTAATATTAAATAATAGGAAAAAATGTTTTACGATTCGAATAAGAATCATTATATATTTTTAAATAAATTACAAACATGTGCTTGACTTTCTATTTCTTCTACTCTTTCCAAATATTTAAAGTGAAGTTCCATAAGTCTATCTACTTTTTCGAAATCATTTTCAGTAAATTTACTGAGTAATCGTTGTCGCTGTGTTCCTTTACAATTTTTTAACATACTCGCAATAATCCAAACAACATATTCTGTAATTATTATAAAAAAGTAGTACATATTTTAGAAATAAATTTGTTTATAATTAAAATACTTGTAAATTTATAAAGTACTACATACCTTCATGTTGTTCAACGGACAATAGTTTTTTTCTATTTTTTGTCGGTGTTTTCATAAAAAGAGGAAAGATTGTTCTTAGTCCCAAAATGTCAACAAATTTGTTACAATTTTCTTTTCCATCTGGACCATTCATTGCATAACTTAGAACCTGTAATTTTTATTTTTATTGATGAATCTTTGACACACATTATCCACATAGCATCGAATTTAACGAAAAATTAACGGTTCTAACTTGCACATTTTCTGCAATACCTATTAATATTTCTTAGATTGTTTTTCCTAAAATTAGTCAGTAAAAAAAATAATCTAAAGAATAACCAAAAAATTACCTCGATAATGACTTGTAAATCGGAATATCTAATTTTTTTCTATATAAAGAGAAAACAAATACCTTCAAGGAACCATTTCTTGACATTTTTTTCTCTCTGAGCATTAAATTCATTAGCTGAAGACCTTCTCCTCTAAGAAATCTGTCTTTGTTTACTGTTAATAATAAACTAGAGCATAAAACGTTAAAAAGATTCTCCATCATTTCTTGTTCGTCCGCACTTTGAGGATCATGGCGTTTATAATACTAAACCAGTTTTGAAAAAATTAATTAGCATTAAAAATAAAAAAAAATGTAATAATTTAATAGAATATAAATGAAGAATTAGGTACAGAACAATTCAGATTTGAGAAAAAAATTCTTACAGCAAGTTGTTGAAGTAAAACATCAACTCCGTCTAAATCTCCTAAAAGTGTTGCGTTTTCTGTTGAATCTTGAAGGAGAATTGAAAGCAATTCACTAGCATAAAGTTTATTCGCATCATAAGGCATTTTTGCTTTTATTCTCTTCAAAATCCACTGCATTAAACCCTGTTTTCCTGCATCAGTTCTCAATTCTGGTTTAAACTCCAACACGTTTTCGAAAATAGCTGAAAAGAAAAGCAAAAGCCATTAATTATTATTAATTTAGGTACTATTTATTTTTAATAATTTTTTATATTTGTAGGTTCTAAGTACAAAAAAATTATATCCTTTCATTTCTGACGTAGTATATTTTATTCTCCATCAAAATCCACGCAAAAGTTCCATTTTTACGAGCAATACGATTTTTTTTAGTTGTATGTATTCTTAAAAGGAATTTACATATTATTGGTATGAAGATTGCAAAAAATAGTATTAAATTCTTATATCTTTAAGTCATTATAATTTAAATAAATTCCAAACGTCAATTAACTCATATTCCAATTCATTCCAACTTTTAAATTTCAATCATTTTATATTTAAATGCATATTAATTAATGCAAAATAATGAAATAATATTCATTAATTTCCATATTCACAATAATCCTTTTTTTAATTCATGCAATATTTCTCAGAGATTTCACTTTTTCGAAACTGTTAAATTATTATCTTATAATTTATTATTTTTTCAAAATTTTAAGATTTTTTCTCCTTTTACTTTTGATATTTTTTTTGTTTTAGGATTTTCTTTAATTTTCTTCTTTTTATGAAAATTATTTAATATCATTTTACACAATTTTATTATATAACATTCACTAAACTTTTTATTTTGTTTATTTTCATAATTATTTCCATATTTGTAAAAATAAATACGTTCATTTTTTTGTAAGAATTTAATTTGTTTTCACATCTTGTCTATTTTTTGCAAACTTATTCTTTTATACAATTTTTATTTATTTTTTATTTTTCTAAATTTATTTTTGGACTTGTTTTAAGTGTAATATTATAAAAATGTTTTTGGTTTAATTTGCCTAAATTTTTTTATATTTAAAGGATTTTAAAATTTCCTTTGTGGACTTTTTATTTATCTTGATATATATACATTTTTTTATTTTATGTAAAAGACAGATTCCCTTCTGAATTGTTATATATGTAAGAAAATATGATACAATCAATGGAAGGTAGTTAAATAAACATAAAAAATTTTATGTTATTTTTTATATTTTTACTTAATTTTCATTACTTCTAATTTTTTAATAGATTCTAAAAAAATTTTATTATTTTTTGAACTTTTTACTTTTTTTTTTACATTTTGTTAAATTAAGGAAAAAACACTTCTCCATTTTCTTCCTATTTATTTAATTTTCTTGATGTTTCACTATTTTTTTAGTCCTTCCTTGAATTTTAATTAATTCTTTAATTTTTGTTATCATTTTTCCATTTCTTAGAAACATTTTTCCTTGTTTTAAATTGCTTAGTTTTTATCTTATAATTACGAATTATTGAAAACGTTTATTTGATGCTTTTATCTACATTTTTTAAATTTCTCAATTTTCTACTTCTTTGAAAGCTTTTATTCTTTTATTTCATATTATGTAAATTTAATTTTGTAGGTATTAAATATTCTCATTTTATCATCGTTCTTCTATTTCTTAGAATTTATTTTCTTTTTAAATTTTTTTAAATGTTCCAAAATTTTATTCATTCTTTTTTATTTAATTTGTAAAATAATTCTCTAATTTTTCTAATTTTAAAATTTTGTTCTCTTTAGTAATATATTTTAATGTTTTTTTAAATTATCTTCTTATTTATTATTTTAATTTATAAAAAAATTTCCGTAAATAATTTAATTTTTTAAAAGAGTTTCTATTTTTTTTTTTATATATTTTTATGAGACTGTTTTATTCGAATTTTTTCTTCATTTATTTAATAAACTACTTACAAAAAAACATTTGAAGATTTTATATACTGATTATATTTTGAAAAAATCGGGATTTTTATATATTTTTTAAAAAATCATGATTTTATCAGCCCTGGCTTCCTGGATTTAGAAGATAAAAATGAAATCACTGAAAAATGTTGAAAAAAGTAGATATTTCTGAATAACCTAATGTATTGTGAACGCCTTCACTTTCTTCTTTGACCGTTTCGTCAAGCCTTTCAATATTTTGAACAAGAAGAGCAAAAACTTGTTGATCTACCAGCGCCATTATCAGCGGCTCGACGCTTTCGACAGTTTCATCAAAATTTTCCATATCTGTAAGATCTTGTAACAAAGTAACGATACCGACTGCAACGTCTGTATTTTCATGAGACAGAAGTTCGAGCAGAGAAGAGACCACATTTAATTCTACCATTGTTGGATATAAATCTGGAGTTGTAGATACTTGTCGAAGTTCCTGAATAGTTTCGTGCAGCTCTATTTCCGACTCCATGAATCTAGAACAAACACAAATGAAGATAAAGAAAAACTCATATACAATCATTTTTTATTTGACTCCTCAATTTTCGATTTTTAAATTGATAAAATCACAGAGATTATTATTTAATCTATTTTCCATTTTACCATTTATTCATTAATTCTAATTTTCTTGTTGCAGAAATGTTTTTTTATCAAAAAATTTATTAGCACAAAAAAACATTTAAATTTATTTTCATTGGTCTAATTTATTAGTTAACTTATTTTCGTTTTTATCAAATTCCATCTACTCTAATTTCTTGTGTCCCAAGCTAAAATACATTTTTATTTATTTTCTGAAAGAAACAAATTTTTAAAAATTGGTCCGCAACAATTTTAGGTGAAAAAATTGTCTAACCCATTTATTGATCTCTGCATAAAAGATCCCTTAGGATGTCAAGAATAAGAAACAATAATCAAATTGGAAAAACAAATTTTATTTGAATTCTTGTTTTGCTAGCAACAACTTTTTATCAATTTGCTTTTTAATCCAATTTTTGATTCAAATGTATGACTTAATCACCAAAAACGATATTTTTAATTCCCTTATACGTACTTCTCTAGTATTCGAGTTGAAAATGTAGAAAAATCATGATTTTTTGCTCAAAAATTGAAAAAGTATTTTGTTTTGACTGCAGAGCTTTACTTGATAAACAATTTTTTGAAACACTAACCTCTAAAATTGAATTTTCCACACGGAAGACAGTGTGTAAAGTGACTCTTTTCATAACAGTGCCTAAAGTATTGATTTTACACACTGCTTTCAATGCGCAAAGTAAATTTTAGTGTAAACTAATATTTTTAATTCAAGTTTTTTGGCAAAAAATGTTGTATAAACGTGATTACATTTGTCTGATTTGCACCAAACTCATATAATCACCTACTTTACGCACCAGTCACAAAAAAGTTTGTTTATTTCAATATGTACATATGTAATCACAATGTAAAGATTTATTTTACTTTGCGCTCGTAAAAAAATCTTAAAATTTTGCATGCTTATCGTGTTTTAAAATGGCATAACTTTATTAATAAGACTTTTAATTATTTTGAAAACAGTACTTTTCGGGCTGATCAGGGAACTTGACTCTCATTTCTTGATTCCTAAGAGCTCGTTTTTCAAACAAGAGGATCATGCGTTTAAGAGAAGCCTCGTCGAGAAGTTCAGTCTCTGCAGCTTCCATTTCGACATATTTGAGAATATCTTCTTTTTCTTGTTCTGTGAGCGTTGTCTCGACGACATCGTGAACCGAAGACGGAAGATCTGATCTGATTGGAGTCGGAGGTTCAATATTTCTAATAGGAGTGCTTTCAACGTCCACCTGCCTTTGACGAGGATGATACGGAGTTCTAATTACTTTCTTTCGCTTTCTAGCAGTTTCCCATTCGTCTTCTTCTTCGTCGTGGGCCTCGCCAGGTAAACCTCTTTTCGGAGTATTCGGAGGCTTTAAAAATTGTTATTAAATTAGCCAGCTATAAAAACAATTTGCAAACAAATTAAATAATTATTCAAGTTTGTTACTCTATTTTTTATTAATTACTTGTATAATTTTTACATCAGATAACAAATTTAATAATTTTGTTAAAAAATTGCCGATATCTGTTCTTGAAAAATTAATAACGGTTTTTTAAAAATATAATATGTATATATTTAATTAATATTCATTTTAAACGGGGCTGATAAAAATCAAGATTTTTTTGATTTAAATCAAAAATTGATTTTTTTTAAATACAATCAGTATATAAAATCTACAAATGTTTATTTGTAAGTAATTTATTTTTCAAACTGAGAACATTTAATAAGAAATAATGAATATAATAAAACATTTAATCAAAATCAAATAAAGTATCTCGAATAAATAAGAAAATTTCAAAAAAATATTTTCAAATTCATATGATCGTAATATTAAGAAAATTAGGTGAAAGCAACGAAAAAATAATAAATTATAAAAAAAAACAAGAACGTAAAAAGATAAGAAAACAGTCTATTAAAAAAAAGGCAAAATTCTTTTAAATAAAAAATGTCATGGACATTATTAAAGAAATGATGAAAAAATTAAGAAAAAACAACACAAGAATAAAACAGTGACATAAAAATATATAAAAAAAAGTACAGTACGCTTCGATTTAATTGACCTCCATTTTAAATGAACTTCCATTTTATTTGAACTTTTTCGTACATTAATTAAAATGTTTCATCCGGTCCCGACGAGGTCAATTAAATGAAAGCGTACTGTAGAAACTCTTATCACAAAATTAAACTATTTACACGGGTTTTTTTTTTAAATTAAAAAAATAAATAAGAAGATAATTTAAAAACCTTAAAATATATTATTAAAGAGAACAAAATTTTAAAATTAGAAAAATTAGAGAATCATTGCACAAATTGAAGAAAAAAAAAAAAAATAAACTTTAGGAAAATTTTAAAAATTTGTAAAAGAAAAAAACTTCCTTGAAATAAAAGAACGATGTTAAAATGAGAATATTTAGTACAAGCTTTAATTTACAAAATATAAAATGAAAGAATAAGAGATTACAAAAAAAGTAGAAAAATGAAAAGTATAGAACAAATATTTTCAAAAATTCGTAATTACAAGATAAAACCTAAAAAAAATTAAAAGAAGGAAAAATGTTTCTAAGAAATGGAAGAATGATAACAAAAATTAAAGATTTAATTAAAACGCAAGGACAAAAAAAATAGTGAAACATAAAGAAAATTAAATAAATAGGAAGAAAATAAAGAAATATTTTCCCCTTAATCTAATAAACTGTACAAGAAACTTAAAAAGTACAAAAAATAATAAAAGAATCTACTAAAAAATTAGAATTAATAAAAACAAAATAAAAAAATTTATATGAAGATAAATAAAAAGGCCACAAAAGAAGATTAAAAACCCTTTAAAAACAAAAAAGTTTAGGCAAATTAAACAAAAAACATTTTTTAAATATTATAACTAAAACAAGCCCAACAATAAATTAAAAAAAAATTAAGAAAATTTAAAAATTTTATGAAAGAATAAGTTTGCAAAAAATATCGCAAAAAATAGACAAGATGTGAAAACAAATTGAATAAATTTACAAAAAAAGGGCTTATATATTATAAAAATATGTAAATACATAAGTCAACGAAATAAAAAGTTTAATATAATGAATGTTATAAAAATAAAATTGTGTAAAATAATATTAAATAATTTGCATAAAAAGAAGAAAATTAAAATAAATTCTAAAATAAAAAGAGAAATACAAAAAAATATATCAAAAGTAAAAGGAAAAAAAAATCTTTAAATTTTGTAACAATAAGAAATTATAAGATAAAAATTAAACAGTTTCGAAAAAGTGAAATCTCTTAGAAAAATTGTAGGAATTGAAATAATAATTATTGTGAATATGAAAAATAATTAATATTGTTTAATTACCTATTTTGCGTTATTATAATATGCATTTAATTTGGAATTAATTGAAATTTAAAAACTGGTACAAATTGGAATATGAGTTTTTTGACTTTTGGAATTTATTTAAATTATTATGACTTGAAGATACATATAAATTTAATACTATTTTGTGCTATATCTTCATATAAAAAATTTTTAGATCGTAGGTATTTTGATCATCAGTATTAGCACAATTTTTTAAATATAAAATGGAATAAAATAATTAAATTGAAATTTTTAAGATTTATCCACATATTTGACGGTATTTTTTATTTAAATCATGATTTAAATCAATAACAGCCCTGATTTTTAATTTTCTCTGCATTATTGTAATGAATTAATAAATCAGAGAGAAAATAAATAAATAAAAATATGTGTCCAGCGCGGTGAAACTAGCCGCCCGCCAGCCGGCAGAATCGCCCGGCCAGCAGAAGAATCCAGTGGCGTAGAAAGTAGCGCGTGACGCGGTAGGCCTCCGCGGCATTCTGGCCGGCACATTAGTCTAATAGAACTTTATCGAGAAAATTATTAACAATATTTAATCAATATTAATAGTGGAATGTTTAGACAATATTTTCCAGCCTTGGCAAAAAATTTTATAATAAAAATTGAGTCTAGGAAAAAACTCTAAATCTCAAAAGTTATAAAAATCGCGTTCTGCCAGCAGACGGGTCAGACGGCTATATATTAAAAACAATTATTATTAACAATATGTTATTAATTTTAACAGAGGAATGTTTAGACAATATTTTCCAGGCTTGGAAAAATTTTTAGGATAAAAATTAAGTCCAGGAAAAAACTTTAAATCCCAAAATTAGGAAAAATCGCGTTCTGCTAGCAGACGGGTCAGACGGCTAGATATTAAAAACAATTATTATTAACAATATGTATTTAATATTAACAGAGGAATGTTTAGACAATATTTTCCAGGCTTGGAAAAATTTTTAGGATAAAAATTAAGTCCAGGAAAAAACTTTAAATCCAAAAATTAGGAAAAATCGCGTTCTGCTAGCAGACGGGTCAGACGGCTAGATATTAAAAATAATTATTATTAACAATATGTATTTAATATTAACAGAGGAATGTTTAGACAATATTTTCCAGGCTTGGAAACATTTTTAGGATAAAAATTAAGTCCAGGAAAAAACTTTAAATCCAAAAATTAGGAAAAATCGCGTTCTGCTAGCAGACGGGTCAGACGGCTAGATATTAAAAACAATTATTATTAACAATATGTATTTAATATTAACAGAGGAATGTTTAGACAATATTTTCCAGGCTTGGAAAAATTTTTAGGATAAAAATTAAGTCCAGGAAAAAACTTTAAATCCAAAAATTAGGAAAAATCGCGTTCTGCTAGCAGACGGGTCAGACGGCTAGATATTAAAAATAATTATTATAAACAATATGTTATTAATTTTAACAAAGGAATGTTTTGACAATATTTTCCAGGCTTGGAAAAATTTTTAGGATAAAAATTAAGTCCAGGAAAAAACTTTAAATCCTAAAATTAGGAAAAATCGCGTTCTGCTAGCAGACGGGTCAGACGGCTAGATAGTAAAAATAATTATTATTAACAATATGTATTTAATATTAAGAGAGGAATGTTTAGACAATATTTTCCAGGCTTGGAAAAATTTTTAGGATAAAAATTAAGTCCAGGAAAAAACTTTAAATCCCAAAATTAGGAAAAATCGCGTTCTGCTAGCAGACGGGTCAGACGGCTAGATATTAAAAACAATTATTATTAACAATATGTATTTAATATTAACAGAGGAATGTTTAGACAATATTTTCCAGGCTTGGAAAAATTTTTAGGATAAAAATTAAGTCCAGGAAAAAACTTTAAATCCAAAAATTAGGAAAAATCGCGTTCTGCTAGCAGACGGGTCAGACGGCTAGATATTAAAAATAATTATTATTAACAATATGTATTTAATATTAACAGAGGAATGTTTAGACAATATTTTCCAGGCTTGGAAACATTTTTAGGATAAAAATTAAGTCCAGGAAAAAACTTTAAATCCAAAAATTAGGAAAAATCGCGTTCTGCTAGCAGACGGGTCAGACGGCTAGATATTAAAAACAATTATTATTAACAATATGTATTTAATATTAACAGAGGAATGTTTAGACAATATTTTCCAGGCTTGGAAAAATTTTTAGGATAAAAATTAAGTCCAGGAAAAAACTTTAAATCCAAAAATTAGGAAAAATCGCGTTCTGCTAGCAGACGGGTCAGACGGCTAGATATTAAAAATAATTATTATAAACAATATGTTATTAATTTTAACAAAGGAATGTTTTGACAATATTTTCCAGGCTTGGAAAAATTTTTAGGATAAAAATTAAGTCCAGGAAAAAACTTTAAATCCTAAAATTAGGAAAAATCGCGTTCTGCTAGCAGACGGGTCAGACGGCTAGATAGTAAAAATAATTATTATTAACAATATGTATTTAATATTAAGAGAGGAATGTTTAGACAATATTTTCCAGGCTTGGAAAAATTTTTAGGATAAAAATTAAGTCCAGGAAAAAACTTTAAATCCCAAAATTAGGAAAAATCGCGTTCTGCTAGCAGACGGGTCAGACGGCTAGATATTAAAAACAATTATTATTAACAATATGTATTTAATATTAACAGAGGAATGTTTAGACAATATTTTCCAGGCTTGGAAAAATTTTTAGGATAAAAATTAAGTCCAGGAAAAAACTTTAAATCCAAAAATTAGGAAAAATCGCGTTCTGCTAGCAGACGGGTCAGACGGCTAGATATTAAAAATAATTATTATTAACAATATGTATTTAATATTAACAGAGGAATGTTTAGACAATATTTTCCAGGCTTGGAAACATTTTTAGGATAAAAATTAAGTCCAGGAAAAAACTTTAAATCCAAAAATTAGGAAAAATCGCGTTCTGCTAGCAGACGGGTCAGACGGCTAGATATTAAAAACAATTATTATTAACAATATGTATTTAATATTAACAGAGGAATGTTTAGACAATATTTTCCAGGCTTGGAAAAATTTTTAGGATAAAAATTAAGTCCAGGAAAAAACTTTAAATCCCAAAATTAGGAAAAATCGCGTTCTGCTAGCAGACGGGTCAGACGGCTAGATATTAAAAACAATTATTATTAACAATATGTATTTAATATTAACAGAGGAATGTTTAGACAATATTTTCCAGGCTTGGAAAAATTTTTAGGATAAAAATTAAGTCCAGGAAAAAACTTTAAATCCAAAAATTAGGAAAAATCGCGTTCTGCTAGCAGACGGGTCAGACGGCTAGATATTAAAAATAATTATTATTAACAATATGTATTTAATATTAACAGAGGAATGTTTAGACAATATTTTCCAGGCTTGGAAACATTTTTAGGATAAAAATTAAGTCCAGGAAAAAACTTTAAATCCAAAAATTAGGAAAAATCGCGTTCTGCTAGCAGACGGGTCAGACGGCTAGATATTAAAAACAATTATTATTAACAATATGTATTTAATATTAACAGAGGAATGTTTAGACAATATTTTCCAGGCTTGGAAAAATTTTTAGGATAAAAATTAAGTCCAGGAAAAAACTTTAAATCCAAAAATTAGGAAAAATCGCGTTCTGCTAGCAGACGGGTCAGACGGCTAGATATTAAAAATAATTATTATAAACAATATGTTATTAATTTTAACAAAGGAATGTTTTGACAATATTTTCCAGGCTTGGAAAAATTTTTAGGATAAAAATTAAGTCCAGGAAAAAACTTTAAATCCTAAAATTAGGAAAAATCGCGTTCTGCTAGCAGACGGGTCAGACGGCTAGATAGTAAAAATAATTATTATTAACAATATGTATTTAATATTAAGAGAGGAATGTTTAGACAATATTTTCCAGGCTTGGAAAAATTTTTAGGATAAAAATTAAGTCCAGGAAAAAACTTTAAATCCCAAAATTAGGAAAAATCGCGTTCTGCTAGCAGACGGGTCAGACGGCTAGATATTAAAAACAATTATTATTAACAATATGTATTTAATATTAACAGAGGAATGTTTAGACAATATTTTCCAGGCTTGGAAAAATTTTTAGGATAAAAATTAAGTCCAGGAAAAAACTTTAAATCCAAAAATTAGGAAAAATCGCGTTCTGCTAGCAGACGGGTCAGACGGCTAGATATTAAAAATAATTATTATTAACAATATGTATTTAATATTAACAGAGGAATGTTTAGACAATATTTTCCAGGCTTGGAAACATTTTTAGGATAAAAATTAAGTCCAGGAAAAAACTTTAAATCCAAAAATTAGGAAAAATCGCGTTCTGCTAGCAGACGGGTCAGACGGCTAGATATTAAAAACAATTATTATTAACAATATGTATTTAATATTAACAGAGGAATGTTTAGACAATATTTTCCAGGCTTGGAAAAATTTTTAGGATAAAAATTAAGTCCAGGAAAAAACTTTAAATCCCAAAATTAGGAAAAATCGCGTTCTGCTAGCAGACGGGTCAGACGGCTAGATATTAAAAACAATTATTATTAACAATATGTATTTAATATTAACAGAGGAATGTTTAGACAATATTTTCCAGGCTTGGAAAAATTTTTAGGATAAAAATTAAGTCCAGGAAAAAACTTTAAATCCAAAAATTAGGAAAAATCGCGTTCTGCTAGCAGACGGGTCAGACGGCTAGATATTAAAAATAATTATTATTAACAATATGTATTTAATATTAACAGAGGAATGTTTAGACAATATTTTCCAGGCTTGGAAACATTTTTAGGATAAAAATTAAGTCCAGGAAAAAACTTTAAATCCAAAAATTAGGAAAAATCGCGTTCTGCTAGCAGACGGGTCAGACGGCTAGATATTAAAAACAATTATTATTAACAATATGTATTTAATATTAACAGAGGAATGTTTAGACAATATTTTCCAGGCTTGGAAAAATTTTTAGGATAAAAATTAAGTCCAGGAAAAAACTTTAAATCCAAAAATTAGGAAAAATCGCGTTCTGCTAGCAGACGGGTCAGACGGCTAGATATTAAAAATAATTATTATAAACAATATGTTATTAATTTTAACAAAGGAATGTTTTGACAATATTTTCCAGGCTTGGAAAAATTTTTAGGATAAAAATTAAGTCCAGGAAAAAACTTTAAATCCTAAAATTAGGAAAAATCGCGTTCTGCTAGCAGACGGGTCAGACGGCTAGATAGTAAAAATAATTATTATTAACAATATGTATTTAATATTAAGAGAGGAATGTTTAGACAATATTTTCCAGGCTTGGAAAAATTTTTAGGATAAAAATTAAGTCCAGGAAAAAACTTTAAATCCCAAAATTAGGAAAAATCGCGTTCTGCTAGCAGACGGGTCAGATTTAAAGTTTTTTCCTGGACTTAATTTTTATCCTAAAAATTTTTCCAAGCCTGGAAAATATTGTCTAAACATTCCTCTGTATAAATTAATAACATATTGTTAATAATAATTATTTTTAATATCTAGCCGTCTGACCCGTCTGTTAGTAGAACGCGATTTTTCCTAATTTTGGGATTTAAAGTTTTTTCCTGAACTAAATTTTTATCCTAAAAATTTTTCCAAGCCTGGAAAATATTGTCTAAATATTCCTCTGTTAAAATTAATAACATATTGTTAATAATAATTATTTTTAATATCTAGCCGTCTGACCCGTCTGCTGGCAGAACGCGATTTTTCCTACTTTTGGGATTTAAAGTTTTTTCCTGGACTTAATTTTTATCCTAAAAATTTTTCCAAGCCTGGAAAATATTGTCTAAACATTCCTCTCTTAATATTAAATACATATTGTTAATAATAATTATTTTTAATATCTAGCCGTCTGACCCGTCTGCTAGCAGAACGCGATTTTTCCTGATTTTGGGATTTAAAGTTTTTTCCTGGACTTTATTTTTATCCTAAAAATTTTTCCAAGCCTGGAAAATATTGTCTAAACATTCCTTTGTTAAAATTAATAACTTATTGTTAATAATAATTATTTTTAATATCTAGCCGTCTGACCCGTCTGCTAGCAGAACGCGATTTTTCCTAATTTTAGGATTTAAAGTTTTTTCCTGGACTTAATTTTTATCCTAAAAATTTTTCAAAGCCTGGAAAATATTGTCTGAACATTCCTCTGTTAATATTAAATACATATTGTTAATAATAATTGTTTTTAATATCTAGCCGTCTGACCCGTCTGCTAGCAGAACGCGATTTTTCCTAATTTTAGGATTTAAAGTTTTTTCCTGGACTTAATTTTTATCCTAAAAATTTTTCCAAGCCTGGAAAATATTGTCTAAACATTCCTCTCTTAATATTAAATACATATTGTTAATAATAATTATTTTTAATATCTAGCCGTCTGACCCGTCTGCTAGCAGAACGCGATTTTTCCTAATTTTGGGATTTAAAGTTTTTTCCTGGACTAAATTTTTATCCTAAAAATTTTTCCAAGCCTGGAAAATATTGTCTAAATATTCCTCTGTTAAAATTAATAACATATTGTTAATAATAATTATTTTTAATATCTAGCCGTCTGACCCGTCTGCTGGCAGAACGCGATTTTTCCTACTTTTGGGATTTAAAGTTTTTTCCTGGACTTAATTTTTATCCTAAAAATTTTTCCAAGCCTGGAAAATATTGTCTAAACATTCCTCTCTTAATATTAAATACATATTGTTAATAATAATTATTTTTACTATCTAGCCGTCTGACCCGTCTGCTAGCAGAACGCGATTTTTCCTAATTTTAGGATTTAAAGTTTTTTCCTGGACTTAATTTTTATCCTAAAAATTTTTCCAAGCCTGGAAAATATTGTCTAAACATCCCTTTGTTAAAATTAATAACTTATTGTTAATAATAATTATTTTTAATATCTAGCCGTCTGACCCGTCTGCTAGCAGAACGCGATTTTTCCTAATTTTGGGATTTAAAGTTTTTTCCTGGACTAAATTTTTATCCTAAAAATTTTTCCAAGCCTGGAAAATATTGTCTAAATATTCCTCTGTTAAAATTAATAACATATTGTTAATAATAATTATTTTTAATATCTAGCCGTCTGACCCGTCTGCTGGCAGAACGCGATTTTTCCTACTTTTGGGATTTAAAGTTTTTTCCTGGACTTAATTTTTATCCTAAAAATTTTTCCAAGCCTGGAAAATATTGTCTAAACATTCCTCTCTTAATATTAAATACATATTGTTAATAATAATTATTTTTACTATCTAGCCGTCTGACCCGTCTGCTAGCAGAACGCGATTTTTCCTAATTTTAGGATTTAAAGTTTTTTCCTGGACTTAATTTTTATCCTAAAAATTTTTCCAAGCCTGGAAAATATTGTCTAAACATCCCTTTGTTAAAATTAATAACTTATTGTTAATAATAATTATTTTTAATATCTAGCCGTCTGACCCGTCTGCTAGCAGAACGCGATTTTTCCTAATTTTGGGATTTAAAGTTTTTTCCTGGACTTAAATTTTATCCTAAAAATTTTTCCAAGCCTGGAAAATATTGTCTAAACATTCCTCTGTATAAATTAATAACATATTGTTAATAATAATTATTTTTAATATCTAGCCGTCTGACCCGTCTGCTAGCAGAACGCGATTTTTCCTAATTTTTGGATTTAAAGTTTTTTCCTGGACTTAATTTTTATCCTAAAAATTTTTCCAAGCCTGGAAAATATTGTCTAAACATCCCTTTGTTAAAATTAATAACTTATTGTTAATAATAATTATTTTTAATATCTAGCCGTCTGACCCGTCTGCTAGCAGAACGCGATTTTTCCTAATTTTAGGATTTAAAGTTTTTTCCTGGACTTAATTTTTATCCTAAAAATTTTTCCAAGCCTGGAAAATATTGTCTAAACATCCCTTTGTTAAAATTAATAACTTATTGTTAATAATAATTATTTTTAATATCTAGCCGTCTGACCCGTCTGCTAGCAGAACGCGATTTTTCCTAATTTTGGGATTTAAAGTTTTTTCCTGGACTTTATTTTTATCCTAAAAATTTTTCCAAGCCTGGAAAATATTGTCTAAACATTCCTTTGTTAAAAGTAATAACATATTGTTAATAATAATTATTTTTAATATCTAGCCGTCTGACCCGTCTGCTAGCAGAACGCGATTTTTCCTAATTTTGGGATTTAAAGTTTTTTCCTGGACTTAATTTTTATCCTAAAAATTTTTCCAAGCCTGGAAAATATTGTCTAAACATTCCTCTCTTAATATTAAATACATATTGTTAATAATAATTATTTTTACTATCTAGCCGTCTGACCCGTCTGCTAGCAGAACGCGATTTTTCCTAATTTTAGGATTTAAAGTTTTTTCCTGGACTTAATTTTTATCCTAAAAATTTTTCCAAGCCTGGAAAATATTGTCTAAACATCCCTTTGTTAAAATTAATAACTTATTGTTAATAATAATTATTTTTAATATCTAGCCGTCTGACCCGTCTGCTAGCAGAACGCGATTTTTCCTAATTTTTGGATTTAAAGTTTTTTCCTGGACTTAATTTTTATCCTAAAAATTTTTCCAAACCTGGAAAATATTGTCAAAACATTCCTTTGTTAAAATTAATAACATATTGTTTATAATAATTATTTTTAATATCTAGCCGTCTGACCCGTCTGCTAGCAGAACGCGATTTTTCCTAATTTTTGGATTTAAAGTTTTTTCCTGGACTTAATTTTTATCCTAAAAATTTTTCCAAGCCTGGAAAATATTGTCTAAACATTCCTCTGTTAATATTAAATGCATATTGTTAATAACAATTATTTTTAATATCTAGCCGTCTGACCCGTCTGCTAGCAGAACGCGATTTTTCCTAATTTTTGGATTTAAAGTTTTTTCCTGGACTTAATTTTTATCCTAAAAATTTTTCCAAGCCTGGAAAATATTGTCTAAACATTCCTCTGTTAATATTAAATGCATATTGTTAATAACAATTATTTTTAATATCTAGCCGTCTGACCCGTCTGCTAGCAGAACGCGATTTTTCCTAATTTTGGGATTTAAAGTTTTTTCCTGGACTAAATTTTTATCCTAAAAATTTTTCCAAGCCTGGAAAATATTGTCTAAATATTCCTCTGTTAAAATTAATAACATATTGTTAATAATAATTATTTTTAATATCTAGCCGTCTGACCCGTCTGCTGGCAGAACGCGATTTTTCCTACTTTTGGGATTTAAAGTTTTTTCCTGGACTTAATTTTTATCCTAAAAATTTTTCCAAGCCTGGAAAATATTGTCTAAACATTCCTCTCTTAATATTAAATACATATTGTTAATAATAATTATTTTTAATATCTAGCCGTCTGACCCGTCTGCTAGCAGAACGCGATTTTTCCTTATTTTGGGATTTAAAGTTTTTTCCTGGACTTTATTTTTATCCTAAAAATTTTTCCAAGCCTGGAAAATATTGTCTAAACATTCCTTTGTTAAAATTAATAACTTATTGTTAATAATAATTATTTTTAATATCTAGCCGTCTGACCCGTCTGCTAGCAGAACGCGATTTTTCCTAATTTTAGGATTTAAAGTTTTTTCCTGGACTTAATTTTTATCCTAAAAATTTTTCAAAGCCTGGAAAATATTGTCTAAACATTCCTTTGTTAAAATTAATAACTTATTGTTAATAATAATTATTTTTAATATCTAGCCGTCTGACCCGTCTGCTAGCAGAACGCGATTTTTCCTAATTTTTGGATTTGAAGTTTTTTCCTGGACTTAATTTTTATCCTAAAAATTTTTCCAAGCCTGGAAAATATTGTCTAAACATCCCTTTGTTAAAATTAATAACTTATTGTTAATAATAATTATTTTTAATATCTAGCCGTCTGACCCGTCTGCTAGCAGAACGCGATTTTTCCTAATTTTGGGATTTAAAGTTTTTTCCTGGACTTAAATTTTATCCTAAAAATTTTTCCAAGCCTGGAAAATATTGTCTAAACATTCCTCTGTATAAATTAATAACATATTGTTAATAATAATTATTTTTAATATCTAGCCGTCTGACCCGTCTGCTAGCAGAACGCGATTTTTCCTAATTTTTGGATTTAAAGTTTTTTCCTGGACTTAATTTTTATCCTAAAAATTTTTCCAAGCCTGGAAAATATTGTCTAAACATCCCTTTGTTAAAATTAATAACTTATTGTTAATAATAATTATTTTTAATATCTAGCCGTCTGACCCGTCTGCTAGCAGAACGCGATTTTTCCTAATTTTAGGATTTAAAGTTTTTTCCTGGACTTAATTTTTATCCTAAAAATTTTTCCAAGCCTGGAAAATATTGTCTAAACATCCCTTTGTTAAAATTAATAACTTATTGTTAATAATAATTATTTTTAATATCTAGCCGTCTGACCCGTCTGCTAGCAGAACGCGATTTTTCCTAATTTTTGGATTTAAAGTTTTTTCCTGGACTTAATTTTTATCCTAAAAATTTTTCCAAACCTGGAAAATATTGTCAAAACATTCCTTTGTTAAAATTAATAACATATTGTTTATAATAATTATTTTTAATATCTAGCCGTCTGACCCGTCTGCTAGCAGAACGCGATTTTTCCTAATTTTTGGATTTAAAGTTTTTTCCTGGACTTAATTTTTATCCTAAAAATTTTTCCAAGCCTGGAAAATATTGTCTAAACATTCCTCTGTTAATATTAAATGCATATTGTTAATAACAATTATTTTTAATATCTAGCCGTCTGACCCGTCTGCTAGCAGAACGCGATTTTTCCTAATTTTTGGATTTAAAGTTTTTTCCTGGACTTAATTTTTATCCTAAAAATTTTTCCAAGCCTGGAAAATATTGTCTAAACATTCCTCTGTTAATATTAAATGCATATTGTTAATAACAATTATTTTTAATATCTAGCCGTCTGACCCGTCTGCTAGCAGAACGCGATTTTTCCTAATTTTGGGATTTAAAGTTTTTTCCTGGACTAAATTTTTATCCTAAAAATTTTTCCAAGCCTGGAAAATATTGTCTAAATATTCCTCTGTTAAAATTAATAACATATTGTTAATAATAATTATTTTTAATATCTAGCCGTCTGACCCGTCTGCTGGCAGAACGCGATTTTTCCTACTTTTGGGATTTAAAGTTTTTTCCTGGACTTAATTTTTATCCTAAAAATTTTTCCAAGCCTGGAAAATATTGTCTAAACATTCCTCTCTTAATATTAAATACATATTGTTAATAATAATTATTTTTAATATCTAGCCGTCTGACCCGTCTGCTAGCAGAACGCGATTTTTCCTTATTTTGGGATTTAAAGTTTTTTCCTGGACTTTATTTTTATCCTAAAAATTTTTCCAAGCCTGGAAAATATTGTCTAAACATTCCTTTGTTAAAATTAATAACTTATTGTTAATAATAATTATTTTTAATATCTAGCCGTCTGACCCGTCTGCTAGCAGAACGCGATTTTTCCTAATTTTAGGATTTAAAGTTTTTTCCTGGACTTAATTTTTATCCTAAAAATTTTTCAAAGCCTGGAAAATATTGTCTAAACATTCCTTTGTTAAAATTAATAACTTATTGTTAATAATAATTATTTTTAATATCTAGCCGTCTGACCCGTCTGCTAGCAGAACGCGATTTTTCCTAATTTTTGGATTTGAAGTTTTTTCCTGGACTTAATTTTTATCCTAAAAATTTTTCCAAGCCTGGAAAATATTGTCTAAACATTCCTCTGTTAATATTAAATACATATTGTTAATAATAATTGTTTTTAATATCTAGCCGTCTGACCCGTCTGCTAGCAGAACGCGATTTTTCCTAATTTTGGGATTTAAAGTTTTTTCCTGGACTTAATTTTTATCCTAAAAATTTTTCCAAGCCTGGAAAATATTGTCTAAACATTCCTCTGTTAATATTAAATGCATATTGTTAATAACAATTATTTTTAATATCTAGCCGTCTGACCCGTCTGCTAGCAGAACGCGATTTTTCCTAATTTTTGGATTTAAAGTTTTTTCCTGGACTTAATTTTTATCCTAAAAATTTTTCCAAGCCTGGAAAATATTGTCTAAACATTCCTCTGTTAATATTAAATGCATATTGTTAATAACAATTATTTTTAATATCTAGCCGTCTGACCCGTCTGCTAGCAGAACGCGATTTTTCCTAATTTTGGGATTTAAAGTTTTTTCCTGGACTAAATTTTTATCCTAAAAATTTTTCCAAGCCTGGAAAATATTGTCTAAATATTCCTCTGTTAAAATTAATAACATATTGTTAATAATAATTATTTTTAATATCTAGCCGTCTGACCCGTCTGCTGGCAGAACGCGATTTTTCCTACTTTTGGGATTTAAAGTTTTTTCCTGGACTTAATTTTTATCCTAAAAATTTTTCCAAGCCTGGAAAATATTGTCTAAACATTCCTCTCTTAATATTAAATACATATTGTTAATAATAATTATTTTTAATATCTAGCCGTCTGACCCGTCTGCTAGCAGAACGCGATTTTTCCTTATTTTGGGATTTAAAGTTTTTTCCTGGACTTTATTTTTATCCTAAAAATTTTTCCAAGCCTGGAAAATATTGTCTAAACATTCCTTTGTTAAAATTAATAACTTATTGTTAATAATAATTATTTTTAATATCTAGCCGTCTGACCCGTCTGCTAGCAGAACGCGATTTTTCCTAATTTTAGGATTTAAAGTTTTTTCCTGGACTTAATTTTTATCCTAAAAATTTTTCAAAGCCTGGAAAATATTGTCTAAACATTCCTTTGTTAAAATTAATAACTTATTGTTAATAATAATTATTTTTAATATCTAGCCGTCTGACCCGTCTGCTAGCAGAACGCGATTTTTCCTAATTTTTGGATTTGAAGTTTTTTCCTGGACTTAATTTTTATCCTAAAAATTTTTCCAAGCCTGGAAAATATTGTCTAAACATTCCTCTGTTAATATTAAATACATATTGTTAATAATAATTGTTTTTAATATCTAGCCGTCTGACCCGTCTGCTAGCAGAACGCGATTTTTCCTAATTTTGGGATTTAAAGTTTTTTCCTGGACTTAATTTTTATCCTAAAAATTTTTCCAAGCCTGGAAAATATTGTCTAAACATTCCTCTGTTAATATTAAATGCATATTGTTAATAACAATTATTTTTAATATCTAGCCGTCTGACCCGTCTGCTAGCAGAACGCGATTTTTCCTAATTTTTGGATTTAAAGTTTTTTCCTGGACTTAATTTTTATCCTAAAAATTTTTCCAAGCCTGGAAAATATTGTCTAAACATTCCTCTGTTAATATTAAATGCATATTGTTAATAACAATTATTTTTAATATCTAGCCGTCTGACCCGTCTGCTAGCAGAACGCGATTTTTCCTAATTTTGGGATTTAAAGTTTTTTCCTGGACTAAATTTTTATCCTAAAAATTTTTCCAAGCCTGGAAAATATTGTCTAAATATTCCTCTGTTAAAATTAATAACATATTGTTAATAATAATTATTTTTAATATCTAGCCGTCTGACCCGTCTGCTGGCAGAACGCGATTTTTCCTACTTTTGGGATTTAAAGTTTTTTCCTGGACTTAATTTTTATCCTAAAAATTTTTCCAAGCCTGGAAAATATTGTCTAAACATTCCTCTCTTAATATTAAATACATATTGTTAATAATAATTATTTTTAATATCTAGCCGTCTGACCCGTCTGCTAGCAGAACGCGATTTTTCCTTATTTTGGGATTTAAAGTTTTTTCCTGGACTTTATTTTTATCCTAAAAATTTTTCCAAGCCTGGAAAATATTGTCTAAACATTCCTTTGTTAAAATTAATAACTTATTGTTAATAATAATTATTTTTAATATCTAGCCGTCTGACCCGTCTGCTAGCAGAACGCGATTTTTCCTAATTTTAGGATTTAAAGTTTTTTCCTGGACTTAATTTTTATCCTAAAAATTTTTCAAAGCCTGGAAAATATTGTCTAAACATTCCTTTGTTAAAATTAATAACTTATTGTTAATAATAATTATTTTTAATATCTAGCCGTCTGACCCGTCTGCTAGCAGAACGCGATTTTTCCTAATTTTTGGATTTGAAGTTTTTTCCTGGACTTAATTTTTATCCTAAAAATTTTTCCAAGCCTGGAAAATATTGTCTAAACATTCCTCTGTTAATATTAAATACATATTGTTAATAATAATTGTTTTTAATATCTAGCCGTCTGACCCGTCTGCTAGCAGAACGCGATTTTTCCTAATTTTGGGATTTAAAGTTTTTTCCTGGACTTAATTTTTATCCTAAAAATTTTTCCAAGCCTGGAAAATATTGTCTAAACATTCCTCTGTTAAAATTAATAACATATTGTTAATAATAATTGTTTTTAATATATAGCCGTCTGACCCGTCTGCTGGCAGAACGCGATTTTTATAACTTTTGAGATTTAGAGTTTTTTCCTAGACTCAATTTTTATTATAAAATTTTTTGCCAAGGCTGGAAAATATTGTCTAAACATTCCACTATTAATATTGATTAAATATTGTTAATAATTTTCTCGATAAAGTTCTATTAGACTAATGTGCCGGCCAGAATGCCGCGGAGGCCTACCGCGTCACGCGCTACTTTCTACGCCACTGGATTCTTCTGCTGGCCGGGCGATTCTGCCGGCTGGCGGGCGGCTAGTTTCACCGCGCTTATGTGTCCAATGTTTTCTATGATACCTACATAATTTACTACATACTATTATTAAATAAAATAAATTTCTTTGGAAATTATCTTTAAAAAAACATTTTCAGGGTTATCGTGTAAGCAATGTTCCATTAATCATATAAGTTATAATATGTATAGTTAATTAATATTATTTTTAATAATAATGTCCATTTCTGTATGTATATATAAATTCAAAAACAGTATCTATTTGAATTCAGCGCAAAAAAGCACGTGATGATCTCTGATTGGTTGTTTATCCTTATTCTCCTTTGCTCTTAATGTAGAAAAACCCGTAAAACGTCAGATTTCTTTTTACTTTTTCTTTAATTAATTAACAATTTCCTACCTAATTGCCTATTAAAATCATTCAGAATAATAAGTTTTATCTCAATAATTGATTTTAATGCCAATTTTACTTTAATTTTACATACTTACATTTGTTTTTCAGTTTTTAATCCGCATCAAAACAACTTACATATTTTGTTTATTTCTAACATTAATTTCAAGACTTTTTACGGTTATTTTAATTCCAAGTAATAGAAGAGACATCAATTAAAAGTTTTTAATAGTTATTTTACTGATTTCAAGTTAATTATCTGTATATTATTACAAAGAATCAAACGAATCGAATAACCTAATTATGAATAAATCAACAACACAGTTTATTGTTTATGGAAAATAAGAAAAATTTGCAATTTAAATACTTTAAACAATTTGTATTTTGTTGCACAAATTGTTATTTATATATATTTAAAATGATTAAAAAGTTATTGAGGTTAAGTGTTTAATTTTTTCAACTTCCAATTCATCTGCAAGGCAACAGAAAACGGTGAAATTAAAGGTTTACCTTATAGGACAATAATTCTCCGATATCCATTATTTTTTAATGAAATATAACTTTTTAGAAATATAAAATAAAGGACACTAAAACTCCAAAACTTTCACATGAGCTCTTACATGAGCGAAACAAAACGGAACTTTTCCAAAACTCTGGCAGCACTGTCGTTGCCAAACTGTCAAAAAATTGTAAACAAAGAAAATAGTTTGTGCAAGTGTTTCTTGTTGCTTATGGTACATTATTACAAATAAGTTATAAATATACTCTTTTTTTATTGAGAAAAATTAGCTTTAAGATGTCATATTATGCTGTTGCAGTAGGACGAAATCCAGGAATTTACTCGACTTGGTAAGATTATTCAGTTTTTTTTATTTTGAAATGCAATTACAATTATTTATACAATCTGTATAAAAAGAAAAATTTGAAACCAATTACTTGTGTTAAAATGTACCTTTTTAAAACATGTATTTATCTGTTTAAGTGATAAAATTGTCTTTAATTTTGTTGTTATACATTAAATATTTTTAGGTTATATATTTTTGCTTTTACTTTTCAACGATCAAGTAAATTTACAAAGCGATAGTAATAATGTACTTTCTCAGCCCGAATTTTATTTTACGTGATGCATATATTATAAACGTGGTTGTAAATTTACTCTTAATCGAATATATAGGTAATAATTAAGGCTACAGTGAAAACATTTTGTTTCAAATACACACTAATTCTTTGTTAATCAAGTAATTTATCACAAATAATTTTTGTACTAGTAATTACAAAGACTTTTTCGTCTTAAATTTTTTATAACCTGTTTATGTTCATTAATAAATAAAGAATTAATTTATATTTATTCGTAAGAAAAATAATAGATGTAATTATATAATATTATTTATTTAACTTGCACTCTAATTTGCAATTTTACTCTAAAAGGGATGAATGTAAAGAACAAGTTCATCAGTTTTCTGGACCAAAGTATAAAAAATTCAAAACCAGACAAGAAGCTGATGATTTCGTTAAGGAATTTGGAGGATCTTCATCAACTTCAAAAAAATCAATTACAAATTCGATTTTGTAAGCTAAATAATTATATTTAATCTGTTTCATACTTTGTGTTACAATTATTTTCAAACTTCTTTTAGAATTTTCAATTTTAAATATTCATTTTTGAATCCTTAACTATGCTTCTCAAGTAACTTCTGTAAATAATTGTACACATTTTGTAGTAAGAAAAATTATCCAACAACAAGTGTGAAACGACCTTTTGAATCAACTTTGTTTAATAATAGAGAAGAAAAGCGGAGAAAAATTGAATCAGTTGCTTCTCCTTCAAAGGTAAACATCAAATTATATATTTATAATTTGCCAGAATCGATAAATGAAATGTAAATATTTCTTTTCTACTTTTAAAACTAGACAGTTTTCCTGATATAATTTTTCCAATAACGGTCGTAAATTATAAATGTTCTTATAATTATTTCTAGTTTTTTATGTTTATTTTTCAAAATTACCTGCATTTATTTTTATCAAATAAAGCTCAATTTCAAAATTAAAGAATAAAAATTATAAAGTAAATTCTATTCATTTTTGAATGCCTGTTCATTGCATTTTTCAATCTCTTTTTACGAATCGAATTATTTTTATAATTTTCATTTTACTTATTTAGTTTTCTGTTTAAATTTATTGATAAACAAAACAAAATTCTGTTTTGCTTGAATAGCCAGAAACGCATGATTTACCAAAAGATGAGAATGGTTTTGTAAACGTATTCACTGACGGAGCTTGTTCTCAAAACGGTAGAACAAAAGCAAAAGCAGGAATCGGAGTTTGGTTTTCTGATAATCATCCGTTGTGAGTAATTGTAATAAATTTTTTATAAAAATTATTTCAAAATTAATTCTTTGACATCAGAATGCAAAATTATGATTATTTATCATAATTCATTTTTATTAAAATTATTTGTAAGGAATGTGTCAGAGTCTGTAGTTGGTCGTCAAACAAACAACATGGCAGAAATTAAAGCTGTGACAATAGCTGCAAAACAAGCTCAAAAGGCAGGAATCAAGAAATTAAAAATCAACACAGATTCACAATTTCTTATTAACTGTAAAACTAAATGGATGACTAGTTGGAAACGTAGAGGCTGGACAACCGCGAACGGTAGTCCCGTCATTAATAAAACAGAACTTTTAGAAATGGAAGCTGCACTCGCTCCACTTCAAGTTTCTTGGGTAGAAATATAAATTTATTTTTTCTGTTTAAAATTTTTGAATTTTATTATTTAGCTGATTTAAATCTAAAAATACTATTTTTGAATACACATCAAACAATGGGACGCATGATTAAGTTCTAAAATTTATTATTTAGAATTTTCATTTCATAGAATTTCATGAGGTAGAATTTTCTTGTAGCCGAAATTTCACATTTTCGAATTTGTTTTCAATCGAATTTAAATGAATTCGAATTTTTACCTAAAAGAATTTTTAGGTCACCGAATTCATATTTAACAGAATTTTCATTTAAAAGAATTTCAATTTAATCGAATTTTAATTTAGAAGAATTATCATTTTACAGAATTTTAAGTTAATAGAATTTTTAAATGGCAGAATATTCATTTGAACGAATCTTCATTTGTCTGAAATTGTATTAGTGCGAATTGACATTTGATGGAAAATTCAAAAAGTAGAATGTTCATTTGTTAGAAATTGCAAATGGACGAAAAAGCATGTGACAGAAATATTTTGGCCCAAATTTTGAAATTGACCAATCAGAAAATATGAAAAAAATTCCCATTGGTCAATTTCAAAATTTGGGCCAAAATATTTCTGTCAGATGCTTTTTCGGACATTTGCAATTTCTAACAAATGATCATTCTACCTTTTAAGTTTTTTATCAAATGTCAATTCGTACTAATATAATTTCGGACGAATGAAGATTCATTCAAAAGAATATTCTGTCATTTAAAAATTCTATTAACTTAAAATTCTGTAAAATAAAAAATTCTTCTACATTAAAATTGGTTTAAATTGAAATTCTTTTAAATGAAAATTCTGTTAAATATGAATTCGGTGACCTAAAAATTCTTTTAGGTAAAAATTCGAATTCATTTGAATTCGATTGGAAACAAATTCGAAAATGTGAAATTTCGGCTACAAGAAAATTCTACCTCATGAAATTCTATGAAATGAAAATTCTAAATAATTAATTTTAGAACTTAATCATACGTCCCTTAATCAATAAATTGAAACGACATTTATTTCTTCATTTTCTTTTTTTTAGAATCACGTCCGTGGTCACAAAGGAATTTATGGAAATGAAATGGCAGACAAATTAGCGAGAAAAGGAGCCGAAAACTGAGACGATTAAAAATTAATTATAATTTCTTTAGTTTTTATGAATTTAGAATATAAATCGTGTGATAGTTACCCATTTACCTGAAAAAAAATGTTAAATATTTTTCTACAAGTTCTATGTACATACTTAAGCTTTAAAAGTCGAATAAATCGAACCTAAATTAAAAAAAAACAATTGAAATTCAACTTGTAAATAGAAAAGCTATCAGTTTATTATCACATGTCAAAATTGGTCAAAATTCTAAAAAGTGTCTAAAAATGTCAATAAAGCATCCGACAGGATGCTCCTTTTTATCAAATAATGTAAAAACCTGAAATTTTTAAAAATGACATATTTTCACAAAAACAATGGAACTAAATACATTGATTTTGACAATTGCCATCATTTTTCCGCTCTTTATTCAATTTCACTATTTACTTGTGAGTTGCCTTGAGATTTTGTTTCATAAAATATTTTTCATTAAATTTCATTGTTTAAACTTCGCAGTGTATTAATAATGACTGAATGTTTACAGGTAAATCCTTGGAAGCTATGCAGGGCTTTTCATTACTATTCGGGCAAAAGTAGACGAAGAATTACAGAAAAACCAAGATTGATTCTTCATTACCCGAAACTTCATCCTTATGATTTTGCAAGCAATTCAGTAAATTCAATGAACAGTGTTTCTCACGCAAATATAAAAAATGATGCATCTAAACTACGTGATCAGAAAGTTAGCACCTTAGAAAAAACATCAGATTCTAATAGTTTGAAATTGTCTACATCCTCCATTGAGACAGTGAACGAAATCCACGCAGTCAAAAATAATTCCTGTCCACGAAATTTTGGAAAGAATGTTGAAAAAAGAATCAATTCTCATACACCAGTGATGTTAAATTTCTCTAAGCCGAGTTCCACGAATCTTAAAGACGTTAACGTGAAAAGTGGATGCACCGACTTTTTTCAAGAGGAACTGACTCCAGAAAGCAACGCTCAGGTTGAGTATCTTTATTCCAGAGATCTTTTCCTCTTTGAATACAGAAAAAGACCAAATGTCAAGTCCGAGGGAACGCAATCTGATAACAGAAAAACAGGAAATTCACGAATTTTTCGATTTTAAAATAAATTAAATCATGACAATTGTTAAGTTCGTAAAATATAATTTATTCGTTCGATCTCGTGAATCAGTACAAAAGACGTTTTTATAAAACAGCCGGTAAAAATCTATTTTTCCTCTTTAAAAAATAGTTATTTTCGGATACAATTTACAATTAAAGTCATTGAATTTAAAAACAAATTTAACTTGGCTAAAAATTCATTAGTTGATAAATAAATTTAACAATTTTGAAATACAAAATTTTCAGATAAAAGTTGACATTGCAGGATATTGAAGAAAACACTTCAATAATGTATGTACAATATAAATCAGACACAATTATAAAAAGTACTAAAAGTATACAAAATTAAACGTGTAAATAAATTGTGCAAAAGCATTAATAATATTAAATTTATATACAGTAAATATAAGAAAAATATACAATATTCGTAACTCTTCGTAATTGACAAAGAGACTGTTTAGAAAATAATTGTTTATATCTTTCACATTGGCATACGTTTCTACTTTCTTGTATTTTTTATTTACAATTAATAAAAACCAAATGTATAATATTAAAATAAAACATCCAGGGTCTTATGATTTTCAAAATCAAATTTTACTGATCAAAATACTTGGATTTCAAAAAATTAAAATTTAAAAGAATATAAACTATTATTTGTCAGGATAAAAATACTTAAAAACGATCTAAAAATTATTAAAATTAAAGGCTTAAAACCTTTTCAATTCAATTCAGTTTTACTAATTAAAAAACTTATATTTCAAAAAATTGAAATATAAAAAAATCTAAAAATCAATATTATTTTTCGTGATAAAAAAACTTGAAATTAATTATTCAAATCAAATGCTAAAACATTAACCCTTTTAATTCCCTTTTTTGTTTTTGTAATTTATTGGCTTTCTAAATATTTTTTTTACTCTGTTATTTTTTGACTGCCATCTGACATTCGCCAAACATGTTCTGAGGCAGTACTTAAGTCTATTGGTTCTAGTCCAAATGGTCCCATTTTAGGAAAAAATTCCCTCATTTTATTAGAGGAGAAATAAAATTCATATGAACCTGCGATACGCAAGAGAGGCGGCAATTTTTCTATTTGATTTACATCTATATTGGTGTCAGTTATGATGAAAATCATATTCAACTTTGTTCGAGTATTCAATTCTTCGATAACTGTGTTCAAAAGTTTATTTGTAACTTTACTAGATTTTTCCACGTTTAAAAGCCTTAATTTGGATTGTCGAATGATAGCACATAAACCTTCATCCTCCAAATTCAAGCAGTCGTAACATTCTAAAAACTCTAAATTATTCATTTTTCTAAAGGTTTTACCTGTGACTTTAGGCAAAGATTTCATAAAGAGATATTGCAGTTTTGGTAAAGAAACGACGTGTTGTATTCCACTATCAGTAATATGACTGTTACCTGAAAAATATTGAGATATAATTAAGGACATTTTTAGTTGATTGTACTGAAATTGGGAAATTTTCATTTACGACTTACCACTAATGTCCAGAAAATTAAGCTGCTTACAATATTGGCCCAGAATTAAAAGTAACTCATCTTTAACCAATGAGACATTGTCGTTTAAATTGAGTCTTTCGAGATTAATAAAGCTACGAAAAATTTGAATTTCCCGATTTAAATTTTCCGTTTCGATTTTCAAACATCTTCCAAGAGCCAAATTTTTGATAGTTTCACTTTGGGAAGGTAGTAAGTGACGTAACACATTGTAACCTCGTAATTCCATTAAAATAAGAGTATGCGGTTTGGGTATATTTTGAATAGCCTGAAAGAAAATGAGTATTTAATAATAAAGAAATAATCTTAGAAAATCATTTGAAAACTTTTTAAATAAATTAGGTACCTCTATCAAAGTCGTTTCTTCAAGTACATCAGACTCTTCAAAAATTATTTCTTGGAGAGTGTCAATTGGCAAAGCAGATAAATATGAACCTTCAATGAAGTAATAAATTTCAAACACCATGTATAGAGACTCAAGACTCTTCATTTTGGAAATAAGAGCTGATATATTATCAGCTTTTCCATGAAGAACTTCTATTCCAAACTTTTTTAAATTGCAAACATGTTTCCAATCTTGAAGTGTATTTATGATTTGTGACAATCCTGGCTCACATTCACAGTCATCAGCTTCTACTGATTTTCCTTGACAATCGGGAATAATTTGGAACATTTTTCCTAAATTTAAAGCTTGTAATTTTATACAAAATTGACAAATCCGTTCAATAGAAGCAGGAGTTAATTTGTGTTGAATTAAACTGAATTCACAATTCAAATCAATGCTTATTAAGTATCTGCCAAATCTAGTTAACAAACTTTTGAGAATTTCGTCGTCGACAATGATTAGTGCTTCTCTTAAGTGTCGTGTATTCAAGTGAGTCCATGTTTTCTTACCGAAATTAAAATGTTTTAAACTAGTCCAGGATTTTTGTATTAAATTTTGCCACTTTTTGGAAACTGAAAAGTAAATTTTAAAAACATATTTCTATTTATTTTATGTTTGTTATTTTAATTATTAAAGAATTAAATAAAATTGTATAGAGTATCCCGACAAGAAGAGGTTGATTAAAATGCATTAAAATGAAAACGAAAAAGTTCAAAAATGACATTGATTGGAATAGAAAGCGATATTAATATTCGTCAATTTTCCAAACATCTTAATCTGTTTTAATTCCGTTTGGTTAAAATGACTTAAACCAATATTTTTGTCTTAAAAGAAATTTAATTGGCTGTATATTTTTTAGCAATAAACCGGGATTAAATTGATTTCATTTCTAACTACCGTATCAGCATTAAAATGAAGCGGGATTAAATTGAGTTAATTTCTAATTCTCGTATCAGAATTGAAATGCGTACAATTTTTATCAGGAACTAAAAGGAATAGAAATGTGTTCAGATGAATTCTTTCCAGAAGAATTAATTGGATTAAAAATGTTCGTAATTTCACGACAAGAAAAGGTTGATTGAAATGAATAAAATCGGTTCCGAATGTCGTGAAATTTCGAACTATTCCAGTTATTAATTCTTTTGAACAGCATTCATCTGGAATTCTGGACTCATGTATATATTTTATATCCTTCTTAATTCTTTATGAAAATCGTAAACATTTTAATTCAGAAACGGTAGTAAAAATTGAAATCAATTTAATTCCGTTTTATACTTAAACAGTATGGAATCAATTGAATTACGTTTAGAACGTAACAATTTGTAACTGTCTAATTCATTTTAATCAAACATAATTAAAATATTTGGAAATGTGATCAAAATTAATAATTTCTATTCAAAATCAGTGAATGTTTTTTTTTACTTTTTTGAAAATATTTAAATTCATTTTTAATCAACCTCTTACTTCCGGGATTATTTACAGAAAATATCATGAAATATTTTCGCATAAAATAAAAATATTATTAAAATTGATTTTACTTAAGTTTGAAAGACCCAGTTGTACATTTTGCAAAAAAATCAGATTGTGCCAAAATTAGTTATCAAATAACGATATATTATATTGAACATTTTGTGTTTTTTCTTTGAAGTTTGCGTAAACAGTTGTAATTTTTATTCAATTTTGACAAATATAGCTCATTTTGATCTTTCAAGCATTCTCTACAAAGTAATTTGTTGGATTTTGTTAGAAATATTTAGTTAAAAAATTATTAAACAAAAAAAATTTTCTATTTTCTAAACAAAAAAATATTTAACAAAATCTTACAAATAGACTTATAGAAAATGTTTCAAAGATTAAAATGAGCTATTATTTGTCAAAATTGTATGAAAGTTACAATTATTCACAAAAATACCAAAGAAAAAACATAAAATGCTAAATAATTATTATTTCATAACAAATTTTATATTAATATTAACCTAAATATTTTACAAAAATGTACAACCAGGGGCGAATCCTGATAAGGTTCTTTGAGATGGCGGGTATTAAATAATAACCTGTTTTTTTGTTAGTAAAAATTAAAATTGACGCAAATTTAGTAATGCATTTAGTAATTTATTCTGGGGGAGGGGGGGGGGGGGGCACCTGTCGCCCCCTTAGATCCGCCACTGTGTACAATTGCGGGTCTTTCAAAATTGTGTAAAATCAATTTGAATATAATATTTTTATTTTATTTGTGTAAAACCATTTTCTAATTAATTGAGGTTATGTCAATGGGTTGAACACCCTTAAAACAATAAAAAATTGAAATAAAATGATTGGATTAGAGTGAACTCTAATGAAGCTGTTTGTCGAAGCAATTAATTAAAAAAGCACTAAATATTATTAACTGTATTATTTTTTCAATTGTATATTGTTTATATATAAAATTTGCGGTTTAGTATGTTCAAGAGAAATTTTCGATGCAGGTAAATTTTGCTCCGAATTCGAGGTATAATATATATATGTTATATGTTATATATATATGTATATGTTATAAATATTTTATTATTTGTTTATTATTTACCAGCTTCTGCTCGGATTCTATCAATAATTGGTAAATATTGGAAAATGTTGATTAAACAATCATCAGTTAATATGTCAATGGCAGATTCATTACTGCTATCTGATGTGTTTAACATCTTTCTTTCAAAACACCTTGCAATTTATGATAGCTTATGTATTCCAATTGTTTCAATTATTAAAAATTAAAACAATTTCTAAACAACTTAAAAAAAAATGTCAACACCACCATAAAAAAATTTGCAACATTGTGACGTTCTGACGTTAGTTAATTAGTTTTCCAAAGTTGATAGGTAGAAGGTATTGCATCCAAGTAGCAACACACTATAGTAATGGATCCCCTTCACAATGCTGCGTCATAACGAGAGAGAAAAAGATATAGGGGAGACTGGGGCTAAACCCAGGGTTGTGCAAGAAAAATATACCAGAGCTGAGGCCAATAAACCATAAAAAGAAGAAGTATGTTACTTACATAGTTTGTTACTGTATGTTACCTAATTATTATGAAGTACCGTTTTTCAGTGTCTCTTCAGTTTTTAGAGAAAAACTTTATGGGTGATTCTCCCGAAATATTACTTTTGTATGTCCTCAAGATTTTCTCAATAATAATAATTTATGACAATTTCTCTCTACACGTCAATAGTTTACCACTTTTTCTAAAAATCCTGCAAAAGAATTAATTTATTTTATAACTTTAAAGTACTTTTTTTTGTAATTTTAAGTACTAAAAGTGAGCCTTTTGACCTGTCCTATGTCAATTTTTCATTCTTTCAAAACGTAAAACAACTATTTAATATTTGAAAAACAATACTTTACAGATATTTTTTAGAAGCTAAGGGATTGTAGAATATTTGTAGAAAGTATAAATAAAATAGATCTTGTAGATTTTCCATAAATGGAAAATGAATTTTGTCCTCTGGTTTTGCATCATTCCTCTGGCTTGTTGTATATTGTTCAATATTTTTTATATTAGTTGAGTTATTCATTTGTTTTCATACTTATTAAATACATTGTCATCCCTAATAATAATTTGTCAAGTGGGTTTTGTAAAAAAATCATTATTTAAAGTTAAAAATAATATATAAATTGAAGCTTTTACAGAGATTCACAACCTAAAGCGTCATTCCTCTGGCTCAAATTAAAAATAGAATGACAGTAGATAAAATATTTTTGCAATTTTTCTACAATAAAGTTAACTTATACAAACATGCTAAACTATTTTAAGTTTAAGAAAAATTGCCTAATTTTAAATAAAATGTAAAAAATGTTGAAATCATCATTCCTCTGGCTCGTATTAAAAATTAATATGAATATCAATTGTTTTTGAACTGTCAACGAAAAATAAACTTTTAAATTTTGACAAATAATTATTGGTGGTCAAAAGATTTCATATATTTTGGTATAAGTGTTTTAAAATATACAATTTTTAAAAATTATAATTAATAATAAATTAATAATATTAAATAGCTTTCTGACTATAAAAAAAATTGTTTAAAATAAATTCAAATAACATGAAGTTGCTGTTTACTTTAAAAAAAAACACCTGCTCTACATTTTAACCTTTAGATTTATCTATAAATTTTAATATTAAAAATCTTTTTTTAATGCTACAAATTAGCATGATCAAGTTCCCAGTAACAAGGCTTGAATTAGATATAATTAAATATTTCAGAGTTATAATGAAAATGTGATCTTTTTGTATTTAATTTAATTCCTGATTTTAATCCAAAGCTCAATTCATCCAGGAAAACAAATTTGTTGAAAATATGAATTATACTCCATTCGCATAGCGCATTCAAATTGAAGTTGAATTCTGTAGAGAGAAATGACAAATTTTAATTTTTTTTACGTTCAATTCTGGCTAGAACTTCTTGGAATGCTTTGGTTCTATTCCACTGACAGCAATAGATAAAAATTTTCTCCAATTACATCCAATTCTTTTAATAGAAAAATGCAGTACAGTGCTAATTAAAATTAAGAAAATTAAATATTGTTTGTTTTTCAAGCTAAAATTTTGATTTTTTGAAATTCTAAATCTAAAAGTCCTAACAATTATGGATATCCAAAAATTTTTGAAAAAGACTTAGAATTAAAGAAATAGCAGCTTCTCGTAAACAGTCACAGATATTACAAATCTGACATCAATTTTGAGTTTGGGTAATAAGTATATAAACCGAATTTATAAATCATGAAAAACAAGTATAATATTAAAATACTAAATATAAATTATTTATACATTGTAAAAAGGAATAATTTCTAAATGTTGAGTATCTGGAATTAAAACGAATAGGATACTCTTGTTTTTCTTTGCTGATTTGGAAATTAAGCTTTGGATTCAAATCAGGAATTCAGTCGGATTAAAATTTCCAATTACATTCTATTCCAGCCTTCTTGCCGGGTTATGAAGGTGTTAAATCTTTAATTGCTTAACATGTTTACAAATTTTAGAGGTCCTAAAATGTATTTAATAAATTTTCATTTTCGATACACAAAAAGGAATATTTTTGGAGAATCACCCTTATATTATAAAAAGGCAATTCTCTTTATAATATTAATAAAATGATTGATTTTAGAAAACAAATAAACGACATTTTTTGGGTCATCTGCATTTTTTCCAAAACTTAATATTGTCAGAGTATCTATTTGACCGAATTTTAATTAATATCAAAAGTCTAATTTTACAGAAATTTCAATTATCAGAAATCTGATTAATCCAAAAATGCATTTATCAGAAATTGCATATTTATCAGACATCTTATTTATTAGAAAGACCAATTGTCGAAAAGCTCATTGATACGAAATTTTATTTATCAAAGATCTAGTTAGTCCAAAATTGCATTTATCAGAAATCTCATTTATCCAAAAGTGCATTTACCAGAAATCTCTCATTTTTCCATAATTTCATCGTCCCAACACTTTTCTTTTCAAGCGAGTTTCCCATTCCTGATCACGTCGATAAATCAGAATAGATGTCGCTTCAGCTTGTGCGCGAAAATTTAAATATTAATGCAAAATCACTATATATTTAAATTTTCGCGCACAAGCTGAAGCGGCATTTATTCTGCTTTTGGATAAATGAAATTTATAATAAATTAGATTTCTGATATATGCAATTGCGGACAAATTAGATTTTTATAAATGAAATTTCGTATAAATGAGTTTTTTTGACAATTGGTCTTTCTGATAAATAAGATATCTGATAAATGCATTTTCTGGCAAATAAGATTTCTGATAAATGCAATTTCTGACAAATAAGATTTCTGATAAATGCAATTTTGAATAAATGAGATTTCTGATACATCCAATTTAGCACAAATAATATTTTGATAATTGAAATTTCTGACAAATTAGATTTCTGATAACTGAAATTTCGTATACTTTTAAGTAAATTTTTTTCTCCAGTGCGTCAAAAACAGTTTTCTACAGATTTCTCTGTAAAGAATAAATCTACATGTCTCAAACTTATGGACGTAGTGTGTTTACGCAAACTTCATTTATATTTAGAGTTAGGAGAATTTTTATTCATTTATTTTTGAGAAAATTGAAGTGGTTCATTAAAAGAAACTGATACATTGATGTCCACTCTCCCCTATATATCTTACTACATTATTAAACTTAAATGTAAATATTAAGTATGAAAAATTGTAATAAATAGAATAATATTAAATACTTAAAAATTTATAAAAAAATACAATTGTAGTCATCAAATATTTATTTTAAATTTTATTTATTTAAATATTTGACTTAAAATAATACCTAACAAAATTAAAAAAAAATTTTTTTTATTGTTCAATTGCTTAAAAATAAAAACAAATTTTTTCACTTTTTTTGGAAAATTTCAAATTGATACAATTTTTAAAGAAATCATTACATTTCAATTCTATAAATAGCATTTCAAAGCATTTTTTGTCACCTTTAAAAGGATTTTTTTTTAAATTGCTCTACGATAATTTTTAAGGCAGATATGATGATTTGTTTATAAAAATAGCATTTTTTCAGTTGTTTGTAACTTGAGAACAAGTGACTTTTGGAAAAAATTGTTAAGAAAAAAATGTGCCTTTTTGTGCGTAGAATTAGGAAAAAAATATTTAAACATTAAAACAAAAAATTTTTTTTATCGATATGTATTGATATATTGTATTTATTTTATTCCTCTGACAAATATGTACAGAAGGAAAAAATGTATACATTTTTTTTTAATGTTTAAATATTTTTTTCCTAATTCTACGCACAAAAAGGCACATTTTTTTCCTTAACAATTTTTCTAAAAATCTGTTATTCTCAAGTTACCAACAATTGGAAAAATGATTTTTTTATAAACAAATTGTCATACTTTACTTAAAAATTATCGTAGATCAATTTTTAAAAAATCGTTTTAAAGGTGATAAAAAATGCTTTTAAATGCCTTTTATAGAATTGAAATATGATGATTTCTTCAAAAATTGTATCAATTTAAAATTTTTCAAAAAAAGTGATTTTTTTTTATTTTTAAGCAATTGAACAATAAAAAAAATTTGTTTAAAAATTTTTTTTAGGTATCGTTTCAAGTTAAATAGTAGTAATGCCCTTGCATGCCATAGGGGGGGGGGGGGGGGGAGCAAATCCCTTTGAGCGGCACTGTACGTTCAATTTGCAGAAGGTTTATATGTATGCATAATGTATGCATATTATTAAAAAATAATATAATTTTCTCACAAACTGGAATAATTTAGATTTTTAAAAATAAATTTTTATCATTCAATGCCAACGCTAATCGACAATAATTAGTTTCACATAATACAATATAGGTATTTAACAAGTTAACGGTAGTTGAAAGTTTTTATTTTCTTGTGCATATTGGTTTTTTATTTTACGCTAAATAGTTTTGCATTAATTTCCAAGTAACAACTTTCTTATTTTCATATACCTACATATTTAATTGTAATTATATGTAACTTCTGTCAAACAAAACTTTTTTTTTATAAACCTTAAATTTTCTATTCAAGAAAAAGCAATTAAAATGAAGAAAACACATGTTTTTGTGGTAGTAATTTACGCATTATTTTTTTTATTAATAAAAGAAGTGAAACTTGATTTGGAAGTTGGAGATGAAAATGTGTCGATTGTAACTGATTTTAAAGACAATTCTTCTGAAAGGTGATTCTTATATATAATAATATAGTCTACATCAAGAGAACAAATATTTGCAATTAGGGGAGAGTGTCCATCAATGTGCCGGTTTTTTTTTCAAAGTCAATAGCATTTATTCAATTTTATCAATTTCAAGCACTTATTACTATGAAAATAAAACACTTCTCTAGGTAATGCACACATTTTAGACACGATTTATTTTGAATAAATACCAACATTTAAGATTTCTTTAACCTAACACGGTATTTTCATTTTCAACATCCTGGGGATACGATGAACCAGTTTTTTAAAAACACTAAAAATGTTCATCAGTAGTCATTTTTTTCACTTTGTAATAAAACTTATTTTCTATCAAATACTACACAAAATTATTACTAAGCACTTTTTATTTGATAAGGTTTAACATAAATATACTTCAAAATCAAGTTCACTAGCGATAATTGCATTTTAGTTTTATCATGTTGAAAAGCGTATACTGATAACAATCGTTGTAACATGCTGTACGCATGCCTACTCTTAGAGAAAAAAATATATTAACTCACAGCCTACTAACTTTTTTATTTTAATCAAATAAATTCGTATTTATGTCAAATACAATTTTATTTGATTTAAATAAAAAGTTAGTTGGCTGTGAGACAAAGATATTTTTATTTGGCACAAATAACTTATCTTTGTGTCAAATATAACAATTCTCCGGGCGTAGAGCAGCCTATGTATATAATCAGGTAAAATTAAAATTACACGAGAATTCCAGGTGGCACATTGTTGCCTGGTATGTACAATGAGTCCAGATGACATTAGGAACAAAAATTGTGATTTATAACTTCACCCGATATTTAAAATTTTTTATAACATCAGAATATTGTAGATAAAGTCCGAAGCAAAATAAATAGTAAGTTTAATAATATGTGACTTGGAATGTTAAAAGGGACCTTACGTCAAAAAAATCGATTTTTTGCTGTTTAGTTCATTCAAAAGAGTGAACTTTTCTCTTTCAGAATCACCTATCAGTAAAAAAATCGATTTTTTGACGTAAGGTCCCTTTTAACTTTCCAAGTCACATATTTGATTTGCCTTATTTCAACAAAAAACGTTTCTGTATTTTAAGTTAATTTTTCCTCCTGATTTCCGTCAAAATCAGTTTTTTTAGTTTTCTCTGTAAAGAATAAATCCACATGTCTCAAATTTATGGACGTAGTGTGTTTACGCAAACTTAATTTATAATTAGAATTAGGCGAATTTTCATTCATTTATTTCTGAGAAAATTGAAATGGTTCATTGAAAACACTGGAACATTGATGGCCACTCTTCCTTGCACTAATCAACGAAATTGACCTACGTTCATATTGAATGCGACATATCATTTTTGAAGTATTTTTTCACGCTTGAATAAGAATATGCAATCTGTTTTGGCTATAAAATGTAATTCGATAAATATTTGCAATTTTATTTTGTGATTTATTGATTTAATTTCTAAAATTATACTCATAAAACATATAATTTTCTACAAAACATTATTCTTAACTTCTAAAACCAAGAAAGTAAAGTTGAAAAATTTCCTCTAATTTTCCAAAACGATAACAAGGGTTTACCACTCTAAAAAATAACCCTTAATAAAAATAATCAAAAAATTCTTTTGATAAAAATTATAATTTTCTACAAAAAAATATATTATAATTTTACAACCATAGAAGTAAAGGGAAATAAGATCCTCCAGTTACTAAAACCCATAACAGGATTAAACTACCCTCAAAAGACACCCTTAAAAACATAATCAAAAATTTTTTTCATCAAAATTATCATTTTCTACAAAAAAATTATTTTCAACTTCTAAAGCCATGGGAGTGACGTAGGAGGAGGTTCTTTAATTTTTTAGACGGATAACAGGGGTAAACAACCCTTAAAAGTCACCCTTATGAATATTAATAAAAAATTTTTTTCATCAAAATTTTTTGTAGATAATGATAATTTTGATGAAAAAAAATTTTGATTATGTTTTTTAAGGGTGTCTTTTGAGGGTAGTTTTGTCCTGTTATTGGTTTTAGTAACTGGAGGATCTTATTTACCTTTACTTCTATGGTTAAAATATTATATTATATAATATATAATGTTGGCAAACTAGGGCACTGGTGTTCTGCGCAGACTCTAATATATTCGGAAAAACAAACTTTCAAAAATCTAAAACACAAGGGTGTATATTTTATATCATTGATAAAAACGTATTACATATCTGATTTCGAATTCTTTTACATATTATTTTCAAGTATATAAAATAAAAAACAAATTTATTTCTAGCCCATACAAAATGGTTGCATATTAACTGAAATAATGCTGAATTACTTCATGAAAAACATTCAATTTTCTTTGAAATTTTTTCAGTTTTTTGGTAATATTTAAAGAAAACTAATAAGGCAATCATAGAAACAATATGATTTTCAAAATTTACGTGAAAAATTGAATCAAAACGAACTATAGTAAAATATAAAAAAAAAAAATAGTTGAAAAATTTTTTATCACAAAATTAAATTGCAAATATTTATTTAATTACACTTGACGACAAAAAATGGATTTCAGCTTCTTATTTAGCGTGAAAAAATACTTCAGAAACGATATGTTGCATTAAATGGGAAAGTAGGTCAATTTTGTTGACCAGTGTTATTGTTTGAATTTTTTTTCATTTACAGTTCGATTCCGTATTTCGAAGCTGATATCATAGAAGGAATAAAGAAAGTAGAGAAAAAATTGGGTAAACTAGTTTTTGACTATATTATGAAGGATGCTGATCGAAAAAAAGTACAGGTACAAATTCTTCTCAATATAATGTCTTAACCCTCAAGGTACGGACTATAATAGTGTAACTGTTCGTACGAACATGGGTTAGCGTAACCCAGCAATTTTGGTCGCCTGTATTGTAGGCTGTAATTGATAAATTTAAAATTTTTTTAAAATTTATTTAAAATTTTCTTAGAAATGTAATGGCTATATCAGATTTGTGATATTTTTTTATTTACGAAAGTTATTATTTAAAATACTAACAGAGTTCCAAAAATTTTTAATGAAAATTTTTTTTTCAAAAGCTTCTATTTCTGTCAAAAAAAAAGTATATTTTTTTAGATTTAAAAATGCTCTATTTTTGAAATATCAAAAAAAGCCAATCAAGAAATTCATTAAACATATTGTGGATTCTTTTTCTATAATATAGAAAACATTCATTACGGACAAAGTTGATGATTATAACATAAAGAAATGACAGAAAGTGATTAGAAAAATTTTTATTCTTAAAATTGACAAGGTTTTATAAAAATCGTGAAATTACAAAAAGAAAAGGAATTTCAGTTTGCAAAATTGTAGCAAATCTTTGCAAGATCCTCCCTACACATTATCTCAGAGTCATGCAAAGAGACAGCTTCCTTGTCAATGGCGTCGTCTATGTCGCTGGCATTATCAGTTGCTCCTTCCTCATCTTCTTCAACCTCTGGATAAAGCTGTTGTAGAGCAGCTACGCTCCTGGTTCTCGGACGTGGCATATTTAGGAAAAAATTTAACAATGAATATAAACAAGAAGCATTGGAATAAATATATGTAATATTTGTAAATATATTGCAAACAATGTAAATATACATACCAGTCAACAATAGTGTCCAAAATCCTTTGAAAACATTACAAAGAAGGTCCAATTTTACATACACACTTCTGCTTCACACTTTAATAAATTGTAATAAACTTGATAAATAATGTTTCTTTATTTTTGGAAACTTTCGATATTTAAAAAAAAATTGATATTGTAACGATCCGTACAGAATGGATGAAATTTACCCGAACGTAAATTTTCAACAATACCAGCTTAAAAAGCAAGCGTCGACTGGCTCCCAAAAAATTGATATAAATTAAATATAACTTTTAAAAATGTCAGTAACTTAAAAAGCAATAGTAAAGTGTTGATTGGACAAGTAGAATTAGTGTTGTGCCCAGTTAAAAATTTCGTATGTGTTCCTGCGTGTGTTCCTCTATGCTATGGGTTCCCGTATGGTTCCTATATGGGATCCTGTGTACCAGGGAACTTTGGCATGAACCCTCGAGGGAACACTGTACATATGTACAGTGATTCCAAGAGGGTTCGTGCCAAAATTCCCTGACATACAGGATCCCATATGGGAACCCATGTAGGAAATTTTCGTGAAATATTCGTCGTGAAAGTTGACTGAAGATTTAAATTAAATTTTCGTGAAATTTTTGTCGCAAAAGTTGATTCAACATTTAAATTAAATTTTCGTGAAATGTTTGTCGCAAAAGTTGATTCAACATTTAAATTAAATTTTCGTGAAATTTTCGTAGTGAAATTTGACTGAACATTAAAACTGAATATTTGTGAAATGTTTGTCGCAAAAGTGAATTAAACATTTAAGTGAATATTTGCTAAATGTTGAGCGGACAGTTGACCGAATAAAAAAATTATATTAAATAGAAGGGGAACAAGTAAATTAAACAGTAATTAAATTATTATAAACACATTTATTGAATAAAATTTTGAAGATTCTGTAACGTTTTACAAATCCTTAATCTAATACAATCTTTCAACTTACAATTTCCTGTGTGTTCTATTTAAACATAATTTTTTTATTCGGTCAACTGTCCACTCAACATTTAGCAAATATTCACTTAAATGTTCAATCCACTTTTGCGACAAACATTTCACAAATATTCAGTTTAAATGTTCAGTCAACTTTCACTACGAAAATTTCACGAAAATTTAATTTAAATGTTGAATCAACTTTTGCGACAAACATTTCACGAAAATTTAATTTAAATCTTCAGTCAACTTTTACGACGAACATTTCACGAAAATGTAAATTTAAATGTTCAGGAAACTTTCGCGACGAAAATTTCACGAAAATGTAAATTTAAATGTTCAGGAAACTTTCGCAACGAAAATTTTACGAAAATGTAAATTTAAATGTTCAGTCAACTTTTACGCTAAACATTTATTTAATCGGGACATTTAAATCTTTACACAATTTTCGCTAAGCTTTGCACCTAAATATTCCGAAGTTTGCAAATAAATCTTTAATAAATTTTCAGGAAATTTTCGGTGCTGTGGGGGAGCAAAGACATCACTTAATGACGCAACATGTTTAACCCCTCAAACTCACCCCTTATCAATATTTTCGTCCCTCAAGACTGTTACTCACTTTTGAAATGTTACAAAAAAAGAAATTAACAAAATCTTAATAGATGCAGAGTAAACTAGATGTTATAGTTGACTCCACACAACTAATAACTTGTCAGGATATTAATTAAATAAATCACAGTTAACAAAGAAAGTAACTATTTATTTAGTCTGGCATAGATATTTAAATATAAGTTTACATTTGTCTGTCACCTAACAATGGATGTGAACCACTCTTTAGATCGCGTGGGCGTTCACTTTTTATGTTCTTTATAGCGAGCTTGCGCTCTTGTAATGTGGACTCGCTTTCAACGCTAACACGTCCGGTCATTCCCGCACCGACGCAACTACTGGCTTCGCCCGTGGCCTTACACATACACATGTCTCACATCACCACGTGACTCACGCACACAAATATATCCAAGACATTTACAGTCTGCTCATATATTTTGTCTATATCATAGTTATCAAACAATTCTAGAACTTCATTAGACTTAGAGATTTACAATATTTTGTTCACATAAACTAGCTAGTCAACAACGATAGACCAACGAATGATCTGATAAAAACTGATTTATAAATAATTTTGATTGACGTCACTTCCCACCCCTGTGCAATAATCCCCTCCAAGCGGGAAAAAAAACAAATAGGAGCACCCAATATTGATTTCCGCCACCCAAGAAACTGAGAGTATCTATATGAAGAATGTATCCCCGTAGATATTGCAATCCTTCACTATCGTACGCTAGAGGAAACTTCTATTAATTTGGAGAACACCTAGGCGATTCTTTATCTCCAGGGTTCCAGATGCATAGCGTGAGTTTTAAAAGAGGAGCACCTCTACTCAATCCCACGAGCTCTCGTTACGTTGGTCGGTCTGGTCTCTACTGCCGTACGAAGGAAAAACTTTGTTAAGTCATGTTTTGGCGAAAAATGAGTTTTTGGTATCAATGGATTCGTAAGAAAAAAACGGATCTGATTGTAGTATTAAAAAAATTTGTTTAATTATTTATTGCAAAAAATAACTATAAAAAATCGACGAAAACCCAGAGAATTAGTGATGCCGTTGAGCGAGGAAAACGAGGAATGAGACGATATGAGAATGAGGTGGCCTGAATTTCTCAAAAATCCTCGTCTCAAACTGTATCTTCTCATTTCATCTCATCTCAAACCTTCTCTTCCCGTGCTCACCTCGACTTTTTGAGGAATTCTAGCCAGATGTTACTCTTAAGCTGTTAGAAGTTCATCTATAGTACAAGTGTGCGTTAGCGGACAGGCTTCGTCTTTTTGTGTTAGTTACTCAGTGGAGCCCAAAATTTTTCTACGGTCGCCAGATTTAGTAGATTAGGATCCTTTGCTCTTGACAGTTCGTTCCGTGAGAGAACCACTGAGCCAACCCACACAGCACCAGAAATTCCCTGAATTTCCCCTGAATATTGGTCCACATTTCCCGAATATTCCAACCTAATATTCAGGGAAGTTTCGTGGAAGCATCAAAATGTCCGCCATGTAAAATATTGGTGGCGAAATTTCCCTGAAAATGTATTTCTAATTTTCAGGGAATTTCCACATCTAATATTTCTAGAATATTCAGGCAAAGTTGAAAAAAATTTCCAAATTTTTTTTTGATCTGGTAATTGATGAAAATTATGTTATATTTGACGCCCGTAGGATTCTAGAACATTAGAAACTACTGCGCAGCCGTAAGTGTCACAGAAACCAAGTTTGACCAGTGCACATCATGTACAGTTACCCACACAGCACCGGAAATTCCCTGAATTTTCCCTGAATATTCGTCTACATTTCTCGAATATTCGAACTAAATATTCAGGGAAGTTTCGTGGAAACAGTCAAATGTCCGCCTAGAATAATATTGGGCGCGAAATTTCCCTGAAAATGTATTTCTAATTTTCAGGGAATTTCCGCATCTAACATTCCTCCAATATTCATAGTATTCGTATATTCACTTAACTTGATGCGCACTGGTCGAACTTGGATTCTATGACACTTACGGCTGCGCAGTAGTTTTTAATTTTCTAGAATCCCACGGATGTCGAATATAACATATTTTTTTGATCAATTACCAGATTAAAAAAAATTTTGGAATTTTTTTTAACTTTCCCTGAATTTTCAAGGAATATTAGAGGCAGAAATTCCCTGAAAATTGGAAATACATTTTCAGGGAAATTTCGCGCCCAATATTATTCTAGGCGGACATTTTACTGCTTCCACGAAACTTCCCTGAATATTAAGTTCGAATATTCGAGAAATGTTGACGAATATTCAGGGAAAATTCAGGGAATTTCCGGTGCTGTGTGGGTAATTTATGAATACTATGAATATTCTAGGAATATTAGATGTGGAAATTCCCTGAAAATTAGAAATACATTTTCAGGGAAATTTCGTCACCAATATTCTTTATGGCGGACATTTTGATGCTTCCACGAAACTTCCCTGAATATTAGGTTCGAATATTCGGGAAATGTGGACCAATATTCAGGGGAAATTCAGGGAATTTCTGGTGCTGTGTGGGAAGCATCTGGCAAAAGTTCCTCAAAAACCCGAGATGAGATCGGGAAGAGACGGTCCGAGAAGAGATGAAAAAATTTGAGAAATATCGAGAAAAGTGAAAGGTAAAACCGAGGAACCTCTGAGGAATCAACGAGAAAAAGTGAGAAATTCTCATTTTTCCTCGTCTCGACCGGCATCACTACAGAGAATGAAGAAATACTAAATAAAAACTATGTTAACTCGAGTTAAGAAGTACAAAAATCTTAGGAGATAACAGTCTTTCGACGTTTTCTCGATTTCACGAAAGTATGACTTATGTAAGTTTTAATTTCTTACGGCAGTCTACACTGAGAAAATAAGCCTCTAGCATATTTCTTTGTTGACGTACTCGGAACAAAACAAACAAGATACCGGCGATCACAGTGAACTTGAAGGTTAACAGTACGCGTTTAATCGGTTACAGTAGACAAAGTGGTTTGCAGGTGCTATATCAACAACCTCTCTACGCTACGGTAGTCAAAAATTTGTTATATTTAGTCAACTTATTTTCTCAGTGTAGTGAGCTTACTCTGGGCTAGTGGTGATGCGGTGGGAGCGTCTACACACAACTCTTCCACTGCCCACACGGGGAAAATATGTATATGAAATTTTACAAAACAGTCAGACAATTCGAGGACATAGGGACATTCAGTAATCTGTAATTTTTAAGTCTGTATAAAATATTTGATTTTCTGTTAAAAAGCACCAAAAAATGTTAAAAAGTAATAAACAGCAGCTTGCCGAGTTACCTAGTGTTGAAAATGTATGGATGGTATTTCACTGAAACTTACAACACTTTTACAGTTTACAGAAGAAAGTTTATTCTTATTTTAAATTAGGGAATGCGTCACAATTGTACATTCGCTATGAACACAAATGTGAGAAGCCGTTCAAGAAACCATCGGGAACTGCCCTGTAAACTCCATAATGTCAACCGTATAAAGGACAAAGTAGCGCTGGTGATGAAACTGTTGGGTAGCGCAAGTGACAATCCACCCGATGCAGGCAGCAAGCAAACTGCAGGACAATCAGAGGGTCATTGCAAGGCACCAGGCAGACGACCAGGCAGCAAGCAGGCTGCAGGAAGACCAAGAGTGCACTGCGAGGCAGCAGGTAGCCCGCAATGCACGCAGTAGACCGCAGGAAGGCCAAAGATCCATAGACGACCTAAAGCCCTTGCTCAGGAAGAAAAGCGGGAACCCCCACCAACTAGGACTTCAGTTGCATCTTATAGAGAGAGAGAGAAAGAGAACAAGCATGTGACAGCAGCACAGGGGAAAAACCACCTTAATAGGACTTTCATACACATTTCCAGATTTTATGACTGATTACAAAAGGCCATAAACGAAACATTCAAATATTGCCAGAAATTCTCCTTATAACTTTAAATATTTTTATGCAACTCAGGCGTTTTATGGTCACTTTACCTACCTATACAGGCGCATCCTAAGTTCTTCCTTATAGCTCAGCGGTCAATAATGTGCCCATTATTACTCTAGGGCAATAATGGATACTTTATGGACCGCTCGCAGGTCAATAATGTATCCATTATTACCCTAGGGCAATAATGGTCACATTATTGACCTGCTCGCGGGTCAATAAAGTACCCATTATTACCCTAGGGCAATAATGGTCACATTATTGACCTGCTCGCGGGTCAATAAAGTACCCATTATTACCCTAGGGCAATAATGGTTACTTTATTGACCTGCTGGGCTATATGGAAAAACTTAGCATGCACCGGCATAGGTAGCGTAGAGTGACCATAATACGCCTTTGTTGCATAAAGAATCGTATGTACCATGTGTCATAGGTGCGTCTTTCGTCTCGCGCGATATTTCCAAACTCGTCTCCGGCTCGAGCGACCTCGGCTTCGCCTCGGTCTTGCTCTCGCCTGCTACTCGTTGGAAATATCTGCGCTCGACTATAAAGACGCACTTATGACGCTTGGTGCATAATATACTATTAAACACCTAGCACAGGACAGAGGAGCTCCTTGAGTCCTGTCGGCCAGACGACTGACTGAATTTGCGAGCGAGATCCAATATATGTAGCGAGCCGTGCATCGGTCGCCGGTACGAAGAAGGGAAAGAGAGAAACGTGCTTAAAAGAAAAGTGGCGTCACCTTGCCTGGACCTTTGGCGTATGCGCTTGATGCCACTTTTTCTTTAAGCATGCGCAAGCGTCTGGTCAACACTTATTTTAATTTTTTTGTGCTAGCGGGTTGCATATTACAGGGATATTTGCTATACCATACAACACTAGGGTGGTTCTAAAACCGACTTTTGGAGATGTTAAAATGTTTACCCAGTTTCATGTATAATATACTACGAGCTAATTAAAATCCTTTTTATTAGACTTTTAAATTAATATTTAGAACTGCCAGGAAGCATTAAAAGTTTTCTGGATATCATATAAACTCCAAACCAATTTTTTGCGCGTTCCGCTGAATGGTCATTATTGTAATAATGTCTTTCAAAGGCCTTGAGGGTTACGGTAGCAAGAAGATTTTTCAACCATCTTTGTCTTTGTATCGACCAACAAAAGGGATATAAAAGTAGGTTTAATTTTACGTTTAAAATAAATAGAAGTAGTAACATTTATTCTTCAGAGGGAAAAAAGTAGAAAAGAATTTCATGCTTTTGCTGACAATAACCCTGCCACCTTCTGACGGTGGCGAGTATCATTTTCACTTTTAAAATGTCCGTGAAGTCATAATTTTTTTTCCCCAACAAGCTAAAACTTGAAAACTCATATTTTCTTTTCAATAATTTTAACAGTTATTATTTTTTAATTATGATCATTTTTATAATTTCCCTTTAGCAAGAGATAATTTATCGTTTCATGCAAATTTCAATTACGAAGATTGTTATTCAGCTATAGAAAACTGCTTCTGAAAAGTACCTAAGAAGCCGTTTTTAATGGATTTCAACATTAAATTACAATTACAAATATAAAAAGTTTCCAATTTTCTATTAATAGCAAAATTTTGCTATATACTTCTTGATTCTTTGACAATCCTTGGTTCAATGGAATTTGTTTTTGAAGTTTAATAAATATTTTACAATTTCCAAAAGTCAATTCTTTGGACTACCTTAATGCAACACCCTATGTTCAGCTTTAGAAAATCCTTACAGTATATACATATATTTAAATTTCAAAAAAATGAAACAGATAATTTTAAATCTTTTTATTGTAAAGTTATTCATATATTTAAAAACTCTATACGTTCCCACACAGCACCAGAAATTCCCTGAATATTGGTCCACATTTCCCGAATATTCGAACCTAATATTCAGGGAAGTTTCGTGGAAGCATCAAAATGTCCGCCATAAAGAATATTGGACGCTAAATTTCCCTGAAAATGTATTTCTAATTTTCAGGGAATTTCCGCATCTAATATCCCTTCAATATTCACAGTATTCGTAAATCTTCTGTACATGATGCGCAATGGTCGAACTTGGTTTCTGTGACACTTACGGCTGCGCAGTAGTTTTTAATGTTCTAGAATCTTACGGGTGCCAAATATGACATACAATTTTTATCAATTACCAGATCAAAAAAATTTTGGAAATTTTTTTTAACTTTCCCTGAATATTCTAGGAATATTAGATGCGGAAATTCCCTGAAAATTAGAAATACATTTTCAGGGAAATTTAGCATCCAATATTCTTTATGGCGGACATTTTGATGCTTCCACGAAACTTCCCTGAATATTAGGTTCGAATATTCGGGAAATGTGGACCAATATTCAGGGGAAATTCAGGGAATTTCTGGTGCTGTGTGGGTTACATGTTTAAAATAATTGATTTAACATTTTTCTTTTAGTATATTCACGAAGATAAAAATGACAATTCTCTATTGAATAGACTAATAGATTTTAAAGGTTACAAATTATTGTGTCTTGGGAAACTGACGGTTTCAGCAACTATTCAAAGTGAACTGAAATGCCGATACATTAATCGCGGAAATGCTTTCTTAATAATAGCACCATTTAAAGAAGAAGAAGTTTATCTCGAGCCTAGAATTGTAATTTTTCATGACGTGGTTTACGAAGAGGAAATTGAGACACTAAAAAGATTGGCTCATCCACAGGTGTGCATTCTTTTGCAATTATGAATGATAAACCGAACAATAACTTACAAAATAAGTAATTTATCATCATCCATATTTTAGAAAATCCCCTCCCCCACAGCACCGAAAATTTCCTAAAAATTTATTAAAGATTTATTTGCAAACTTCGGAATATTTAGGTGCAAAGCTTAGTGAAAATTGTGTAAAGATTTAAATGTCCCGATTAAATAAATGTTTAGCGTAAAAGTTGACTGAAGATTTAAATTAAATTTTCGTGAAATTTTCGTCGCGAAAGTTTCCTGAACATTTAAATTAAATTTTTGTGAAATGTTCGTCGTGAAAGTTAACTGAAGATTTAAACTGAATTTTTGTTAAATGTTTGTCGCAAAAGTGGATTGAAAATTTAAGTGAATATTTGATAAATTGTGAACGGAATGTTGACCGAACAAAAAAAATTATATTAAATAGAAGGGAGACAAGTAAATTAAACAATAATTAAATTAATATAAACACATTTATTGAATAAAATTTTGAAGATTCTGTAATGTTTTACAAATCCTTAATTTAATACAATCTTTCAACTTACAATTTCTTGTGTGTTGCATTTCTTTTGTCTTGTTACTGAAAATTAAAACTAAAATAAATGTTAAATAATAATATTCAATAAATGTGTTTATATTAATTTAATTACTGTTTAATTTACTTGTTCCCCATCTATTTAATATAATTTTTTTTATTCGGTCAACTTTCCGCTCAACATTTAACAAATATTCACTTAAATTTTCAATCCACTTTTGCGACAAACATTTCACAAAAATTCAGTTTAAATGTTCAGTCAACTTTCACTACGAAAATTTCACGAAAATTTAATTTAAATGTTGAATCAACTTTCGCGACGAAAATTTCACGAAAATTTAATTTAAATCGTCAGTCAACTTTTACGCTAAACATTTATTTAATCGGGACATTAAAATCTTTACACAATTTTCACTAAGCTTTGCACCTAAATATTCCGAAGTTTGCAAATAAATCTTTAATAAATTTTCAGGAAATTTTCGGTGCTGTGGGGGCTTCTAATAAATTTTGTTAATTTTAAATTTTACGTTACTTTGTGTACAGATAGCATTTTTCTAATTAGATTTTTTTCAATATTCTTCAAACGAACTTCATCGATCTGTAAAAAAGTGTAGTTTCAGTAGATCCTTGGTACAAGTGGGTATCCGGGCCCAGAATTTTCTCTTAACAGGAAACTGCTGTAATCATTTGAGTAACTGAAGCGCCTGTTGACAAAAGCAGAGAAATTGACATTAAAAAGTAATTTTAAATTATTTCTCAAAAGTGTATAATGGTTTTATTTTTACTCTGACGAATGAAATTTAATAAGTTTTATTGATTAAAACATGTTACTCTAAATCCTTTGTAGAACTATATACCAAAAGGGAGATGTGTTTTTTTGTGTTAAATGCCAATAATGCATTTTGAAAAAAACTGGAAGCGTTTAAATTTCAATGTCATTTTAAAATTTTAGTATGTTGCAATTATGTGGATGTTAAAAACTTGTTGATGGTTTACACTGTAGAATTATATCTAGATTATTGAACTTATAAAATTTACTATTGACACTTAACTAATTTTTGCATTAGAGTATATTTATATTGTAATCGAAATCGAGAAAATATTTACAAAACAGCAGGTAAAAATGAATAACAATGCAATTTTGTTTTTAAAGATGCAAAGAGCAAAAGTGGCGAGTTTTGAAACTGGAGAAAGCACAGTTGAAAGTTATAGAACTTCAGAGATTGCTTGGCTTGAGAGAGATGATCACAAAGATGTAGAAAAGCTGAATCAGAGAGTGCAGTTAATGACTGGTCTAACAATTGAAGCTGCTGAATATTTGCAAGTTGCGTATTATTCACTAAACGGAAAATACGAACCACATTACGATATTGAAACGGTACGTACGGAGTTTTTATTAAAAATGATTTTTTTCAGTATCAAATATTTGTGTTCAATACTTAAGTATTTTTAGTTTTATATCTGGATTCGCAATGACATTTCGATTTCCAAATATTTCTTCAATGTGCGATTCCAGGAGATTTTAACACCATTTCAGAGCACGATTACGATTACAGATTGAAATGAAAGTTTGTAGTTATGTTTTTAATAGTAAGAAATTTCCAACCCATGAAGTTTTTAGCAAAAACAATTATTAGTTTTATTAGAAGTAAAAAATCTTGACGCTACTGATGTTAATGAAATTACAGCTGCATGTATTACTGAAATAAATTATCGTGAGAGAAGGAAAGGTAACCTGGTTCTTTTGGATTTCTTGAACAGAAATCTCTTGATAGGGTTGGTGCAAACAGGGGCGTAGCTAGGCTGAGTGTCACCCGGGGCGGAAATGAGATTGTCACCCCAAAAACTCAAAACCCTACTACTAACCTCTTTTTTTTTAGTGAGGATAGTTGATTTTTCTTCTATTGACACCCCTAAAATGGTGTCACCCCGGGCAGACCGCCCTCTCCGCCTCCCCCTTGCTACGCCACTGAGTGCAAATTCTGTTAGTGATCAAGATAATCTGTGTTCATTTGTTACCAACAAACTAAAAAAACATCTTTTGCCTGATGTCTTTGAGAATGTGCGTGCAAATAGAATTGGTTCTATTACACAGGTACGACAGTCAAGGCCACGTCCTGTGGGGTCGCCCACATTTTCTCCAAAACTCAAGTATCAGAATATCCATTTAACCGAATTTTATTTATCCAAAATTGCATTTATCAGATATCTCATTTATCTAAAAAAGCATTTATCAGAAATCTCTTTTGTCCGAAATTTAAATGATCAGAAATTTAATTTTGATGAAAATGCATTTACCAGAAATCTCGTTTGTCCGAAAGGTAAATTGTCAGAAATCGAATTTATCCAAAATTGTATTTATCAAAAATTTAATTTATCCGAAATAGCATTTATCTGAAATCTCGTTTGTCCAAAAATTGAATTATCAAGAATTTTATTTATTAAAAATTACATTTATCAATAATCTCAATTGTAAGGATTTTCAATTATCAAAAATCTAATTTGTTCGAAATTGGATTTATCAAATATCTCCTATGTCCGAAATTTCATTTATCAGAAATCTTATTTGTCCGAAATAGCATTTAATAGAAATCTTGTTCTTCAAAAAATTAAATTATTACGAATTTCATTTATCAAAAATTGTATTTATCAGAAATCTCATTAGTCCGGAACTGCATTTGTCAGAAACCTAATTTATTAGACAAAGCATTTAACAGAAATCTCATCTGTCCGAAATAGCATTTATAAGAAATCTAGTTTTCCCAACATTGTAATTATCAAAAAACCCATTTATTCAAAAGTGCATTTTACAGAAATCTCATTTGCCCGGAATATTATATATCAGAAATTTCATTTGTCAAAAATGTCAATTATCAGTCATTTTATTTATCGAAAATTGCTTTTATCAGAAATCTCATTTCTCAGGAATTGCAATTATTAGAAATCTCATTTGTAAGGAATATCAATTATCAGTAATCTTATTTATCAAAAATTGCATTTATCAGAAATCTCATTTCTCAGAAATTGCAATTATTAGAAATCTCATTTGTCCGATATTGCATTTATCAGAAATCTCATTTATCCGAAATATTATTTTTCAGAAGTCTCTTTTATCAAAAATGTTAATTATCAGTAATCTTATTTGTCAAAAATTGCATTAATCAGAAACCGCATTTCTCCAAAATTGTTATTATAATAAGTCTCATTTGGCTGATAATGTATTTATCAGAAATCTCATTTGTCAAAAAAATCAATTATCAAAAACCTCATTTATCCAAAGTTTAATTTGTCAAAAATCTAATTTATTAAAAATTGAATTTATCAGACTTCTTAGTTGTCCGAAATTGCATTTAACAGAAATCTAATTTGTCAATATTTCCAATTATCAAAAATCTAATTTGTCCAAACTTGCATTTATCAGAAATCTTATTTGTCAAAACTTGCATTTATCAGAAATCGCATTTGTCCGAAATCGCACTTATCGGAAGTCTTATTTATCCAAATAAGATTATTCTTCATAACCTTCAATTGTGCGAAAGTCCATGTACAAGAAATCTCATTTTCCCAAACTTCCATTATCCCAACATTTCTCTTTCGAAGCGAGTTGCCCGTCCCTGGTCTAATCGGTAAAACAGAGTGCAGTTCAGTAGGAATTCGGAGCGACATCTATTCTGTTTCACCGAAACCATCGAATAGATCAGGGACGGGCAGCTCGCTTCGAAAGAGAAATGTTGGGATAATGGAAGTTTGGGAAAATGAGATTTCTTGTACATGGACTTTCGCACAATTGAATTCATATGGAATCTCTCATTTATATCCCAACTATTTCATAGTACAATTTTATTACTTAAAGTCTGATTCCATTGATCTCAAATTTAAGAATGTAAACCTATCATCTATTGTACAATGCATTAAGTTCAGTTGCTATTTGTAACTCTTGGGATTAATTGAAAAGCTTGTCCCGTATACAAAATCAATAAATAAATGGATTAGTTAAAACAATAGAAAATTTGTTTACATTTCTCAAAATTTCAACAAAAAATTCAGGAAGCAAAGACGCTTAAATTAAGTTCTAAGTATGCTTCACGTACACTACCGGCCAAAATTATGGGACCACTTACAAAAATGGGATTAAAATCATGACCGTCTTAAAATGTTGATAACTCTGTCGGATATTAGCGTAAGGGAATTTTTTATAGACCATTGGAAAGATTTTAAAATTCGCCGTTTAATGGTATTATTTTAAAGCTTTTTTATTAATGGAAACGGAGATTTAATGTGATAAAGACAAGTGAATTTTTCGTTTTTTGTGAATTTTTATTGTTCAAGTTTCGAGGCTGCATTTTCTAGAAAAGTAATTTAAAAAAATTTAAATTAAGCTAAATAAAGTCTTGAACTTTTAACTTAAAAATTCAAGGTTTTATTAAGCCTAATTTCAAATTTTTCCAATTACTTTTCTAGAAAATGCAACCCACCAAACTTAAATAATGAAAATTTACAAGGAATGAAAAATTCACATGTCTTTATTATATTGCATCTCCGTTTCTATTAATCAAAAATGCTTTAAAATAGGATCATTTAACGGCAAATTTGATAAGCTTTCCAATTGTCCAAGAAAAATTTAATTTTTCTAATATCTGACAGAATCATCAACATTTTAAGACGGTCATGCTTTTAATCCCATTTTTGTAAGTATAGTTTCACAATTTTGTCCGGTAGTGTGTTTTTTAAATTAAGAAAATTGTAGCAATACAAAAGAATGTCACACAAGTAAGCGGGTTGATAAAATTGATTGGTTCAAAGTTGCAAATAATCCTGCGGTTGAAATCTTTTATATCCAAGAAGAAAATTTGTGTAACTTCTGTTGAATCGACAAATATTCTATAAAATCGAATAACTTTGACAATGACACAGAGATGCTCTAAGTGCGACGTCTGAAGCTTACACAAATTTCATTTGACGTAATGCAAAATTTATTTAAAAACATGTTGTTAACATCGAACCAAAACGGTTGTCATAATTTTAATTTACTTGAATTAGTCTAATTTTCATTCTACTGTTTATCTATTAGCTCTAATTTTCCTTCTGAAGAAATGTTATTTTACAGAAATTTGTTGGCATGAGTAAAGATCTTCATTTATTTATTTATTTATTTAATTAAGTAGTTGAAATAATTTTCGTTTAACTAAGATGCTCCGAATAGTGTCAAAATCTCGCTTGCACATATTATGTTAGCTATCGTATTATAATTTCATTATTCTGAACTGTCTAATTACTAAAATTGGATGATTTACTAACATGTAACTTTCGTGTAAATAAATGTAATGTAAGATGTAAATATAAGACTCAAGGAGGAAGTCATGACCTGCAAACTACCCTCTGAATCCACGTCAAACATAATGTAACATATTGACATGCATAAACCCAAAGAAACGCAAAAGGCAGGGATGGACTTTGAGATAAATGAATACCAACAACCTTTAATTTAATCACAGTTTTATTTGTATTGATTACTTACAATTTAATGCGGAAAAACTCTAATGAACACAATATCACAATCTCAACACTAATCTGTAGCGAAACGAAAATTGAACACTTTAACAATAGCAAATAATTAACTAAATCACGAGGTTAATATCTGGCTTCTCGGAGACACACTAACACTTGTCCAGCAGAAAAGGGTCCTTGCTTGGGTTTTTGTAGGGTGAGGAGCCAAAATTATGATATTAGTCTCGAAGGCCGATGCGATGGCCAGGTAACAACCATAAATCTAAAATAATAAAAGTTTCCAGCAAGGACAACTACTTAGCAATTAATACAAACACATATATTTATATTAATATATTATATTATTTAACAAGATATATTCTTATTTTCTTAGGAATATTCTCAATCAGCAGATAATTCCATTTCCAATGACCGTATTGCTACTGTTTTATTTTATGTAAGTATAGATGCAATTCCTTTTAAATATGCAACTTAATGGATTTGGATCAAAGAAAAGATCCCAGTGGGTACACTTTGGTTTAAAAGTGTTCCAGAAACGTATTTTTGAAAACGTTCATCGAACATTGTTGAAAAACCGTCCTCAGGAAGTTTCAAAAACGTTATCAACTTATCTCCAATTGCTACGTTTTAAGAACGTAAATAATAAACGTCTCAGAAACGTTTTATGTCTGGTTATTTGACGTTCTTAAAACATCATTTTTTTTAAAGTTTAAATTTTAAATTAAATTTTTAATTTTATTTTTAATGAAAAAATTTTGTAATTTAAATTTTGAGCAATTTGTTAGCAATTTGTTAGCAATTTTTTGGTTTTTAGCAAGGAACTTAAATATTTTTTATTATCAAAAGCAATAATATTGAATGTAAAAAAGCTTGTAAATTAAAATGGCAAAATTTCAGAGTATATTAAAGCAAGTTAGCTTTTATAGTACAGTTATTAGAGCATCGGATTTAAAAGGTAAGGGTCTCGAGCTTAAATTCTGCCGGGCGTAAATACCTCAATTTGTAAATTTAAGAATAATTTTAAACAACTTAAAAAATTGTATATAAATACAGAAGTATAAATTATACTAAGAAATTTCAGCTAAAATACTATCTCATCTATTATTTATCAGAAAATATCCGGAGAGTTTTCAGAAGGTTATTAGAATGTTGCGTCGGAATGTTTTTGAAACGTTTGAGGAATGTTTTTAGAAGGTCCTTATATTATACTTTATTTACTCTCCCTTACGGGTTCGAGGGCCTCCGCTCCCTTTACATATTTTTTACAAACTTATTCTATCTTAACCTAAATTACACTTGAACTAACGTTCTCTTACTTACTAACGCTTATAGTATTCCTAAACTCTCTAAAATGCTCTTTGCTGTGCCAGGGCTTCCGTTTCCTATTACCTTTATATACATTTTTATCTTCAACACGATTCTTTAGTTTCAAAATATTTCAAAATATTTTTGGCCTTTTCAATATTCCATTCTCACTCTCTTATTCTCTAATTCTCTCATCCACTTCTCTCCTTTTCCACTTTCATGCAAAATCTCTAACACTCTCTCTCCCAAACTTCTTTCCACATCTTCACCTACCATACACACATCCAACACATGCCCCCAGTCCTCCTCTTCATACATGCACACTCTGCATTTTCTCTCATCCGCTTCCTTCCAATATTTACACGCATTCATCCCTTCTCCCATTCTGAATCTCAACACTCTATTCCACTTGCACTCCTTTTTCATTCTCCCTAAGTATTCAGGTTCTCTTTCGTTTTTCACCATTTTATACCACCTGTTGTACTTCGACTCCTCTATTTTTTCCCACCTCTCTATCTTATCCTTCTTTTTTAATTCCTCTTCTATATCCTCCCACCTTCCTACTTCGACCCTTTCTTTCCGCCCTTCTTTCCGCGCATCCCTCCTTTTCTTTTCCCATTCCGACATACCTGTGTCTCCCCTCTTGGCTCTGTCCTCAATCTGATTCAGGCATAATTGGGCAATCCTGCTTCCTTTTCCTTGTCTTAATCTCTCCTCCATCATCCATGCTCTCTTTCTCTGTCTGACCATTATTCGTTCTCTTCCTAATTCCTCCCTTAGCATATACCCTGGACAATTCCTGCTTACTCCCATCGTCCACCTCAGGTACTTCTCATGTATTCGTTCCACGCTCTTTTCCTCCTTCCATCCCCACACTTCCACTCCGTAGCTCATCACTGACCACACTAGCACGTCAAACATCCACACTCTTTTCTTCCAATCATTCCCAAACCTTCTCTTTCCTATCCCCCATACTTGTCCCATCACCTTTCCCGCTCTCTCACACCTTTTCTTTACATTCAATCTGCTACCCCCCTTGCATTTAAACCAGTATCCCAGATAACAAAATTCTTTAACTTCCTTCACCATCTTTCCATTCAGTTTCCATTCCTCTTGCTCCCCATCCACTCTCTTCCTGAATCTCATTATCTTTGTTTTTTCCACATTCACCCATAGATCTTTCTCTCTTACATACTTCTCGCATTCACTCATCATCAGTCTCATACCCCTTTCATCCTCCGCCATCAACACCACATCGTCCGCATATGCTAAGGAAAAAATCCTTGTATTTCCCAATACCACCCGTCCTTTACCTCTTCTCCATAACTTTTCCTCTAAATCCGATATTAATAGATTAAACAGCAAGGGACTTAGCGGGCACCCTTGTAACAATCCCCTGCCTAACCAAAACTCCTCTCCCAATCTCTCTCCTATCTTCACTCTTACCCTCGTGTCTTCATATACTTCTTTTACCCTTTCAATCAAACCTTCCTCTATTCCCCTTTCTTTCAAAACTTTCCACAGCTTGCCTCTATTTACCGACGGGAATGCTGACTTAAAGTCTATGAATAATGCTACTAACTTTCCCTTTTTCTTTTTTAGATTTCATTCTATTAGATAGTTTAAAACGTATACATTATCCATTGTTCCCATTCCCTTTCTAAACCCTGCTTGATTGTGTGGAATACACCCAAGTTCTTCTACTTTCTTTTCTAGCCTCTTTCTTAAAATCTCCGCGTACACTTTATAGCCCACCGGCATTAGCGTTATCCCTCTATATTCTTCTACACTCTTCCCTTCTCCTTTCTTAACTAGTGGCACCACTAGTCCCGTCTTCCATTCTTCCGGCCATCCCTCTCCCTTCCATACTTTCTTTACTATTTTCCACATTTGCTCCCTTACTATCTCTCCTCCATATTTTAAACTCTCGTTTTCAACTTCATCCCAACCTGTGGCTTTATTCCTTTTGAGCCTATCTATAGCCTCTTCTACTTCCTCTCTTCTTATTTCTTCCTCATCACTCTTCTCTATCTTTTTTCTTCCTTCTCCTCTTACTCTACCTTTGACTCCTCCATACATTTCGCTAAAGAACTTTGTCCAGTCCTTCATCTCTATTTCTCTATTTATCTATTTCCTACATTTTCTCTCCCTATTTATTACCTCCCATTCTCTTCCTTCTCTTATCGCCTTTTCCACTTCCTCCATGAATCTTTTTCTCGCCTCTTCTCGCTTCCCTTCTAACAGTTTCTCATGTTCTTTATGCTTTCTATTATATTCCTTTTTTTCCATCCTACCTCTCCTCCACTCCTTTATATTCTTCCTCATTAGTTTCCTACTTTTCTCGCACTCTTTATCCCACCATCCGCTATACCTTCTATCACCTTGTTCTTCTTTTCCTATTTCCTCTTTAATTCTATCTATCCTTTCCCTTAGTTCTTTTAACCATTCATCTACGCTCTTTCCTTCCATTGCTTCTCCTTCTTCTCTCTGCATACTTTCTCTGAATTCACTAAGCCTTTTTTCTCCCCACTCTTCCATCCTGTACTTTTTCTTTCTTTCTTTACCTCCTCCTTCTCCTCTTCTTCTTCCTCCTTTCCTTCCTCTCATCGTGATTACCAGTGGGAAGTGCTCCGATCCTACTTCCCTTACCACTTTGAACTTTTTTATTCCCTTCCTCGTATTCTCGTCTGTCACTACATAGTCTATCACCGTTTCCCCCATACCTTTAAATGTATACTCTCCTGTTCGTCTCCCTCCATATTTCCATTACAAATTGACCATCCTGCTTCCTCCACCAACCTAATCATCTTTTTTCCCTCTTTATCCACTTCCTTATGCTTTGAGTTTCTCGTATACCTTTGCTTTTCCTCCTCCCATATGCCACCTCCTAATTCTCCTGTCCAAGCATTCCAATCTCCTCCTATTATCACTTTTTCCTCCTTCCCTACTTCCATCCACTTTTTCATTATCTCCCAACCTTTTTCTTCTCCTCTTCTTCTATACACTCCTACAATAGTTAACTTCTCCTTTCCCTCTCCTATCTTTCTAACCATGCAACCTTCCTCTTCTTCCCTACCCATACCTGCCTTCTCCTTACTTTCCTTAATTCCTAGTCTCACTCCCGATACCATTCCTCCTGCTTTTCTACCTTTGTTACTTTCTTTCCTTGCCTCTTGCATCCTCCAAGTATATCCCTTATTTCCTATCTCTTTGTCGATCTCCCTTTGATTTTCCAGTTCCTTTTCAACCTTTTTTAACTCTAATCCTTCTTCCCCCTCTTCCACTCTCCATTTCTCTCCATTAATCCACATACACTCCCATCCTATCCTTACTACATTTCCTTTGCTTCTTTCCTCCCATGCTCTTCGGTTCAGTACTTCTAAAACCCTTCTTTCTCTCCTTGTTCTATCCTCTTCTATTCTTTCTTTCCTTCCCTTTAACAGCTTTTTCTTTTTCATCACCTCCCATTTTTGATCCTCATTTTCCATTTCCACTAACCATATTCTTGGTTTATTGCCCTCATCTTCTCCTATTCCTACCACTCGTTTTATCTGAACCCTCGCTCCTATACTAACCAGCAATTTTTCCAACTCGTCCTTCCCGTCCTTCCTTTCCGCGTCCAATCCTTTGATTACTAAATTCGCGCGCCTTCTCTCCTTATCTACCCTTTCCAGCTGCCTATCCAACTCTTTCATTTTTCTTTCCATCTCTCTATTCTTTGGCTCTTCATATCTCTCTTCCCCATCTATTTCAACTATCTGCCCTTTTCTATTTCTCATATCTTTTTCCAACGCTCCTAGTCTCTTCTTTAACTCCCCTATATCCTTTCCGCCTTCCTCCTTTCTTTCTGTCATTTCATATTCCAACTCTTCTACTCTTTTTACTACTTTCTCATGCTCTACTTGCCACTTAGCATCCCACTCTTTCCGCGCTTTCTTCATCTTTCTTATCTCCGTCCATATTGCTACTAACTTTTGGTTATGATCCTCTTTTTCTTTCCTCAACTCTCCAAATTCTTTATCTACCTTTTCAAAATTACTTTTCATAATACTTTTCATATTTTCCTCCAACCCTTTCATCATTTTTCCTACCTCCTTGATGATCCCCCCCGCCAAATCATTATTCACCACCCACCTGTCCAGTTTTTGTCCTGACTCTAAACTATTCGCCCTTTTCAATTTAACTGCATTTGACGGCCTACCTCTCGACTTTACCGGTGTGTCTGCCTTGCTATCACTCGCCTTTGTCTTGCTATCTCCCCCCTTACTCGGCGTACTATATGTCTCATCGACAGACTCTTCCCCCTCACCCTCACCATCACTTGTCCCAGCAGCTACTAACTCATCGCTCACAGCCTTGTGCTGCTCTCTATCGTTCCCTTTCTTACCACTCATATCAATCCCCACGCTGCTCTCCCGCCTTTTCCCACCTTATATTCTCTCTCTCACTCACTCTTTTCCTAACCTACAATCCAGTCACACTACAAATTCACTTACTTACTTTAAACCATCCACTCCCACACATTTACGCCTTCTCTCACCTATACCTGGTTCTTCCACACAAATTCTCTCTACACTTTTTCACTCACTTTTCCACTTTAACTTTAACCAACGACCAATTTATTTTTCCAAAATCCGCGAACGTCAATCTACTAACGGTACCGGAAACGGAAGCCTAGAACGTCCTTATAAGACGTTTCTAGACTAGAAATAAGATGTTTTTCAGGCGTTTTAAAAAAGCTTTTATTACGTCATAGTAACAAAAGTGCAATGTTACACAATGTTCGTGGACATGAATGAACGTTTTAAAAACATTTTTAAATCGTTCGGTTGCCCACTGCGATGTAAGTGGTACTGCAGCTTATCATAAGATATTTTTGAAACTTAATTTTTGCATTAAATTTGACATGTATAAAAGTCTAGTTAAAAATGTTAAAGTATATATGTGAATGGTTCATAGTATTGTTATGACACTTAATATTTACAGTTGAATGACGTTGAAGAAGGGGGAGCTACAGTTTTTCCAAAACTGGACGTCTCATTGATACCAAAAAAGGGTAGTGCTGCATTCTGGTATAATCTTAAGCCGAATGGATTACGAGATTATTTAACCATACATGCTGGTTGTCCAGTGACTTTAGGATCCAAATGGGGTATATTATTTTTTTAATGTCAGAAATTTAGAGTACATATTAAATAAGATGGTATATGCGTTGCGACATAGGCGTAGAATCAGGGACGCCGCGGCCTTCCAAAATGTTACTGGACTAAATGACACTTTTTGTGTCATTTCTATATTGTTGCATTTCGTGCCTTAATAATTCTCCCGTATAGGTTGTAACGAGGATTTACCAAATCCTCGTACCTGTGAACAAGTCACTCGGTGATCGACGAAGCCAACCGTAGAAAACAAAGTCCTAAGTCGCGATTTATTAGAAAACGGGGAAAGAATCCCCCAGCACACACTCAACCATGACAAGAATTCCTGTAAAAGATTTGTCTCTAAGGGGTTATGTAAACTAACCACTGCTGATAGCTTGTTAATTTAGTTAGTTTCACCATTAAGTAACACCAAAGCACAGCCCTGGTCACACGCAGCGGAGTAGACGCCATCAGGAAACAGATTATTCTGGGGGGAAGCTTGAAGGATTAGGAAGTACCGGGCAGAGAGGACCAGCTGGCAGATTTAGTCCGGGTCCCAACATCTAGTTTCTCGGTCAAGGTAGTGAAGGAGGCACTTACACACGACCCGAGACAAAGGAAGGACTGGTTTAAACAAACACTGGTGTTTAAACTAACCTCCGCTTCACCGATGTTGTCAACCCACGACACGAGGATTGTTGATAACGTGGAGCAGGCGACCGAAACTCGGCGGGCAGCTTGCTCGCGCGAGCACAGATTCGCCAACAGCAGCCGCAAGGCTGAAATGCGCAAGGCGCATTTCCTGGATAGGCTTCAAGGTTAGTTGCTTTCCGTTCCTAAGTTCGGGTCCGACTACGCCGTCTGCCATCTTCTCCAAGGAAAGGGGGGGCTGTGCCGAGGTTAGAGTAGGCCGTTAGAATATTTCTTTTATTTCTCATATAATATTGATTATTGTTTATTAAAGTAAAGTAAGTTACAAAGTGGTTTGTTTTATTTATTTAGTTAGTTTGGTAGAAAACTCTCATTTAGAACGTTTTCCCTCTGAGAACAGGGTCTCAAAAGTAGAGTCACGCGGGTCAGGCTGGTTACCGCCAAAGTTCGTTTGCACTAATTTTCAGGTCGCAAAGTCCGGCTGTAATTATCCACCTGACGTCCAGAACAACCTGGAGGTTGTTCATAATAAACAACAACGGTCTTCGCGGGTCGCCTGTCAGCTGGAAGAGCGTAGATAGCAGACCTACGATCAACGCAGCCGGCTTTTTATTTTTATGCACATCTACAGACCTTATTACTCAATGCCGAAAAATCTCTCATCATGCTACCATTTTTTCTATCGAGGTTATAGCCATTCTTCGAACGTTGGACTACATTTTGGAACGAAATCTTACTAATTCTGTTATTTTCGCTGATTCACTAAGCGTTATCAAGAGCAGTGTTCTTCAAACGTTACAGATATCAAATCACACTCGATTTTTCTGATAAGAAATCGCCTGGCATTCCTCTCAAAGCTTCGACGGAGGGTTTCCATTATATAGATCCCTGCCCACAAAGGAATTATTGGGAACGAACTCGCAGATGCATCAGCTAAAGAAGCCTCAATAAACGGTACTTTTTTAAATATCCAACTGCCATTTTCTGATTTCTTTTCTTCAGCTTGCTCTGAACTTAATGCAAGCTGCCATGACTTTTTTACCGAAATTGGAAAAATTAAAGTTACTCATTATATCGATAGATATTACAAACAACAGAATAAACCGTAGTTTGAATCATTTCCTGCTCGCAGGGAATGGATTGTTTCTCTATGCAGGATGAGGAGCAATCATCACTCTCTAAATGAAAGTCTTGCGAGGAAGAATATCATATTAGATTCATCAAGTTGACCCTGTAATCCAAATATTGAACAAGAAATAGACCATACCCTTTGGGCTTGCCCTCTCTTTTCTCAGCAAAGAATAAGCCTGAACAAATCCTTATCAAAAGCGCTAAAGTGTCCTCCCACTTTCAGTGGTGTCTAATTCCTTTCTGATCCAAAGCCTAAAATCTGCTCGCATATTTTCTGATTTCTGAAAAAATGCAATCTCCAAATTTAATCCACATCTCTCTGCAAAGCATAAATTCAAATTTTACCGGGTCATGGCATTATGTACACACTTTAATAGTCGCACAGATGCCAACGTAAACCTGCCGAATGGACTTAAAGTACCCGAAAGGAAATCAACTCAACTCAACTCAAGATCATCTTCGGGTACAAAAGGGTCGGAGGGACGGCCAGAACCGGCGTTTTGTGTTGCTTGCTTGCAGTAAGTGAAAATTAAAATATAATTTTCCTAACGAAGCGGATTTCTCGTTACAAAGTATAGAATAAAACAACATACGTTCAAATGACGTGAAAAGTAAATCTTACCAAGTGTGGCTGTTAGATTTGCACCTGCAAAGCACAACTTTATTTGAAAACAAGTGAATGCAATTAAGAATTTCTATTTTGACACTTATGAAGTTTACTAGGTTATGGTTGCTAACTGTCACTTGAGTAAAAACATACTTGGTTACCGTAGCCATTTAAAAATGATAATTTTGATGAACTAAAAGTTTGTATTCAAACTTAAATTATAGCTCTGTACATAAGATAATTATCTTATGTACTTTTAAATGCGTTTCTTTAACAGAGCTATTTGTATAACTCAGTTAGAGGTTAATTTTCTCAGTCAGGGATTAGTTTAGTAACCGTTTTGGAAGACATATATGATGTCACCGACCGCATGTTTCGAAGGTAGTCAATTAGCAAATACCGTTCCAGTTGACAGTAACACTATGTCGCAATGAGTTACATTTGTTTCTTGTTTAATGAAAATTTTTAAATTGAACACCATTAATCATATATTTAACTTTTTGCAAAAATTAAATTATTATTGTGAGTACTCCGAAGTCGTTCGTTTCTTAAGGGGACGCCTAAGTGGAAAAATGACAAAAAAAAAACGATTTTCTTTTTATTTGATTATCCAAAACTAGACTTATTTAGGAATAAAAGAAGACTATTTAAAACCTTTTCTGATGAGTAGAAGTAGCCTAAATAAATTTGTAAAGTTGGATACTTTTTCTCGAGAATAATAAATCCTTAAGTTCATCAATAAATTATGTACGAAAGCTTCAATTGTATTAAAATTTCGTATTTTTATACTAAAAATGAATAAATTAAAACTCCATATATATTTCTCGACTTGATTCGCAAATTCAAAATGGCGGATCCAATATGGTGGACGAATTTTTAAAAATTGACTGAATTTGCATGAAGCTTGGTTTATTGGGGTTTTCGGGGTCGCTGACTTCAAATTTAAAGTCAGATTTGAAAAATTCATAATGGTAGATTCAATATGGAGGATGAATTTTTTAAAAATGAATTGCATTTGCATGAATCTTGGTATATTGGTGTTTTTGGTGTCACTGATTTCAAATTTTAAATCAGATTTGAAAAATTTAAAATAACGGATACAATATGGCGGTCGAATTTTTAAAAATTGACTGAATATGCATAAATCTTGGTATAATGGGGTTTTCGGGGTCGCTGATTTCAAATTTTAAGTCAGTATTGGAAAACTCAAAATGGCGAATCCTATATGGCGGACGAGTTTTTAAAAATTGACTGAATTTGCATGAATCTTGGTATATTGGTGTTTTCGAGATCGCTGATTTCAAATTTCAAGTCAGATTTGGGAATCTGCATCCCTCACATTACATTCGAAATTATTAAATTTGAAATATAAATAACAAATTTGTAATCAGCAACCCAAAAACGCCAAAGTAAAAAGTTTCATGCACATTTAATAATTTTTTTGAAATTTGTTCACCATATTGAATCCGCTATTTTACATTTTTCAAATCTGACTTCAAATTTGAAATCAGCGTCCCCAAAATCTCCAAGATACCAAGATTTATGCGAATTCTGATAATTTTTACAAAATTTGTCTGCCATATTCGATCCGCTATTTTGAATTTTTCAAATCTGACTTCAAATTTGAAATCAGCGACTCCAAAACCCCAGTATACCAGGATTAATGCAAATTCAATCAATCTTTAAAAATTCGACCGCCATATTGGATCCGCCATTTTGAATTTTGAAAATCTCATTACGAATTTGAAATCAGCGACTCAAAAAACCCCAGTATAACAGGATTAATGCAAATTCAGTCAATTTTTAAAAATTCGACCGCCATATTGGATCCGCCATTTTGAATTTTGAAAATCTGACTTCGAAATTGAAATCAGCGACCCCAAAAACCCCAATATACTAAGATTCATAAAAATTCGTTTAATTTTTAAAAATTCGACCGCCATATTGGATCCGCCATTTTGAATTTTGATAATCTGACTTCGAAATTGAAATCAGCGACCCCAAAACCCCCAGTATACCAAGTTTCATAAAATTTGGATTATTTGATTCAGAAATTCATGTGATTTTGTTTCTTTTTAGTTATTCGTCTCTCCTGTAAAATTTGATTTTTTAATCTTTTTTTATTTTTCGGTACACTTTTCTCTTGAACTACTAAACCGATTTACAAGTTTTTTTTTTTAATTTGTTCAGTAAGGTTTCAAGATTACGAATAAGAAGTTTGACATCAATTTGAGTTATATAAACGGAGATGTGAGTCATTTAATCAGAGAAATTGGGAGTGCTATTTACATTTTGGTATAAATGATTATGAAAAAGTATCTATTTAAGATAACGTCTTATTACTTCTTATTTATACAATTGATTATATTTGTAATCGAATAAAACAAGGAAGAACGCAATTGGAGTAATAGTTTTTGAGAAAAGTGTACCGAAAGTTGACTCTTTTTGCATTGTTTTAAGGTGACTTAGGCGTCCCCTTAAGTGCGCACGTCACCAGTAAGTGCTGTGTAACGTGTATGCGAGTATCAAGTATAGACGTTTGAAAGTGAATTTGAATTCATATGTATTTGAAAGTCTTCAAAGAGTAGTTACTACTCTACTCAAAGAATAGATCGAACGACTCCAGAGTACTAACTAGAAAATAATAATAAAAATATTAAATTTTTTCTATTATCAACAGCGGCAAATTTGTGGATCCGAGAAACTTGGCAAGAATTTTACCGCCCATGTACATTAGAAAATCAACCACATGATAAAGAATGGGAAGATATATATCGTGAATACGACAAATAGGCTGTTATTGGTTAAAAATAACTATGGTACTGAAACCTATTCATCAGCGGCGGATTCACGGGGAAGGGGGGGGGGGGGTGTTATGTCCACCCGCTGAAGACTTATATTCATATGAGAGAAAAAGATAACGCTAGGGACAACTAGAGTTCCTATAAAGAGAGTTAGGACACGTGAGGTTCAACTTTTGATTGGCTCAGTGTAACCGGAGACGGAAGTGTATTGAAAATGTTTTCATTGGTTGAAAAGAACGCACTGATTTTTAAATGCTTTCTTAAAAGACATTTTTAAACTTCGCCCGCCTTTTTCAACCAATCACACAAATTGCTTCATCGTCACTTCCGTCGCCGGTTTGTCTACAGGATAGTGGAAGGGCGCACGTGTCGTAACTCTCTTTATAGGAGCTCTAGAGACAACTATAGTGTTCTCTCTTTCTATCACATATATAACCCACTCCAAAAATCTTGTCTGGATCCTTCCCTACTACCTATTTATTTATATTGTAAGATTAAAATTTTAAGCTTTTTATGAATATCGACTTCCTGCTAATCGGTTTAGTGCAACCTCACGGACAGTGGACATTTCGGTACCTCTGAGCAAAATATGCACCAATCTATACAATATTGTATTGAGATTTTGAATTTTTTAAGTTTCTGAAACTTTAGAAATTAGTTTCCTGGAAAAATTGGAAAAACCAAGTGTGGTTTTTTGACGTTCATTTTAACAGTGGTTGTTTTAGACAACCAACGTCAGAGAGGAGTTTTTAGGCGTATAACGCGGGAGTGTTTTTTTTTGTTCGGAGGTACCGATTTTTCTCCCGATACCTGTGAGAGCTTCCCCTACTTTACTACTCTACCCCTCAATTTTAAAAACGGGTACAGTGAGGGTTGTGCAAACTGCTCTCTAGTGTAATCCTTTTGAGATGTACTATAGGATAGAGGGAGGGCTATTCAGATATCGGGAGCGAAGTGTCCATCTCCAAACTTCCCAGAAGCCGTAATTAGGTCTTCTTTAAGGCCGCTTTGGAGCCAATCGAAATTTTTATTTCATGTCGTAGCTAAGTAAATTTTTATCCGCATCTTTTTTATCCCTTTTCTGAATTTGAACTTTTATGTACTTTGAAGCTCTTCGCCAGGTTAAGATCAGATCAAATAGAAAATGAGTCGCCCCGTTACTAATTACATTTTCAAAATATACAATTTATTTGTATATCATGTTATTCCTGGTGATTTTAATAAATTGTTATTGAAAAGGCGAATCACATAGTTTTATAACTCTGTTAATTCAATTTAGCAACCTAACACCTCATTCATCAATCAATAATAAAAGAAAATAACAAGTGGAATGTTTCTCTTCAACAACAGATTAGTTAGTAATATTTATCTATCACATTTAGGACAATTAAGCCACTTTCAATACATCTTTATGTTTAATAATTGCAGGAATTCTTATTGACTTATTAAATACGTTTTTAATTAGTTTTGCATTTTTACAAGTTTTGACAACTGTTAAGTCGAATTTTCCTTATTTTGGCTGAGAAAAATATGTGGACTTATGCTATTATGCATTATATGTATTAAAATATTTGCAAATGAATAACGAAAAAACGAATTGAAATTTTAATTCTAGATTAGATTTTACCAATCATCTTAACGGCTTACTTAAATAATAAGTATTATTAAAATAATAAGCTTATTATGTTTAGGACTTCTCTATACATCGGACTCTCGGATCTTTAACCCTTACATATGAAATGTTCTCGTACCTTTTAACAAACATGTAACACTTTTTTTATTATATGATATGATGATTGGCCCTTCAAATATCATGGTTACGCAAATTCTTTCAAACTTCCTATTATTTTCAGCGATATGTCAAATTGCAAAAAATAACCTAATTTCTATTATTGATAGAGTTCTTCATTTTTTCAATACACCAACATATATAACTTTAAAAATTCTCTTGTTTTCAAATTGAGCATTATTAAAATTTGTTTTCAGTACTTTTTAGGGCTGCGCACGATACGATATTTTACAGTGTCTCGTCTCGGTCTCAAAAAATTGGAAAATTGGTGGTCTCGTCTCGGTATCATCTCGGTCTCGCCACGCTTGGTATCGACTCGATATCGCCTTCATAATTGTGGTCTCGTCTAGTCTCGATCTTAAGAACATTGAAAAAATAAAACATAGTAATTGCAGAATACAATTGTTAACTTATTTATTGTAAAAAGATAAGTTTTGCAAATCAGCTGTTAATTGTTAAAAACGTTTTGCGTCTTGTTGATTTAATAGTGTCGCTATCGCTTACAAATTTTTAGCTAAATAAGATTTAAAATAAGATGTTTAAAATGTGATTCTGACAAACAGCAAATTTAACAAGTGAAATGTTAGACAGTAATTTTAAACCAATTCTTCACATTCTTCTTCGACAACCTCGACTTCTATACTTGCATCTTAGAAATGATTTTTGGTGTTAAATCATCAGTTGAAGAATCTTGTTAACAAAAGATCAGTAATCTTCATTTTTATTTTCCGTTATGATTATTTTTTTATAATTATAATTGAATATTTTTGAAAAAAGGTTAGTCGAATTATACATTATATATCTTTTAAAAATAGATATCTATATCTGTTATCCGTAGTAAAGAAGTTCATAATTATAGTTATTTCCCTATTGCGGTATCGGCGAGAGTCTCGCCGAGATTCGCTTTTTTCGTGGTATCGTCTCGGTATCGTCTCGGAAATTTTTTTGCGGTATCTTCTCGATATCGTCTCGATAGCCGAGACCGAGACTGGTCTCGGTCTCGTGAGCACCCCTAGTACTTTTAGTTATTTAAAAATAAAAATCTTAACAGTTTTGTAGGAATTTATTTTACATGAAGACGGTTCACACGTTTCCATCATTCGACAACTGGACGGATCTGGAGCAAGGATCCTAAAGTCTAATAGCGTATAAATATGCTTATGGATTAGCTTCTTTCGTTTCTGTAATAGCTGTAAGTTTATAGCTAAAAATTGCCAAGTAAGTTGTAGACTGAATAAGCTGATTTTAAAATCTGAAAATCAAATTAATATAAAGATGTATGATTTCTACAAATATAGCAATATGTATACTGTATACTGTAAAATGACTTTGCTTGTTTCGTGCCTAAATATTTACACGTGCGAAAAACAGACATTGACGATTCAAAACATATACGTTACCATAAATGTAAATTAAACTAATTGTAAGTATAAATAAGAATGTTAAATAAAATAAAAAATGCTGTTTTTTAATGTGCTGAATAAAACATTTTTAATATTAAAGTATTGTAATATTCCTTTGATTTTTTTTTTTATAAATTTGCATTAAATTTCAGCAAATTTTGCTAAGCTTGGAAAAGACCTTTTCATCACAATAGGGAAATTGAGCAAGCTCATGATTGATCTTTCAAATGTGTCGGTCGTAAGCAAAACAGAAGAATGATATAGTATCTCTTTTCTTCATTAAAAACAGGACCTCAACATTTTGTTGTTGCTCATGGGCTTTATTAATTTTTTAATTCAAGATCTATGGACTGTGAAAATTTCAAAAAAAAAATATTTTCTGGTTCAACTTAAACAAAATGGAAGGATATACATCTCTCTCATGTTAATATTAACTGTCAATATTCTGAGTGTAGTGCGTGAACATGTACATAAAATAGAGTAAATCAATACTAACATTGACATATGTATTTATCGTCATAACAACAATAGAGCCTGATAGCTGTATAGGTTTTCCAGCTCGCAACATCATCACAACAAGATCTTTCTTCGTGTTATTCGATAAATTTATCCAGTTCATATCGTAAATTGCGTCTGCAACCTCAATACTCTATCTTAAACAAACATTTAAAAATCCCTTAATTTTTAAATTTCTTAACAGTTATGATGTTGACGTTATAATATATATGTTATTAAATCAAAAGAAGTCAATAGTGAAACGATTATGTCAAGATGAAAAAATTAAAAACTTTTTTAGTTTTAAGTTTCGAATACCCTGTATGGCATCCTCATTGGAAATATGATGTATAAGATTAAGGCTATTTTTATTTAATTCAACCATTAATGATTGGATTTAAATATTAATCTTAGTAATAATATACGTTATTGTGCTGATAACTGGTAGACAAGAGCCCTGAACTTAGATTTATCCTCAATGCCTTGTCTTTATCGTCAAAATTTAGAGAAAAATATTAAGTTGAATATCTGTAAGGGGATATGTCAACGATGTAAGCAAGAGACTAAAATTCGAAATTTTATTCAAATCCTACGACTTCAAAATCGTCAAGTAGAAAAAACAACAGTCTCGAATGAAGAGGAAGGCTGTTAAGAAGGGAGCCGCAAGACAAGAAAAAGAAAGAAAGCTCCACGGCTCTGATCCACGGAAGCAGTAAAAATCTTAGCAAAGGACCCTGGGTCATGTGTTGAGTTACTGCGCAAAAAAGAAAGTCCAACCAGAAAAACCGGAACTGAAATAATTAAAGTTAGAAGGATTTTAAGAAACGAGCTTGTCTTTGTAGTAAAGAAGTGCGGTGAAACTTCCAAGATAAGGGATGCACTTTTTTCTGTTATATATGATAAATCCGAAACCACGGCTTTTGTCAACAGAAAAACTCTCGTAGTGAGGGATCTCGACAAAATTTCTTCGACAGAAGATGCCGTCAAGAATATCCTGCTGAAGGTAGGTAAAGTCCGGGTTGGCTGGAAAAACGAACTAATTCGAGAGCACTTGGAGGTCTCAAGGTGCTAAAGTTACATGTCGCACGGACATCTGATCTGAACCGTGCATGCAAAGGCCCATATAGGATTCAGTTTCTAAGCAGGTGTTGCAGAAGCTTAATCAGAGAAAAGCTTAAAGTTTCTACAGATAAATGTCCACAAATGTAAGGAGGCCTAAGACTTCATGACAGGCAGGGATAAAGAGATTGATATTTTGTTCTGCAGCGAGCAGAACAATATGAATGATCACTAGGGTGGTCCAAAAAAACCCAAATTAAGATATTTCAAAATCCTAAATCAGTTTCATAATCTTCACAATTTTCTAAGGTATAATCAATTTTAAAAAAATTTTTAAATTAATATTTAGAGGTCGCGCAACGACTTTTTCTCTCTAATGGGAAAATCACGAATTTAACATGTAAAATGGACGGTCTATTTTCAAGGCTTATTTAAACCTATTTGTTAATAACAAATTCTCTTTTCCACTAAAGTACAGATTTACATGGAATAAAAGAACAAGTTTAAGGAAAAAAAATTATTATCTTAATATTTGTAATTGTAATTCAATGTTTGTTGAAAATCGCAATTTCGGTACTTTTGAGCACGCTTTTTGAGTATTAAATGTTAGTTACTTGCCGACGTTATGCTACTGGTGAATTATGGAGGGTTCAAGGGTCTTTCAAAGGAATTTTAAAGAAGCGAAAACCTTTTTTTACTGTCCTTTATTGAAAAAAAATCATTTATTTATTTCCAAAATATTTACAAAATTTATTTGAATTATAAAATTTTAATTTTTTACTGATGTATCATAAGTAAAAAAATATATAATCATTTATTAAAGGTGATAAATAAATTGTAAATGTATGAAAAATGAATAGTTTATTAATAATAATAATATTAGTAAACCAATTGCTTTAAAAACAAAAAAAACTCTGAAAGAGGATGTAATGTGGGGGGGGGGGGGTTAGGTTTTGTAAAAATTATACTTCTAATGACCTTTTTCAACAGTTTTTTTATTTTTCGGGAGGGTGAAGGCACCTTACAATTCACTTAGGTTGGGGTAATTAAAAACAATTGAAATTTACGCTTAATTTATCATTTTTTAAACAACTTTACTATCAAATTTTTTTTCGATTGAGCAATAAAAAAATCTCTTTTTCTTGCTTTAAAAACAAAAAAAATTGTGTGGGGGTGTAATTGGGGGGGGGGGGTTTAACTTAAGGTTAGGTTTGAAAGAATTATATTTCAAATGATTTTTTTTAATAGATTTTTTTTATTTTCGGGGGGGCACCTCACAACCCCCTGGTATTCACCTGGTTGGGGTAATTACAAGTAATTTTAATTAACGCTTAATTTATCATTTTTTAAACAAGTTTACTATCAAATTTTTTTCGATTAATCAATAAAAATATCTTCATTGGTTTAAAAAACGGGTAATTATGCAGTTACGCGGCTCCTGTCATATCTAAGGGGGGGGGGGTACAGATCTAAATATCTGTATATTTATATAACATAATATACAGAAAGAGGTCTTAAAATCCAAACCAAGCCCCCTTTAGAAATCTGGAAAAAAAGATTTTAACTTACGTAATTTACGTGATTTACATAATTTACGTTTCTTAAAATCATGCCCAGTGTAGTTGGGCCTAATTTCATAGAAATCAGCAAAAACTAAAAAAAATTTTTTTTTAAACTAACGTCATTTACGTAATTTACGTTACTTACGCTTCTTTACATCATGCGCCGCGTATTTGCATCTAATGCAATAGAAATCAGCAAAAAACCCGTCAAAAAAGTTTCAGTTTTCAAGATATGACAATAGCCTCTTAACTGCATTATTTCTTTTCTATTTTACGTAATCTACGTAATTTACGTTTCTTAACATCATGCGCCGTATTTGCATCTAATACAATAGAAATCAGCAAAAAACCCGTCAAAAAGTTTCAGTTTTCAAGATATGACAGGAGCCGCTTAACTGCATAATTACCAAAAAATGTAAATTAAGCGCAAACATCTAATTACACCAACTAACTTTACATAAATTTAATTTAGAGAACAAAAAAATTTATTAATTAGAAAATTTGGAAATTATATTTTTAATTAATGAGAATATATATTATAATACACATGTAATTTTAATAATATTAATATTATTCCGAAAAGATATTTCCTAAAAGGATTTTCTAAAAAAATTTTAAAAATTGGTTAGGGGTCGTTCACAAACTACGTCACACATCAAGGGGAGGGGGGGGCAAGTAATGTGTGACGACCTGAAGAAAACATGGCGCTAATGTATGCAACCGTGTGTGACGTAGGGGTGGGGGGGGGGGGGGGGGTGTCGAAAATAGTGAAAAATAACGTGACGTAGTTTGTGAACGACCCCTTATGCCTTAAAACATTGTGAAGATTATGAAACTGATTTAGGATTTTGAAATATCTTAATTTGGGTTTTTTTGGACCACTCTAATGATCACCCTTCCGGGCTGCAGGATACATCAGGGAGAGCTGCCGCCTAGGTCTACAATCCAAAGCTGAGGGTAGACAAGTTCTTGAAGAGAAGCAATGGGTTTGTGTGGGTGGAAATGGCAGGTATACGGTTGTCTAGCTGTTCTCACCTAATAATGATCTACTGACGGCTTCCGAGGTTGAAAAGGTTACCAATGGGAGTTAACCAGGCAGTATACATAGAAGTTCACCCTGTTTCTAAAATGCCGTCATTTAACGGTGTTCCACAGCCAAAGTTTTACAAGACGTTAGGGGTTGCCCCCAACGTTTTGTTTCTAAGTACGGTCCTTACTCGTATGTATAATTCACTAATTATTTGTGCACAAATAGTACACAAATTGGAAAAAAGGCTTCGTCCTGACAATTGTACGGCACTAAAAAAATTAACACATCAAACGCGGAACGATTTCATTATTGGATGTCAATTTAGGATGGAAAGTACGAACGGGACTTTTTGACACATTTTATAAACATTGATGTGAGGGCTAGCGATGACCATATGCAGCCGTCTTCACACTGTGGCATATATAACAGGAAGTCAGGACCGTACTTAGGAAAAAAACATTGGGGGTAACCCCCAGCGTCTTCTTAAACTTTGACTGTGGAATACCGTTAAGGAAACCTGACTCATTGAAGTACTTTGCTGGATGAAGAGGTCAAACATCTCAAAACATCCAAACACCCGTTCAAAGAGAGATTCTTTGCTGAAAAAGGTATATAAATATATAAAGGATATTTATGTTTTAATAATATAATTATATAAAAGAAGTGAGATTAAGATATGAGATAATAACATGAGACTATGATATGAGATAAACAGATGAGACAATGAGAAAAATGAGGTAAAAATATGAGACAAAAGCATGAGACAATGAGATGAGATAAACATGTGAAACAATGAGAGAGATCAGGTAATGAGATGAGATAAATAGATATGAGAGAAACATATGAGATACAGAAACAAAAAAAACATTAAGCCTTTAAATATAAATATACTTTGATAACATGTAAGATAAAGAGGGGACTATGGAGTTAGATCGTGAGACATAGAAAATAAGATTCATTTTTTGTTAATAGTTTTTTGCAAGTTGTTTTTGAAAAATGAACTCTCAGTTAAAGAGGAGATATTTCAATTTAAATGATGAAGATTCGGATATTATTCGTACTGGGGATATGTTAAATGACAATCACATGTATAAGCTTCAAGAATTATTGGAACTTGCATCAGATGGTTATTTACAAATGCAAATTACAGCATATCTAAAAATGTTAGATGAAATAAAAGCAGTTAATAGGAACAAAGCACATATTCAAATATTGTTTAGTCGGAACCAACTTCGAGGTCACTGGATTTGTACTTTCTATAATGGAAATGAGCTTTTTGTTTATGATAGTCTTAACTTAACTTAAATAAAGATCAAAGAAATTATTTATGCAGATTGGTATATCCATTTGAACCTAATGTAGTTTTTCTAAAAGTACAGCAGCAACCAAATTCTGTTGATTGTGGTGTATTCGCGATTGCGTTTGCAGTTTCTTTATATTTTAATATTAAACATGAAAATGTTGTATTCAATCATGCATTAATGAGAACTCATTTGTATATGATGTTTCAAAAAAATGTGTTATCACCTTTTCCGCTAATTTCAGGTCAGAAACAATTGGTTAATATTTCTGTACAGGAACCTAAAAGGAAGACTACTGAATATGAAGAAAGGTATTGTAAATGCTTTTGGTTAAAATGAGAATTAATTAATGGGAAAGATAGAGAAATAGCAAATATTGAAAGTGTAAATAGTAATAAAAATGTAAATATTTGCAATTAAGAACATGTAGAAAGTGCGTCGAATATCATGAAAGTAGAAAAGGGAGGTAATAATGATAAATTATTAGAAACAATAGGGGATCAGAAGATAATTTTTATCCATTCTAATGAGAAAAGAAGAAAAAGTAGAGCAGAATATCAAAAAGATTATCGTGAAAGGAATAAATTGAAACGAAAAGTAATTGATAATAAAGAAATAGAAATATTACTTCTGAAAGATGTGTGTTTAAGTAGTGAAACAGATTTAAATGTTTCTAATGATAAGCACATAGAAAATGCGATAAATTCTCTTAAAGAAGTACAAAGAGATAATAATTCTGAAAAATTAATAGTTCTTAATGATTGTAATGAGACAAGTAAAAAAAGTCGAGCACAATATCAGAGAGAATATCGTCAAAGGCTAAAATTAAAACGACAAAAAATAATTGATAAAAGAAAAGAAGACACGTTAATTCTGAAAGATGCAAGTACAGAAATAGATTTCAATGATTGTAGAAAGAAAAATGTTGAAAATCAGTTAAAGTATCATAAAGAAGAAAGAGAAGATAATAATGATGAGAAATTAAAAAAAAATATTGATCCAGAAGGAATGTGATGAAACCTCTAAACAGAAAATTAAAAAAGCAGAGCAGATTATTGAAAAGAATATCGTCAAAGATTAAAATTAAAAAGCAAAATAATCGATGAGAAAGAAATGAATGTTTCTAAAAATATAGTTAAAGGAAATAGTCATTTATGAGAATGTTAATAACATTGATATTCATGATATTGCGTATGCAGAAAATAATATTAATAATATACATTTTTTAAGTTGTAACGAACATTATCTTTGTAAAATGTCGTTTGCTTGCAAAAAATGTAAGGCTAAACATTTTGAGAAAGAGAAAGTTCAAAATAAATTAACTTATAATGACTGTTGCAATCATGGTGGTGTATCGTTGCCTTTAGAAAAATACCCTATCGAATTAAGAAAATTGTTAGATGGATCTCATAAGAAATCTGTCCATTTGAGGAATAATATAAGAGTTTACAATAATTCATTTGCTTTTGCATCTTTAAATGCCAATGTGGTTAATTTCAATAATAGAAGGCGAGGACCATTTTGTTATAAAATTCAAGGTCGAATTTATTACCAAATCAACAATTCATTGTTTCCTGAAATTGATAATTAAATTCAGGTATAATTACACTTCAAACATTACAACTTAGATGTGGATATATTATTTAGTATTACACTGAGAAAATAAGCCTCTAGCCAAGCAGCTTTATTTCTAGGTTAGGGTTCCTCGGGACAAAACAAACAAAACACCGGCGATGACAATCAAACTTCTAGGATACCGGAGCATATGATCTGCTAAAATCAATTAAGTGCTTTGCAGGTGCTATATCAACAACCTCTCTCTGCTAAATTTAATCAAAAATTGGTTGTATTTAGTCAACTTATTTTCTCAGTGTAATAAATTATTGAGAGATTGTAACGCATACACAAAGTCCTTTTTGATGATGTCTGAGATCATTGAAATGGAAACTGCGTTAGCAAACAAAAATAATAAAGAACTTCCAGAATTACAACTCATGTTTACTTTAAAAAAAGGATTCAATAAAGGAAGGTACAATTTTCAAAGGTGTAATGAAGTTGCCGCTATTTTTAATACAAATGCTGAAGGTTTAATACCAGAGTCGTATGTAACGATTTATAATATATCGATTAAACAATTGCAATTAGTTAGTCATTTAGATTCAAATGTTGAACCTTGGATATATCCTATATTTTATCCTCTAGGAAGCAAGGGTTATAGTATCGATATGATTCGTACTGACAGTGACAAACGTACCAGAAATCAAACTGTGTCCAGATCTGCTTACATAAAATATAAAATAGGAGTAAGAGATAATATCTTCAATCAATTTTTATATGGTGGAAGATTGTTTCAGCAATGGTTAGTTGATAATTATGTTAAAGTTGAAAAAGATAGGTTACAGTTTTGTAAAACTAACCAAACAAAATTAAGAAGTGAAACTTACAAAGGATTAATTGATCATTTACATAATCAGGAAATTGAAAATAATGTACATGTTGGCAAGATGTTGATATTGCCTTCAACATTTATAGGATCACCTCGTAACATGTTAGAACAATACCAAGATGCAATGACCATAGTATCTTTTCATGGTAGACCGGATTTATTTATTACAATGACATGTAATTCAAAATGGAAAGAAATTGAAGAAAATTTATTACCTAATCAGTCAGCTTCTGATAGACCTGACATTGTAGCAAGAGTCTTTCATTTAAATGTAAAAGAATTAATCGAAACTATAGTAGATGATAAACTATTTGGACGAGTAAAGTCTTATGTTTTTGTTATTGAATTTTAAAAGCGCTGTTTACCACACATTCATTTACTGGTTATATTGGAAGAAGGTTCTAAAATATTAAGAGCAGAAAGTGTTGATCGGTAAACTTTTTAAAGTAAGGTTTTTAAATGGTATTAGGTATATCATAATTTTTTATAATTACTCCTCATATTCTTCATTTTGTTCTTTATCTTTATTTTATTTAATTAATTTTTAATTAATTAAAATTTCCAAATGATCACATCAACTTCAATTTATTGCAATGTCTTCTTATCATTAATTTTCTTTTTTTATTATATTATGTATTTCCTTTATTTCACATAATTATACATAAATGAAACATTATGTTAAGAAATAATCAAATTTGGCGTGCGCTTTAGCGCGCGCTTTTTTTTCTAGTATTATTAATTGGAGGAGAAATAATTAATTTCATTAACAAAATTAAAAACATCGCCTGATTGAATTATTATTAATAAAGTTATACTATAATGGACGTTTGAAGTTAAGCAAGGCGCCTGTAATTGATGGGATAAGTAACAAGATCCTTTAACAAGTGACCTTTGCTTCACCTCAGATTCACCTCTACATAAACCTCTAGATACTACACGCTAGTATACCTGTTAGACACCCTGGGCAAACTTCTAGAGGACATGGTTCTGCAGAGAATGCGGTCTTATTTGACAGGAGAAGAGTTAACCAATTACTAATTTGGTTCCGCAAACCGATAATGATGATACGTTATCAGGAATGAGGGTCGGGGACATTTCCACCAAAACCCAATTGACCGAATTTGTAATTGGCCGAAATTTAATTGTCCGAATTTGTAATTCTACAAACTTGCATTTGTCAGAATTTGCAATTCCCCGAACTTGCGTTTGTCCGAGCTATTAACTTCCCGAATTTGTATTTGTCATAACTTTCAAATCATCAAACTGACATTTGCCAAAACATTTAAATCGACGAAATTGCATTTGTTAAAATTTTTAACTCCTCGAACTCGTATTCGTCTGAACTTTTAAATCCACGAACTTGCATTTGCCCGAACTTTGAAATCACCGAACTTGCATTTGTCAAAATATTCAATTACCAGAATTTGCATTTGTCCGAACTTTGAGATCACCAAATTTGCATTTTTCCGAACTTTGAAATCACCGAACTCGCATTTAGCAGAATATTCAACTCTCCAAATTTGCAACTGTCAGAACTTCTAAATCCCTGAATTTGCATTTGTCCAAACTTTAAAATCACCGAACTTACATTCGCCCGAATTTTGAAATCTCCGAATTTGTAATTGTCCGAACTTTGAAATCACCGAACTCACGTTTGGCCGAACTCTTAAGTCTCCGAATTTGCATTTGGCCGAACTTTTAAATTACCGAACTTGCATTTTTCCGAATTTTTAAATCACCGAACTTGCATTTGTCGAACTCCTTAAGTCACCGACTACTCGTGTCCCCGAATTTGCATTTGTCCGACTATCGGAAAGTAGGTTTTCTAAAGGAGTTTTTTTTGATTGGCTGGTAATATTACCGGGAAATTTACCATCCAATCATAAGACTCCTTTAGAAAACATACTTTCCGATGGTCGGACAAATGCAAATTCGGGGACACGAGTAGTCGGTGACTTAAGGAGTTTGACAAAAGCAAGTTCGGTGATTTAAAAGTTCGGAAAAATGCAAGTTCGGTAATTTAAAAGTTCGGCCAAACGTGAGGTCGGTGATTTCAAAGTTCGGACAATTACAAATTCGGAGATTTCAAAATTCGGGCGAATGTAAGTTCGGTGATTTTAAAGTTTGGACAAATGCAAATTCAGGGATTTAGAAGTTCTGACAGTTGCAAATTTGGAGAGTTGAATATTCTGCTAAATGCGAGTTCGGTGATTTCAAAGTTCGGAAAAATGCAAATTTGGTGATTTCAAAGTTCGGACAAATGCAAATTCTGGTAATTGAATATTTTGACAAATGCAAGTTCGGTGATTTCAAAGTTCGGGCAAATGCAAGTTCGTGGATTTAAAAGTTCAGACGAATACGAGTTCGAGGAGTTAAAAATTTTAACAAATGCAATTTCGTCGATTTAAATGTTTTGGCAAATGTCAGTTTGATGATTTGAAAGTTATGACAAATACAAATTCGGGAAGTTAATAGCTCGGACAAACGCAAGTTCGGGGAATTGCAAATTCTGACAAATGCAAGTTTGTAGAATTACAAATTCGGACAATTAAATTTCGGCCAATTACAAATTCGGTCAATTGGGTTTTGGTGGAAATGTCCCCGACCCAGGAATGAGTGTTGAGCAATTACGAGAGGAAGTTTTGAGATTAAGACAACTTCATAATACCCAGAATACACCATTGGGAATATTGAAACAACAATCACTAGCAAGTGTCAGCAATCAAAATGTTAGTAAGCAAGGTGTCAGAGATCAGCTGATTCATTCATTGATAAAATAATGGTCTTAAAAGTATTAATATTGAAGCTAAAATACGAAAGTTTATAGAATCACAAAATCCAAAACAATTTTTATAATCTTTGGAAAAGTTTTTTTAATTAAAACATATAACTGATGAGAGTGAATTGAGTTATCTTGATAATGCTTTAGACGGAAAAGAAAAATCGTAGTTTGAAATGAAGAGAAATTCTTTTGTCAATTTTAAGGATTTTTCGGATCAATTTTTGAAAGAGTTTTTTTCAATTCCAATTAAAGTTCAAATTAAGTCAAATTGATGGTTACCGAAAGGGTTTGAGTCCGGCAAGAATAATTTAAATTCATTTTTCCTCGGACAAGTTAAGAGACTCAGTACTTTGATCCAAAAATGGAACCATACCAGTTGCACTACACTGCAAAAACAGGTGTCTTAAATTGTTCAAAAATGTCTTAAAATAAGACATTTTTGGTGTCTTAAGGGGTTACACCACTGTAGACGGCAAAAAAAAGTGTTTTTTTGCGATTTTTTTTTTTTTGTAGAAGGAACAGAAGGAGGATAATTCTTTTCAAGGATATTGTTAGACATCTTTAAAAGTTTAGAAAAAAAAATTTTTTATTTAAAAAAAATACAACATGGCGGCGTAAGAGCAACTTCTGTTAGACGGTTTTTTTTAAAAATAGCTCTACTGCAAGCAGTACACAGGGTGTAAGAATTGATCTGTAACAAAATAAAAAATGTTTTCTTAATCTACATTAGAATGACTACAGAAATACGTAGGGGATTTTAAAAATATTCATTTTTGTTAAATTGGCGCGAATTCAAAGTAAAAGTCAAATTTTTAACCAAAAAAATGAGTACTTAATTGTGTCTAAAAATCGAAATTATAAAATATCAAAAATCGGCTACGTATTTCTGTGCGGAATGTTGTTTTAAATAAATGATAAAAATTGAGAGTTAAAATAATAAAAATTGTTTGAGTTATACTGCTTGCAGATTTGCAAAAATGTGTTTTGAGAAAAACGCGTTGGCGTCACACCACTGTTGACGACTAAAATTAAGCTCTTTTTTGCGAATTTTTTTTTGTAGAAGGAAAAGTAAGAAAATAATAATATTATAGGATGTATTTAGGTATGTCTTACAGTGAACAAAAAAAATATTTTTGATTGAAAAATGTTTTAAAATGGCGTCATTAGGACGTTCTACCGAAGCATGTTTTTCATGAGACGCTTCGTAGCACCAAGCAAAGCTGTTGAAAAATTTAATCTGATGAAAAACAGGCACCAAACTTTTTTCCCTGTATTCTAGAGGGTTTAAAGCATCTTTTAAGCTAATAAAACAAAAATCGATTTTTTGAAAATTCTACAGTGGTGTAACCCCTTAAGACACCAAAAGTATCTTAATTTAAGACATTTTTGGCCAATTTAAGACACCATGTTTTTGCAGTGTATATATGATCGTTCAGCAATTGCCAATTCGAGTTAGAGAAATTTTAGTAACTATTGATTTTGCAGATTTTAATGAAATTTCTAGTGCTTTGTCACAATTGGACTTAACTTTTCAAGATAAAACTAATAATTCAAAAAAATATCAACAAAATTTGTCCAATTAAGACTTAAATAATAATTCAGATAATCAAAGTCAGAAATTAAAAGTTGGATCAGTGCATTCTCGTCAAAATGTTGGAATAGGACGTGTTAGCTCGGGTAGGGAATCGTCTGGTCAGGTACGTCAGTGCCTTCGTTCCTGTCGAGAGAGTCTAGTGGAAGGGGTGAAAGGATTTCGTTGCCGGATTTGAGTGTACCCTCTCCTGCTAATTTCGTGCAGATAAACCGTACTCATCATGGTCAAGCGAACAAAAATAAATTTATTACAATTAGATAAAAAACGCAATTTAGGAAGAGCTTCTTCTCAGGTCCGGCAATAAAGGTATGGATTCTAGATTCTACTTGCTACGGGTGATCATAATTTTTAAAAAAGAATAAGATTAATAGTACCTTTTCAATGACTTTCTCCCCATAAAAACAGTAGAGAAAAATCTGTGTCAGAGAGGAAAATAGAAAAGATAGCATTACCCAATATGTTGAGTTTTGTGAATTTAATCTCGTCAATTGATAAATTATAACACAAAAGCTAATGGTTGATGTAAAAAATTGTACAAAGATTATCAAGCCAAATATATCGTTTAACTTTCTTCCCAATCTGAAAATAATTTATTGTTATTTAAATAATTAAATGAAAATAAATATATTTTTTTAGGATTTTATTAAAACATCTCATCTGATGTAGGAGTTTTATTGAAAGTTTGTTTTGTTTTAATTATTTAGTTTATTATATACACGATTTATATATCTTTTTTTTAAATGGAAATATATACCTAAGCTTTTTGATACTGATATAACTTTGATAACGCAATAACCCAAAATTATTAAATGTACCTTTATAGAACAATACAAACCAGTGGCGTAACTAGTGACCACGGTTCCCCCTGAAAACTTTTTCATTATAGTTCTATTAGCATATACTTGTCTAAATGAAAAAATTTCAAATCTGCATAACTTTTTTTTTAAAAATCGTAAAATATTTGCAAAAATGCGATTTGAGGCTTAAGAGTAGTACTACACAGTAAAAAATTTTTGTGTAAAAAACGGTCCACACATTCCTTGTGTTAAATTAAACACAAAGATTGTGTTAATTTAACATGAAGATTGTGATTATTTAAAATAAAGATTGTTAAATTAACATATAGTTTGTGTTATTTTAACACAAATTTTGAGTGGACCGTTTCGGACATTTAATTTGTGTTAAATTTACACAAAATTTTTAACTGTGTATACAATACCATTTAGGAAAATTAAAAAACAAATAAGCCACAAAAATTCACGAATATAGCCAAAATGGCCATTTTTGGTCAATTTAAGCTAATATTACAAAAAATGTTAACGGGACGGGCCATTTTTAAAGTCAGATACTGATTCTGCGTCAAAAAATTTACAAGAATAACCTTCTATTATTTTTGTAACAGACTTTAACGAAATTTTAAGTCTGTGTTATTTATTTTAAAAAATCAAAATTGTTAGTAGTTGAGTTTCTTATTATTATAATAATATACTGATGGTATGAGCAATATATATTTTAACAAGGGGTTTTTTAATGTTTAAATTAAATTTTTTTACCCGCTGAGTGTGGCAATGCAATGCAATGAGGGGGTTTGCTGTATGGTAGTTACGCCACTGAATACAACATATTTTGTAAAAAGCCATGCATTCATTTATTCATTGTTTTAGATTTTTTCTGAGACGATTTCTCGATCGAATGCAGCACTAATTATTATCGAACAGAAATTATACGCAATAATATACACATATAATACTGCTTACGAATATACATGCATATGATGGTTCATACAATCTCCTAAGATTTTTGATTCCTGCTGACACATATTGAATTGGAAATCAGAGTCTTTGCATAATTTAGAGAGAAACTGAAGACGATGTATGCATATTTCTAATTGTGTGCATATTTGAAAGATTAGTGTCAAAGCAAATGCTTCAACTAAAGCTACTGTAAAAGTAGATATTTCAACACCCAAAACTTGAAAAAAAAATGTAAACCAAAACAACTGGTTAGTTTCCATTTTGTAGGGATACCACCCTCTTAAAAAAAGTTGTATTTTATTTTGAATTGCTAATGGAGTTATTAGTACCGTTGCTGCAGTAAAATTAAAGAGTAGTAAGAACATAATTACAGTCCATCTGTAAAACAAGCTTAAACAGTGAATTTTATTTAAAAAGAAAGAAAGTGGTGTTAAAAATTTTATAGAAAAGTGATAAAGGCTGAAAAAAACTGCAAGACTTTGCTAACAATAAGACTAAATCTGTATACATATGTGGGTCAATTTAGAACCCTAAATGTATGTATATTTTGAGAGTATACTCAACATACCTGCACATCTCTGAACATTTATTATATATTTCTAATTCATAAAAATCACGAGGCTGACAAATTTGTTCTAAAAGCTTATTATTTGAATCAATAATAGCTTTGCGTTTAAAGGTAATACTGATCTGTTTCATAAAAATTGCAGCACAATAAAGAAAGTAATATAAATATTCTATGAAAGTATTTGTGTCCTCGCAAATGTAAAACAGATATAATAAGAGAGTCAGTACAAATGAAAAATGAATCATTTTTATGAATGCAGAATAGATGTGGTATAACCAAATTTTCCATCTGGAATGCCATGACATTGGTTGCCACAATCCAATTGTAGAAAAGAGGGTAAATAACATTGCGTCTGGATAAACTGGATCAACGTTGAAAACGGACATTTTTCGTTATTTATTTCACCGTGAAATAAATAACGATTTCGTTATAGACTGAGAGATGTTTCTTTCATACAATTTTCCAAACCCCTTACTAGCTTCTACCTTTTCAGAAATTCTAAACATCACTTTACAGAAGAAGTAGAGCATTGTTAACCAATTCTTCTGATAATAAATAATTCTTTACTCCGACTGCAAGGGAATCTGCAGTTTAGGTATACCACCTTAGAAATAAGTTTCGATCTGTGCATAATAAAATGTTCGTTTTGTTATTACGTTTTTTCTTGCAATTTTTCTAACTCTCGTCTCACGTCCTTATTAATAATTCTAAGCTTTTCTCTAGAAAGGGTGAAACGGGTATAAGGACATTTTTTCTGCATTTTCTGATAGTTAATAATTCCATATATACTCTTTTTACAAGAGAAAACGCAGCAAGTTTCGATCTATGCATAATAAAAGTCTTTCGTCTCAAAATGATCTAAAGACAAGTTTTCTCTATTTCTAGTATCATCAGTTAACATTCAACCACTGAGTACTACATACTGTAATGTGCTCGTATGAATTTTTACAAGGAGATTGGGTAAATATACCCATTCTGAAATAATACTAACAACATGGCGAATAAATAAATTTTTTAAGGTTGGAACAAAGAAAACGTAATTGGAACCGGATAATGTGATAAAATGCTTCAGCTCACTGATATTAGTGTCAGACACTGTATTGTTGACGTCTTGACTCTTTCAAGTATAAAATAATTTTAACAATTTTATATTTATGACTTTTTCTATTTAAATTTTTTTAAAAAAAACTTTTTATAAGGTAACTTACAACTATTTTTTTCATATTGTAAATTTTATTAATGTCTTTCTTTGTAAAGTATCTTATCCATTTTTAAATAAATTTTTACAGTTCTGATAAGGACAGCATTGTCTGTCGAATTGTAAAAAAATGTGTTTTTTTAACCTTTACTTTTAAATTTTTGACTGACTCGGAGAAATCGATAAATTCAGTTATACATGTGATATTAGTGTAAGTTTAAAAATCGAAAATGCAAAATGTTCTAATCAGCAAATTTATAAAAGAATTAAGTTTTACAAATCTTAAATAAAATAAATTTATTTAAATTTATTTCAAACACTTTACATTCCTTCTGTAAACAATTCAAAATAAATCGATTTTTCTTTTTACAAACTTTATTATGCTATTTTTTATGTTATTGAAAATATGGTGTGTTTGAGACTCACTCCCTTCTGGAGTTTATTTTTAACTCCAAAAAATTTTCTCCTAACTCCAGCAACTTTTCTGTTCCCAATTTCTAACAATTTATCCATTATATGTTTCGCCGCTCCTGAATTAGTACAATTTTCTTTGTTCAAGGTCTAACATTTACCTCCATTTCAGCGATAACGTTATAGTATTGCAGTATTATTTTAACACTTTGTCTGTTTTTTATGCTTTAGTTTGTTAGAGTCATGAAACGTGTCATTCTAGCTGTTAAGAATTAAAGAACGAGACATCTAAAATGTCAAACTTTTGTAAAAATAAATTTTAACAGAAATACAACGAAGAAACAAGAATAATGTAATGTTATAATCTAAATTTATCTTTTTAATGTAAAAATTTGATTGAAAAAATAATATCTGACATTAACCGATTGGGTAATGTACTTAAAAAAATTCTGTGAATCTAAAATAGGGAAAAATTTGACATCTTATAGATGTCAATTCTTAACAGCTATAATGACACGTTTCTTGAGATTCGCTTGAATTATAGCATCTTTCTGCGTCTAGTCGTCTATATGCACTATTGAAATCATTGGACAACTCTTCATATATTCAGATTTAGAAAGTGGCAAAATTTTTTAGCTGAAAGTAGAAAAACATTTCTTTATAAGATTATAAGTTTAAACTTGAAAACTCAGAAAATTATATAATGCAACCAATGCCTCTGTTTATATTATTGGTAAACACATTACTGCTTTCTATTATAAAACAAGGAAGATTTGATACACATGTTAAAGATACAGGCGAACGACATCTTAGTATAACCGATTTGAAAAACGATCCTTCTGGAAGGTAAATGATTCTTATTAAATTTTATAATGATGATTTAATAATACAGTACTTTTTTATATATTTACAGTATGGATTTATTTGGCACAAAAGAGGTTGCGGAAACATTAAAATATATAGAGAAAAAATATGGTAAAATAAATTTTGATGATATTATGGAACAAACAGATCGGAAGAAAGTACAAGTAAGAGCTTTTGATTGAACATGAATATAATAAAAAACATTCAAAATATTAATATTTTAAAGATAATATATTCTATGATTAACATCAATATCTCAACAGACAAGTAAACAAAAAAATCAGCACCATGCACCCACACAGCACAAAATATTTACTGAAACTTGACTGACTCTAATACTTAACGTTTCGGAATATTTAAATGAATATTCAAGCAACTTTGGTACAAGTACGAAAATGTCCGCTTGTGAGGCAATATTCATCCCGAGAATTGTAATACATTTGCAATCCCGAAATATTGTACAAAAAGTTCCCTGCAATTTTCAGGCAATATTTCGTCAGAAAAAGTTAAAAAAAATTTTTTGTTATTTACAAAATCATTCAAAATGTTATGTTATGTTTGACACCCGAATGACTCTAAGGAATTAAACATTATTGCTCAGACCTACGTGCCATAGGAGTCAAAATCGACTAGTATCAATATTGTATCACAAGTGGTGATTTTAGTACTTGCACCAATGTTGCCTGAACATTTATTGAAATATTTCGAAACTTTGAGTGTTAGGGTCAGGCAAGTTTCAGGAAATATCTTGTGCTGTGTGGGCAGATGATTTACAATCTTAGAAAAATTCTATAAAAATAATCCAACAGAACACCTTCTGATTTTAGTTCTGCAAGGTTTTGAATGATCTCTCCCTTATACCATAACGGGAGTAGCCTATTGTAAACCATCTGGTTCTTGATTCTGTTTTTTGTCTGTAAGTTAAGTTTTCTTATTACTAGTGTGAGACAGATGTAGTAAAAAATAACTAAGGAATTTTTTCGCACAAATAATTCAATCAAACAAAGAAACAAATGAACCCGAGCCACAAGAGGAGATTTTTTGTCTTTCACAAAAAATTGTTTAGGTATCAAAAAATGATTTTTTATCCCACAGGCACAAACATGGCGCTTTTAGATGCCTGTAGGCAGGGTCTAAACGCATTCATTTGTTCGACCGGGTAAAAATGGCTTCCATTTTTTCCCTAGGGAAAAAATGAACAGCTGATCCATGCATTTTTTCCACCACAGGGCAAAAATGGCCGCCATTTTTAAACGGTCAAACAAGTGAATGCATTTAGACCCTAACCTACAAACATTTAAAAGCACCAAGTTTGTGCCTTTGGAATAAAAAGTATCGTAAGCAACACGGGTTTAAAGTCAGTCCAATTTGTTTACAATGATGTTTGTGTACTCGTTCATGTCTCGGGCCTCGCCCTCGACTGTCACTCGTACACAAACATCAGCGTAAACAAATGGCTGCCTTTAACCCCTTGTTGCTTAATATACTATTTTATCCCGCAGGCACCAACATGGCGCTTTTAGACGCCTGTCGACAAGGTCTAAACGCGTCCGTTTATTCCATATGTATTTTTTTGCCTTAGGGAAAAATGGACGCCATTTTTAAAGGGTCAAACAAATGAATGCATTTAGACCCTGCCTACAGGCATTTAAAAGCGCCTCGTTTGTGCCATTGGAATAAAAAATATCGAAGTAACATGGGTTTCTCCTGATGGCGATTCGCGCGGAAAGTGCTAGCCGGGAGTGGTCTCAAGGTCCCCAAATAAGGCCCTCGCACTGAAAAAATTTTGGGCGACCAGCTGTTCCGATTGAGCCGAAAGTTCACGAGTGCAGCTCCACTAGGACTCGGAAAAGCAACTCTACTAGATTGAATTGAATCTTGGGCGATCAGAGCTCCCGATCAGGGATTCCATTTCTACCGATCCAAGATCGTACGACTCTTATGGAATCGGACCGTTCCCTCGCCCGAAATTTTTTTATTGCGCTTATGCAGAAAAGCTGGAACCCCTACCAACTAGGACTCCAGCTCCGTCCTATAGAAGGAGAGATTGGGAACTAGTTTGGTTGCAGAACAGGCATGGAGAAAAAGGAATTGTTGGATTTACAAGCGGATTGTTAATATAGAACTGACAAATCCGATTTGTTGTTACTGCAAACTTTGTGTTATCTTAGCAATTTGGAATTGTTGTAGTAACAAAAGGGATTGTTGAAGTAACAATCAGTTTAGTTAGGTAACAAAATTTTTGTTACTACAACAATCCCAAATTGCTAAGATAATACAAAATTTGCTGCAACAACAAACCAGATTTGTCAGTTCTATATTAACAATCCGGGTTGTAAATCCAACTATTCCTTTTTCTCCGTAAGGGAAAACTCCTCCTAATAGGAACTTTGAACCCTATTAAAGATTAAATTAACAAAGGAAGCATTGTTTTTACATTGCTTACAGAAAGCCAATAACCACCCGTTTAAAATGCAAGGAATCTATCCCCTATATAACTAAAAACATTTTTAACAGCATTTTATTCCCTTGGCTTGTATGTAGGGAAGACTGGGGCTAAACCGTACGGATTTAGTCTCTTGCAAGAAAAAAACATGTAAAGACATATTTTCTGCCAAAGTGTAATATACCATTTTAAAGCTTGTTCCTTTAACTAAAAATTACAGTTGTTCCATTTAAAAAATAATAAATAGTTTTGTTGGTAAGTCGCTTTGAATATGATCACCTCGAAAACGAAAATCCCAAAAATGGTGGGGTTAAACCGGACACTTTAAATTTATCCAAGATTGAACAACAGATATGCATTTTTTCAATTTGAAAACTCACTAAGAGTCTTTCCTGATTTTTATTTAACTCATACATATAATACAAAATATATTATTTTTTTTTTAGATATTGTTGAAGTTAATGACTGATAGTAACTGTATCAAAAATGTCAATTACAAAAAATGTCAAAAAAGGCTACTTCTTGTTTTCAGACTCACTATTTGGATCGCTGCAACATTTCTTTTAAGAAATTATATTATTAGTGGTTCATAAAAAATCAGTGTGAGATTTTTCGTCAGCATTCAATACAGCAATTCTGATTCGTCCGGTTTTACCCCACCCAGTCACCTTATCAGGCGCAATATTATTGTTCTTTTAAAAGTATTTAACAAAACTTTTTTTTAACTAAATTACATATGCCTCAAGCTATAAAAAACAGTTAGCGAATAATAAATATACTTTTCATAACGCAGTCTTAAAAATGGCGTGATTCGGTTCTCTGTAGATAACCAGAAAGTTGCAGATTTAAGAACGATTCACTATGTGACGTCAGAGTGCAAACAAGTACAGTCCAAATTGCATGTCTCCCACTTTTCTACTTTTCTTGCACGCACTGTTTGACCAACAGAACAGAGTCGATGTCTTTAGCGTGAGTAGTACAGCTTCAAAATCTAACCTGATCGTATCACTAGCGCGGTGTGTTGACAAGTAAAAAAGTGTTAGACATTCAATTTGGATTGTATTTGTGTACACTCTGACGTGACATAGTGAATCGTTCTTCATTCTGCAACTTTCTGGTTATCTATACAGAGAACCGAATCACGCCTTTTATGATTTTGTTATGAAAAGTATCGTTCGTAACTGCGTAAACAAAGCAGTCGTTTGAAACTCGCGCAATTTTTGCAACTCGTTTCACTCGTTGCAAAAGCATTGCTCTCGTTTCAGAAACGACTGCTTGTCACGCATGTTACGAAATATACTATTACTTAAAGTGTCAAAAACCCAAAAAGTATAAGAAAAAAAATTTTACTTTCGGTGAAAAAACACGATTTTTCATACTTAGATGACCACTACTTCTACTAAAGTGATAAAATGTCATTAAAACCTAATAACGTATATACTTCATAATTATATCAACACGTTGACAGAGTGTTTAACCGATGTGAAACACTCCGAAGATCTAGAGATATTGGACTTGTCCGGTTTAGCCCCAGCAGTATCCCCTACTATCTTATTCTCTTTTGCGCCTGCCTTTCCGCGTCTATAAATTTAAAACTTCCATTGGTGGATCAAAAGGGTGGGGGCACGGGTTCTTGGCCCCTTCCAAAAACCTTATCTTTATGTTAGAGAGAAAGAGATAACACTATAGTGCCATCGGTTTATCTCGCATGTAATACCCCCTCCACAAACCATATCTGGATCCGACACTGAAAAATTCTATAAAGACTGTGTACGCAGCTAATCGGTTTTGGCTTGAACATCGTATTCATACGATGAACGCTTTTAAGCCGAGAACATTCTCGGCGCACTTAAACGGGACGCATAAATTTATACCGATTGACATTTGATCGACTGGACATTTGGACGAAGGGCATTTGGACGAATTGACATTTGGACGAAATGACATTTGGACGAAAGGACATTTAGACGAATCGACATTTTGACGAAAGGACATTTGGACGAATCGACATTTAAACGAAATGACATTTGGACGAATCGACATTTTGACGAAAGGACATTTGGACGAATCGACATTTTGACGAAAGGACATTTAGACGAATCGACATTTTGACGAAAGGACATTTGGACGAATCGACATTTGGACGAAATGACATTTGGAAGAATCGACATTTTGACGAAAGGACATTTGGACGAATCGACATTTTGACGAAAGGACATTTGGACGAATCGACATTTTGACGAATGGACATTTGGACGAATCGACATTTTGACGAATGGACATTTGGACGAATCGACATTTTAACGAAAGGACATTTGGACGAATCGACATTTGGACGAATGGACATTTGGACGAATCGACATTTTGACGAATGGACATTTGGACGAAAGGACATTTGGACGAATCGACATTTTGACGAAAGGACATTTGGAAGAATCGACATTTTGACGAATGGACATTTGGACGAATCGACATTTTAACGAAAGGACATTTGGACGAATCGACATTTGGACGAATGGACATTTGGACGAATCGACATTTTGACGAATGGACATTTGGACGAATCGACATTTTGACGAATGGACATTTGGACGAATCGACATTTTGACGAAAGGACATTTGGACGAATCGACATTTTGACGAAAGGACATTTGGACGAATCGACATTTTGACGAAAGGACATTTGGACGAATCGACATTTTGACGAATGGACATTTGGACGAATCGACATTTTGACGAAAGGACATTTGGACGAATCGACATTTTGACGAATGGACATTTGGACGAATCGACATTTTGACGAAAAGACATTTGGACGAATCGACATTTTGACGAAAGGACATTTGGACGAATCGACATTTTGACGATTGGACATTTGGACGAATGGACATTTGGACGAATCGACATTTTGATGAAACGACACTTGGACGAATCTTTTTTGGCATATAAGTTTACTCTCTATGTTGTACTTGTTCATGGTTTCCAATTATCAAATATTCCAAGTGTTGATAGGGTTCAGTGTTTATCCGAGAGATGGAGCTAGGAGAATTACAATTGTGTATAAAATGAAATTTTTATATTTTTTGATAATTTTTAGGTAATTTACCTACAGATTACCTAAATTTTAATACCCCTAGCTCCATCTCACGGAGAAACAACACTTGGAATATTTGATAATTTGAAACCATGAACAAGTACAACATAGAGAGTAAACTTATATGCCAAAAAAGATTCGTCCAAGTGTCGATTCGTCCAAATGTCTTTTCGTTAAAATGTCGATTCGTCCAAATGTCCTTTCGTCAAAATGTCGATTCGTCCAAATGTCCATTCGTCAAAATGTCGATTCGTCCAAATGTCCTTTCGTCAAAATGTCGATTCGTCCAAAAGTCCTTTCGTCAAAATGTCCATTCGTCAAAATGTCGATTCGTCCAAATGTCCTTTCGTCAAAATGTCGATTCGTCCAAATGTCTTTTCGTTAAAATGTCGATTCGTCCAAATGTCTTTTCGTTAAAATGTCGATTCGTCCAAATGTCCATTCGTCAAAATGTCGATTCGTCCAAATGTCGATTCGTCCAAAAGTCCATTCGTCAAAATGTCGATTCGTCCAAATGTCCTTTCGTTAAAATGTCGATTCGTCCAAATGTCCTTTCGTCCAAATGTCCTTTCGTCAAAATGTCGATTCGTCCAAATGTCCATTCGTCCAAATGTCCATTCGTCCAAATGTCCTTTCGTCAAAATGTTGATTCGTCCAAATGTCCATTCGTCCAAATGTCCTTTCGTCAAAATGTTGATTCGTCCAAATATCCTTTCGTCAAAATGTCGATTCGTCCAAATATCCTTTCGTCAAAATGTCGATTCGTCCAAATGTCCTTTCGTTAAAATGTCGATTCGTCCAAATGTCCTTTCGTCCAAATGTCCTTTCGTCAAAATGTCGATTCGTCCAAAAGTCCTTTCGTCAAAATGTTGATTCGTCCAAATGTCCTTTCGTCAAAATGTTGATTCGTCCAAATGTCCTTTCGTCAAAATGTCGATGCGTCCAAATATCCTTTCGTCAAAATGTCGATGCGTCCAAATGTCTTTTCGTTAAAATGTCGATTCGTCCAAATGTCTTTTCGTTAAAATGTCGATTCGTCCAAATGTCCATTCGTCAAAATGTCGATTCGTCCAAATGTCGATTCGTCCAAATGTCGATTCGTCCAAATGTCGATTCGTCCAAAAGTCCATTCGTCAAAATGTCGATTCGTCCAAATGTCCTTTCGTTAAAATGTCGATTCGTCCAAATGTCCTTTCGTCCAAATGTCCTTTCGTCAAAATGTCGATTCGTCCAAATGTCCATTCGTCCAAATGTCCTTTCGTCAAAATGTTGATTCGTCCAAATGTCCTTTCGTCAAAATGTCGATGCGTCCAAATATCCTTTCGTCAAAATGTCGATTCGTCCAAATATCCTTTCGTCAAAATGTCGATGCGTCCAAATATCCTTTCGTCAAAATGTCGATTCGTCCAAATGTCCTTTCGTCAAAATGTCGATGCGTCCAAATGTCTTTTCGTTAAAATGTCGATTCGTCCAAATGTCTTTTCGTTAAAATGTCGATTCGTCCAAATGTCCATTCGTCAAAATGTTGATTCGTCCAAATGTCGATTCGTCCAAATGTCGATTCGTCCAAAAGTCCATTCGTCAAAATGTCGATTCGTCCAAATGTCCTTTCGTTAAAATGTCGATTCGTCCAAATGTCCTTTCGTCCAAATGTCCTTTCGTCAAAATGTCGATTCGTCCAAATGTCCATTCGTCCAAATGTCCTTTCGTCAAAATGTCGATGCGTCCAAATATCCTTTCGTCAAAATGTCGATTCGTCCAAATATCCTTTCGTCAAAATGTCGATGCGTCCAAATATCCTTTCGTCAAAATGTCGATTCGTCCAAATGTCCTTTCGTCAAAATGTCGATGCGTCCAAATGTCTTTTCGTTAAAATGTCGATTCGTCCAAATGTCTTTTCGTTAAAATGTCGATTCGTCCAAATGTCCATTCGTCAAAATGTTGATTCGTCCAAATGTCGATTCGTCCAAATGTCGATTCGTCCAAAAGTCCATTCGTCAAAATGTCGATTCGTCCAAATGTCGATTCGTCCAAATGTCGATTCGTCCAAAAGTCCATTCGTCAAAATGTCGATTCGTCCAAATGTCCTTTCGTTAAAATGTCGATTCGTCCAAATGTCCTTTCGTCAAAATGTCGATTCGTCCAAATGTCCATTCGTCCAAATGTCCTTTCGTCAAAATGTTGATTCGTCCAAATGACCTTTCGTCAAAATGTCGATGCGTCCAAATATCCTTTCGTCAAAATGTCGATTCGTCCAAATATCCTTTCGTCAAAATGTCGATGCGTCCAAATATCCTTTCGTCAAAATGTCGATTCGTCCAAATGTCCTTTCGTCAAAATGTCGATGCGTCCAAATGTCTTTTCGTTAAAATGTCGATTCGTCCAAATGTCTTTTCGTTAAAATGTCGATTCGTCCAAATGTCCATTCGTCAAAATGTTGATTCGTCCAATTGTCGATTCGTCCAAATGTCGATTCGTCCAAAAGTCCATTCGTCAAAATGTCGATTCGTCCAAATGTCGATTCGTCCAAATGTCCTTTCGTCCAAATGTCCTTTCGTCAAAATGTCGATTCGTCCAAATGTCCATTCGTCCAAATGTCCTTTCGTCAAAATGTTGATTCGTCCAAATGTCCTTTCGTCAAAATGTCGATGCGTCCAAATATCCTTTCGTCAAAATGTCGATTCGTCCAAATGTCCTTTCGTCAAAATGTCGATTCGTCCAAATGTCATTTCGTCCAAATGTCGATTCGTCCAAATGTCGATTCGTCCAAATGTCATTTCGTCCAAATGTCAATTCGTCCAAATGCCCTTCGTCCAAATGTCCAGTCGATCAAATGTCAATCGGTATAAATTTATGCGTCCCACTTAAACATGGGATAATTTTACAAAATAGAAGTCTTATGGAGGCAGGACTGTCTGACCCTTTCAAGACTCTTAAATAATCTCACTATTAGCTGACAAAGATGGTCAGCCGACAATTTTATGTCAGAAAAATTTCGTCGCATCAGTGGCCAGCTGCTAGCAACGCTAAATATCAGCACACCGTCAGTTCAAAAAGTCGTACAACGTACAACGTGGGAGATTTTACCTTATATATATAATATTTGTTTATCGCATTAGTAATATTTAGTTAATTATTAATCTATTTATTACTTAAATTGTTTACATGTTTAGCTCTTTATTAATTTTTATTTTAGCATATCCTTGAAGATGAAGAAAATAATATGGCTTTAAACAAACTGATGTGCCATAAAAGTTACGAATTATTGTGCCTTAAAAAAAAATCTCTTTCTGCAGATATTGTTAATAAATTGAAATGTCAATACATCGATAGAGGAATTCCATTTCTGAAAATAGCACCATTTAAAGAAGAAGAAGCATATCTTGAACCTAGAATTGTGTTATTTCACGATGTTATTAATTCAGAGGAAATTGAGATTATAAAGTTATTAGCACAACCGGAGGTTAGTGGGTGACTTTTATACATGAAAACACAAACTGATGACTTAAATAGTAAGTAAAAAAAAGTCACAAATTTATCTATCATTTACTTTAAAAATAATTGAGATGATTTGAGTTACCCCATGGATTACAACTCACACAGCACAGAGTCTGGCCCAAAGTTTGAGTGAATCTGACACAGACAACTTCGAAATTTTGTATAGGATGAATAAGTAACCTAAACACAAACATGTCCACTTGTGCAGAAAATTTGAGACTGAAACATCCCGCGAGGAAAAATTTTCTGGAAGTCTAATTTGTGGTCTGGCCCAAGCCAGCATTCGCCTAGACCCGCTAGCCTGGAAGGTCTGGTCAGAAACAGACCTGGACCAAACCAGACTTCCAGAACAACCGGTCTGAGTTCTTAAAATATTAAGTCTGGTCAGCGCCAGATCTGGGCCAGGTTAGAGCAACTCCAGAATCTCTAGATTACTTGGTCTGGAAGTCTGGTCTGCCCAAATCTGGTGCTGACCAGACTTACTATTTTAAAAACTCAGATCAGTTGGTATGGAAGTATGGTCAGATCTAGGTCTGGCCCTAACCAGACCTGCTAGTTTAGAACCTCTAGATCGGTTGTTCTGGAAGTCTGGTCTGGTCCAGGTCTGGCTCAGACTAGACCGGAAGTTCCAAATTTTTCATGTTATTTATTTATGTGAATTGATTCATAAAATGAATTGATTGCATCTTTCAATGTCTCCAGGGTGAAATAGAGAAAAATTAAAAATGAAACTTTAATTTTTTTCAATTAGCCAAGATAATTTTCAACTGACCAGCCGCAGTCTAGACTCGCTGGCTAGCGAAAAAGCGTTTCACTTCTGGCCAGCCGCTGACTAGGGTTCCTGACTAGCCCCTAGTTTGGAGAGGTGGAATGCTAAATTGGGTCTGGCCAGCGCCAAGAAAAATTTCCTCACGGGATATTGAGAAAAGAATGTTGAATAACTTTTCTCGTTGTTAAAAGACACTGTTAACGACGAAGTCAAAATGATTGAAACTTTTCACATTTATTAAAACACTTTCATTTATTTTATAAAGAACAAAGATTCACATAATCACATTTGTTTCAAATTCACAATGAAGATATCATATTAATTAATAATCCAATAAGCGTTCAGTTTGCACTAAAAAAGGTTCACACAAAATGTTTTATTTTAAAGAAACTGATCTCAAACGAAAGATAATTTCGATATCGTTATTTTCACAAATATTTATGAACATCAAAAATAGAATTTAGCAGTTTATTTCTATCCAAATGTTATACGTGTTTAAAACTAATAAGAGTAATTGAGATTAAATTAACGGAAACTTTACTCATTATTGTTAACTCATCCAGAGATTATCTACCCGAAGGCAACACTCAATTTTTACCCGAAGGTAACGAAAAGTCACAACTACCCGAAGGCAAGAAAGAAAGTCACTGAATCACTTCAATTTTACCTTTAATGGAAAGAAACTGAACTCAAACTATCTTTAAAAAACTTTACGGACAGAAACGAAACTCGCAAGATATTGACTGGTTAAAAGTAAAAAATGCACTGATTTTGAATGACCTCATAAGGCCCTGGGTGACACAAAGTACAAAGGAAAGGGAATTTTCATTGGAAATCTAGAGCCAAGTGTTTTAGAATCTCTTGCAGTTCTGTTTAGAAATTTGACACTTGAGAGCAGGTCTCGACTCGTTGAACTAAGCATTCAATGCAAAGAAAGAATATTGATTAAACAAAATAATATTTTATAAGAAAGTTTGATATTCAACTAATAGTTACATAAAAAATATTCTTATTTTTAAACACTCGTAAATTTCAAGAAAGCGTTTTAGAAAAATTTATATTACAGGTGAACATTTTTTCTTCTTGAATTAATTTGTAATACATCATCGTACCCCTATGGAAGTCACAATTTCTTTGAAAGACGTACTATATTGCACAGCTGTATAGCTAACAGAGAAATTGACAACGTAGTAAGAAAAATTAAAGTTTGCAGTAAAAGTTTTCATTAAGGTATTTAGTCGCGTAAAATGATTTTCGTCAGATTTTTTTAAAACTTTGTATCTGTGTTCATGATGTATTTATCTATGACCACTTTTGAGCTTCAAAATATAAATTCAAAGTTCATACCTTTTACATGCAATAGCACTAAATGCATGTAAAAAATGTCTCTTATATTCATTTATATAAAAACAAGTTGTCAGATTGTTAAATAAAACTACTAAGTTACACATTGAGATAAAATAAATCATTTAAAAAAAAATTAACTTTATTGACCACGCCGAATAAAAAATACAATAATTTAAAAATTCAAAATTTTTAATTTTCACTTAGTTTTATTGAAAAACGTCGTAAACGTGTCAGAAATACATCACGATAACTTATAGTACATGACTTAAAATTGTAAAAATATTACATATATTACATTAGAAGAGGTCACAACGAAGAAAGTGAGTTGATATAAAAGTTTATTTATTGTTCTTTTTATTTTGCGGGTCTTTTGCGGGAGCATTTACGCGACTAATAGCTTAAGTTTCAATCGGCAAAATTTTTGCACAAAAAGTCATTATAGTGGTTGGGTAAAGTTTTCATAAATTTCGGATCCACACTTTGGAAGTTGTCAGTGTCAAACTTCGCTAAAACTTCAGACAAGGACCTGTGTGCTATTTATGTATAATTGTATATATATATGTGAGAATTGAAAGGGCTCCATATTGACATATTGTTAGTAACACTTATCCTCCACCTACACAAACTACGTAAAGTCTTTTTATTAATTTTACCCCCCCCCCCCCCTATTCCCCTAAATAAAATTTTTGACATGGTAAAAATTAAAAATTTACTTAGGCTACTGTAAGAATTAGTTAGACTACCTTCCTTCTTAAGGACATGTCCAAGATCATGGGACTATATAAAACATAAAATTCTACCTTATCTCCCATATTTAATTTGTTGACATAACTGTTTCTTAAAATTTTTAGTAAAACAAAGATTCATGATACATGCACTTAATTTCTTTCTAAAACGATTTCCAAAATTTCAAATCGATATTGTTACACCCTGGTAACAAAATTATTTTCTTAAACTAGAGGAATTGTGCGTGTTTCAAATTTAAAACTACAGATACAATAATATTAAGTAAATAAAGTTATTTAGTGATTCATTTAATATAGAGTCACTTTGTCATTTCTCACGCACTTCTTCTCTTAAAAAATAGATCGGCTGCAAAATGTATCTTGTTTCTATGCATAATTTCTTGAGAACTTTATTGCATTGCAAACTTATAAATTCTAAGATAATATTTTTATTATCGAGTCTCATAGATTGACAAAGTTTATAAAAATCATAAGAGAAATTGAAGATCTTTGCTCTCATCAAGACCATTTATGCAAGTCGATAGCAGTTAGAGTCAATAAATTAAAATATCCTTGAACTACAAGTAGACTTAAGAATGTTAAAAGACGCCAGCACCGATGTCTAGCCTTGTGTGCTCATCGAAAAAGTTGCAGTCACATAATATGATACTTTGATAACCAAACTCCTGGAATCTTCTCGGTTCCTAGGATGACCTATACGAACTTTTCATAACTCTTGCTTTTTCGAACCGTATGAGCCGGTCATCAAATTAAAAAATTCAGTTTAATCGTCGAATTAAAGTGTAGTCCCATAAACAAGAATTTGCAAACTTGACGTGTGCGCATTTTCGTGATTAAGAACTTAGTAGTGAGAGAAGTACCAACTGCTCGTTTTCAAGAGGCGTGAAAATCTTACTCCGTCAACAAAACCAAAATTTATACATCGTACTACCATAAATGTAAGTAACAATAAACATTGGTAAAAATAATAAAAAAGGCAAATATATAAACAATTTAATTAAAATATTCAAAAAAACACGACCCTGGTAGGATCAATAGAAATCAACGAACCCAAAACAAAAATAAATATTAATTGTTAACCATCTTTTCAAACCTAAAATATTGTTTTCTGTAATTAAATTCAAATAACGTTTAATGACCCCCTCTCTCGGAATGTAACAATATCTTTTTGGTTTAGGCGTAAGTACGTGTAAAAGAATATAATAGTATATTGCATTACATGGGGAAGAACAGCTGATTTACGGAGAGGGCAGCTGTTTTTGGCACGAGGGCGATGGCTGAGCGAATCGACGTGCAAGACGAGTGCCAAAAACTACGCCCGACAATAAATCAACCCTTCTCCATATTATGCAATATATTTTTTATCACGAATGCACGATTTAGTGAGTTTACGCGAAACGCGAAGCAAACATAAACTTCAGATTTTTGATTTGATGCAAAACACGTACGACTTTACTGAAAACATTGTCTGCGTAGAGCATGCGCGGAGCCGTGCGCAGTTGTGACAACTGACTGTAAAGTGTGTGTAAAACTTTGAAATTCGTGCAAGTTACTTTATGATTCTACTCCCTAGAGTGTAAATTGAAAATTTAAGCGCACCTGCGCGCGTCACTCGAAAAGTAGACGTTTAGGCTCGCTCGACGAAGCGTAAAACGAGCTAAATCGTGCATATGAGTGATGAAAAATATGTTGCATAACATGGGAAAGAACGGACGATTTACGGAGAGGGCGGATGTTTTTGGCACGAGTCGAGCACGGAGATGATCGTGAATGGAAGTGAAATTTTAAGTGCTTCGTATATTTTTGTTAAATTTCAATTTAAGTAGATAAATCATAAGTGTTTCTGGCGATCCTTTATCTGACTTGTTTCCCTGATAGTGTATTGTTCCTTTTTCGATATCTTCGCATATATTTTTGAGCAAAGGTAAGTCTAAGCTCTTTTTAGCCAGTGGGGCTTTTCAAGCCGAAGAGGCTTTTAAGCCTACATTATGGCATCACAAACCGAAAAGTCTGATTCTGGCGAGAGTGCTGACTCGGGACAGAATGTTAACACTCAAGAATTAATAAACGACCTTGATCAGGACATGATTGATACTTCGCTGAAAAGCCTCAGTGACGAGAGTACGACGCAAACCGACAAGGATACCCAAAAACAGTCAAAACTAAAACGTAAATCAGATCACCTTGATTCCCAAACACGCATTAACAATCGGGAACACTTTACATAAAACCTTCAGGGGGCACATTAAAAATATCGAAAAATCTAGCCTTTCCCGTGTTAACGTTACTTGTATAGATCGTGACAGCGCGAATAAGATCGTTTCTAACAACGCTACCTTAAGTAGTCACAATCTTGTTGCATTTATCCCTAATTTCAATATCTCCAGAGACGGTGTCATCAGAGACGTTTCTTTGCATATCTCAGTTGAAGATATAGTTAATGATGCATCAAACAGCCTAAAAATCCCAATTTTAGAAGCTCGTCGTTTTTTTCTTAAAAACTGGCTTGGACAACTAACAGAAATTTGAAGGCCAAGAAATTCCAGAATTTTTGTATCTCTACAAAATCCGAATTAAAGTCTCTCCATACATTCAACAACCAAAAATGTATTTCTCATGTTATAGATTCGGTCATGTATCTTCTATCTGCAAAAATCCTAGATGCCTAACATGTGGAAAAAATCCACATAAAGACGATACCTGCCCCGACAAAGAAAAACCTCCTCAGTGTCTAAACTGTCAAGGTTCCCACCTTACAACTGATAAAACTTGTCCAGCCCTTCAAGACCAAAAAACCATTATAACAGTCGCTGCCTATCGCAATATCTCAAATTATTTAGCTTCAAAACTATATGAGTCAGAGAAAAAAGCATTAAAATCCAAAAACCAAACTTTTAATGCATCATCTCTCTTGCAATCCAAACCATCTTACACTTCCGAAACTCTACACATACCTCAATTTAATTACTCCAATTTTCTAAATTTCGGAGACGTAGATCTTGACAGCGACCTGGGTACCACTGGTACATCCGCATCTTACAGTCAAATCGCAACTGCCTTCATTCCTAAACCCAGACCTCCAAAAAGTCAACAACAACAAAGAAAAGCTGTCGAACCTCTTCGGGTAAGATCCAACTCTTTTAGCAACTCTTCAAATATGCACCCTAATCCCACCTCCTTTAAAAATAAGGAACCACCAACAACTCCAAAATCTCTGTATGCCCACCCTCTCCCAACTTCTTCTCATAGTATCTTACCACCCAATTGCCCACCTCTTGCTGACAACCTTCAATCCTTGCAGGATATCATTATACACCTTTATCAACTTTTATCACAAATCATTTAATTCTTTACTCAACTCATCAAACACTGTTAACAAATAACGTTTTCTTACCTTTTCTTATATACATATTTCCCTTGTCCCCAACTCCTTACTTTAAAACTATTATATGAACCTAAACTCCATGAGTACATTAAACATACTCCAATGGAACTGTCATAGTATCTCTCAGAAAAAAGGTCTTTTACAAAAAATTTCTCACAAATATGACATTATATTATTATGTGAAACTTGGCTTCAACCCAGTCTATCCTTTTATTTACCAAAATTGATTATCATTCGTAAGGACAGAGAAAACCGTACAGGTGGCGGTCTACTTATAGCTATTCGAAATGATATCCCTTTCAAATTAATAGACACCATCTACAACATAGATGATGCCTTTGACACTCAAGTAATATCAATTCCTACTGATCTCGGAGAACTTCTCATAGTCAATTTATACAGAAATTCCAGAGCTCGACCTACTCTTATAAATTAGACAACATTTTTTAACTCCGTTTCTACTTTCTCTAATATAATTATTGCAGGAGATTTCAATTGCCATCATATTAGTTGGGGCAGTAATTCTTCCTGTCCTATTGGCGATTCTCTCATATCATCTCTTACCGATTCCGACCTTTCTATAATCAACACTAGTACGTCTACGTTTTTTACTCGCCCAGGCCAAGCAAAATCGGCAATTGACCTCACCATAGTCTCCAATAATCTTAAATTACTTTCTTCTTGGTATGTTCTATATGACAAAATGAACAGTGATCACTTCCCAATCTCCACTTCCATAGGGATCCCTTTCTCAACACATATCTTTTTCTCTCACAAATATAATCTAAAAAGAATAAATTGAAAGACCTTCAAATTATATTTCAATACAAAGTTTTCTTCAGACTGTTCCTTCCCCTCCTTAAAAAAATAAATTATTAAACGCTTATAACGACTTTATTTCTGATATTAATACGGCTCTCCGCCTTGCTGATCCAAAAATAGATCACAAACCTTCTCGTAGGAAACATTATCCCAGTTCTCCGCCATGGTGGAACGCCGAATGTGACAAAATTTCGCGCATTAGGCTTGCTTAATTCAAAAAATATAAACATACTTCTTCTTATGACAATTTCATCGATCACCAAAAATACGAAGCATTTGCAAAAAAAAAGACTCAAAGCAATTAAAGTACAAAGTTTCCAATCTTACTGCGTATCTCTTTCTTCTACCACTCCCCTTTCTAATGTATGGTCAAAAATAAAAGGCTTTAGACACAGAATGCTAAATCCCCCCTCTCCCACTTCTACCTCAGCCAATATTGAAACAACTTAAGATATGTATAAATATATTCAAGATTTTTTAGATATGTTCAATAACTTCAACAACATCTAAATTCCTCCTCTACCAAACTCTTTTTTCAACTCAACAAAAAACTTCCCATTTGAATCTACTTCTTTATACTCTCAAAAAGAAGATGACTCAAATACAGATTCAGAAAACCTCAACAGCTCTCTCTTCAACAAGTTTTTCTCATTAGATGAATTCATAACAGTTCTAAACAAAGTCAAAATTAATTCTTCTCCTGGCCTCGATAACATTAGTTTCGAAATTATCATTAATCTGCCCTTTAAAACTCAAAAATATTTACTTTACCTTTTAAATAATCTTTTTTTCTCTGAAGCATTTCCAGATTCCTGGAAAGAATTTCTTATTCTATTCTTACCTAAAACCACAAAAAGAAAATTCCGCCCAATTGCACTTGCATCTTGTTTCCTGAAACTTACAGAGAGCTTAATATTAAACAGATTATTATATTGGCTAGAGAATAAAAAACTTCTTTCTAACTCCCAATACGGATTTCGGAAAAATCGCTCATGTGCCGACAGTCTCGGAATTCTTTCTGCAGAACTTCATTTGTCTATAGCCACAAAGAAATACACGGCCTTTTCTTTTCTAGACATTGGCGCTGCATATGACAACGTCGTTCCTTCTATTCTTATCACAGACTTACTTGAACTACAAACCCCTGTGAAATATTGTAAATTTATTTATCAATTAACTACTAATCGAAAATTATTTTTCAGAATTAATGGTCAAAATTACGGGCCACACAATGTCAATAAAGGTCTTCCCCAAGGTTGTATACTCAGCCCAACCTTCTATACTATTTACACTCGTAAAATTAAATCACTTCTCAGCAATAATTGTAAGATACTGGAATTTGCTGATGACATAGTCCTTTATATCACTTTAGAAAACTTAATGGAATGTATCAAAATTTTACAAAACAATTTAATAGCCATCAGTAATTTCTTTAACGCTAAAGGTCTATCGATATCACATTTAAAATCAAAATTAGTTATTTTTCCATGTCCACTGAAAGATATTCCTAAAGATATTTTCATACAATTAAATAATTACAACATTCGTCCTTCCGCTGAAGCTAAATTCCTAGGAGTGACTTTTCATTGTGCCCTAATATGAAATACACATCTTAGTAACCTCTATACCCGAGGTTTAAGAGTCTTAAATATTGTCAAATGTCTTTGTGGTACTTGGTGGGGCTCACATCCTCGCACCCTACGTATTCTATTCCATTCGTTGGCATCCACTGGCTTTGAATATGGAGTTCACGCTCTTTCTATTTTCTCATCAGACAAATTTTTCGACAAACTTCAAAAACTGCACAACAAATTCTTACGATTAATACTAGGCTTCCGCATCTCAACTCCTATCATTGTAATGCAAGCTGAAATCCAAGAACTATCTTTACTAAGAAAATTTCAATTGGTAACTGATCGTTTCTTCCTTAAATCCCTCAGCATTTCTTGTCACTCAATAATGCCGCTTTTAAATAAACTCCATTATAAAACTAAAAACAATTTAACCCGTTACAACCTTAAGGAAGGTTGCCTATACTTCTAAAATCCTACTATAAACTATTCGGGCATAGTAATCAAATCTTTAACTGCTTCACACCCTTACAATTTTTGATGCCGTATGAAATACAATTCTTTAAAGCCTCTATTGACCTTCAATTAGGTCTCATAGTTGAAAACAGTAAATCTCCTGCCCAAGATTTTGAAAATCTTATAGTTCTAAAAGAGCTCTCTGTTCATGTCTACACAGATGGCTCAAAATTTCCTGACCTAGGTGTTGGCTATGCAATTTACTCGCCACACTGGGATATTCAGCTTAAATTTAAAATATCTGATTGTGCCTCCATTTTTACAGCGAAAGCTTTAGCAATTTGTGAAACTATACAAATTATTCTCGAAAACAATATCCCAATATCTAGCATATTCACCGACTCTAAAAGCACGCTACAAGCCTGTATTTCAAGTTTTAAATCATCCACGTCGTACCTCATTTTCAAAATACGTAATCTACTTTTTCAAGCTCATAAGAATCATCAGAAAATCTCGCTTATTTGGATTTCTGGTCATAAAGGGATCCCAGGAAACGAAATTGTTGATAATCTCGCAAAATCGGCTGTCGAAGAAGATTCATACCAAAGAGTGCTGCTTCCTTACTCTGATCTTTGGTCAAATATCCGCTCCGAAACCTATTTATCCTTCTCCAACTACTTACGAAAACAATCTAGTATCTCGAGTAAGGGTGAGTACTATTTTCAAAACTTTTTCTCTGAATTTTCGACTAACAAACCTTGGTTTCATAAATCTAAATCTAATAGAAGAACAGTAGTTATCACTTCAAGACTTTGATCTAATCATAATAACACTGCAAATAGTCTTGCTAGAAAAAATTTTATCACCTCAGAGCAATGTCCTCACTGTGGTTTTGAAAGTCAAGACGTCAATCATATTGTTTGGTCCTGCCTAAGCTTTTCGACTCCCAGAAACCATCTATTACATACATTTGCTAAAAATCATCTTTACCCACCTTTTAATATCGAATCTTTTTTATCGCAACCATTACATAATTCTATGTCAATTTTCATAAAATTTTTCAAAAAAAATGATCTAAACTTATAAATTCTAAATTTATATCTTGCCTTTGCTCAACTACTCACGATATCGACTAACCTTGATACTCTCTCTCTCTCTCCTTTTTTACAACCTAATTCACATCTAACACCCTTATGGAAAAGTGTGACATGAAAATAATGACACGGATGCGTGTCATTACTTTCGTGTCATCATTTCGCTACCACACGAAAAAAATGACACGGGAGAAAATGACACGGCAAAGCATACATAAAAATGCCAGGATGCGCAGACGTATTCTACTTATTCTACAGCACCTACGGCTGCGCAGAAAATTTTTCCTCTCCAAAATGGTGCACAATGTATGTTTATACGAAATTATTATAAAACTAATAATAATAAAAAGTTTTTTAAGGGTGCATTTATTGCCATGTGATTTTTTTCGTGTCATTTTTTTCGTGTGGTCGCGAAATGATGACACGCAATGACATTATGAATTAATGACACGCATCTGTGTCATTATTTTCATGTCACACTTTTTCATAAGGGCAATTGTCGACTTCCCATCACTGCCGTGGCCAGGTGGGTTACCTATTGTATACGCGTTAATATACGAATGCATATGAACCCAGGCTATATAAATCTCTCACGAGAAAAAGAAGAAGAAGAAGAAGAGGGCGAAGAATGAGCGAATTGAGCCTGAATGTGTGTAAAACGTTGAAATTCGTGCAGGTCACTTCATGATTCTACTCCCCCTAGAGTGTAAATTGCAAATTTAAGTGCACCTGTGAGCGTCACTCGAAAAGCAGACATTTAGGCTAGCTAGCCGAAGCGTAAAACGACGGACTAAATCGTGCATGAGTGATGAAAAAAGTTCACCGACATTTAACAAAAAGTCTCTTCTGGAACATGGCCTTAAACTCTTGGGCATTTCCACGCGTGACGCAAGGATGTTTTCGCGATATTTTTTACTATTTTACCCCACCTCCTAGCTTTCTCTGAATTTATAATGCAAAATGACTTTTAAAATCTTAAATCCAGTAAACAGAACTATCTGAAAAATGTATTAAAGTTATTTTTCTTCTTTACTTTATGCATTTTTTGCGTAAAACAATTTAATGTGACGCAAGGACTTTTTTTGGACACGAATTTTAATATATCTAAATGTAATGCATGAATAGTTTACAAATTATGAGAATTAAAATGTTCTAAGGCTATTTAATATTTGAATATTATTTGTAGAATAAGAATACGAGGTTGCGAATAAATTGAAAACTTTTACCATATATGATAGAACTTGAAAGAGCGTAAAAGTTTGTGACGCACGGATATTTTGTTGGTATCTCACAATAAATAATTGATTATATCTTTTATAATATTTGTTATAGAATTAAAAACTCATTTGGCATAGTTCATAAATCCTTGTATTTCTTACTAGAAAGTTGAATTCTCATTCTATGTTGATATTCAAGAAAGTTATAGATTAATTGTTTTTCGCGATGCAAGGATGAAATATCCGCTGTTACGTGGAAATGCCCTCTTACGTAATTTGTGTAGTTTCATACATGTATATAGTCGAGGCTCAATAAATAAAATTTCGAATAAAATTGGTTTTTGGAAAATTTTATAGATTAAAATTTGGTAACAATATTTAATACTAACAAATAACATTATTTAGTAATTCGTAGTAAAGAGGTTATTAATTATAATTTTACTTTTGCAGTTGGAAAAAGCAACATATGCGGATGAAAAAACTGGAAAGGAAGTAGTAATGGATTTTAGAGTTACAGACACTGCTTGGCTTAGCAGAAATGAACATGAAGTGGTAGAAACCGTTAATCGTAGAGTAGAGTTAATGACCGGATTGTCACTTAGGTTTGCAGAACCTTTACAAGTTGCTTACTATCCAGTTGGAGGAAAATATGAACCGCATCACGATTTCTATTCGGCAAGTATAAAGTTTTCATCTCCGTTTCTTCAACTTTATTTTCGCATTACATTACACTGACAATATTATACGCTAAGACGTTTAGTAATTTAGTATAAATTCAGAAACATCTATTATGTACACTCGAATCTCTCCATAACGACCTTCTGTATAACGAACGTTCTCTTTACGAGCTCTGATTCTCTCCACAAAACGAGAAATGTTACCTCTCCTGCATCCCCACTCGTTACAAGCTAGATGCGCAGACTAACATGCGCACTATCGATGGACATAAAAGATCGTAGAGTATGGCTACCTCTCTTTCTAGGCGGGGCATCGTAATAGAGGAATTCTAAACTCATGAGCTTCTCGTTATGAAGAGATTCGAGTGTACCCACACAGCACCGGAACTTCCCTGAACATTCCCAACATTCAGGGAAGTTCCAGAACTTCCTTGAAGGTTGGGAATGTTCAGGAAAGTTCCGGTGCTGTGTGGGTAGTTAGAGATGTAAAGGCTATTTCTAGATGTTCTTACTCATGATTTTCCTCTTTAATTTACGTCTTCTGCTCCTATATAGCTTCATGCACTGAGAAAAATGTTTAGTCATAGCAACAAAAACTTGGTTGAATCATCAAATTATTTGGTTGAGACAACTAAATTATTAATTCAGTGTTGTTTGTTGGCATAACAAAAACTTTTGGTTGTCACAAAAAAAATTTTTATTTGAGAGCTAACTAACCCAGGTGCGAATTTTCGATCGGCCAACACATATAATTACATAATTCACATGTTATAAATTTAATTACACAAATATAATTAGAGGAGAATGTAGAAATTTAATATTAATCTTTGAGTGGCACTTGGGTAGTGTATATATACTAGAATTTCATTGTTACAGGCTTTTATTCAGTCCAGGAATAATACTAATATTTTATATGATCGCATTGCTACTGTTTTGTTTTATGTGAGTAGAAATACTCTATTCCAATAATAAATAGGGTGAAATACAGAATACATAATCTAACAGTGAAGAGTCGGACACAATTTTCAAACCTCATTGTATAAGTTAAATCTTCACTGAGAGAAATAGATGGTAAGAACTTTACTATCTTTGATGGTAGAGAGGTTATGTTACACTCTACCATCAGAGATGCTACACCGTACCATCTAAATGCTACATTGTATCATCCAGATGCTATCAGATGCTAATCCGTACCATCCAGATGCTATCCCGTACCATCTACAGTGCCGGCCTTAGCTACCTTCGCGCCCCTGTGCGAGAATTAGTATGGCGCCCTTTTTAGTGGTTTTTTCCTTTTTCTTAACAGTTTTAACCTTTTTTTTTTTTTAGTTATCGAATTTTTGTGAACCGCCCCTTTGAAAACCATGGCGCCCCCTAAAACTTAAGCGCCCTTGTGCGGCCGCACAGGCGCGCACTACCCTAAAGCCGGCGCTGACCATCTAGATTCTTGTCCGTATATTTAAGATCAGATATGGTATCTGGTACCATCTAGATGGTACCCCGTAGCATCTATTTCTCTCATTACGTTGTTTTGGTCATTTTGAAGAATTTTGTGATACAGTTATAACGCTTTCTTATTTTATTATTTAAATTACGATGTTTTAACATTTCATTTCTATAGAAATTTTTAAAATCTTTTATTTTTAGTTAACCAATGTAGAAAAAGGTGGTGCTACAGTTTTTCCAAAACTAGACGTTTCATTGACACCCATAAAGGGAAGTGCTGCATTTTGGTACAATATAAAGCCGAATGGATTGAGGGATTATTTAACACATCATGCTGCTTGTCCAGTGATATCTGGATCAAAATGGGGTATATTGTTTTTTGTTTTTAAAGTGTATTTTTTAATGTTTTGTTATCGACTATTCTAACTTATTTCTTGATTTTTATTTTTTGAGAAATTATATTACTATTTTATAACTGTATACTACTTTTGTCAATTTCCAAATTTACTGATTTTATAATTATTAACAGCCGCAAATTTATGGATCTCGGAAGAAAATCAAGAATTTTATCGACCATGTACATTAGAAAACCAACCACGTGATAAAGAATGGGAACGTGTATATTTAACCAATCAAACTGAATTATAAATTAAATTTGAAATTAAGTATTCTTCACTGAGAGAAAAGTTTTCTTACGCCTACCTATGCTCAAATGCATTAAGCCTAGAAGGAATTATTATCCATACGTGTTTCATAGTTTCTTATATTTGTACCTTCACAACAATATTTTCAAAAATTGATTGATGAGCAATGCCCAATGATTTGTTTTAGATTAAAATGATTGCGTTAATGAATATTTATTTGAAAAAAATAAATTGTCCTTTCACATGAGTTTTTAACGTACTAAAAATGATTTTACAATAATGTTGTCTGAAAAGTAAGCCCGAAGAAATATCTTGACAATGTCAACTTATGTATCGTTTTATACTGTATGGCAGTAATCAGGTTATATATTTATATATATGTTTTAAAAATGATAAATTTTAAAGACTATATAACATGCTTGCACACTCATGTCCACGACAATAAGTTGGTCGAAGTGTTTTTAATTTTCCTCAATTTTCTGTCATTTAATGTTATCTGTTTAAACAAACATTTCCTTTCAGTTCTCTGTTTTAAACTATATTCACTTTATTTTAAAATCAACCTAGTTTATATCTCTATTTTTGAGCATAGGTGACAAAACTTGTGAATAAAAAAAAATAGAATTTTTTTTTAACAAACATTAACTTGTCCAAACTAAGAGAATCACTATTGAAATGAAACAAAAGTCTCTGATTATAATATTAGTTTGGTTTTTAGCTAATTTCTTTATAAAAGGAATAAAACATGGTGAAAATTTTGAAGATGTATTAGAAAAACAATTTAATATAAGTAAATTAGAAGAACAATCTATTGAAAGGTAATTAATTCTTGTTTTATAATTATACTTAATATATAAGAAAATGAAAGTTTATATTTAAGTCTTAAATTACCTACATACATATATACAGGGAGAATCTGTTTTATGATGAAGATATAAACAAATCAATGGAAGAAATGAAGAAAGAATTAAATGAAATAAATTTAGAAAACATAATAAAAAGAATTGATAGAAAAAAAGTGCAAGTAAGATTATTTACTAACTGTGCTAATAGTATTGATTAAAGAAATAGTAAATTTTAGATAAATCTTTAACGTTTAAATAAATAATTGGTAAGTAAATTATTATTATTAGAGAGCAGTGCTATTTATTTCAAGTAATTAAAATAAAGTTTCACTACAAAATCTTATATTTTACCAACTATTTTCTTCGTTTTCTTAACTAATTTCTTATAATCAATACAATTTTTAAAATTCAGTTGAGAACCTATTGAATAGATTAGAGTAATTCTTTCGGGTGCAGCTTTAGCATTTAAATCTTTCTTTGCAGATCTTATGTGAAGATGAAAAAAAGAACTATGAGTTTAACGATTTATTACTGTTTAAAAGTTACGAATTATTATGTCTGAAAAAGCTGTCTATATCTACCAATATTCAAAGTAGACTAAAATGTAAATATATCGATCGAGGCATACCTTTTCTGAAAATAGCGCCATTTAAAGTAGAAGAAGCATATCTTGAACCTAGAATTGTATTATTTCACGACATACTTTATGAAGAGGAAATTGAGACAATTAAAAGATTGTCAGTTCCAAAAGTTTGTATGCTGTTTTATAAATAAAAAATAATTTTTGACTCTGGTTCCACAAGAACCAGAATGTGAACATTAATTTTTTAATTAATTTTTCAAACACCTTGATGTGCGCTATAAATATCTTATACTTAAAATTATCAAACATTAATATTTATAACAAAAGTCAGATAAATATTGATAGAAAATAACCAAATACATTGCAGTGTTTCAGAGATGTGTCCATAATAGATTGTGAAAATAATATTCAACAATGCGATTTTATTTTGTAGATGGAAAAAGCAACATTCTATGATGAAAAAAGTGGAGAATTTAAAGTCGAAGGTTATAGAATTACAAGCACTGCATGGCTTGAGGCTTTTGAGCATAAAGACATAGAAACTGTTTATCGTCGAGTGGAGTTAATGACTGGTTTGACACTTGAAACTGCAGAATCTTTACAAGTTGCCTACTACCCAGTCAGAGGAAAATATGAACCACATTTTGATATGAATACGGCACGTACAATTTTCATCTTCAATTCCTTTTGAACTTCTTCTAAATATTTCTTCTCATCTTATAATCATACAGATCTCATCAACCCTACAGTATAGTAACAAGTTTTAAACAAATCCGATTGATTTTTGGAATATCGTCCGCCATATTAGATGCGCCTTTTTGACTTTTTGAGACATTTACTTTTTTTTGTCTTATTATTTGTTATTATGAAAAATTATTATAAAATAAACGTTAACATTTTCAGGATTTTCCTCAGTCCACTGATTATGTTCCCAACTCATTTGACCGTATTGCAACTCTTTTATTTTATGTGAGTGTATAAGATACAAATTAGCTGAGTCAGTTAAATTTTTAAATTTTAGACTGATTTTGGCAATGACCAGTTGACTTCTGATCTGATATAGGAAATATTTCAGCTATATGTTAACACAGCTTAGAGCTAAAAGAGCTTATTGTTCTGTTAAATATTAATGGGTAAATTGATAGTACTTCTGAACTATCTTCTAAATTGGGGTCATTTCTGCTTTCTCTCTAAATCTGAATTAGTGGTTTTCTACTAATGAATTAGCGAAAAGTGAGCTACTATTAAAATAGTAAGAATTTTACTAATTCTTAGTAGAAAACTACTAAGAATTAGTAGAAAACTACTAATTAAATTAGTAAAAAAATCTACTTTTTTAAAAAGTAAAGTTTCACTATTTCAATTAGTAGTTTTCTACTAAGAATTAGTAGTTTTCTACAATATGAATTAAAGAAAAATGAGCCATGAATTTGACTAATTCATAGTAGAAAACTACCAATTCTTAGTAGAAAACTACTAATTCAGATTTAGAGAGTTTATAATAAGAAATCTCAGGTAAATTACTTAGATAAGTGACTTACATGAGATCAACACAATAATAAAACACTACAAATTATGAGACTATCAGCTCCTAAAAGGCTCCCGTGCCGGGTATATAATTTATTAACTATTCTCTAAATCTGAATCAATTAAAAACTACTGATTCAATATCAAGAAATCAGTCACTGAATGAAATAGTAATATTTCAACTGATAATTCAGTTAAAAATAACTAATTTTAATTTAATTCAATTTAATGAATTTTAATTTTAATAATAAAAACGAATGAAATTTCAGTAAATTTTCTGTTAACTGACAATCAGTTATTTTTAACTGATTCAAATAAAGTGAGTAGGTATTAATTGTAGTCTGTAATAATTGTTTATAATAATTTAAGTTTCGCCACAATAATTAATCTGAATATGTTATGTACTGTACAGTCATATTACTCTTTATAGTTAAGCAATGTGAATGAAGGAGGGGATACGGTTTTCCCAAAACTAGACGTTGTGTTGAAACCGAGAAAAGGGAGTGCTGCATTTTGGTACAATTTCAAAGCGAATGGATTTCGTGATTATTTAACCATACATGCTGCTTGTCCAGTTATTTCAGGATCAAAATGGGGTATATTAATTTTTAAATGCTCATAAATTATTATTTATAATTGTAATTTACTCCCTAAAAAAACATTTTGTTTTTACTGATCTGAAATCAAAATTAATAATGAACTCTGACATCAATGACTTTAAAAAATGTATGATCACAGAAAAAACCTGAACTGAAAGTGAGCCCCTTTTGTCACATTTTGAGGTGCAGCGGAAACGAGAATGCCTTAATATATATTAAGATTCAGTTCAAAAAGTCGTAAAAGGTCATTTTCAGTCTCCAAAAGTCCTTTTGAAACTTTTTAGACTAAAACTTAAAATAATTAAAGACATTCTCATTTCTGCTGCACCCTAAAATGAGCCAAAATGGGCTCACTAAGAGTTCAAGTTTTTTCTTTGATTGTAAACATAATTATAAATTTCATTTTTCAATTGAATAACTATTTTTTGGACGGGAGAAAAATTTAGAAAAGCTAAATTTCACTTTTTTACTCAATCAAGTAAACTAAATTTTCATTAACAGTTAAAATTTCCCATTATGATTTTGAAACTTTTTTATTCTCTAAACTATTAACAGCGGCAAATTGGTGGATTTCAACAGCATGGCAAGAATTTTACCGACCATGTACTTTAGACTATCAACCACGTGATGAAGAATGGGAAAATATGTATTCATCTGCATACTGAACAAATCAGTACCAAAATTGAACATCCCAAGTTCAATTATAGACCTTTTTATTTCAATTACTTTTTTGTCACATGCGAAAAAAGTTTCGTCCCTAAGTGGAAGAGCAAAAATGACATGACTTTCACTTTCTTTTTTATAATAGGGCCGAAACAATTGAAAAACGATTCTGCGCAGATTGAACTTCCGAATTGAAATGAAAAGAACTGTTATATATTAGAGTAATGTTTGAAAAAAACATAACTTTGGGTTATAATTTAGCTTCTATGCTTAATACTTATGTTTATAAATGTTAAATTACATCAAAATTGTATTTAAATTTGAATTTTCTAAAATGATTGTTTCATAAAATATTTTATAAATTTCGTGAAGAAAATATTAAAAAATTTAGCATCCCATTACTGATAAGGTGTTAAGTGATGTAAGTAAACCAACTATATAAGTAAAAACCATTATTTTATGGAGATTAAATATTTATAAGTTTGACAACTTGATTGTGTATCGAATCAATTTATCTCCAATAAGAATTGCAGTGAAAATATACTTTTGGTACTTTTTGTAAGTATTTTTCTTTTGGAAAATCGCGAAACTACTTTAAAATTCTGGTAGTTGTGACGTCACAAAAAATATTTTCAGACAGAATTAGGTAACTTTTTTAACCAAAGCACATGAACAATATAGTAATTATACATTTTGTACTACGACGGCGAAAAAAGTATAAATTTTGGTAAAATTTCACCAATACACTGAGAGACATATTGTATTATTAAATAATATAATGACGTTCGAAAATAGGGATAGTATATGATAAGTTTTAATTAATAAATATATCTTTGTATTAAAATTTGAAATAATGGCAATGGAAATTGATATTCTTCTTGCGAAAGATTGATATTACAGCATTATGGTCTTTCGCACGCATTACACTGCAAAAACTGCTGTCTTTTGAGTGTCTTATTTTAAGACATTTTGGTGTCTTAGACGCAATTAATGTCTTAAAATGAGACATTTTTTGCGTCTTAGATACAAAAAAGACATCAAAATGTCTTAAAATAAGACACTTAGAAGACAGCAGTTTTTGCAGTGTATATCAAATTCCAAAGATCCTATTTCAAATTTTGATACAAATATACCTAGTAATTAAAAAGTTGTCATCCTATCCCTATTTTCGAACAGTTTGATTCCAAACTTTGAAACAAGCTGTCTCTCAGTGTTTATGTTGTTTGGTAAAAATTTACTGTAAACATTAATAGGGGAGTGGGCCCCAAGATGGACAGGGCCCCAAGATGGACATTTCGTATAAAATTTTTGTTTAAGGTGACAGCGCCTTATGATTTCTGTCATTTTTGTTGTTTGTATAGACGAACATTTTGATGCACATTTGAGGGAAAAAAACCAGTTGGTTTTTCTTCTACACATACCACGTAATTTTGTGTCTAACAAAGTTTTGTAACAGTTTTTTCTCAAGTTGGTAAAGTTATTTAAATTTATGATTTAGAATGAGTACTGAACGTTATAATATTCTTTACACTGTAAAAATTGCTGGGACAATATGTCTCAAAATGAGACACTTTGAGACACATATGTCTCAGAGTGAGACACAATATGTGTCTTGTGTCCCTATATTTGAGACATTTGTTGACATTTGTTTTTGCAGTGTATTTATCGTATAATAGTATTCTAAAATGATTTTACTAATTCAGTATTCATATATATATTTTTACTGGGGATTAAAAAATGGTGTTATGTACCCTAAGATGGACAGGCCTAAAATCTCAATGTATTTTTTTGCATATTTTCGATTTTATACTTTTTTCAATAATTTTTTGAGCCAATTAATTAAAATTTTTTATTTTCCACCATAAAATGTGATTTTATAGTTAGAGAATTTATTATATTGATATTTTTCGATATTTTATTACTTTTTACTGTTAAGCTATTAAATTGAAGTTTTTAGAAATTTTATTTCTTGATAAATTCCATAAAATGATTAAAACTTAGTTCAAGAATTGTTACACGATGTTAATTTTTTATTTACTACCATTTTTAGAGACTTTTAAGAAGGTGTCCATCTTGGGGACACTTTTTTTAGACCGAAAATTTTAACAATTAGAAAAAATGCTTTAAAAAATGTTTATGTTCAAAATAAAATTTTATCTCTGTGGCCATAAGTTACCTTATAAATTGTACTTTCATCCGGTATAAAACATTTTAATATATTTTATTCGGTTTGGATTCTACAGCAATAAATCGATAGGGTGTCCAACTTGGGGCCCTCTCCCCTACAAATTTTTACTAATTTAAATAATTAATAACTCACTTTTTACTAATTCAGATTTTTAAGATTAAATACAGTGTTAAAAATTTAATTTCCAACGAGATTCTATAAAAGTCGCACCCTTTGGAGTTGAAGCAAAGGGAGTTAACTTTTGGAGTTCATTTTTAACTCTAAACTCTCGGGCAACCATTAACTTCACAAATTCCTAACTGTGTACGGTATAATTTTAAACTAACAATAAGTCCTCCTTCTTATGTTTACTCACAAGTTTTTAAAGAAAAATGTGTTTCACAATTTTCAATTTTTTAAATATTATTTTAAGTGTAAATTATCTTAAGAGGAAATACAGGGAAAATACGTTAGCTATATAATCTGTTGATGATAAAGTTTTTAAAATTTATAAAAAAATTTCGGTTACTTATAACCTACGAGAATATTCATTAGCTTTTAGTGAAAAGGTGAGATCAATATTATTAAAAAAATCAAAATAAGTTCTTAGTCTATTTATATTTTTTAGAATTTGTTATAAATTATTATTATTTTTTTTAATAATTTAAATCTTGCTTAAAATGTCCAGATAAAAATTTTTTTTTTTTAATTTTATAATCAAGATAGTATTTATATTAAAGGCTATTTATTATTTTAAAAGCTATTTATACACAGACATGCGTATTGATATTAGGCGGATGCCTTTCAATATAAGTGTCCTTTGCTTTTTATCCATTGAACATATAACGTTCTTCCTGAAACGATATTCAAACATTTTATCATCTTCTTGATAAAATTGTGAATAATAGTATATTGTGCACCAAGAGCAGAAAGAAGGTGTTTTCCGACGAGTGCAAAATTTGCTGCCCGAGCGAAGCGAGAGCAGCAATTTGCACGAAGGCGGAAAATCTTCTTTCGCTCGAGGTTCACACGCTATTTTGTGCAACACCTGTTCAGGTAAAGCACTAATTAACAATTGCGCGGGTACCTACCAGACTCAAATGTGTGCAGAAAAGTGCACTTTTCTGCACAGTATGCAGCAAAGTATACATTGTTGCTATGTGCAGCAATTACCTATTTTGCGTCTACTTTTCAGGCAAGATAAATGGTACTTTTCTTACAGGTGTTGCACAAATGAATTTTATTAAATCATTTGTCAATAATATATTAAAGAACAATATACTTATTAGATATGTTGAATTATACAATAAGAATAATATTAAGTGGGTTTTTTAAAATTAATATTAAAAATAAAGAATTAGTGAAAGTAATAAGAAAGTGTTGAAATTGATAAATAATTTTATTCTCTTATTATAGTCTCAAAAGTTTATTGCAAAGTTTTATACATAGTGAAAACAAACACACATTTATTTATAATTTTATGTGCTAAAAAATAATAATCTGAATATAACATAAATTACATAAAATTTGGTGAAACTGTGGTACATACAATATAAAGTGGTGCAACTCAAAATACTTTTTTTTTAAATTTTATTAAATTTGTAAATTAATGTAGGGGAGAGTGGCCATCAATGTACCAGTTTTTTCAATGAACCATTTCAATTTTCTCAGAAACAATTAAATAAACATTCTCCTAATTTTAAATATAAATGAAGTTTGCGTAAACACACTACGTCCATATATTTGAGACATGTGGATTTATTCTTTATAGCGAAAACTGAAAAAAACTGTTTTTGATGCTCTGAAGAAAAAATTTACCTAAAATACAAACACGTTTTTTAATTGAAATAAGGCAATTTAAAAATAAATGAACTTACGATTTATTTTGTATCGGGCCTGAACTACAATATTCTAATGAGATAAAGATTTTGAAATATTGCATTAAGTTATAAAAAACCATTTTTGTTGCAAATGACATGTTGATTCAATGTACCAGGGAATAAGGAACCACCTGGAATTTCAGTGTATTTTCGATTTCCAGAGTGGTATGCCTGATTATAAAACTAGGCATGCGTACAGCATGTGACAGCGATTGTTATCAGTACTCTTCTCAACATAGCAAAACTAAAATGCCATTTTAGCTCGTTAACTTAAATTTGAGGTATATTTATGTTATACATTATCAATTAAAAAGTGTTAACTAATAATTTTTTATAGTATTTGATAGAAAATAAGTTTTTTCACAAAGTGAAAATTGCAATATTATTATTGTTGAACATTTTTAGTGTTTTTATAGAGGTGGTTCATTGTGTACCCAGGTTGTTGAAAATGAAAATAGCGTGTTAGTTTAGAAAAATCCAAAACTGTATTATTTAATCAAAATAAATCGGGTATAATATGTGTGCATTACCTAGAGAAGTGTTGTAGTTTTATATTGATGCAAAGAAGTGCTTGAAATGAGTGAAATTGAATAAATACTATGATCTTGAAAAAAACCCGGTACATTCATGGCCACTCTCCCCTAATTCTAATAGAAATCGGTTTAATAATTATTCCTCAAATATGGATGGATTTTTAACATCGAGATATCGAGAAAAGTGTTGAACTATTTTCTTATACTATTATAGAAAAGTTTGTATTAAATATCCATTGAATATTGTATGCCGTCCACAAGAAAAACGAAAAATAAAGTTTTCCTTAATTTTATAGAATAAAAGTTATACACAACGGCCATCATATATTGATTCATATATTAAATTAAATACAGATATTTCTAATATTATTTTTACTTAGGTTTTCGAAAAATTATCTGAAGAAACGAAAAATGAGCCCCATATCACTATTAATATTTATAGGAAATGGTTTTTTGGTTTTTTTAAGTGTAAAAAATATAAAGTATTGCTTTGTCTTAGGAAGTGCTGATGAAAACGTAAGTTAAATAAATTTAAGTGCATTTATACAACAAAGAACTGTTTATACATAACAATTAAAAAAATAAACAGTTGTTTAATGTTTTTTGCTAACCATTAATTGTTTTTCTTTATATGGGAGCAAAGAAAAAAAATATCAGGATTTAATTTAATTTAATTTATAGTTGTTTTGAGGTCAATATTTTTTTTCTTTTTGGTTTTTATGCCGTTTAATATTTTTGGAATGTCAATCGGAAATTAAGAAATTTTAAATTCACATGTGTGAAATTCCAGACGTAGGAATTTTATTTCAACATTATTTTCGCCTACCCTGTTTGAAGTGTATCAGAAAGAGAAAAAATTCTTATTTCGTATTGATTTTTAATTGAATTTTAATGTTTAAATTGATTGTCCTTATTATAATTTTGCTCGTTTCAATAATATTATTTAATATTTTTATTTATTTGTTCATCATTTTGATAAGAAATTCTTATTTGAGTAAAAAGTGTGTACAAATATGTAAATTACGTTCAATTATGGATACTTGAGTTATTATCAGTTATTATTTAATAAAAAGATATTTATTTTTAGAAATTGATCATTACAGGAGGAAGTTAGGAACTTGACAAAAATACCTGAAACTGAAAGACGTAATATTCTTTGCAATGAAGAAATTTTGCTGCCAGCAAAGATCCAAAAACAATTGAAATGTCGATACGTTAATCGAGAAAATCCATTCTTGAAAATAGCACCTTTTAAAGAAGAAGAAGCATTTCTAGAACCTAGAATTCTTGTATTTCATGACGTTATTTACGATGAAGAAATAGAGATTATAAAAGCTTTGGCAAAACCTAAGGTTTGTTTATAATAAATTCACGCTCACTGAATTCGCATTATAGAAAAAAATCAGTAACTAATTTAAATTAGTGGACATTTATATTAATTTTTAATGAGTTTTCACTAACATTTAGTAAAAAAAAAAAAAAATTAATTATTTTGTAATTATAGAGATTTTTGCTAAAAATAAATAACCAAGATTATTATTATTTCAACTCTGTTGATAATATTTCTAATATTAGTTTGCAGCAGCAGGATTTCGAAATTATACAACCGGTATGAATGAAGTTGACACAAAATTAAGGAAAACTATGACGGGATGGTTACAGGATTTCGAACATGAATATGTGAAAAAAATAAGTCGTCGAGTACAATACATGACGAATTTAACTGTTGACACAGCAGAACAGTTGCAGGTCGCTTATTATGAAATTGGAGGTCACTATATGCCACATTATGATTTTGCGATTGTAAGTACATAATCAAATATTATAAAATTTATATTTTATTAATTTTTATTATCCAGTTCAAAACTGTATAACACTTCCTTTAAGTCCATTATAATATAATTATTGTATTAATTTTCGTGGCATTTTCTCTCGTCGCTAAAAAAAAAACAGAGTAGATTCTTATTTGCCACTTCCTTAAGTAATTTATAATCAGAAAATGTTCTTTTACATTTAAACAATTTATTTATTTTTAAAAACAGATAAACAAATTTTCTACGTTAAAGCAGATTTTTAAATACTATTATAATTTTAGGAAGAACACATGGATCTTTTTAAAGATCTTGGAACTGGAAACCGTATTGCCACTGTTCTTTTCTACGTGCGTATATTATACTACACAGAGAGAAATATTTGTTTGATAAGTTTGATTTAATACATTAGTAAGAAAACTAATGGAATTGTCCGAATCAAACATATTTTTTTTAAATCAAACAAGTTTTGTTTAGATTAAACAAACAAATTTAATATTTGACACAAATACGGGTATAACAAACCAATTATTTGTTTAAGTCCCTTATGCATTGAAACTAATAAATTTACGTGTTTTAATTAAACAAACATTTCTCTCAGTGCGTAAACTCATATAAATTCTAAGAAATATAACAACTTCGTTATATATGTAAGTATAAAAATTTAATTATTGTTTAATTATTTATAATATACAATTTATATAATGCTTTTACAAAAATCGTACTTTAATAATGCAACAGTTTTTTTAAAGAAGTATAATAGACATAAGTAGTTGTAATATATGTTGAGAGAAAGATTTCAAGTTTATTGTACCTTTAATCTTATTATTCAGTCAAAAAATTATAAAATACAATGAAACGTCGTATAATGGATTCAAACGTATTTTTTGTGCATTTCGCACGAAAAGCATGTCAATTTGTGCACTTAATGCGGGCGCAAAGTAAGCGATTCCCGCTTGCTTAAAATCAAAATTATCAAAATACATTCTACTTTTATTTAGAGATCAGTATTTTACTTTATTAAAGGCATATAATGAAGTATGACGTGACGGGTATAGGCAAATTTTGTCCGTAAACTTTCTCTTAAAATAATAAATCTTTTGTCACAAAACTTTGTAGAATTCTCTAAAAGATATGATCAGGAAGGTCTCTCTGACTCGAATTCGCTTAAATTTTATCTTAAAAATAGTTTTTAAAAATTTCTGAAAATTAGTAACTAATTTCAAAAATTTATTTATTTATTTATTTATTCATCAAAAGTTCCTAGGGCTAGTGAGCCCTTAATAGAACAAAATTTACAAAATCAAAAATTTAATGCGCAAAAAATCTAACATAAATTATCATTTCATCAAACATAGAACAACTTTAGAACTGATTTCTCACACTATAACAATAGTTATAACTATAAATTCAAGAAAGGGAATAAAAAAAGGAAATGTGTCGTACAGCCTGGCCTTAAACATTAAACAATATTGGAGGCAAATCAAAATATTCTCTTGTTAAGATTAAAGTAAACAGTAAGTTTCCAGAACTACTATTCCTAACTAGACTAATAATTGCAACTGTAATTACCAGTAAATAATATTAAAAATCGTACCTTCTGACTCAAATTAGAACCTAAAAAATAATTTTTTAAAGATAAATTGCGACGATACATTCCTAAGGCTATCCGCGATTTTATTCCTCACCGAGTACCTCTTACAATAAAAGAAAGCTTCAATTTACATGTACGGTGTGGAGGTATTTTTAATACTTCATTTCTATCACGAAGATTACGTGAGTCAAAAGCATTACCATTTCTAAAAGTGAATAAATCCAATAAATAATTCGGGTCCCCGCTTTGGAAAACACAATAAAGAAATTTATCTATAAACAGTTGTCTTCTTTTCGCCACACTGCAAAAATAGGTGTCTTAAATTATTCAAAAATGTCTTAAATTAAAAAATTTATTTTTAGTCAAAATTCAAATGAATTCGGTTCAGACAGACGTCCCTAATGATATTCTAGGTAATTCTACAAGGTTTCGTGCTAAAATATTAATTATTTTAAGAGAAAGTTTACGGACAAATTTAGCCTATACCCGTGACGTCATACTTCATCACATTCCCTTAAGGAATTATCAGCTCATGCCCTCGCAATGTCATAGTTTCCATATGCAGAAAGAACAAAAATCGTTTGCACCATGGGCGTCCTTGATACGAAAATAACTAAATCTCATGATTTATATACTCTCTAAATCTGAATAAGTGAATATGCACTTATTCTACGTTATAACTAGTTTTTTCATTCCAATAAGTGCTTATGCACAAATGTATAAGTATATATTAACGTATTGAAAGTGTTTGCATTTATATTGGAATGAGAGGACGAGTTTTCAGTTATTCAGATTTAGAGAGTATTCAAATGGATAAGTTATGTTTAAAAAATATGTAAATCATATAGCAAAAAAAGTAACAAAGTATAAATATAATGTAAGAAAGTAAAATTACTTTTAAAAATGGCTCTTTTTAAATTTAGTAATAATACTCTTTTTTTCAGTTAAACGATGTCGAAAAAGGTGGTCACACGGTTTTTACAGAAATAAATGTTTCTTTAAAGCCGAAAAAGAGGAGTGCAGCATTTTGGTACAATCTTAAACCAAGTGGAGAAAGAGATTTTCAAACTAGACATTCAGCTTGTCCAGTAATTTCCGGGGTTAAATGGGGTACGTCTTGCTTTATTTTATGTTCTACTTATAACTATTTTTAAAGAATATTTGAAAAATTATTAGTACCTATTTAACACATGAATAACTTAAAAATATCTGTAAATTTATGTAATTATAATATTTGTGACGCTCCACTGTGAAAGGGACCTTAGCTACAAGAAATGAATTTTACAAGACGGGCGTTTGAAGTTGAGCCTGCCTATATTATTGTTAGGTTGTGTCTATGTTTCATCGCTAATAACACAAGTACTAATAGACGTTAAAAAGTTTTCATTTTTGTATGTGAAAGAGCAACTCAAATTCTATCGATTCATATTAAAGAATCAAAATCCAATGTTTTGCAGCTAAGGTCTCTTTCGCCGTGGAGTCATTGCAATAATAGAGAAATAAAACTAATATAAGAATAATATTAGCTTACTAATAAAAAATTGACATTTTTATAATTGTATTTTCAGCGGCGAATAAATGGTTGCATGTATTTGGTCAAGAGTTTAATCGGCCTTGTCCGTGGAATAATAAAACTGTAATACTGAGTTAATTTGAAAGATAAAGAGATTACTATTTTATTCGAGTCTCAAACAGATCTTCTTTTAAGAAAATTTGTACAATATAAATTCATTTATGTAAAAAAAAAATAAAAACAATATCTAATTGTAGTACTTTTGTGTTAATTTTAGAATATATATGTATAAAAGTGAATACCTTTTCACCACGGTACTTAACTCAGGCCTAATATTATTCGGTATTTTTAAAATAACCGGTTATTACATTTTTTCAAAATAACCGGTTATCCAGTTTTCTCAAAATAACCGATTGCTAAACCGGTTTACCTAATTGTACACTTACGCTTTGTTTGTAAATATATTTTGAATACCTTTAGAAGCGGAAGAAAGTAAAAATGGATTTAGTTTAATTGACAAATAAAAATCCACTTTTAAATATTTAGTTTAAATAAACACGACCGTTTGCGAAAATCAAAATTCAAATTTTAAACAAAATGCTCTGGGTAATAAAAAATAACAGTTACTATATACATAGTTTCTTTTTTCTACTACAGAGGACATTGAGTCGGATTAGAAGAAAAGCAAATGACCAGACTAATGAAAGTAGACATATGTTTCTTTTTTCCCGCCACGTCGTCAACTTTTTAACCTAGAGAAGAAAATTGATGACGTATCAGGAGGAAAATTAACAAGTAAAATCTCGTCTGCAATTGCCTAGTTTGGATGTCCTGCAAAGCTGTTAAAAATGTAGTTTTCGATAGGGGTGTCGTTGTGAATAATTACTTTTCAGGGTTCAGAATAATTGGTCAGTACATTATATGCAGCATATGATGACTTCATTATCTAAAGAAATAAATGCATTAGAAATTTTCATTTTAACTTCATAACATTGAACTATAATACTACTGGAACAGGCACCACGCATGTTGAGCTGAAAGAGAGCAGCGGCTGTGAGACAGACAGATGGGGGGCATGCTTTCTCTCTCGCAGAACGCGTTATTTCAGTGAATGCTAAAACTTTAAAACTAATGTGTTGGTCAGTTTTGCGTGTTGTGAGTGTTTGACACAAGCAAACTTCTCAAGCGGACTGTACAGAAAGAGACAACATGCCCCACCACAACTCTCTCTCTCTATAGAGAGAGAGTGTGCGGCATATAACCCTTAGGGGTCGTCCACATATCACGTGATATCTTTAGGGGTGGGAGGGGGGTAGGCAAAATATCACGGTCCATGGAAATTAAATTTTTTATCAATAGAAAAAGTATCACGAGGAGGTGGGAGGGGGTTCATATTAGCTATAATTTGTATCACGTGATATGTGAATGATCCCTTATCTACCTGGACAAAACTGTTTTCTCTAAATTGCTTTGAAGAATTTTGATGAAACTTGTTACTCGAAGGTTTTTTAGTTCGGTGATTACGAATCTGAGGTTAGTTTTAAAAAATTCAAAATGGCGGATCCAATATGGCGTACAGAAAATTAAAAAAATTAATGGATTTTAATAAAACATAGTATTTGAAGGTTTTTTGGGTCGCTGATTACGAATCTGAGGTCAGTTTACAAAAATTCAAAATAGCGGATCCAATATGGCGGACAGAAAGTTTAAAAATTAATAGATTTAAATGAAACATGGTGTTCTGAGTTTTTTTAGGTCGCTGATTACGCATCTGAGGTGAGTTTTAAAAAAATCAAAATGGCGGATCCAATATGGCGGATTGAAAGTTTAAAAAATTAATGGATTTTAATGAAACATGGTATTTAAGAATTTTTGGGGTCGCTGATTACGAATCTGAGGTCAGTTTACAGAAATTAAAAATGGCGGATCCAATATGGCGGACAGAAAGTTTAAATATTAATGGATTTAAATGAAACATGGTATTCTGAGTTTCTTTGGGTCGCTGATTACGAATCTGACTTTAGTTTTAAAAAATTTAAAATGGCGGATCCAATATGGCGGACAGAAAGTTAAAAAAATTAATGCATTTTAATAAAACATGGTATTCGAAGGTTTTTTGGGTCGCTGATTACGAATTTGAGGTCATTTTTCAAAAATTCAAAATGGTGGATCCAATATGGCGGATTGAAAGTTTAAAAATTTAATGGATTTTAATGAAACATGGTATTCAGAGTTTTTTTGGTCGCTAATTACGAATCTGAGATCAGTTTTCAAAAATTCAAAATTACAGATCTAATATGGTGGACTGAAAATTTAAAAAATTATTGGATTTTAATAAAACATGGTATTCGAAGGTTTTTTGAGTCGCTGATTAAGAATTAGAAGTCAGTTTTTAAAAATTTTAAATGGCGCATCCAATATGGCGGCAGTAATATACATATAAAAATTATTGGATTTTTATAAAACATGGTATTCAAAAAATTTTTGGCTTGCTGAGTGTAAATATTAAGTTAGATTTTTTAAATACAAAATGGCAAATCTGAAATATCGAACGAACTTTTAAGTAATAAGTAAAATTCTTCAGATTATTAATTGTGTGTTTTAGTTTGGATTATTCCTTATATTAGACATAATTTGTTCAATTTATATTTTTGAAAAATAAAGTTTATTAGTTAACTGTAGATCATAAAATTCTTAATATGATATAATTATTTTTAAAACATTACATTTTGAAAACTTAAATTCCTTATTTTTAAATTGTTAAATCTGTAAAATTGAATCACTTTTCTTCTGATTTTTATTTACATAGAAAGTTCATTCTCACATTCTACCTCACTGACGACGTCGCTGTCTGAAGTAACATAATTAAAACTTTGATTTTCATCTTCAATGTCAACAATACTTTCAGGAGCCTGTGGGGGTAATAACAATTCAATAGCTTCTGCTGACAATCCAGGGTTTCTTTTTGGCTGCATTGTGGTAAAGCTCGTAATAACGGGATCCGAAGATGCAAGAAGTCCCTGAAACACGTCACGCATATTTTCTTCACGAGAAAATTTGCGAAAAAATTTTTCTCGAATGTTTCTAATATCTTTATTTCGAGACTCTTGGGCGTCTTCAGACATTTGTCCTATTGGCAGCGGAGCATAATCAATAATAAGATATCCATGTATTAGTATTTTATGTAATGCTGTGGGCATGTTATACCACGGATACAATTGGACATAAAACTTTGCAGTTTCTAAGGCAGATTCTTGAAACTTTTTGATTTCAACGGCGAAGCCACTAGCTAATACCTGCAAGACAACATAGGTTCTTCTTATTAATATTTCATCCACTTCAAGAATGCGTGCTGATTCCGATCCATTTTCAAAAAATCGTCGTGCCGTGTTGCCGTCGTTACTACTACCATATCCTTGTTTTGGGAAATCAACCTTTAATCCTATTACGGAATTCTTCTGGAATTCTAGTTTTTTGCATTTGAACCTCATCTTTGTCTTTTCCCGATCGTGCTTGCCATTTCTGTAACTTTATTTTATAAACTATGTGCAAAAAACATTCGAAAGATCGGATCCAAGCGTGCAGAGAAGAGATTCCATATCGCAGGTTTGATTCTTTTACTTCCCTTTTACAAATTTCATCGATGTTTTTTAATTCTTTTGAAGTTGCATTACAAAGATGACATCGCAAAGCAGAAGCTGTGTTGGTAGCTGCATTGATTACTTTACCATCTGCCATTGTAAAGTGTAAATTGTGTGTGACAGCAATTTCTCTCCCGTTAACTGTTGTGATGAAAGGAACAAGGAACTTAATTTGATTTTCGATGTTCTCTACTTCAGTCTGAGTTGAAATACTTGTCTCTTTAAGAAATTGTAGTCTAATCGGTCGACAATAACGTGGAGACGATGGTCTTGGGTTTTTCTATAATACCAGATCTGCCTAAGAGCTGTTAGAATCAGAAAATTTTTGTTTGTATTCACTATGGCCTGAACTGCCATCACAGCCCCACTTATATATAAGCTGTAAATTTTTCAAAGTTGCATGCGGCAAAGTCGAAATCACAACATGTTGAACTTCTAAAAGTCTCTTACAAGTGTGGTTAAGTAATGACTCTAACGGTACTTCGGCAAGAGTTTCAGTGACATTAATACGCTCTGGATAACAACGAACTTTGGATGTCAAAATGTGTTCATATGAAGGTAAAAATGTAACACACATTTTATTTTGCAAATTTCTAATGTTCGGATATGCATGTTTAGAAAGTTTTGATCCAATCATTAAGGCTAGGGCTTCATCATCAGGCACTTTGGTATCAGGCTTATTTTCTGTTGCTTTCAAGGCGGTTTGATATTTTTTTTGCTTCACTTGGAGAATCTGTAATACAGCTAACGACCGTAGCAGCTGTATGAGCTCCAGAGCAACGAAGGCTTACTTCTGTTGCAAACGCAAGCTCAGCCAAACTGTGATTTTTACGAAGACTTTTCCTTTTTCTCCTCTTTGTTCGTTGAGAGGAGTTTTCAAATTCTGAAGAAGGACGACCACCTTTGTCTACTGTTGTTGATAATTCATTTACAGCAGTATTCTGTGAAATACAGTTGATGGTTTTTTAAATAAAAATAATGTTAATAACTAAATAATTACAGAACAATATATGAACTTACCGAAATAGTTTCAATAACATTCAACTAAGTGTGGTTTTTTTTCAAAAACTTCTCAGTTATTCTATGTGATTCCGCCCACTTCATTTTTATTTTTGATAACAATAATTTAATACTTTTTTCTTCTTCAGGACTAAAAATGACTAGATCAATGTTTCTTTCTTTGGTAAATCCTTGTTTTAAAATATCAAGTTGCTTTCCAATGTCATCTTGAAAATTATTTTTCACTATATTAAAAATTTCTAGCCTTGTAAATTCCATTCTTGTATCATTGATGGATTCTAAAATATTAGTCATGATCACTAAAGTATTTTTATCATATCCTTTTAAAAAAGATTTTAATTGAAAGGTTAATATAATTTTTAAATAAATATATAAACTTCTACTTACTTTAAAGATTGTTCAATTAATTTATTACATTCCACGTTAATGTTAATGACACTTATAAATTAGGTTAAAGCCGTGTAAACAAAAAAAACAAATGAATGACTACTTATATGTCACAAATTTCTTTTCATACTATTTTATTCAAAAAATAATTTTTTATTTAGAGAAATATGTAATTTTGAAAAATGTACAAAAAATCCATAGTTGAAAAATAAAATAAAATGATTTTTATAATAGTTAAAAATAAATAATTATTAAATTTTAACTATTAAAAATATAAAGAATTAAAATAAATACATATCTATAAATTAAGATTTTGAAGTCAGTTGGTCAAAATTTCATGTAAGTTTCAAAAACTTAAAACAGCGAACAATTTTCATTAATTTTTATAAAATTTTAATTTTAAAAATGTTTGTGCCAATAATTATTATTCTGAAATAAAATTTTAATAACTCACAAAAGTAGATTTAATATGGCAAATTTATTTTGAACAATTATTTTATATGTGAACATTTATTTTTTTAACTTACTGTCCTCCATATTGTATCCGACATTTACAATTTTTGAAAACTGTCTTCAGATTCGTAATCAGCGACCGAAAAAACCCTTAAATACCATGTTTCATTAAAATCCATTAATTTTTTAAACTTTCAATCCGCCATATTGGATCCGCCATTTTTAATTTTTAAAAACTGACTTTAGGTTCGTAATCAGCGAGACAAAAAAACTCAGAATACTATGTTTCATTAAAATCCATTAATTTGTTAAACTTAATGTTCCGCCATATTGGATCCGCCATTTTGAATTTTCGAAAATTGACTTCAGACTTGTAATTATTTGCTCCAATAACTTTTACGCAGTAATCAATGTGAGTCTTTAAATGTATTATGGAATGTTCGAACACACGTTGCATTATTTAAGCGTTTTTCTGCATTTTGCGTCACTCAATTGAAGTTGCAGAACAAAGTTGCAAAAAGTAGCAGCTAAATTTGATTTTATTTGAATAAGTTACTATTTACCTTAATTTTTTTTATGGGTAGAAAGCGGAGAACCATGGAGCAAAAAACTAATTGATATATTACCATGAAATAATTTATATCTTGCATCGATCTTATCTCAACTATTGAAAGTGTAAAAAATTATTATCCTAACCAATTAAATGGACCTATAATAGAAATTCTTAAAGTATATACTTCTAAGAACAACCTCGATATTATACAAACACCTAAAAAAATTTCAGACAAAAGAAATGGGCCCTTGAACAGAAGTCAATTTTTCTTTACTTTATAAATTTTGGACTGCTGTGCTGGTATGTCGACTTTGACGTTATGTTCCAACGAAAGTATGCAGTTTAGTGACATGTCCTTTCATTATAGAATGCATTAAGTATCCAACTAACTAATCTTTAAGTAAACCTTGCAATTTTTAAACTTTTTTTTTTGAGGTTTTGTCCAGCTAGATCAGGGTTTCAGACCACTGTGTGTCGCTTTTGTAGCGCTGTGCCTGTTCCAGTAGTATTATAGTTCAGTGCTTCATAAGCATTAAACTAAAGTGTTAACGGGTTTATAATTATCTAACTTTTTTCTTACCAAGCCAAATGTTTCATGACTTAAAGTACATAATTTTTTGTAAGATATAGTAGATCCTCTTTGAGATATTAATATTAAGAATGATAAATCTTTCACTTCTCCTTTCGATGCACAATACCAATCAACTTCATAAGCAGCGGTAGCGACTTTTCTAATCTGTAAAAGGAATTATCACACTGAAAGATTTTTGTCTGTTAATATTGAAGGCATGTGATATCTTGACATTTTTTTCAGACATTGTAAATAGTTTTTAATAATAATATCTAATACTTCACAGTCGTCTGAAAAATAGTTTTTCGGAGACCCGTTTTTTCGAAAAATAAATTTAAAGCAACGAATATTGATTACGAAATTTTCTAGAATTATTTAACATATTGTTTGGTAAGTCTGTCTGACTTGAGTTCCTCTCAGTTTTTCCTCAATGCCGTGTTCGAGTATAAAAATGCAAAGAGAAATAAATACGTATGTCCGATGCAAAAATTATGTGAGACGCTACTGATTGTGAGAAGGTAGGCCTCCTCCAGTGGGATACGGCAGTTGTTTGTTCAAAAGTGCAGTGAAGAGATACGATTGTAAAGAACAATTTTGGAAAATCACATTTGCAAAATAATGTTTTAAGTTCTATTACTTCTTTTCCTCTTTTTCTTTTTTGTTGTATATAAAATTAGAAACAATAATATTAAAATAATAAGTTATTACGCTTTCTTCCAAGTTCGCACCATACCAGCAGTATACAAAAGCTTGGCCTATAATGTACATGATGAAATTTAATAATATTATTTTGTCTGCATCAAATCTTGATGTTTTCTGAAAAGATAAAAAATGTTATTCATTAAATAAATCTTACTTAAGATGTTTGAATGCTAAAGTAAATTATAATTAATAAAAACAAAAATATACATAACCAAATTTCAACAAAACAACTATTTTTTCAATTTAAACAACTATTAAAAAAATCCAGTCTTATAGAGAATGTGTTTAGCTATAAGGTAGACTTTTTATTCCCCTTTAATAAATGCAAGTTTTTCAATTAGATTCTACTGACAATTCATGCAGGGGCGGATCCAGGCAACTTTTTCAGAAGAGGCTATATATGGGATAGAAAGAGATAGCACCATAGTGTTATCTCTTTCTCTCGTATACAAATGTAAGATTCTCGGAAAGGGCGATTGCTCCCAGTGCTCCCCACGTAGCTCCGCCACTGAATTCATGAAATATAACAGATCCAAATTAAATCCGTTTCCGGAATTAGTCAATTTATTATGAGCTATGGATATAAATAGTTATGATAGGGTTTTTTGTTATTGTCATACGTTTCCTGGATAATAAAATAAAATAAAGTTCTTGTCATCAATACGTTCTCGGAATTTTAAAATTCAATTTAAAATATAAAATAAATCTTTATAACTGAATTCGTAGGTTGACATTTTTTTTTAAACAAACAAATTTTTAAAAAAATCAAATTTCAACAAAATTTTTTAAATGGTTATTTTAAAAATCCTTGTGTCTGATTCCATATTTTAGTATTTATACCAAATTTTATTTAATTCTGTTAAACCGTTTTCGACTTGTCATGTTCATGCGTTATCGTGTCATTCATCAAAATATTTTTAAAATATTTCTCCAACATACTGTCGACGGCTCATTTTTAAATATTTTTTAACAAAACTTTAAAAACTGGTCTTTAATATCAAGCTAAATTTAATTATGTACTCCCTAAATCTGAACAAGTGAAAACTCATCCTCTCATTCCAATAAGTGCATACACACTTTCAATAAGTGAATATTCACTTATGCGTATGTGCATATACACTTATTGGAATGAGAGGAGGACTTATAACGTAGAATAAGATTGAGATAAATTCAGATTTAGAGAGTAGGAACAAGAAAAAAATCGCAAAAATATGATTTTCTAACACCACAGTGGTCCCAAATAGCCAAAAAGCTGTCCATAAATCAGATTTCCAAAAGATTTAGTTGAAACTGCTTACTCGGGGATTTTTGGGGTCGCTGATTACAAATCCAACCTCAGATTTCAAAAATGTTAAATGGTGGATCCAATATGTTGAACAAAGAAATTTTTAAATTCATTTTGTTTTAACGAGTGTCGGATTGAATGTGTAAACTCATAGAACAGCATTCTATTATACTCATAAAAAACAAATCTTTTTCAAATTTAATTCTAATTAACTTTTAAAAACTGACATCAAATTGGTTTCGCCATTTTTAATTTTTGAAAACTAACATCAAATTTGTAATCAGCGACCCCAAAAACCCCTGAGTAAAAAAATTGCTAAACTTTAAGTAAAACTTTTGTACATTTGGTCCTTAAAGGGTTAAACAGTAAAGTTTTAAGTTTCTTATTGTGAATAATTAACCTCAGTTATTTGAAACATGCCGCTACAGAGGACCAAAAGAATAAGTATAAACATAATTGCCACTGCAGACATGAAAATGGAGTTGATAAATTCCAAAATTTTGAAGATTAAAATATGCAATTTGTAACAGTCATTACTTGAAAACATCGAACATTTTTTATTTATACGGATATTCTTTATTCGTAAACTTAGTATTTCAAGCAAAGCACAAGTTAGATTAATAAAGCCAAAAAACATTGAGTCCAAGCATGTATGTAATCCAATTGAATAAGAACATTCCACCACTTGTACTATAAACAAAAATTTTGAAGTATTGAAATTTGTTATAAATAATTGATCATAAACTGGAAATGGTAGTTCCTTTATTTCATTCCAATGCCACAGTGATTGACTTAAATAAATTAAACCTATACTTTCTGAAATAATTATTAGCAGTACAAAAAACCGTAAATTCTTTATTTTATAATTATTCAAAATTATTTTCTCTTCTAATATTGCTGGTTGACAAACAGTTTCACGAAATACATTTAAAAACCGATGGATATTCTTTTCTTTATACAAAAAGTTAAAAAGTTTAATACAAAGCATCACAAATGTGACAGTAAATGTTAAACCGCTTGTCAGTTCTTTAATATTTTTACTAGTTACAAGAACGTATAAAATCTGCCCTAACGAGATATGAGAAATCATAAGTAAAACAAAGATTTTGTAAAAGAAAGATGCTAAAGAGAAATTGTTCTTTTCTCTCCATAAGCCACACAACCATAAGGTTCTAAAGTTTTGAGGTAGAATGTCCATGTTCCAACAAAGTAAACTGAAAGAAAAGCGGAAGCGATAAGACAAGAAGGGGTTGTCGGTTGTTGACGTATATTATTCAACATGCATTGTGGGAGTGTCTTTATACTGAAAATTTAAGTCAATTACATGTTAGTAGAGACAAGGAAGTACATATAACAGTCAATTTTCTAGAAATACTCTCGATACGTGAATCCCCTTTGCTACAATGCTATTGATTAAATAATTTTAAAATAGTACAAGGGAGACTGCCTTACAATAATGAATAGCAAAAAAATATAAATCTTGTAAAACAAAAAACATAATTTCAGTTAAAAATTATCTCTTATACAAACACGCAAATACCAATAAAATGACTTGAATATGACTGATATAAGAGGAACACCAACTTAAAATAAAACAAGTTCAAGTTCTCTTTCTAACAACAAATAATGAAAATAAATTGTCAAATGAGAAGAAAAATTAGATATGTTTATATTTCATATTTTTATTGTAAATTAACTTTTTCTAAAATAAGTAAAACAAAAAAGTTGTTAACTATCTTGTAACTTGTTGTATTTTCATTTTTCGTATTATAAACTTTTAGATCCACTTCTAAAATTGTTTTAATAGCGCTATAGATTTCATTTCGATTTTCAAAGGGAACAGCGCCTGTTCATGGATATAATTTACTTACCTCCTGTAATTTGCAAAACTACCTCCTATGGTGTGTTTTTTAAATTTCAAAATATTCTTTTAAATCAGGATGCTCATATGTATAGCTATAATGAAAGACTTTTCAAGATCTTCATTATCAGACACACCATCTTTTTTCTTATGTATCTGTTATTAATTTTGAATTTTCGCTATAAAATGAAAAAAAAATGATATAAATACTAGAGTGGTCCAAAATGATTCAGTTTCGAATTCTTAAAGTTTATACGAAATTGATGTTTTCGATGAGTTATAATTGTTGTTGTACCACAAGTTTGACTGTGATGAAATTTTTACAGAATATTTTTAAACTCATTAAAAACAGATTGCCTGAAAAATTAAAGTAGATAAATAATAAATCACATTGAAAAAAGCATGTTGAAAAACAAAAATTTTTAGTGGCAATGCATATGAAGTGAGCTCGAGAACCTGGGGAAAAAAATGCATGGGGGCCTCTTCAAAAGTGCACTAAATGTAAGGTGGGGGGACACTTTTCCTAATCCGCGTCTCCCAATTACTTTTTTCCACAATAGACATTTTTTCCAATGGGCATATTTTTAAATGCTCATTTTTCCCAATGGAATTTTTGCAACGGATAATTGCAATCGTTTCTACGATATATTCGATTCATCTTGTGACTTAAAAAATATAATACTTCTCATGGGACCTAGAGAATCTCTTCATACGGATGCTTCAAACCGACAGGCTTTGGAGGCTCAGCGAATAAATAAAACTTATTGTATTCAATTAACTACAATTCACTTTATCTATATTTATATAGAAATCCTGGCACAGATGCTTGAACGGCCAGATCTCCGAAAACAAATTTCTCGTGCTCGCTTACGACAAATGTCCAGTAACCCTATTCATACCTCCAATTTAGAAGACATTCCTGCACAATATAAGCAAACTCTCGGTGGAAATAACTTTCTTCTATATGACTCTTATCACGATGATGAAGACGAAGATGAAGATTCAAGATTCAAGATGAATTTTCTAAATTCACCAGCACTGAGTACATTCCACCTGAACTATATACTTTGGTAAGAAAAATTTTTTTGGGGAAAATAATTATCAAAAAAATGTCCATTGGAAAAAGCGACTCATTTTTTGGGAAATATGTCCATTGGGAAACATAACCATTCCCTTGACCCACACATGGTGAATCAAAGAACCTCGATGAACCGTCAATTCGCTCAAAAAACGCTTCAAGAGAAAATGGTTTCCTCTATCTGCAATTTTCTGCGATCTACATGGCCCTTAAGCGACTGCACTTTATGGCCTCTTCCCTTCTTGCCTGGTCCAGGGCACTCCTAAAATAGTCACACTTTCCAGAGCCTGCAATATGAGACGCTCCTGGCTCATTTTCAGGCTCAAAATCACGGAGGAAGCGACACGCTTCCTTCCTGCATTCTGCAAGAGTGTGTCCAGCTTCCCCACACTTGAAGCAAGCGGAAGATCTGTCCACATCCTTGCAATCTGCTTTCTTATGGCCATAGCTAAAGCACCTATGGCAGCTTGTGACCATAAGCCTTTTTCTAATTGGGCAACTGAGGAAATACAGTTTTACTCTTCCTAGTTTTGCTGCCTCGGAAACCTTAGCAGTAAACTTTTTTTTTAACAGAACGTCCTCCTAATTGCAAAAGGAGGTTTCCTTCCTTCGTGGGGCTTGCGCTCACGACAGTCGTCTGGCAGGTGCCAAGGTCTACTTCCTTTTTAAGTTTGCCAAGGACAGACGCTAACGTCTGTCCTTCGCCAACTCAGACGAACACTGTCTTCCCTTTTGGGCTGCTGGGATCCACGACTTTCCTGGGCGGCTGTTATCTCGCCCACTTTTTTCTCCACTTCTTTTCGCCTTATCAGTAAAAAGATCGACTTTCTTTTTCTTAGGCTCACTTCTTTAAGGTGAACGATATAATATCCCTATAATAAGGGGTACCCTGCAGAAAAGAAACATCTTTAAAATAAAATAATAAAATTGCTAAACGATTTTAAAAGGACCGATTTTGTCCAACCAGTTTTGGTCAACTGCCTTTAGTTAAAATGCAAATAACAGTAGTAGCCAAAATCCCAGTTATCCTTGAGAAGTGGTACGGTACTGTCTCTGCTCTGAAGCGGGAAATCAAAAAATATTTGCGTAAATTCACAATTAGTGATAAAATTCACAGACACAGGTACATTCTTAACATGGAATAAAATATCCAACACTGATTTCAAAGAATAACAAAAGTTAATCAAAGACTAGAACTCGTAGCACACATGAAAATTGTAGGAAATGAACTTAACTTGACTTGAATTTACATTTGAAATAGTTTAAGATTGAGACAATGATTAGCGACTCTCCATTCTCGATGGTAGTTCGATTTTGCCTAAATATTAATTATTTTTTTATTATTTTGTAAGAAAAAGAATAATGTTTATTGATTAATGCAATCTTTAATTTTCCTAGATTTTCCATTTCTAGGTTATGTTTCTTATAGAGTGAATAAAGAATAAATTTCAACTACTAAAATGTTTTTATTTTATTTATTTTTTTGAATTTAATTTCGGAATTTTAAGGTTATGTTCGAGTAAAAGTTTCATTATTGATTGATTGAAATATATATTTAACCTTAAAATTGAATTTGGACTTATTCTATTAATTTTGAGAATGTTTTTAATTATCTTTTTGTTATTTTCTTAATTTTTACATTTTTGAGGTTATGTTACTTAAAGATACATTGATTTTATAAAATTTGATTAACCATTCTTATATGAATTCAAATTTAGTACTATTAAACCTTGAAATTGACTTCAATCAATTTACATAATCCTTTTCTTCTGTTTCCTTATATTTTCACGCATAACCTTAAATATTTGAAATTTTAATTGAAAATATTAAGTAGGTTTAATTAACATCATTTAGCTATTAAATTTATATATGATTTATAATTATTTTCATTTATTATTATTTTAAAATGGTATTGTGCTCATACGCACACACACACACACACACACACACACACACACACACACACATATATATATATATATATAAACACATAGTTTGTAGTTAAGTGTTGAAGAATTTAGAAAAGGGTTATAAGGAATTTTTATGTATTTAAAGTATTAAAAGTATTAAAAGTAATAGTGGGAATTGATTCTGATAAATTTCAATTAATTCAATTACAATAAGATTGCAGTTCTTAGAAAATTAAATATATTAAAACCTTAATTAATTTATACTTATGCATGTGATCATTTCGTCCGATGTCTGCTTTTTACATTAATATCTGTTTCTTTGAATTTTTACTGAACTTGAACATTCGAAACAATAAATTATGTATCTGGTCTAGCATCGAGATTAGAAAGAAACAGATTTTCTAGGGAAACGGTGAGGGTGTGACGAATTTACAATCTGAGGCCTGGGCCTGCACTCAAGGACGGAAGTGAACACTTGTCCAAAGCGAGGGCCAGCATCGCCTACAGCAGAGTTTGTCTCAGCGCGACCCCTAATCTTAGAGTTTTTAGGGACTGTTTAGAAAATCGAGTCGTTGGCAAGACATCTGTTAACGATAAAGTCTTGTTTTTTTTCAAATGTAACCGAACTCTGGGAAAACTCGAAAGAAGATGCTGTTTCACCCTTTTCAAGAAAAAGTCAAATTTATGTTCTCGTTTGAAACGAAGAAACGAAGATTTCTAAAAGATAAAAAAAACGGAGTGGCTCACGACGTTAAGTAAAAATTTACGTCATTCTGACGTCAAAATTGACGTATTATTTGACGTCGGAATTTTTAAGTGGGTTGGGTCATTGAATTTTTTTAGCTGTGTAAAAGTTATATAATTTTTATTTAATAAAATTTTTAATTTTAAAATTATAAAACATTGTCTTGAAATAGAATTATTCCTGACATTTTTCTGAGCATTTTAAAAAAAAGAAAACCTTGATACGACTGATAGAACGAAAGATATTGCGATTTCAAATTTTTTTTGCAATTTTCAATTCTCGTAAACTAATTTAGATTTTTAAAATTAAATACACTGCTCTCTAAATTTTAAACAGCGTATATACGCTGATCAAAAAGCGATTTTTTCACTGATTCACAGTAAAATTCACTAATTCATCAGCGTATATACGCTGTTTTAAAACAGCTGTATATTTTGGGCTGGTTAAACAGTGAATTTTCGCTGTTTCAAATTTTGAGAGTGTTTATTTATATAATGTATAATGCACGGGTGTAAAGAACCTATTAAAGTAATAATAAAAATTTTAAATATAACGAGTAAGAATAAATTACAAAAATATAACATAATATCGACAGCGATTAATCATACTCTCTATTCACAAAAACAAGTAATCATCAATTATGAAATGTTGGATGCCAATAAAATAATATCACAAAGTTTTTGCGTAAACAAACTGATTCTTCCGTCAAAGAAGTCTAGAGAGTCACTATAATAATTTGCCTCAATACAAAGTCTGTTAAAGATAGAATTTTTTCCAAAGTTAGTTTTATGAAAAGTAACATAGAATGGCAGCATATGCCGAAGTGATCTTTGAGGAGCAGAAAAGTCAATAAGCAATAAAACCTGAGGACATTTAATAAAACCGTTGATAACTTAAAACATAAATAGAAGATCACTGAACAAAAATCTAGACTTTAACTCTGGAATTCGCAATTGAGTTCTCAATAGAGAATAATCATGAGTGTTCCTGTCAAACTCGATGCGTAGTTGGAACGCAGCAAATCTGAAAAAGCGATTTTGGACTCTCTCAAGTCTAAGAGTATGAATATTATGATAGGGACACCAGATCACAGAACCATACTCCATGGTAGATCGCACGAACGAGAAATACAGAACCCTTAGAGTTGACAAATTTGTAAAATTAGTTACATTCCTTCTTATAAAACCAAGAGTTCTAATAGATTTATTAACTACATTTGATATATGTTTGTTAAAAGACAAGTCAAAATTAAAAGTAATTCTAAAGTCACATACGTCAAAGACCAGATTAAGAGAGATATTGTTAATTGAATAATCATAACGAAATGTCACTAATTTTCTAGTAAAAGATATGCATGAGCATTTAGCGACATTCAATGACATACCGTTCATAATACTCCAATTATGTAATCGGTTTAAATCATTTTGTAATAATAAACAATAATCATAAAGGTTCTGTATAAGATAAAACATTTTTAAATCATCCGCATATAACAAAATCATCGAAAATTTAAATACATATTTAATATCATTGATAAACAACAGAAATAAAAGTGGACCCAGATTCGAACCCTGAGGCACTCCCGAAGGAGTAACAAATTCTCTCGAGTAAGAATTACGAATTTTTACAAACTGAGGTCTATTTGACAAATAATCAGAGAACCACGATATCCAATCTGAATTTAAACCAAGCATTTCAAGTTTGGCCAACAGTAGACCATGATTCAATTTGTCAAAACCCTTTTCAAAATCTGTGTATATGGTATCAACTTGCAAACCCTTCTCAAGATTATGAATTAAGTTTTCAGTAAAAATGGATAAATTTGTAATAATTGACCTACCCTTAACAAGCCATGCTGCTCGTCTATTAGTATAGATGAAGAGGCCAGAAAGAGATTATCAAAAACAATGCTTTCGAACACCCTAGAAAAACCATTAAGTAATGAAATCGACCTGTAATTAGATATATCATTCTTGTCGCCTTTTTTATGCACAGGTATGATAATAGCCGTTTTCCACATTTTTGGGAACGAGCATTGTGTCAAAGACATGTTAAATAACAAAAATAAGGGCAAAAGTAATGAGGAGCAACAAGACTTTATCAAGGAGTTTGCAATTTCGTCAGAACCCGGACTAATGTTCGAATCCAGGCCAATAATTTTCTTTAAAATCTGTTCCTCATCAATAGAGAAAAAGTTAAGTTTGATATTATTGTATCCAACATTAATGTTACTCATGTTATACTCCGTGAGTCATAAACAGACTCAAAGTACGTTGAAAACATTTGTGAAATTTCAGCGTCATCTTGAGAAGTTAGATCATTAAGAAACATACAGCGATGCACACGATTATCCTTACGCATTTTGTTAATGAACGACCAGAAGTATTTAGGATCTGAAACAACAGGAGTCTCTGCGCGGTGAACATAATTATTATAGCATTGCTTGAAAAGTGCTTTACAACCCTTACGAAAGTTTATGACATAAAATGTATGTCATACGCGCTTGACGTAAATTACATGACGTTTTTTCGCGACGTCAAGTAAATCACGTCAGAAAAATTACGTCAAAAAAAAAATGCCACACACTGAAAGAAATACTCTAGCTTTATCAGCCATATGATTATTGTTGACAGTTTTTGTAGAACTTCGAATACTATATGAATGAATATCCCATAATGCATCGGTGCGCCACTGACAGTTCTTCTAACCTAAAAATATACATCGCAGTTTCACCAGTCATATGGCTAAAAGACAAATATATTATGGCAGTATCTATATTAGCAATATATTATGGGTGATTTATCCATAATTATGTCAGTACCGTGGAATTATTTCTTTCAGTGCAAATCGCTAAAATAAATGATTTTTTAAGAAATAAACGATTCTAAACAGCAAAATACAAAAAACAATGAACAGCTTGGGTTGTAAACTACACATAAAGGTTATGTGTAGCTTAAAATTAATAAAAGTTATATTTCAGTTAATAAATACAATTTTTAAATTTAATAAATTAAAAAAGAATTTTAAAAATACAAATTACTATAAAAGTGAACAAATTAAGATTAATTGTTGCTACAATTAACTGCGAGAACCTCACATAATGAGGATATTTTTTAAAAACAAATTTGGGGGGACAGGGAATCGAACCCGGGTTCGCCGCACGCAACTAACTAAAACCTAACGCCTAACCAACTGAGCTATCTCGATTAACTTCTAGACAAACAACAAATCTTTTTCTTAAACTGCAAGTCCATATTATGTGTTTTGCTGGAAAATATGTAAAAAAGCAAAAATCTAAATTCCTAAACGACTTATTATGATAAAACTTATTGTTTTAAAGAAGCCAGACAATATACAAAGAAATAAATAGTTAATTTCTAAAAGAAAACATAAAGAACTGAATTCCGTCAACCCAAAGCAAAACAACAATATAAAATGAGTTCAAAATTATTGCAAATGATTAATGGATGCCTCCTCAATCAGTTAGAAATTAGATTTAGAAATACGGAAAATAAATGATATTTGGCTGAAAATTTTTTAGAGTATTTTGGCAAATATTTCTGGCAAGGCAAAAATGCATTGAGTTTTCATTTTTTCACAAGTTGAAATCAATGCGCAGTAGCTCAATTTATGTTTAATTTTGTTTGTTTAGAGATGAAAAAGTTTGAAATTAGATCTAGAAATGTGGAAAATAATTGATATTTGACTGAAAATTTTTTAGTGTATTTTGCCAATAATTTCTGGCAAGGCATAATTATGAAGGAATGTTCCCATATGTATAATAAACGGACAAAATTATTGTTTCAGATAGGTAATGTTTTAGCATTTCAAATTTTTTTTGAAATTTTTTTGCGTAAATTGATATTTTCCTTTTTAATTTTATCCGAATGTTTTTATTAGGGGTGGTTTTCAGGTGTTGATATTTTTTGTTATTAATTTACAAAGTTAGGGTGTATATTTCTGAGTATGTTTTACTCTTTCAGATTGTGATTAGATTTTTTTTTGAACGAATTTTTATTTTTTTAATAATTTTGTCAGAATATCATCCTTTAGGGTGGTTTTCATGGGTTGATCATTTTTTTTATTAATTCAAATAATTAAATTGTATATTTTTGAGTATGATCAACCATTTTAGATTTTGATTAGATTTTTTTGTGCAAATTGATTGTTGTGCCCCTTTCTGCTACTACCTGTCGTACATTTTAATTTTTGTTATCTTAATATCTCAATTTTTTTTTTTGTTTAATTAAAGTTTTATTTTTTTAATTGTTAATTTTGTGGCAGATAAATATTTTATTTTTATTTGGATTTAATTAGTTTACTTTTAAATTTAATTTTATTAATTGTAACATTTTGTTCTTAAGAAATGAAATAATTATGCTTTCAATAATGATCAGAATTGATTAATCAATTTTTTTTGTTTAAACTTTTGATTTTTGTACTGATATATTCTTTAAGTCAACAAGAGTGATTTGATTTTCGTGCGGAAAAGCACGTGACCTCCTCTGATTGGTGGTCAATCTGTGCAGATTAGTTGGCTTAAACAACTTACTTATTTTCGCTATTTTTATTATTAATTTGCCAATTTTTAAAGATTGTGCAAGTGCAATCTGATTGAGGAGGCATCCATTAATCATTTGCAATAATTTTGAACTCATTTTATATTGTTGTTTTGCTTTGGGTTGACGGAATTCAGTTCTTTATGTTTTCTTTTAGAAATTAACTATTTATTTCTTTGTATATTGTCTGGCTTCTTTAAAACAATAAGTTTTATCATAATAAGTCGTTTAGGAATTTAGATTTTTGCTTTTTTACATATTTTCCAGCAAAACACATAATATGGACTTGCAGTTTAAGAAAAAGATTTGTTGTTTGTCTAGAAGTTAATCGAGATAGCTCAGTTGGTTAGGCGTTAGGTTTTAGTTAGTTGCGTGCGGCGAACCCGGGTTCGATTCCCTGTCCCCCCAAATTTGTTTTTAAAAAATATCCTCATTATGTGAGGTTCTCGCAGTTAATTGTAGCAACAATTAATCTTAATTTGTTCACTTTTATAGTAATTTGTATTTTTAAAATTCTTTTTTAATTTATTAAATTTAAAAATTGTATTTATTAACTGAAATATAACTTTTATTAATTTTAAGCTACACATAACCTTTATGTGTAGTTTACAACCCAAGCTGTTCATTGTTTTTTGTATTTTGCTGTTTAGAATCGTTTATTTCTTAAAAAATCATTTATTTTAGCGATTTGTGGCATTTTTTTTTTGACGTAATTTTTCTGACGTGATTTACTTGACGTCGCGAAAAAACGTCATGTAATTTACGTCAAGCGCGTATGACATACATTTTATGTCATAAACTTTCGTAAGGGAATCGCTACGCAGAGATGAGATAGTTCTATAATCAGAAGAACATCTGGTATTTTTATAATTTAAATGTGCGATTTTTTTTGCCTGAACCAGTCTCCTCAATTCAGCACTAAACCAAGGTGGGAATCTAGGATGATGAGTCACTCTCAGAGGAATATGTAAATTAGTAGCATGATACAAGTAATAATAAAAAATTTCAACAACATCATTTACCTGCAAATCAGAAAAAACAGAATACCAATTAATAGAATTAAGATCGACATTTATCGCTGCTATATTAGCATTGGTATAATCATACCGAATATAATTTGGAATATTATTATAAGAGATATTCCTGAGGTTATTAATAATAAAATCAAAAACTAGTGGAAGATGATAAATATCCACTGGAAGTAACCCATCAGTAGCCGGACTCAAATTAAAACCAGAAAAATTTACGAAAACAAGAGTGTTAAAAAAGAGAGTTAAAATTTAATTTCCCACGAGATTCTATAAAAGTCGTACCCTTTGGAGTTGAAGCAGAGGGAGTTAACTTTTGGAGTTGATTTTTAACTCTAAACTCTCGGGCAACCTTTAACTTCACAACTTCCTAACTACGTGTACGGTATAATTTTAAACTAACAATAAGTCCTCCTTCTTATGTTTATTCACAAGTTTTTAAAGAAAAATGTGTTTCACAATTTTCAATTTTTTAAATATTATTTTAAGTGTAAATTATCTTAAGAGGAAACACAGGGAAAATACGTTAGTTATAATCTGTTGATGATAAAGTTTATAAAATTTATAAAAAATTTTCGGTTACTTATTACCTACGAGAATATTCATTAGCTTTTAGTGAAAAGGTGAGATCAATATTATTAAAAAAATCAAAATAAGTTCTTAGTCTATTTATATTTTTTAGAATTTGTTATAAATTATTTTTCTTTTTTAATAATTTAAATCTGGCTTAAAATGTCCAGATGAAATTTTTTTTTAAATTTTATAATCAAGATAGTATTTATATTAAAGACTATTTATTATTTTAAAAGCTATTTATACACAGACATGTGTATTGATATTAGGCGTATGCCTTTCAATATAAGTGTCCTTTGCTTTATATCCATTGAACATATAACGTTCTTCCTGGAAAGATATTCAAACATTTTATCATCTTCTTGATAAAACTGTAAATAAATAAATTTAATTAAATCATTTGTCAATAATATATTAAAAGAACAATATACTTCAGATCATATCATATCATACAACAGATCATATCATGGCCGCCGTCGTTTGATGTCTGTCGTTTGACGCTCTGTATCCTCTCTCAGTTTTCGGGCGGTATTTAATGTTTTAATATTTTTAAAATGTGCTGTGTTTATGCCCAGAGCTAATTACAACTGGTCTTGACTATCATTTTTCCAAGGAGAGGTGTGTAGTGGAAGTTTTTCGCCTTTGTAGATTCTATCTATTCGTTTGCAATCCCCTTGAGCTGTCTTAGACAAGGTGAGACAATTTGAGTGACAGAGTTGGCGAATTTTGACTCATACGTATGTAATGAAACATTCGTTCCTCGCCGGTTTACTGGACTTTATTCGTCTATCAGGCTATGACATCTGTAAATAGTAGTAAACAAACGTGTTTGCTTGATATACCAAGTACGACGAGTCCAGTGATTTCTAGTGTACCTAAGAACATTTGTTTCGCTTGTAAATCTGTTGCCGTGAAAGCCATTGTTTCGTGTTCTGGTTGTGGAACTATTTATCATCGTGGATGTGCTAAAAAGTGTGCACAACTTGATAGTGGTGCTATCAAAAAGTGTTGTGGGGTAAAATCTTCTAAGTCACCTGTCAAAAACGGTGAAACGATGGCAATGGAGGACATTCGCGCAATGTTGAAAGAAGAGTTGAAGAGTTTCCGATCAACTATTTCCGATGAGGTTAAAACCAAATTATCTGAGGATTTTAAACGTATTAACACGTCCATTACTACGTTGTCTGACGACATCAAACAACATAAGGAGCGGATCAAAGAATGCGAAGAATCTATTTCTAATGTCACTCAGCGTGTACAGAATTTAGAGACTAATGGTGTGACTACAGCTAAAGGTAATCCTAATTGGGAGAAACTTTTCTCTGCATGCCTTAGCGAATGCGAAGATCGCAATTCCCGTAAAGCCAATTTGATATTTTTTGGTGTTAAGGAATCCGAACCTAACAATCTTGATAATTCTAAAATGCTTGATTCAAATTTTATTATCGAAGTCTTAAATACATTATCAATAAATTCAAAATCATATGAATCTATTAAAATGTGGCGTATCGGATTATTGTCTCAGGTAAATACAAAACCAAGACCAATCAAGATATCGTTATCCAGCCCACAAGAGGCAGCGTCGATTCGCAGTACTTTTCTGCAGCTCAAAGCGTCCAATCAGTTACCCACTCATCTCAGAGACTTGATAATCACCCAGGATCGGACGAAACGGCAAATGTTAGAATTTCAAAATGTCAAAAAAGATCTGGTAAAACGAACAGCAGAGGGAGAAGAGGATTTGGCGATAAGATATCAACGAGGGGTTCCAGTGATCATCAAGAAAAACCTTCCACCAGCCTCAACAACTCCTGACAATTAAGTCATGTTTCATCTTGTTCTCCAGTAGATAAATTAAGGTTTTTTATTTTTTATCAGAATGTGCGAGGGTTAAACACGAAACTTGATTTTTTAAAAATTTTCAAGATATCTCTTTTTACGACATTTTTTGCCTTACAGAGACTTGGCTTAAACCTACTATATCATCGAGTGAAGTGTTTGACCCTCTATCATTTAATTGTTTTCGATCCGATCGACGGCGCAGGAGAGGTGGTGGAGTGCTGATAGCCGTACGTAAGTCTTTTCATGTCCTTCCCATTGATTTTTCACATATTAACAATCTTAATAATAATATCGATATCTGTGCAGTTGTGATAAAAAAGCATTCTTTCAATTTTGCTATTATCGTAATCTACATTCCCCCTAATATACCTTGTAATAACTTCTGTTCTTTTTTTAATGCTTTACAATCAACTGAGAGTTTATTCAATATGCCTTTAATTTTTGTAGGAGATTTTAATATCCCTAACTTTGAGAAAAATTCTTTATTGAATAAATTTCAAGCTAAATCAATGTCAATGAATAACTTTATGAGTTTTTCAAACTTGAAACAATTTAATTCAGTTTACAACTGTGACGGAAATTTTTTAGACTTAATTTTATCTAACTTGACGTGCGTTTCTCGGCATTCTCCAGCTCCTCTGGTTCCTGAGGATGCTTATCATCCAGCGCTTACTATTGACTTTGTTTCGGATTCTGTGCATAAATATCAGCCTTCTTCCTTTCAATTACCTACTAATTCTAATCAATGTAATTTTAATTTTAAAAAGGCGTCTTTTCCTGACTTATACGTTTTCCTATGTACTCTAGGTTGGGCTTTCTTGGACGAATGTTCCGATGTTAATTATGCATGCAATAAGTTTGTTTCTATTATTATTGATGCGTTTGAACAATACGTGCCCCTTTATAGTAATGTGAATCATTCAGGCAGTAAATATCCACCATGGTTTTCTGCTGATATTAAAAATAATATTAATATCAAAAACAAAATGTTAAAAAAACGGAGCAAATTTCCTGGAGTGTACGACACTCGAATTAAACTTCTATCAAACGATATTCATAAAGATATCCGTGCTGAGTATCGTAAATATATGGCGAAAATAGAAAGAGACGTTCGCGACGATCCGAGTCACTTTTGGAAATTTTACAATAGAGCAAACAAAAAACCGTCAATACCTAATGTTATGAAATTTGAAAGTGACTATCTTGATAATCCTCAATCAATAGCTAACGCCTTTCGTGAAGTTTTCTCCAAAGCTAATAAAGCCACAGACATTAGTGTCGTTCCAGGACTTTGCGACGAGGAGGATATCGCTCCGTTTGAAACTATTGAAAACAAAGTGCGCGACCCTTTTTTGGGTCAGAAAACGAAGTCCTTAAGTCTATGAAGTCTTTAAAGCCATCCTTGTCCGATGGACTCGATAAAATTCCCAGCTTTTTTCTCAAAGATTGTGCTCCTATCCTTGCTTCACCCCTTACAAAAATTTTTAATTTATCGTTAATGCAGTGTAAATTTCCTAACCTATGGAAAACAGCAAAAATTGTTCCAATTCCCAAGGCTGGTGACAAAGCCGACATCAGCAATTACCGTCCAATTGCATTGATTCCAAATTGCGCTAAAATTTTCGAAAAAACTGTTATCAAGCATTTTAACTTTGCCATGAAACCCATTTTATCCGATAGTCAGCATGGTTGCTTAAGTAAAAAATCCACTATCACTAATCTATTATGTTTTACACAATTCGTCAAATCTGCTTTAGACAAAGGTAATCAGGTTGATGTGTTGTACACAGACTTCGCTAAAGCATTTGACTCTATAGATCACACCATTCTGAGTAGAAAGCTGGACACCATCTCCCTGACTCCTGATCTTAAATTTTTGCTTCTGGATTATTTAAAAAATAGGTCACACATGGTATCGGTTGGAAATTTTATGTCAGATGGGTTCGTCCCCCAATGTGGAGTTCCCCAAGGCTCCTCATTGGGCTCGCCATTTTTTACATTATTTATTAATGATGTTACTGATTGCTTATCGTCTCCGTGTTTATTATATGCAGATGATTTAAAAATTTTTAGAGTCGTTAATTCCATGCAAAGCGCTCTCGAGTTGCAAAATGACCAATGACCAATCATTTTCGGCTTCTTTCTATGTTCTTTTCAATCACAGAAATTGTAGAATTTCAATTAAATTGTTCAATTCTACAACTATTTTGCCAATTTTTAATATTATTTTCTTCTCATCAATTTCAAAAAACCATCTGTTGTAACTGTGTTTTTTATTTTTATTTTACTGAGACTTATCTCGTAAAAATATTGTAAAGTTTATCTTGTAAAAAAGGTCATTGACCCGTATATTTCTTAAATAAAAATAAATAAATAAAATCGTCACTGCGGCATCCAGCGCACTGGGTTGCCTTTTTAGACATACGAAAGGCTTTAAGGACCCTAAAACTCTGACATTACTCTATAATGCGCTAGTAAGGTCAAAATTGGAATATGCAACCATTATATGGGATCCACATTATGATAAATATGCGAAAGAGTTCGAAAGCATTCAAAAAAAGTTTCTCAAATTCTTAGTATTTAAAATTGATGGTGCGTATCCTCCTCGTGGATGTGATTACCTAGATTTATGTCGTCGCTGTAAAGTCTTAACACTCAAGGAGAGAAGGATTATTTTTGCTACCACCTTTATTTTCAAATTAATTAATGCTCAAATTGAATGTCCTTTTCTCCTTCAGCAACTAATGTTCTTTGTACCGTGCTACGATGCAAGAAATACCTTACCTTTTTATTTTGAACTACTGGATGCCTCTATAGGCTACACCGCACCAATTTATGCTGCTTGTGATCATATTAATAGTGTTTTTAACTTACTAAGACCTAGCCCTGATATGTATTTTTCTTCAAACGCGGAATTTCTTAATCAGATAAACATGTATATTGAAAGACTAAGAATATTAAATCACACGTAATAAAATCAAGAAGTATTGGTTCTGTCAACAAGATTGTTTGTATTGTGTGGTATTGAGGCGAATTGTTGTACTAGTATTAATTAAGGAACATTGTAAAACCATTATAAACCACATTATTTGTAAAATACCTTATATTTGTATATTTTCGTAGTATTAATAATCATGCTTTTTGTTGTAACCCATTTATGATCCATTAATGGACTGCGGGTGATGTTAATTAAATAAATAAATAAATAAAAAATAAATACTTATTAGATATGTTAAATTATACAATAAGAATAATATTAAGTGGGTTTTTTAAAATTAATATTAAAAATAAATAATTAGTGAAAGTAATACGAAAGTGTTGAAATTGATAAATAATTTTATTCTCTTATTATAGTCTCAAAAGTTTATTGCAAAGTTTTATACATAGTTAATTTGTAAATTAATGTAATTCTAATAAAGTTTAATAATTATTCCTTAAACATGGATGGATTTTTGACACCGAGAAAAGTTTTGAACTATTTTCTTACACTATTATAGAAAAGTTTGTATTAAATATCCATTGAATATTGTACGCCGTCCACAAGAAAAACGATAAATAAAGTTTTCCTTAATTTTATAGAATAAAAGTTATACTTAACGGTCATCATATATTGATTCGTATATTAAATTAAATACATATGTTTCTAATATTATTTTTACTTAGGTTTTTTAAAAATTTTCTGAAGAAACGAAAAATGAGCCCCATATCACTATTAATAATTATAGGAAATGGTTTTTTGGTTTTTTGAAGTGTAAAAAATATAAAGTATTGCTTCGTCTTAGGAAGTGCTGATGAAAAGGTAAGTTAAATAAATTTAAGTGCAAATATACAACAAAACTGTTTATACATAACATTTAAAAATATAAACAGTTGTTTAATGTTTTTTGCTAACCATTAATTGTTTTTCTTTATAGGGAAGCAAAGAAAAAAAATATCAGGATTTAATTTAATTTAATTTATAGTTGTTTTGAGGTCAATATTTTTCTTTCTTTTTGGTTTTTATGCCGTTTAATATTTTTGGAATTTCAATTGGAAATTAAGAAATTTGCAATTCACATGTGTGAAATTCCAGACGTAGGAATTTTATTTCAACATTATTTTCGCCTACCCTGTTTGACATGTATCAGAATAAGAAAAAATTATTATTTCGTATTGATTTTTAATTAAATTTTAATTTTTGGATTGATTGTCCTTATTATGATTGTGCTCGTTTTGTTTGGGTTTCCAAGTAAATCCCAGGTACCTAGCGGATCGAGTAGCTTGGTGACCTTGGATCGGTCGTTTGCGGAAAAACCCAGTGAGTCAGCTTTCCCTTTCCTTTGTCTCTCTCTCTAAAATTCAAAGGCCTATGACTATGAAAGAGTCAGTTTATCCTCGTGTTCTAGCCTAGGACGGTCGCGCAGGCGAGATCAGTGCGGGTTTTGAATTATTTCGTGGTTCTTCCGTTTATTAAAGACAAATTCGTCTGTTCTTTTCTTGTTTGTTATATATTCAGTGTTCAGTATTCAATATCTATTATTTTCTTGTTTAAAACGTTTTTTTCCTTTCTTGTACGGGGCTGTCCCCCCTCTAATGCAACCCCTTGGGTTGCCAGCTCATTACGTCATTTAATTTTCTGTTATCTTATATTAGTGAGTCTTTAAGCTGAACTTTGTACTATAGTGCTAACAATTTGGTGCATCGGCCGGGAAAATGTGGATTTGCTTTAAAATCATCTCGAAACCACGGCCGGTTAGAATTCATGGTTTTACATGACCCTCGCGATAAATCGTGTACGGGAGTGTTTAACCATTCGCTCTTTCGTTTCATTTCTTCGAAAAAAAAAGAACTTCATTTTCCGTTTAAGTGAAAAGTGTACTAAAGTGAGTTCAAATCGTGTCTTCCTTTCACTTCGTAGTCATCGTTCCCTTATTGAAAGATGGCTCCAACGTTGAAAAAACTACTGTTACAACAGGTCACTCGCTTCGAAACTATTAAAAAAACAATTACGCGTAGAAGGGCGGCTACAAAGGAAAAGTCCCTTCCAATCCCCGTCCTACAGTCTAGATTGGATCAATTACAGGATTATTGGAAAGAGGCTCGTGAAACTCATAGCGAAATTCTGGGATTTACCGAGTCGGACACTGATCCATACGTCACTGAAAATCAGTTTGAGTTGATGGAAATCGTTTGTGAAACTGAAAACGACGAATTAGCTTCGCTGCTATATGAGCAAAAATCAGCGACTTCTAAGCAACAGATCGACGCCACTCAATCAAATACCACTGGACCAATTTCAAGCAAGATGCGACTCCCCAAATCCACCTTACCACAATTCTCCGGGAAATATGAGGATTGGGGAAATTTTTCCGACCTGTTTATGTCTATGATCGACGAGGATCAAACTCTTCCCAGCGTAGTGAAATTGCAGTATTTAAAGCAGTGCCTAATCGAAGAAGCTGCTGACTTCGTGAAGGATATCAAAGTGGAAGAAGCTAATTATAAATCCACTTGGGAAGCTTTAAAGGGAAGATACTGCAACGTGCGGCTTCTCATTCACACGCATTTTAACACCTTGTACAGCCTGCCAAAAATGCAGAAGGAATCTGTGACGCATTTGAAGGCACTGATCGATAAAACGCGACAAGTTGTGCGATCTTTAAAAAACATTGGAAGGGAGGTAGTCGGCGATTGGCTAGTCTATCACACTGTAGAACGACTGGACCCAGGATCGCGTAGTCAATGGGAAAATTACCTCAGCTCGCGAAGCTCAAAATCCTCTGATCCGGAAGGGAACGACGTTGAAGAGGATCAATATCCTACATTCGATGATCTAGCAAAATTCATTGATGACCGAATTATCACACTTAACATGATGGATTCGCGCCCTTCAACCTCGACTTTTAACTCGTCTGAACCGAACACAAAGACGAACAAAGGACAGAAGCCCATCAAGAGAACCTTCCACAATATTACCAAAGGTAATAATCAAAACAGCAAATGCTCAAAGTGCTCTGCCGAACACTACATAGGTCGCTGCCCGGCCTTTAAGCAATTGAGCACACTGGAACGGCGTAACGAATCACGACGGTTGAGGCTCTGCTTTAATTGTCTAGGAAATCATCTAATTAAAGATTGCTCATCCAAGGGTCGTTGCCACGAGTGCAATCAACAGCATCATACCTTGCTACACAGACCTCCAAAGGACCAAAGCTTCGAGATCGACACCAAACCAAAGGACCGTGAAGAGACCGCAACCACAGTTCAGGCTAATACGACGTCCATATCCAACACCAAGCGAAGAGTCCTCCTGGCAACAGCTTGCGTGATTCTGGAAGGACCAAAAGGCCAAAAGAAGGCACGGGCCATGCTAGATCAAGGATCCGAAACGTCGTTTATCTCGCAGGATACCGTCAATCAACTAGGACTGCCATGCTACCCGGCTAATGTCACTATCCTTGGAATGGGAGACCATAAAGTCGGGGAAGCAAAAAAGGTCGCTACCATGACTCTGAGATCCTTGAACGACCCAAGCTTCCATGTTGAGTTTCAAGCCTATGTGGTACAAAAATTGACGACGAAACTTCCAGCTCGACGAATTGTTGAGATTGACTTGGATTGGCTTGGACATGAATCTTTAGCCGACCCAGACTATTATCAGCCTGGGACGATCCAGCTTATAATCGGGGCTGACTATTACGGACAACTCTTACTACCGGGATTGTACCAGATCGAGAGACCGAAAGCAACAGCTCAAAAAACTGCACTGGGATGGATCATTTCGGGACAAGTTCAACCCGAGCCTCCACGGCGGGCGGTACCAACCCAGTCAACTACAGTCTCAGCAATGCATTGCACACCGATGGAAAATTCTCAAGATCAAATGCAACGCTTCTGGGAGTTGGAGAGCATTCCAAAGAATCAGTCGATCAAACCAGAAGACGAAGATTGCGAAAACCTCTTCGCCAGCACACACACGCGTACCCCTGAGGGTCAATATATGGTTCATCTTCCGCTCAAGTGTCGGCCACTAGAGGCTGCAGCCGAAACTAGAAGACTAGCTCTAAGCAGCTTAATTGCAATGGAGCGACGATTCAAACAAGATGCAAAACTAGCTGAAGCTTACTGTGAGTTTATGGACAAATACAAATCTGACGGACATATGAGACTCGTTCCAGAGAAGGAATTAAGTAATTCAAAGGCTTGGTACATTCCACACCACGCAGTGGTCCAAAAATCAAGCAACTTGGATTGGAAACTGCGAGTGGTCTTTAATGCATCAAGGTTAACCTCGCAAAAAAAATCTCTGAATGATTTCTTGCACGTCGGACCTCCCCTACAAAGTGATGTCGGCCTTATACTACTAAACTGGCGCAGGCACAAAATCGTCTTCACAGCAGACATAGTAAAAATGTTCCGCCAGATTCTTGTTCATCCACAAGATCGTGACCTACAACGAATCTTATGGCGATCCAGCCCGGAAAAACCAGTCGAGGAATATCGACTCTGTACAGTCACATACGGCACGGCATGCGCCCCATACCTGGCCATCCGCACTTTGAAGCAGCTCTCGATTGACGAAGGAACTCAACTTCCACTTGGAGCCCAGTGTTTACGGGAAAATACTTATGTTGACGACATTTTCGACGGCGACGACGACTTTCTTCAAGCTAAAAGGAAACGAGATCAAGTAATAAGTCTCTGTGCAAAGGGGAATCTGAAACTGGGTAAATGGGCAGTAAACCACCCTGGACTCCGCCCCTCAACATGTGAACTACCATCATCTGATTTCAATGACAAAAACACAGTTTTCAGGACATTGGGTATTCTTTGGGACTCAGAAGCTGACTACTTCGCTTTCAACAACTTTCAAGAAACAGATACCTCGGAAGACGCAACTAAGAGAATGATATCCTCATGCCTTGCCAAGCTGTACGATCCTATGGGCTGGCTCGCACCTATCACAGTTGTGGCCAAAATCATGCTTCAGGATATCTGGATACTAAAAATTGATTGGGATGCTGAACTCCCAACCAAAGTACAAGAGCGCTGGACGCAATACCATCGATCCTTAACTGGATTATCAGGCATCAAGATACCACGCTGGCTGGGAACATTTTCGAACTCGCTAATCGAGCTCCATGGATTTTCTGATGCATCTTCTCGAGCTTACGCAGCAGTAGTATTCTTGAGGGTTCATAAATACGAAGGAAAAGCTCAAGTTACACTCCTTGCAGCTAAGTCTAAAGTCAGTCCTATCAAGACTGTATCCATACCTAACTTAGAACTCTGTGGAGCTGCTCTCCTAGTAAAGTTGATGAAGTACGTAAGAAGGCTGACTCCTTTCAATAACGCACCTGTGACGGCTTGGTGTGACAGCCAAGTTACTCTGGCCTGGTTAAGTCAGCATCCATCAAAATGGAAAACTTTCGTGGCGAACCGGGTCTCTTATATTCAAACTGAGCTGCCCTCGGTAAAATGGAGACACGTCCCTAGCAAAGAGAATCCGGCTGACTTAGCTACAAGAGGTCTTCACCCAGAAACACTTCAAGAAAATGATCTCTGGTGGAAAGGTCCACAGTGGCTGTCCCTACCACCTGTTAACTGGCCTTCTCAATTCAAAGGTCTCGAAACCGAAAATGAGGAAGCGCGAGCGTTCCTCACAGTTGAATCTGAAATCGACGATGAGATTCTTTCGAGATTTTCTTCTTTGCAACGGCTTATTAGAGTTGTCGCTTTCTGCCTAAGAGTGTACAGCAGGTTTAAAGCAAAGAGAGCCGGACCTTTTTTCAAAGATACTGTCCTCTCATCAACCGAACTAGATTCCGCCAGGAGAACGGTCTTAGCAATAGCACAGGGAAAGACATTCGCTGAAGAGATATCCTCGCTGAAAACAGGGAAAGACATTCCCAAATACAGTGCGCTTGTGAAACTCAACCCTTTCTTAGACAAAGAAGGAATCCTTCGAGTTGGTGGACGTTTAAAACACTCCTCGTTAGCTTTCTCATCGAAACACCCACCAATCCTTTCAAAGGAATCACCGTTAACTTCCTTGTACATGGATTTAGCACACAAGATTTCGTGCCACGGAGGACCAAAACTGACCTTGAGCATCCTCCGAAATTTCGTGTGGATCGTTGAAGCAGCTGCACTAGTGAGAAAGCTGGTTCGAACGTGTGTAACCTGCCATCGAGTCAAACCTCGTTTTCCGACACAACTCATGGCCGACCTACCACTGCCAAGGATCGAACCTGCTCGTCCATTTACGAACTGCGGCCTCGACTACGCTGGCCCTTTTCAATTGCGGACGACTAAGGGCCGAGGATTCAAATCCTACAAAGGATATATCATAGTCTTCGTCTGCTTCGCCACGAAGGCGATTCATTTGGAAGCGGTGAGTGACATGACGACCTCAACTTTCCTGGCAGCTTATCGCAGATTCACCGGACGACGAGGTCTCTGTCAACGGCTATTCAGTGACAATGGATCAACATTTCAAGGGGCTGACAGAGAGCTGAGATCCATGTTTAAAAATGGCTCTGCCTTCTACACCGCGGCTACAGCAGTCTTTGCAAATGACGGAGTGGAGTGGAGTTTTATCCCCCCAAATTCACCTCACTTCGGCGGACTTTGGGAGGCCGGCGTAAAATCGGCAAAGCATCATCTGACCCGACTAATGATCTCCCGCACATTCACCTTCGAAGAGTTTAGTACCCTCCTCGTTGAAATAGAGGCCTGCTTGAACTCAAGACCGTTATGTGCCATGTCAACCGATCCAGAAGATCTTAACGCCTTAACCCCTGCACACTTCCTTATAGGAAGCACATTAGCAATGATCCCTGACGATGAACCACCAAACGTACCAGAAAACCGATTGAGCCGTTATGAACTCCTGCAAAGAATTAGAAACAACTTTTGGAGAAAATGGTCCCAGGAGTACCTTCAATCGCTGCAGGTTAGAGGCAAGTGGCAGCAATCTTCAGAAAATCTCAGTATCGACCAGTTGGTGATTATCCAGGACAACCGATACCCCCCCACAAAGTGGCCTCTAGGAAGAGTTGTCGCAGTTCATCCTGGAGCGGATGGAAAGGTCCGAGTGGCTACGGTTAAAACAATTCAAGGCACATATCGTCGCCCTATCGTGCGACTTAGTCCAATCCCACCACCTAGCTAAACAGGAGGATGTGAAATCACTAAGCCATTATCGTCCTGTAGACGAGGCGGACGGGAATGTTTGGGTTTCCAAGTAAATCCCAGGTACCTAGCGGATCGAGTAGCTTGGTGACCTTGGATCGGTCGTTTGCGGAAAAACCCAGTGAGTCAGCTTTCCCTTTCCTTTGTCTCTCTCTCTAAAATTCAAAGGCCTATGACTATGAAAGAGTCAGTTTATCCTCGTGTTCTAGCCTAGGACGGTCGCGCAGGCGAGATCAGTGCGGGTTTTGAATTATTTCGTGGTTCTTCCGTTTATTAAAGACAAATTCGTCTGTTCTTTTCTTGTTTGTTATATATTCAGTGTTCAGTATTCAATATCTATTATTTTCTTGTTTAAAACGTTTTTTTCCTTTCTTGTACGGGGCTGTCCCCCCTCTAATGCAACCCCTTGGGTTGCCAGCTCATTACGTCATTTAATTTTCTGTTATCTTATATTAGTGAGTCTTTAAGCTGAACTTTGTACTATAGTGCTAACACGTTTCAATAATATTATTTAATATTTTTATTTATTTGTTTATCATTTTGATAAGAAATTCTTATTTGAGTAAAAAGTGTGTACTAATATGTAAATTACATTCAATTATGGATACTTGAGTTATTATCATTTATTATTTAATAAAAAGATATTTATTTTTAGAAATTGATCATTACAGGAGGAAGTTAGGAACTTGACATAAATACCTGAAACTGAAAGACGTAATATTCTTTGCAATGAAGAAATTTTGCTGCCAGCAAAGATCCAAAAACAACTGAAATGTCGACACGTTAAACGAGAAAATCCATTCTTGAAAATAGCACCTTTTAAAGAAGAAGAAGCATTTCTAGAACCTAGAATTCTTGTATTTCATGATGTTATTTACGATGAAGAAATAAAGATTATAAAAGCTTTGGCAAAACCTAAGGTTTGTTTATAATAAATTCAGGCTCACTGAATTCGCATTATAGAAAAAAATCAGTAACTAATTTAAATTAGTGGACATTTATATTAATTTTTAATGAGTTTTCACTAAAATTTAGTAAAACTAGGTGTGAATTCTGTCCATTTCATGGACACTTCGCTTCCAAGGAAGCAAAACAATTTGCTTTCTCATAGAGGAAGCAATAATTTAATAAGTTTTTAAATATTTTAAGTTAATAAAAACTAAAATTAAAAAAACATGAATTATTTTGATTAAAAAGATACTAAAACAATTTGATTAGTTAATTTCAAAAATCTCTAAATTGTATGTTTTGGAAACAATGAAATATTGTATTCTTAATAATGTGGTTTCTCTTTATTTAAGGGGAGTCACCTGAGAAATTTCAACCCATCGAAATATATGTTACTTATCGGTGCAAATTTTTTTTCTGGGATTATTTTGGATGTAAAAGAATGACATATTATCAAGATTAAAAAAATAAATTTTTAAATAAAAAATTTTTTGAAAAAAAAAATTAAAAAAATTTTTTTTTGTTGAAAAAATTAAGAAATGTTAAAACCCATACGATATTTTGTTTGAAATCTTGAAAAAGGCATATAAAAAAATTGGCATTAAAAGAATATGAAAAATTGTAGGAGGAGATAGATTTTTACAAAAAAAAAAAATTTCAACAAAAAGAAATTTTTTTTTTATTTTTGTTTTAAAATTTTGTTTTTTAATTTTTATAATATGGCATTCTTTTACATCCAAAATAGTCCCAGGAAAAAAATTGGCACCGATAAGTAACATATATTTCGATGGGTTGAAATTTCTCAGGTGACTCCACTTAATGAACCAAAATTAATGATTTTCATTTCTCCCAAAAAATATGTTTTTTTCAGCCAATCAAAAAATGGCTTAAACAGACTTAAGGTACATGTTTAAAGCTTTAAAAATCCACTTAAAAATTTTATTTATGTCTATTTTTGGTCGTTTTAGTCGTTTTTTTGAAAAAAACGACTTTTTAAAAAATTATCTTTACATTTCTTATAATATTGGGTCACGTAGACCCAATCTAGCAGTTACGTTAAATCCCGATAGTCTAGCAGTTGAGGGTTAATATTATTAGTAATATTATTATTATCATTATTTTACTAGGTGAAAATTATGTCCATTTCGTGGATATTTCGTTTCAAAGTTAGCAAACAAATTTGCTTTCTTATAGAAAAAGCAATATATTAATAATATAAAATTTAATTCGAGAAATTCTTTAAAAAAAGGAATTTTAAGTGCAAAAAAATGAAAAAACATCAATTAATTTACGAATTTTTGATCAATTATAAAAGTTATATAGGTATATATAGGGTATATAATCCCTGTGTCCAAATTTAGATATTCACGAGCTTAAAAAGTCATCCAAATTTTATTGAAATCCGTTAAAGCGTTCTCGAGATATCCTGGCGACAAAAAACGCTATACACACACACACACACACACACATACATCTGGACATTTGCTTAGGAATGAAAATTTACGCTTTTTAGATGAAAATGAGTCGATTTAGACTATTTTTGGAAAATCGAAAATCTTAACGATCACAAAGCTTCCTCTATGAGGAAGCAAAAAATAAATACAAATTTAATTATTTTGTAACTATGAAGATTTTTGATAAAAATAAATAACCAAGATTATTATTATTTCAACTCTGTTGATAATATTTGTAATATTAGTTTGTAGCAGCAGGATTTCGAAATTATACAACCGGTATGAATGAAGTTGACACAAAATTAAGGAAAACTATGACGGGATGGTTACAGGATTTCGAACTTGAATATGTGAAAAAAATAAGTCGTCGAGTACAATACATGACGAATTTAACTGTTGACACAGCAGAACAGTTGCAGGTCGCTTATTATGAAATTGGAGGTCACTATATGTCACATTATGATTTCGCGATTGTAAGTTCATAATCGAATATTATAAAATTTATGTTTTATGTTATATTAATTTTCATTATCCAGTTCACACGGTAAAAAAAAATTAGCAGCCAAAGCTAAGACTTAGCTACCTGAGCTAACTTTAATTACTATTATATGGATAGCTAATTTTTTAGCTAACACAACTATTAATTAGCTTTCACAGCTAATTTTGTTTGTTGAAATAGCTAAATATTAGCTACCACAGATAAAAATTAGCTATCCATATAGTAGCTATCTAATTTTTCTCAGTGCAGAACAGTATAACACTTCCTTCACATTTTTATTCTAGATTTCTTTTGTATATATCAATTCTAGCTTAAAGAGGAATAATTTCCATTATAATTTAATTATAGTATTAATTTTCTTGGCATTTTCTCTCGTCGCTAAAAAAAAAATAAATGAAAAAATGCCATACTCGTCATTAATTTCCTGACCTCAATTTTTATAAGAGATTGTGTATTAGATTTTTATTTTCCAATTTTTCAATTAATTTACATTTAGAAAATGTTACAGTGTGACTTTAGTTAAATTGTGAAACTATTTGTTAACTAAAACTTTGAGACAGACTTTATTGAATATTAAATTACTTATTTTTCATATTTTAAATCTATTGTTTTTATTGTATCATCCTGACAACCACTCTACAGTTTCAGAAGTGGGATAATCACAAAAAATGCGAAAATAGTGTTGTGAATTACCACGTGCCGATTTTAAAACGTTCGGAAAACGACGCATGTTTGTGCGCGTACAACTAAAGCGGTCAGACTTATTGAATTTTAACACTCTCATTGAACTATTGAAAGTATTGTGAATTGTATTGTCTTTATTGATTGTTTTTATTGCGAGTATCTAGTTTGGAAGTGTGAATTTTGTGTGGTCTACAACTTTTGCAAAGCTTCCAAAATGGCGCTAACGTTTCAAGACTTGAATCTTACAGAACTCAAAGATTTTCTCCGGTCTCTGAAATTGAGTACTTCAGGAAATAAACAAGAATTGATTGCTAGAATTTTGGAGAAGGATCCGGAGAGTTCTGCGTTGAAAAATTGGGCACAACAAAAAAGTAATGCTTCGATAGATAAAGAAGACGCAAATCTCATTTCGCAGGCGCGAAAAGAAAATGAAGCTCTGATGTCTCAATTGACTGCTGCCCGGAAAGAAATTGAGCAGCTACGAAATGCTATTCTTCAAAAGAAGCAGTTGGAAGAGGAAGCTGAATTGACAAAGATTCGTGAAGAAAGGGACATGATCACTCGTGCATTGCAGGACGCTGCTGATGAGTTAAGAGGACTTAGAGAGTGTTCTAAAAATTTCGAGCCAAATCAAGAAATTTTAGATTCCGACATTTTGGCTTCGGAGAGAAGAGAACGCGACCAGGAATTGGAGCGGTTGGGGGAAACTCGACGGCAATTGGAGAATCAGAGGAACAGGGTCCGGGCTCCGACACCAACTTCGACTATCTTCGGAGCTCCGAAATTCAATGTCACCACATTAGGGGAATTGCTTAGTACCTATGATGGTGATGGTGGGGTTTTCGAGAGTTGGCAGAGACAGGTGACACTTTTGAAGACAACCTACGCTCTGGATCAAGAAACTATGCGAATTCTTATTTCTACGAGACTTAAAGCAAAGGCTTTGACTTGGTTTCATTCAAAGCCTGAGCATATCGAGATGTCGGCAGATAGAATTCTCGAGGAATTGAAAAATATGTTTTTTCAGAAACCAGACAAGCTGAGACTGAAAAAATCTTTTGAAGAGAGAACGTGGAAGAAAGGAGAGACGTTCATCGAATATGCGCCCGAGAAAATGATCTTAGCTAATCGTGTACCGATAGCTGAAGACGAACGCGTAGAATATTTGATTGAGGGTATCTCAGACCCTGTTCTACGTAACCAGGCGCATATTCAAAGATTTGATGACGTTTCTACTTTATTGTATGCCTTTGAAAGAGTCCTTTTGAGTGTGAAAATTTCGAACGAGAGTGAAAAGAAAATTCCAAAGGATCCCGGGAAGGAAGTTAAAAATGATGCAAGGACAGTTGGCAAGGACGATCAAGGAGGATCGAGATGTTTTAATTGCGGCAAGTTTGGCCATTTGTCTTTTGAGTGTACACAACCTCCGAGGAAAAAGGGGTCGTGTTTCAGATGTCATTCTTCCGAGCACACGATTCGAGACTGTCCACAGCGAGGAAAACGAACAGTGAATGAATTACCATCAAGTTCTGATTCTGAGATTGTCAACGTGATTCATCATTGTGAAGAAGATAAGTTTTGAAGGTGGTCAGGGTTCAGCTTCAGATCAATGAGGAATTGCATCTTATGAATTTTTCTGCGCGACTGGATATGAGCATCCCAATAGGCTTCATTTAAAAGGTTTTGTAAATTTTACGATAATTGATGTAAGTAAGGTAAATTGTTTTGATTATTTCTGGATAAATGATACAAAGTTCAATATTTTTTGAGAATTTAACGCTGAGATTAAGACTTATTGAAAGCGTAGAGTCAAGTGACTTTTCGGAAAATGAAATTTTTAATATTGATTTTAAAATAATAAAATTTGATGTAAATAATTCTCTTATTATCGGTACACAGGTTGCAAATGCGGATCGCGATTCCGTCAAACTCGTAGTTTATATTCCGAGAGGGTCACATTAAGAAAAATTGTTGACAACCTAATTTCTCTAAAACGAGTAAGATAGAGCGAATTTGAGTATTCTTCCCTTGTAGTATTTGTCAATAAGAGGAACGGAAAGACGCGTATGTGCGTCGATTATCGAACATAAAATAGATAAATTGTCAGGGACAACTATCCGCTGCCGCTGATTGAGGACCAATTGGATGTGCTTAGTGCAAAAAGGTATTTTAGTCGATTAGATTTAAAAGAGGATTTCCATCATGTTTCAGTCGCGGATAAATCACGTAAATATACTTATTTTGTCACGCCCTTTGGGCAGTTTAATACCTTTGCATGCTATTTGGTCTTGGAACAGCGCCGTCTCAATGTCAATGATTTGTAAATTCGGTTCTAAAGAAAAGTTAATAAATAGAGTTGACGTCGTCGTTTGTATGGACAACATACTGATTGTTAGTGAGACGATAGAACATCATTTGCAAATTTTAAAGGAGCTCTTTAATTTGTTTATTGATATTGAAATGGAACTCAGGCAGTTGTAAATTCTCCAGTACCTCGTAATGTAAGGGGAGTTTGAAAAAAAAATGTGTATATGGGTCTTGCGAAAATAAAAATAAATTAAAATGTGAATATTAAAAATATTGAATTGATCGATTTGGTCTCCGAGGACGGAGATTGTCAGGAATGGACGAATTCTGTAATGGAATAAATGCCGAACGATTGTCGAGAATAGATAATTAGGAAGGGGTTTAGGAATTTCCCCGAAAAGATAGCGTGATTCCGATTGATAACGGAAAGGGCAAAGTGTGCCTGACCGTTGCGTTGTCGTGTACAGTGTGACTTCAGTTAAATTGTGAAACTATTTGTTAACTAAAACTTTGAGGCAGACTTTATTGAATATTAAATTACTTATTTTTCATATTTTAAATCTATTGTTTTTATTGTATCATCCTGACAACCACTCTACAATACACTGAAAAAAATGGTATTGGTACTTTTCCTAAAAATATATTGCTAGTTAAATATAGGTACAATTGCAATCCGTTATTGAAGTAATAGTTAAACTAGATTGCCGAAGTACAAAAACAATTTAGTTCGTGCGTACAGAAAATTTAGGAAAAATATTTACCACCTCTTGCTACACTGAAAAAAATGATTCGGTAATTTTACCACTATGGAAGTAGGAGCGATTTTTACCTACTTCTGTAGTGGGATTTTCACATTTGAAAGTAATAAAACTATTTTTAATATGGAATATTTCCACTATCACTTACGTAAAAAAACAGATTTTTATCTGTAAAATAACCTATATGAAAGTGGTAAAATGAACAACCAAACTTGTGATTTTAATTCCCTTGGTAAAATTGTTTACGAATGTAAAATTCCTGCTATAGAAGTAGGTGCTTTTATTACCTACTACCAAAGTAGTACATTCACAACCCTGAATGTACATTTTACTAAAAAATGTAATATTACCTTGCTGAAAGCTGTAGAAGTACAAGTTGAGTAGTATTATTCCTACTTGCCAAACAGTAATATTACAGAAAGTTTCTAAAGTAACATTACAATACTGACGTAATATTCCCGAAGTATTTTTTACAGTGTATACTATCTAGCAGCCTTACCGATACAATTTCATGTTGACAGTTCTGTTAGAAAGTTTAGTTGCCATGGCTATACATTATACCTGTAATGAGCAGAAGGCATTGCTGTATACTTTCAACATGGCGGTCCTTCAGTGTAAATCATATGTTCGTGCTATTTTTTACGCATTGCGTTTCTATTTTTGAATAAAGTGGTTAAGTTAGTGATTAATGTGTTGGATGTGTTCCATTAGCAAAGTTCTGTGCAAGGAACTAATTGTTTTAATGTTTAAAGTTATTAATTGTGATTGGTTGGTGGCATATGTAAGTTTTAATTGTTTATCATAGAATGTTGCAGATAACGCTTTTTTATTAATAAAGAAACAGTTTATTTACAATTTTATATAAAAATAAACAAATCTACGTGCACTAACTACAAAAAATTACAATAAAACTAACAATTATTATGAGTTAGAAAAATGATTTGAAAGATTGAAAGTGACATATTGTTTAATTCTAGTGAAACTACAAATATCTTTTATTAAAAGTCATAAGGTACACGGAGCGAAAAATCTTGCCTTTGTAGCATGAACGCGTGAGTCCACGCTATGAAAGCGTAGAGCGCTTGCTTTTGTTGTTCAAATTCACTTACTACAAAGGAAGGGGAAAACTTCGTGCTATAAAAGCTAGATTTTTCTCTCCGTGTACTTTTAAATATAAAATCTTATACTGATTTTTATTTACGGAAATTCATATTCATTAAATCTTTTACCTTAAAAGGTTTATTATTGTTAAAATATATATTATTTTATATATGTGAGATCAAATATGGCTATATAAACAAGAGATTAATGTCATCTAGAAATTCTACCCACTACAGCTAGAAATGCTGTCAACATTAGCTAGACGTATTACCTAAAAAATGTTGCTATATAAAAGAATCTAGGCGCTACTCCTATATTATCTAGCTGTTATTTAGCTAAAAATATAGAATAACTGGTTAAATTTTTTAGGTAGAATAGATATATCGTTTCTGCAATATAATTTAATTACCACAACTAAACGTTTAGGTCGACGACATATAGGCGATATTATTTAGCTGTAACAGCCAGAATTCTTTGTAGTGTACCTAAACATTTTTTTCAGTGTAGGAGTTATCGTTGTAAAAAATTACTTTTTAGGGTTCAGAATAATTGTTCAGTACATTATATGCAGCATATGACGACTTCATTATCTAAAGAAATAAATGTATTCGAAATTTTTATTTTAACTTCATAAGCAGTAAACTAAAACAAGTGTTAAACAGGCCCGGCGAATAAGGTGGGTACGACGGGTACTACTACCCACCCGGAATCAGACATCGCTTTTTATTAACATAGCCTTTTTTCTATATTCCTAAAATTTCTTTACTCATATAAACTTTTTTAAATTCCCCCCTTCCCCTCCTCCAAGTCAACTACCCACTTGGATCGAATATGATTCGCCGGGCCTGGTGTTAACGTGTTTATAATTATTTTACTTTTTTCTTACCAAGCCAAATGTTTCATGACTTAAAGTACACAATCCTTTGTAAGAAATATTAGATCCTCTTTGAGATATTAAAATTAAGAATGATAAATCTTTCACTTGTGCTTTCGATGCATAATACCAATCAACTTCATAAGCAGCTGTAGCGACTTTTTTAATCTGTAAAAGGAATTATCAAGATGAAAGATTTTTATCTGTTAATATTAAAGATATATGACGAACAATGATGTTACAACTACCTATATATTGGTGAAATTTTTCCGATTACGGAGAAGATATGCGAATAATAATTTACATTAAAATAACTTAGACTTTGGATATCTTGACATTTTCGTCAAACATAAATAGTTTTCAATAATAATATAGATGAGTAAAAATTTCTAAAGTGGCCCCCTCTAAATTCAGACAGTTGCAAATGTTGAAAAAATTTTTATTTTTTTAAAGTTCCATTGCATACAAATAAGTCCACGGGATATTTTGAAAATATTCAATTAATTTATCATATTTATTGTTAATGAAAGATTTTAACACTAATTTACTTACATGTCTATAACTTATGAAGTTTTTATGCTAATTAAATGAAAAATGGTGAAAATGTCAACAAATAGTTTTACTTTAAAATGATTTCATGCAACTTTAAAAAAAAAAATTTTCAACACATTTTTTTAATAATTCTTTATAAACAAATTCGATTTTAACCACGTTCTTCATGCAATTTTTTTCTCGTTTTCATTGATAAATGTTCCTTATAATCTTACCAATCAATAAATAGAAAAACATTTTGGTGCAAACAAGAAGTTTTTTTTATTTGTTTATTTGTTACGTGCAACACGTTGAACGCGCTGTACGAAAGTAGCGTCCACCACAGCCACGGGGAAGAAAAGTTCTATACAGAGTTCAAAGTAATATTGTGACATGTACATATATTATTTAGTTTATATTATATTATATACATATGGTATAAATTGTGACGTTATTTTTTTGGTCAATCCCGTCACAAGGCACAGGCCAAGTAGATTGCTTAAGTTAGAGTATTTTGGGTTAATTCTAGAGAATGTTTAGGCTTTAGTAGGTTTGGTAATTTTTGTTAATATTTAATTCTGAATTTTTACGTTTAATGATTTTGTATTTTTGGGGCTAAAAGAATAAGTCACTTCTGAGTTTTTGTTGCTTTTTGCTTCTCCTGATTTTCAGTTTGAGATTTATTTTGAGTTGTAATTTTTGCTAGAGTTTTTGGGACTTTTCAGTAGATTGGCAGAAGTCCAGTTGAGATACTGGCGCTCCACTTAGATGGGGTTCAGGTTGTAACATTAAAGGGTTTTACTTTTTTGGGATTTTGTGTTCGTTTTGGGAATTTGCAGGCCTTTCCTGGGCGATGTGGCGTCGTCTAGGGAGGAAGCTTTTGGCAGGCCTCCGTGGGTAAATTGCCACATTTATCCTGCGGTGGAAGCTACTTTTGTTACCCTGTCATAACCTGGATCCCAGGAGAAGCAACTACCAGGGATTTCTCGCTTTAGATTAGAGTCATTTTGAATTTAAATTTAGTGCTAAGTAAATTTTTGGGAATCCTAACGCAATCTATGAGGCGAAGTGCTTACTAATTGGTAGAAGTACTAGAAAGATCTCGTCACGTGACCCCCGAATAATATATGAGTTTGTGTGTGAATCAGAATCGCTCTCTTGCTTCCGGATCGTCATCGTGTGAACACCTTCAGCTTACGAGCTACCAGCATGTGAACGCCGATAGCGTCCTTTTGTAAGCTACAGTTTTCCGCTTTGGTTCTAGTCGTCTAGTCTTGTTACAGTTTTGGAATATCGTTTCTAGTATTCGAATTCCAATTAAAATACAGAATTTGAGTTCCAGTTTAGTGAGTCTTATTTAAATTTGTGAATAAAGTCTGTGAGCTTCAAAACGAGCGTGTGTGTGGAGTACAGGTATGATTCTCGCCGAAGTAAAGCTTCTGTAAGTTTTTTTTATTTTATTTTATTTAATTAATTTGACGGTAATTGCTCAAATATTGAGCCCCGATCAACTATTCTTGTTAAACGAAGTTAATTCAAAATATTAAATTATCAGGGTCATTATTTTTACTTTTGTAAACTATTTTTATTATTATTCGCAATATATTCTTTTTATTTTGATCAATTTAGAGTCTTTATTTTGTGTTTATGAACCTATAAAATGCTCCATTCTATTCTCGGGAATCTAATCCCGACCCTCTCTCCACGACCTGCCTAACTGAGCGACACTAGCACGTGCTTAAAATCTAGTTAATAATGCTTTTGTTTAGTCGATCTTATTTAAGTTTCTTTGAATTTATTGTGGATTTTGATTTTTGAGATTTTGAGATTTTAGTCCGGTTGACAATACCGGCGATACAAAAATTGTCTGGCGCCCTTCCGGGGATCGCCTAGACAAATTTAGTAGGGAACTAGATTGTACATGTAACGATAGAGTCTTTAGAGTTTATTGGGATTAAGGTTATAATTGAGTAAATATTGAGAAACTGGTAAGGGATTTAAGTTTGGATTAAGTTACCGCTATTTGAAGATCGATTTCTTTTATTTATTACGGAATTGTGGTAAGTAGAGTTTTAAGACTATTTTTGATTTATTGTTTAGAGTTTATTCTCGTTATAAAATAGCGCCGATAATATGTGAGTCAAGTTTAAAGAATTTATTTAGTTGCTTTTAGAGTTTGTTGAATAAAAGGGTAAAGTTTAATTATTGTGTTTATAGAGAAATATTTCGTTACAAAATTAAAAAGTTAGTTTAAAAGAACTAAAATTCGTTACAAAATATATGTAAATACATATATATGTCTATAATTATACTATATACTGAGTATTTTTGTCATATTGTTTTATATATTTGTGTTTTTAATAGACTCTAATTTTTTTCTCTAAACAGATTTTTGAAACAAATTATTTTCTACCAATTCGGAATCTTCAGAGTAAATTTTGCTTTCAATACTTTTTTCACTTAACGGCTTATAGCAATGATATTGACGTGTGTTTTTAACTGTCAAAGTTTTTTTGAAACGTAGCTTTAGTTCGGTATCATGAATATCGTGTTCCTCTTTACTACAAAAATCAAAATCAATATTTTTGAAAAAAACTTTTGCCCATTGAAAAAGATTTTGGGCAGTTGTGATTCGGTTGTTATTAATTCGCTGTAAAATAGATTTTTTAAATATTAAAAAATCTTCTTGTTTGCACTAAAATGTTTTTTTATTTTTTGGTTGTTAAGATTGTAAGAAACATTTATCAATGAAAACAAGAAAAAAATCGCATGAAGAACGCGGTGAAAATCGAATTTGTTTATAAAGAATTATTAAAAAAATGTGTTGAAAATTTTTTTTTAAAGTTGCATGAAATCATTTTAAAGTAAAACTATTTGTTGACATTTTCACCAATTTTCATTTAATTTGCATAAAAACTTCATAAGTTATAGACATGTAAGTAAATTAGTGTTAAAATCTTTCATTAACAATAAATATGATAAATTAATTGAATATTTTCAAAATATCCCGTGGACTTATTTGTATGCACTGGAACTTTAAAAAAATAAAAATGTTTCCAACATTTGCAACTGTCTGAATTTAGAGGGGGCCACTTCAGGAATTTTTACTCATCTAATACTTTACAGTCATGTAGTGGCGGATCCAGACTTGGTTTCTGCCTTCGAATTAAGGCTGTGCAAGAACCTCGAAACTCAAAACCCGTCCGAGTCTTTCCTACTTCGAGTAGGGCCAGACTGAGCCTGACCTGAATATTTTGGGTCGGGCTTTCTTAAGAAACCAAAATTTTTCGAGTATCTGACAAATTTTTTGGGTTCGAGCTAAGCCCAAATCCAAAATCGGCACGACCCGACATTTCAAGCTTTTTGCACAGCCTTACTTAGAATTAATTTTGCAAAATGATTAAAAATCAGCAAATTTAAAAAAAAATAAATTAAGGTTATTTTAGAGCCACCAGATGGAGTGATGTCAAAGTTTACTCTGTCTTTTTTTAATCATCTGTTTCATTGCAACCGAGTTTTATAGCACACACTGTTGTCGTGTTCGATATGAAAAAAAAATAGTTTCAATTGATTTAGAACTACAAATCCTCGATTGGGAACAGCAAGAAGCCAATTCAGGTGATGTGTGATAGACAAGCCATTCCGGTTAAGAATTGAAGATCGTGCCATCTGGGTTATCAAATTTTTTGTTTGTTTTATTTTAACTGAAATTTAACGAAAATGAAGAAAATTATTGAAAATTATTCTCTATATAATAGTTTATTTGTTTGGAATCATTGATTCATATACAAAAGAGTTACATTGAGCATAAAATAAAATACATTAAATACATTAAACACATTGAATACATCAAATACATAAAATAATTCTTTCACCCTAACAGCTATTTTTTAAACGCGTTTATTACGAAGAAAACCATTGCTTTAATATTTTCTGGTTGGGGAAAGTTTAACATATCTAACCAAGTATTCCTTATTATCGAGTGATCTTCGTTTGTACGTATATATTTCTTTCTGATATCGTTACATAAATCACACTCAATTAATACATGATACAATTCTTTCCCTTTTAACTCGCCATCTCCACAGCAATACTCATTATCAATTTTATAAATCTCTTTTTTATATATAAATCTAGAGTTATAATTGTTTAGTAAACGAATTTGTACAATTACTTTAATAAATGTTAATGGAACTTTCAATTTTAAATAATTTTGTATTCCTTCACTTAAAGTTAAATGAGGAAGGAGTTGCAGAGATCGCGAGTTTGTTAGGGAATTTACATCCTCCGCTTGAAGAAAAGCCTCATATGTTTTTATTAATCTGAGTTTGTTAGCTTGTATATATTGAGGGTTCCATGTTATTGTTTCGCCAATAAATTCAAAAAACTTTTCGACCTGTTTGCACCAGTTATATTTTATGGGAATATTCGTAGATTTTGATAGACAAATTAATCTCAACAGTGTAACGTCGGAATCTAAATTCCAATCTTACACATGTTAAAACTCTTATGAGTTTTCTTTATTCTTTTAATTTTTATTTATTTGAACCTGGAATTTCTTCCAATAGTTCGGGAAATCGTAACCCATCTGAGTCCCATACGATCATGCCAGTATCTTGTAGACTTTTGTCTTATTTAGGGTTTTTTATTTTAATAAATTTATTTATTAATGATTTGGGAAAGAAAATGAATCTGAGAATAAAAACTAATTTTATCAGAGGTCACTAGCAAAAATAGCGGACCCATATCTGAAACTTTATCTGAACTTTAGGGATATATAAAATGAGAAAGGACCAAGACATAGAACCAGACTTCTCTGGTCCCAAATGATTCTTGGGAAAAAGCTGAAAAGAAACACATGCACATTATTAGCGATACTAATTTTATGAAAAATGTAAGGAACAAAGTTTAATTTAACTAGTTTCATTTAAGAATATTTGAAAGTTAAAAACATGGAAATAAATAGAAATATTAAAAACATTTACAAAAATTTAGATTTATAGTTATTAGCAATCAAACATAGATTGAATAATAAATAAGCATTAAAAGATATAATAACTGACAATTAGATAAAATGAAAATATGTAAAAAATCATAAAAGACAATAAAAGGAACTTTAAAAATGTGTATTATTATAAAAATTAGATTTATTAATTATGATTTTAATTTTAAAATTAGACACAATATTTAAAAACAAAATTTACTTTAATGGTCCGAAATGGAAATTTTCTGAGGTACAAAAGTTTAATATGTTTTACCTTTTTTTCCGTATAATCATTTTAATAATGCACAAGCTTTAGTGCAATTTAAAAATATACATAATTCTTAAGATCGCCGTTTACGACTCAGAATATGCAATTTAAATACTTGTTAAATGAATCTTGTAATATATGAGTATTTGAGAATTTGAAAATTGGAATAAACTTGACAACAACATACTGCGACTACCCCGTATGGGGTAGTCGGAGGAACTGAACTTGGTCTTTCTACGACTGACTGTCCTAGACCTCGAAAAAGGGCCAGTTTTCTGTGAGTGGGAGTACACTGAGAGAAAATGGTTCCTTGTAAGAATAGAAACGAAAACTTGAAAAATGTAGAGAAGGATGTCGCTACTTGTACCTCAGAAACGCTTCCTTTTACAAAATTTCTTATATTCTACATTAACAATTATTGTTGTTAATTTTAAACATGAATAATTCATTTAACAACAAATTGAAATCGAGGTATACGTATGAATAAACCTTTACATAATAATTATTAGAAATTAACATATAGATATTAAATGATTCGTGATATTCAACTTATACACACATACATACACACACATACTTTCCTTTATTTATTAGAATCATTACTTTTGTTAACTAAGGAAAATTAATTGTTTCTAATTGTTAGCAACAATTATCTTTAAATAATTAAATGGAAATTTTCTAAAACTGAAAGCAGACATAGAATAACCTTATTTATTTGAATTTTCTAAATAATGGGAGATTATATCATAATTTTGTTACTTATTATGTAAACATAACCTCAAAATTACTAATAATGATTAACATATAAATTAAGATAATACATTATTAATTTCGTAAGATTATGAGTTCTGTATTTGTAAAAGTTATAATAATAATAATAATAATAATAATAATAATATCAGTGATAATAATAATAATAATATTAGCAATTATAGGTTATGTTTATTTTAATTATCCATAACCAACATCAATCATAACTTTTATATTTTTAGTAAATGTTTAATGTATATTTGCATAAACAAGTCTGAAATAAATCAATTAGATTTAAAATGTTTGTACATAACCTAACTTATTTATTCAACTTAGTTGCACATTTAATTTATGATTTATTATTAATTATATTTAATTATTTGATTACATACTATTTTGTTCTTAATTATTAACGTTTTAATTAAAAATAATAGATTGTTGTATCCCCAGATATGTATAATTTTTAAAAATTTCAATCAATACATCACCGTAAAAAAATTTTAATTTTTTATCATGCACATGACCTGCTTTTTTATAAATGACAATTTTAGTTTTTTTTTTCATTAACTTTTAACTGTTTCATGGTACAGTATTTTCGGAGGGCTTTTAATAATTTTTTTAGTCCGACCTGTGAGTCGGCAAATAACACAATATCATCGGCATACGCGAGTAAAATAATCTCATTATGAGGGCCAATAGAAACCCCGCATATTCCCTCTGCTTTCAAAAATTCTTCTAGATCTGAAATAAAAAGTGTAAACAACAGAGGACTGCTAACCTCTCCTTGAAGGACTCCTCTAGTTACTTTAACTGGTTTTGATTTTTCCCCATTATTCTTAACAGAAACTGTCGCTTTCGAATAAAAGTCCTTTAGGATCCTAATCAACTTATGACCCACTCCTAACTTACACAATCTCGCCCAGAGAAGGGGATGAGAGACCGATGGAAAGGGATCACTGAAGTCAACGAACAAGGCATACAACTTCCCACCCCTCATACTAAGTCTATTCTGTATTTATTTTTATTTATTTATTTTATTTATAAATACAAGATCCTAGAGCTAGACAGCCCTTCAAGGAACAATCATATGTATTTTAATGTGTACAAAATTATTTGGCATATAAAGACAGAATTATATAATAAAAAAAAAAGACTGAGTATACAAGTATAACTAAAAAGAAGAATATTACATTATAAAGGAGAAACAAAAAAAAAAAAGAAAACAAAACTAATGCTACCAATATGTAATCTCGAAAATATTGCTTCTGCATTTGAACAAGAAATTAAAAAGCGATCTTTTAAAAACCAATTGGGATGTTACATCTCTAAAAAAAGAAGGAATCTTATTCCAAAAACGAGCCCCCCTAATAATAAATGATCTGTGAAGCTTGCATGTTCTGTGAGCCGGAACCCTCAAAACCGAATGACTATTACGCAGGCTAACCCGGAAGGCCCCGTCAAAGTCTTTGAACTCAAACAACTCAAACAAATAAAACGGGACTTTATTCTGGAATATTGAGAATAAAAGGTTACCCATAAAGAACTGCCTCCTAATTGCAACGTTTAATAACCCAGATTTCACCCGGAATGCAGATATGTGCTCGTGCTTTGGTAAGTTATAGACAAAACGAATGCAGGCATTTAAAGCTCTTTCCAATTTATTGTTAAGATCATCAGTAATGTCGTCATAAACCTCGCAACAATAATCAAAATATGGTAAGATAAGCGTCTTTATTAAAAGCAGCCGCGTTGGAATAGGCAAAGAGTTCCTGTTTCTATAAAGCTGATGAAGGACCACATAGACCCTTCTAGAAATTGAGAAAACATGCTCTTTCCATGACAAAGTACGATCCAGAATTAGACCGATATCCTTCACTGTTTCTCTGAAAGCTATCGGTGTATTCTCAACTAAAAGAGAGGGCAGTGTACGTAAGACTGACATTGAAGGACTATTAAGGGGACTAAATACTATAGCCTGGGTTTTATCTGGGTTGAGAACTAGCCCATTATCTTTAGCCCACAGTACAGTGTTATTAATGTCAGTTTGAACTCTATCCCAGTCCGAAGGCTCGGCACCGCCAAACATAACTCTCTGAAATCTGCCTCTTAGAAACGACTCAAACCAACAACGAACTGAATGAGAAAATTTGAACATCTTAAGTTTAGAAACAAGCAAATTATGATCAACAAGATCAAATGCTTTGGAAAAATCGAAAAATACTGCTACAGTTATATTTTTCGTGTCCATTGCAAGTTTAATATCTGTAGTAAGCTTCAGTGATGACGTACTGGTACTGTGCTTGGTCCGAAAGCCAGTTTGAAAAGGGTCAAATAAGTTATTCACATCCAGGTAGTCTGTTACCTGTTTGGAAACAATTCTTTCTAGAAGTTTAGACAAGGCACAGATAATAGAAATAGGCCTAAAATCAGAAGGACTGCTCGGGTTTTTAACCTTAGGAATCGGACGAATTGAGCTTTTTTTCCACACATCGGGAAAGGTTCCAGTCTGAAGTGAAAAATTGAAAATATGTACAATAACAGGAAAGATAACTGGAAGAGCCAATTGAATCATTTGGATAGAGATGCCATCCGGTCGTAAAGCCTTGGTTCTAATATAGGAAAGGTTTTTGAGTAACACTTCAGGAGAAATGTCTGCAAAGAAAAACTGAGTATCGTCGAAATTTGTAGTATCTGGGGTAGTATCCAACGAAGATGTCACAGCTAGAAGAGGAGTATGTGAAAAGATATCAAGGAAATCTTGTGGTAGAAAGTTAAAATCCAAAAAGTTCCTTTTGGAGGGGATCAAATTAAGATTTTTAAGTACATGCCAGATATTGTCAGATTTTGATTTATTTTTAATAGTATTAAAATTGTACCTATTGTAAGAGTCTCTGATCTTGGTTTGGACCAAATTGCGAAGCTTTCTGAATTCAGCCAGGGTAACACTGTTACCTGTTCTCTTAAATAATCTGCGGACTCTGTTTCTTTCTTTGATGAGGGATTTAATTTCATCTGTCATCCAGGAAGACATTTTTTTACGGGACATAAAGGTTTGTAAAGGTGCAAAATTATCATAAGCTGATAAAAGAAATGAGGAAAATTTGTTAACCTTATCATTAATGTCTGTAGCAAGAAAAATGCCAGACCACTCATAAGAAGAAAGATGCAAAAGGAAAGCAGATAAAGGTATGTTTTTTAAATTGCGAGATGACCACGCCTTGACAGGCTTTTGATTCTGACCAACATCAAATTGAAAACTAATATTTATTAAATCATGGTTGGAAAGAAAGGAAATCGGATGCTGAGCGAAAGAAACCACTTTATCAAGATCATCTACAAAGATCAAATCAAGTCTAGTGCTAGAAGTCCCAGTGTGGTGTGTGGAGGAGTGGGGAAAGAGTGATAGCCCAGAAGATAACATTATAGAAGATAAATAGTTGTTGATGGGGTACGAAATGTTAAGATTACAATTAAAGTCTCCCAAAAAAATTATATTGTTAAAATTCTGAACATGGTCAAAAATAAGATCTTCAAGGTCATTGCCAAAAGAGGTATTCGGGGGTTTGTAAACTACCCCAACTAACGCGTTATCTTTAGCCGATTTAATTTCAAGAAAAATAAATTCAGCCGTTGGAAAATCACCAGCCAAGCTTGTAGCTACTAATGAACAATTAAGACTTTTACGTACAAAGATACCCACCCTCCACCCCTACGATTCTCCCTGTCTCTACGAAAGAGCATGTAATCATCAAGATCAACAGAATGGTTAGGAATGCTAGGCGAAAGCCAGGTTTCCGAAACCGCTATAATATCATAAGAGCTCCCATTAAAAAAACGCTTAAACTCCAATATATGAGCGGGCAAAGACTGGGCATTAACATGACACAAATTTAAGGTATTCATAAAAAACGGTATTAGAATCAGCAGGTGATCAATAACAAAAAGCTGAAAAAAAAGACAGGAAAATAAATTAAAGTAAAAGGATGATCAGTAAAAAACAAAAAATAAAATGATAATGATAAAAACAAACTAGCAAGATAGGCAACTTCTTAATGGGTTTCAAAGTATAAAGAGAAATAAAGTAAAAGAAGTTCAGAAAAAAAAAAAAAGAAAAAACTAGAAGAGCTGGAGCCAGAAACCTCGAAACCGGCAAAGAGATCAACCCCACAGAACATTTACAGTGTAAAATTGGCAAAAATCGCTTGAACAAAAAACAATAAGTAATTATCAGCAAAAGCATAAACTTTATAAAAGGTAAATAACAAAAGGCAAAAACAAAAAATAAAAAAGGTAAATAGTTGCTATTTCAAAGCATCGACATCCTGGATGCAAGAGAGCAGGATCCTGCGTCCACCATCCTCCTTCCGGCAAAAAATCTTGCCTCCATGGACCCAGAGATATTTGATTGTTCCAGCCTTCCTAAGAGCCAGCGCAGCAGAATGGATCCGACGATAAAGCGGTGTGAGTGCTTCTCGGAGGTAAACAGAAGCCCTCTCTCTATCTGGCCAGCCGAAGTTGCATGTAGAAAAACTCTTACAGTTTTTTCGCTGGGTGATTAAATTATCCCTTACATCCTGACTGGTCAGCTTCACCATAATTGTAGACGGGAACTGCGATGCAGAAGCATCCACGGGTCTACGATACCGAAATATATTGACAATATCGGTTTTGGATATCTCGACCTTTAAACTGTTGGCTAAATCTATAAATAATTGAAGTAGATTTTCATTCTGCTTGGCAGGGAGTCCATGTATCTCCAATGAGTTACTAAGGGAAGATTGCTTATGGACGTTTAAACTGCGTTCAAGAGTATTAATGCGAGCCTGCAAATCAGTATTTTCTCTCTTGACAGAGTCAATGGACTTGGCTTGAGTGGAAGAATCAACCTCAAGCAGACCGATTTTCCTCGCATTCTCAGCAATGTCATTCTTCATATCCGCCACAGTAGAATTCAACTCAGAATTAAAATTCTTCTGAGCCGTCTCAAAGTTCTTAAACATCTCGAATATTTTGGCATTATACTCATCGAGAACGGAGCGCTGCCCCTGTGAAATGGCATCCTTGACAGCATCTAAGAATCTACTGGGAGAGGAGTATTCTGGTGCCGATAAGAGCAGGGCAAGGTTGTTTGTAGAAGGTTCTTTAGATGGCATTTATCACTTTATTAAGGCATTTAAGACAAATATGTTCTCAGTACAATTTCTATTCTTTCTGAATCCCGATTGAAATTCAGGAAGTAAATTGTTTTCTTCGGCCCAGTTTGTTAATCTGTTTGTTAATATATTTGAAAAGATCTTAGTTACGCAGTTGACTAATGCTATAGGGCGGTAGTTGCATGGCTTGTCCGTCTCCCCTTTTTTATAAATCGTTTTTAAGTTTATTTCTGACCATATCCTCGGTACTCTCTCCACCTGCAGGATTTGATTAAAAAGAAGCACTACATACACGGAAAGAAATATTTTGCATTTTTAGCATGAGAACACTTCATGCTCTTTCTGTAAAGGCGTTTGCTTACCTATAAAAGTAAAAATTTATGCATTTTAAGTATTAAGTGCTACCATAGAAAAAATGTATGGTAGACTTACTCTTAGTCTAAAATCATTTTACATAAAACGCAAAGGTACTTTACTCAAAAAGTAAGAAACATCGTTTTACGAAAATAGCAAAGAGACTTATAGACTTAGTCGGTGAGTCCGCTGGAACCAGTGATTTGTCTCCGCCTATTTACCCTCTCCAACCGTTTGACGTATGTGTGATTCATGTACGAAGTAAGTATTTGTAATATCTGTTAAAATATAAAACTATAATGTTGTTTTTTGTTTGTTATTAAAAACTTAGATTTATTGAAATATTTATATATTTACTTCATTGTTTAAATAAGTAATAAAAACTTAACAAACCACTTACAGCACGAGAATTCAACGAAGACGTCAGTGAATCGCACATTTTTGAGGTTATGTCTGCATCAGCTGTCACATTTTTAGAAATTAATTACATTAATGATACAAATTGCTTTACTGTACTTTATTACGGCACTAAACATTCTTTTAAAAAATAAATTCAGCTCACAATTAGCAATGACTGTTTACAGTGTAATAATTTGTGTTTAAAAATGTAAAAAGGTTAACTTATAATAAAAACGCCTGACCAAAAATTAATTCCTTTTAAATAAGTTGACATTGCATATAACATGTTTCAAATAACATTAATAAAACGCCTTAAGTGTATTTTTGCATTTTTTTAATACTTACCAAAGAAAATCATTAAAATCTAACAAAATCGAATCAGAAATATTGATGCGCGCACAAGATTACAACAACAAAACACGGACACGGGCTCAACTCACACATATGTCAAACGGTTGGAGAGGGTAAATAGGCGGAGACAAATCACTGGTTCCAGCGGACTCACCGACTAAGTCTATAAGTCTCTTTGCTATTTTCGTAAAACGATGTTTCTTACTTTTTGAGTAAAATACCTTTGCGTTTTATGTAAAATGATTTTAGACTAAGAGTAAGTCTACCATACATTTTTTCTATGGTAGCACTTAATACTTAAAATGCATAAATTTTTACTTTTATAGGTAAGCAAACGCCTTTACAGAAAGAGCATGAAGTGTTCTCATGCTAAAAATGCAAAATATTTCTTTCCGTGTAGTTAATCCAAATATCAGGAAGGCTCTTGAAAAACTCAAACGAAATCTCATCTGCACCTGGGGCTTTGTTATTTTTACATTTTTCAAGAGCATAGATAACTTCTTCCTTAGCGATTGGCATTTCCAATTCTGGGTTCTCGATTTCCATCGACAATTCGCATGACATTTTTTCATTTTTTGGAGAGAATTCTATTACTTGATAAAAATTGCTAAAAAATTTATACCAAGCATCTGAATCTATATTATTTTTTTTGACATTAAATCGGTGTCTAAATCTATTAATTACAGTCCAGAAGGTTTTTGACTCTTTACATCTAGATAATTGATCAAGGATCGAATTTTTATAATTTTCTTTCTTTGAATTTTGTACATCGTTATAAATTTTTTTCATATCATTATATTCTACAATACTTTTGTTATTTTCGAATTTTTCTTTTTTACATTTTTTCAATAACTTTTTTAAGATTTTTTTTAAAGATACGCACTCAGAGTCAAACCACGGTTTAGATAAACCAGTTTTATTATTTAGTTTAGAGATCATTCCGATTGTTTTTGCATTCGACTCTATAGAGTAAATTAAATGATTTGCAAGTGAATCCACATCTAGGAGATTAGTCGGCGCGTTGCAAGGAAGACCACTCATTACCTCAAAATACTTCTCCGAGAGTTCACATTTCCATTTAACTTTATTTACTAATTGAACTATTTCTTCTTTTATAACTAGTGTAACTGAAAGTGGAAAGTGATCCGATTTTGTAACCATGTGGGATACTTCAAAATCTTTTATTTCAAAAACTGCAGGAAAATTAACCCAAACTAAGTCATTTGTTGATTTTTTGTTTTTTAAAATATATGTATATTGTCCTGTACAATCTCCAGATGACCTACCATTTAAAACTATGCAACCGTTATCCTCCATGCAACGCACCAGCTCTCTCCCTTTCCTATTTACAACTTTATCCAAATTATATCTAAAGGGGAAAACGCTAGGGTTTCCCGAAAGAACATTTTCTTGCAATTGATTAAGGTCCCCGATTCTAACATTAAAATCTCCTCCCACGAACAAAGGAAGCCCAGGGTATCTACTGTTAATTAAATTAGTCATTTCGTTAAATTCAGAACAAAAAAATTCTATATTCGCATCAGGTTTTAAATATACAACACCGATGATAAAATTGGTAGAGTTTGAATTAATTTTAACAAATATACTTTGAGTTGTGATTTTAATTACATTATACCTGTATTTGCTTACATTTAACGCGACTAATAGACCTCCGCTTGCTCTTCCTCGCTCAGCTGTTTTCACTGCAGGGGTGCTTATCACTTCAAAATTATGCGGCGGGCAGGATTGTGGAGGCGATGTCATCCAGGTTTCAGTAATGCAGACAATGTCTATATTGTTGAGACGTGGAGCCAAGTCCCTCCAATTGGTCCATATTCCCTTTGCGTTCCAGAAAAATATTTTTGGATTTTCTTCAACGAGAAGCTATGGTTCCTTGTCGGGACCTGATTTCTCCACTTGGTTTGATAAAAAAAGAACTACAAAATTACTGAAAGAACGAACGTTTAGACATCAAATATACAATTAAACAGGAGAGACACGAAAACACGTCCGGTCGCTTCAAATGCTCAATCGGAACTCCAAATTATTCTCTAAAGTGAACTATTTGCAGTTTAAATTGAATTTCAATATATAATTACTGCCTCTAACTAACCTTTTGTGATATTTTTATCAAACTAAAATGAGGGGAAAAAATTGACATCTGAGATGGCACGTTCCTCAAATCTTAACAAGAATGTCATGTTCCTCAATTATGACATGAACTGGCGTCTTGCTGCTTCCAATCGACGAAATATGTCAACTTTTTCGTTGATGTTGCGTTTTAATGTCAAGTATTGTGTTGAGCCAAAAATTTATATGTGAAAATTGACATTTGGTATATATTATCTGTCTTTGTCATGATTTAGCTTGGCCCTAAAACACCCTTTAGAGACAATATCCAAATAACTTGATGCCAGCCAGTCCTTTCTGATGATATTTTAATAGTAACACAATAAAGTTTGGTGCCAACATTTTGATAATTTTAAGAGATAGTTTTTACTGACAAATTTTATCAATACTTATGAAGCCAGTTTCTGTCTAATAGTGTCCTTAAAAAAATCAGTGGTATGCGCAAGGGGGTGTTCAGGACTTCTCAAATGAATTGAAAATGAGATAATGAGACGCTGTTACACGATTTTCTTAGATGTTTTAGAGCTTTTTTTAAAAACAGATTTGACAAGTTCTAATTATTTTTATTTATTAAAGTCGAGATTAAAGTATAGTCGGGTCTCGTAACTGTTGGATTTGGAACTGTCAGTCAGGTAACTGAAGGCTCCTTCCACCATCGCTAGCATGATCACTATAGACTTGTCAGTGGCATATCACGTGACACGCTATCAGTGCCGTGTTTTAGTATATAAGTATAATAATGCAAAGAGAAATAAATACGTAGGTCTGACGCAAAAAGTGTATGAGACGCCACTAAAAAGGTAGATAGTGGGATGCATGATAGTTACAAGTCCGACGAGAAGGAACATTTAACTAATCGGCGAAAAATAGGGAGATTTTAAAAGAAGGGACGCAGATATAAAGAGAACCCTCATCCTTGCACTGAAAAAAATACTGTGATCAGATTTTAGACATTTAATTATGGTTGACAGGTTATGTAGGAGTTTGACATAATGCATCGGTGCGCCACTGTCGATTTTACCTATAACCTTACAATGTCACTCGCGGTTTCACACAGTCGTATGGCTAAAACACAAATACGTATGGCAGTTCCCAAAACAGCAATAAAATATTGCCAATCTGCCCATAATTATTGCAGTTCCACGGAAATATTTTTTTCAGTGTGGACAAACTACTACAAAGTGACTTGTAGTCTATGATACATTATATCTTTTTTCTCTTCTACGCCAAAAATCATTGCACGATTTCCTGAAATCTCTCTTCTTCTTGTGCTATTCCAATGGAAATTTACGTCTTTTTCCGGCAGGTTAACGACGGACAATGGAACTTTAGAATTTTATTATATTTCGTATGACTAATGTTTTACATAAAATATTAGGTCAAAATATTAATTAGTTTACGAGAATTGAAATTTGCAAAAAAAATTTGAAATCGCAATATCTTCTGTTTTATCAGTCGTATCAAGGTTTTCTTTTTTTTAAAATGCTCAGAAAAATATAAGGAATAATTCTATTTCAGGACAATTTTTAATATTTTTAAAATTAAAAATGTTATTAAATAAAAATTATATAACTTTTACACAGCTAAAAAAAATTTAATGACCTAAATGCTAAAACGTTCTTACCTGTGTTCTTTTCAAGATTCCAAAAGAGTTGAAGTAAAGTGTTACCACCTTAATATTTAATCTTAATAAATTATAAATGTAAACATTGGAATTTGAAGCTAGTAAACATTGCTAATAAGTTGCGCGTGCATCTCCGGCTGAGAAGTGCAAAGCCCATGTTACACGACGTGAATTCAGTACAATCAGTGCTAGAGCAAAGAAACTTGGTACCTCTTTGTAGAATTAAAAACTATTTTTAACTATTTTTGTCAAAAATTCTTTTCTAGAATGATATTAAGCTACTGGACATTCGGTGGCATAACACACACATGAGAAAGTCGTAAACACTGTGTTTGGTAACATGGGCTTTGCACTTCTCAAACGGAGATGCGCGCGCAACGTATTAGCAATGTTTACTAGCCTCAAATTCCAATGTTTACATTTATAATTTATTAAAATTAAATATTAAGGAGGTAAATGTTAACTTCAACTCTTTTGGAATCTTGAAAAGAACACAGGTAAGATTTTTATTTAATAACATTTTTAATTTTAAAATTATAAAAAATTGTCCTGAAATAGAATTATTCCTTATATTCTTCTGAGCATTTTAAAAAAAGAAAACCTTGATACGACTGATAGAACAGAAGATATTGCGATTTCAAATTTTTTTTGCAAATTTCAATTCTCGTAAACTAATTAATATTTTGACCTAATATTTATTTAAAACATTAGTCATACGAAATATAATAAAATTCTAAAGTTCCATTGTCCGTCGTTAACCTGCCGGAAAAAGACGTAAATTTCAATTGGAATAGCACAAGAAGAAGAGAGATTTCAGGAAATCGTGCACTGATTTTTGGAAAATCACATTTGCAAATGAATAATGTTTCAAGTTCTATTATTTCTTTTCCTTTTTTCTTTTTTGCTATAGACAAATTTGGAAAAAATATTAAAATAATAAATTATTACACTTTCTTCCAAATTCGCACCATACCAGCAGTATACATAAGCTTGACCAATAAAGAACATGATGAAATATAATAATATTATTTTGTCCGCATCAAACTTTGATGTTTTCTGAAAAGATAAAAAATGTTATTCATTAAATAAATCCTACTTAAAATGTTTAAATTATGAAATAAATTATAATGAGTAAAAACAAAAATATACGTAACTATATAACAACTATTTTTTCAATTTAGACAACTATTAAACAAATACACAGTGGCGGACTAACACATTTTGCCGCCCTAGGCAGTTATTGAAAACTGACGCCCTTCCAGACATACCTTTATTTTTTTTTTTTTTTTTAGTGTGGCTTATCGAAATCTGCCGACCCTGAAAATGTGCCGCCCTAGGCAGCTGCCTACATTGCCTATCTAGTTAGTCCGCCACTGCAAATACAGACTTATATGTATATAGAGAATGTGTTTAGTATTATAAAGTAGTCATTCTATTCCCTGTCAAATGTAAGTTTTTCAATTAGATTCTCTACTGAGATTTAATAATATATAGCAGATACATATGTGACGCGTTCTGAAGAAAGGGACCTAAGAAGCAAAAAATCGTTTTCGGTTTATGGATGTTTTAATTTTATTAAAGGTTCCTTTTTCATTATCTAAAGTCAGAAAAGGTTTTTATTGAATATTTTTCAAGTTATTATAATTCAAATCTCTCGATTTATATAGAATACCATGCGCTCTCGACTTTTGTTTTCGCTCTCCTGTAAAATAACCAATTGGCTCCTTGGGTCCCTTTCTTTAGAACGCGTCACATATTAGATTTTAAAAGTAATGAAATTTATGAAAACTTGTTCGTCTTTTTCATCCTCAAAGAGATTTCAAACCAACCGTAAAAGAAAATCATAGTTCTTTGAATTTTTTTTTCTCTTCCGGAATTAGTGAATTTATTATGAATTTCAAAATTTAAATTAAAAATAAAATAAATCTTCATAACTTAAATAAGCCAAAAATTTTGTTAATTTCATGAATACTTTGCTTCCACGTCACTAATTAATTTGCTTCCTCAAAGAAAAAGTATTAAGTTCATTTTAAAAAAATTGAAAGTTTCAAAAAATTTAAAAATTTCAATTTATTTAAATTTTGACAAAATATTTAATTATATATATCGATAGATTTGTTTTGAAACAAGGAACACGGATTTTTTATAAGCTAAGTTGAATTAGAAGGTTAAAAAAAAATTTTTTTTAACAAAGAAATTTTTAAAAAAATCAAAATTGAACCAAATTTTTTTAACCCAACAAAATTAGTTACCACATCAAATTATTTGCTATGACAATGAACAAAGTTAGGTGTGATAAACAATATTAGCAAAATTTTTTAAAATTTACTCTCGCAGCAAATTTGTTCGCTGTCCCTATATTTGCAAATATATTCTGACGTGGCAGAGAATACTTTGCTATAAAATTTATTAAATTTAAACAGTTGAGTTTTAAGTTTTTTATTGTGAATAATTAACCTCAGTTATTTGAAACATGCCGCTACAGAGGACCAGAAGAATAAATATAAACATGATTGCCACTGCACCCATGAAAATGGAGTTGATAAATTCTAAAATTTTGAAGATTAAAATATGCAATTTGTAGCACTCATTACATAAAAACAACGAATATTTTTTATTTATATGGATATTCTTTATTCGTAAACTTAGTATTTCAAGCAAAGCACAAGTTAGATTAATGAAGCCAAAAAACATAGTGTCCATGCATGTCTGTAATCCAATTGAATAAGAACATTCCACCACTTGTACTACAAACAAAAATTTTGAAGTATTGAAATTTGTTATAAATAATTGATCATATACTGGTAATGGTAATTCCTTTATTTCATTCCAATGCCACAGTGTTTGACTTAAATATGCTAAGCCTATACTTTCCGAAATTATAATTAACAATACAAAAAACCGTAAATTCTTTGTTTTACAATTATTCAAAATAATTTTCTCTTCTAATCTTGCTGGTTGACAAATAGTTTCACGAAATAAAGTTAAAAACAGGTGGATATTCTTTTCTTTATACAAAAAGTTAAAAAGTTTAATACAAAGCATCACAAATGTGACAGTAAATGTTAAACCGCTTGTCAGTTCTTTAATATTTTTACTAGTTACAAGAACGTATAAAATCTGCCCTAACGAGATATGAGAAATCATAAGTAAAACAAAGATTTTGTAAAAGAAAGATGCTAAAGAGAAATTGTTCTTTTCTCTCCATAAGCCACACAACCATAAGGTTCTAAAGTTTTGAGGTAGAATGTCCATGTTCAAACAAAGTAGATGAAAGAAAAGCGAAAGCAATAGGACAAGAAGGGGTTGTCGGTTGTTGACGTGTATTATTCAACATGCATTGTGGGAGTGTCTTTATACTGCAAATTTAAGTCAATTATATGTTAGTATAGACAAGGAAGTACAAAGAACAGTCAATTTCCTAGAAATACTCTCGATACGTGAATTTCCTTTGCTATAATGCTATTGAATATATCATTTTAAAATAGTACAGGGGAGATTGCCTTACAATGGATAACATAAAATATAAAGGTTATGAAACAAAATACATAATTTCAGTTAAAAATGATCTCTTATACATTCAAATACCAATAAACTAACTTGAATATTATTGAAAGAAGAGAAACACCAACTTAAAATAAAACAAGTTTAAGTTTTCTTTCTAACAGCAAACAATAAAAAAAATTTTTCAAATAAGAAAAAAATTAGATATATATATATTGAATATTTTTATTATAAATTAATTTTTTCCAACATAAGTAAAACATAAAAATTTTTAACTTGCTTGATGTATCTTTCATTTTTCGTATTATGAACTTTTAGATCCACTTCTAAAATTGCTTTAATGGCACGTTCCGTTTAAGCTATAGATTTCGTTTCGATTTTCAATGGGAACAGCGACTGTTCATGGCTATAATTTACTTACCTCCTGTAATTTGAAAATCTACCTATAGATCTATAGTGTTTTTAAATTATTCAAAATATGTTTTTAATTCAAGATGTTCATATGTATAGGTATAATGAAACACTATTCAAGATCTTCATTAACAGACATCACGGTCTTTTTTCTTATGTATCTGTTATTAATATTGAATTTTCGCTATAAAATTAAAAAAAAATATAAGTACTACAGTGGTACAAAATAACTTAGTTTTGAATTTTGAAAGTTTACACGAAATCACTGTTTTCGATGAGTAATTCTATAGTCATACCATAAGTTTGTCTGTGATAAAATTTATTTTTAAACTTATTAAGAACAGATATCCTGAAAAATTAAAGTAGATAAATAATAAATTACATTGAAAAAAAGCATGTTGAAAAACAAACATTTTTAGTGTAAGTGGCACCTTTAGGTTTTACCAGTGCAGCCGCGTTACAAACGCGGCTCATAAGGATAAATTTTAGTCTTCGAACTTTCGGGTGCAGGAAATTATAGTAAACAGAGAGGCTTATGACTAGTAGGGGAGAGTCGGATAGCCCCGGACAGCGGGCAGCCCCGGACACACGTGAAATAGAATAAACCAATTACTTTCTAAGTCTAAAATCACATTTGTATCGTTTAAAATGTTCATCAAATGTAATTTTGAAAATATGGTCTATTATCATTAATGGGATTAATAGAAAGTCGTATTTTCATGTTCACTCCTTTCAAATCAATGACTTTTTAAGAATTTAAGACCATATTTAATGTACAATTTTTACTTCAAAATCTCAAATATAATCTTCTTTCTTTTCAGCAATGCCTAAATGTACTTTCAGACAATGAAATCTGTTAATATTGTTTGTTCATTTAAAGTTTCTTTCTTTTTATAGCAAATTTACTGAAATATATCATCGTCGGGTAGCCACGGACATATTTTTTCGTACACTACCAGACATAATTTACATAGTAGAAGTCACTTGTTTCTGTCAGAATAAAATTTTAATGTTTATCTTTGGTTAATTGCGAAATATATAAGATTAAGAAGAAGTGTTTAATCCATAATAAAAGTATAGGAAATGTATAAATAATAGTTACAAATCAGGTATTCTACTTCAAAAGTACTTTTTAAAATTTTTAATTAACAATTTTCTGAGTGTCCGGAGCTACCCGACACTTTTTTTTTATAACCATCTTTAGCGTAATATATTTCCTTAATTTTATTAATTCCTATATGTTTATTTTTTAAATTTGCTTTTTAAAAGTGTTACTGATGATGTTAAACTTATAAAAAACCTGAAACATTAGTTTTATGAACATTATTTTACAATTTATAACTAAAAAAGCTTAAGTGTCCGGGGCTATCCGACTCTCCCCTATCATAAACTTTCTTAACCCTTTAACGCCGGGACGGACGCTTTTTTTCAGTCTTTTTCAACGTTAATATTTTTTGTTATTAGGCACGTAGAAAATTTTCGGAATAACATTTCCTTACGTAATTTTTATCGCTCTTTCAGAATCTGTCATCAAAATTTCAAAAAAAAAAAAATTCCAAAAGCTATGGACACTTTTTTGGAAAAAAATGCAAATTTTTGACATTTTTGATTCAAAAATGATTTTTTTTTTCATGTAAGCAGTAATGACAAAAATTCTTCACCTTAAAATATCGCGTCCACATTATCCAAGCTTCAAAGTTATGGACCATACATTTAAAAATTTCAAGATGGCGGATCCAAAATGGCGATGACAGAGTTTTTTTTCAAAAATTTGACACCCAGTGGACACTTCTTTTAATTCTCATGTTATCTGTATGACAATGAGTGCCTGAACGTTTTTGGGGTCGTTGATTGTGAATCTAAAGTCAGATTTAAAAAATTCAAAATGTCGGATCCAACATGGCGGTCAATATTTTTGAAATTGATTGGATTTATTTGAAACTTGTTACTCGGGGGTTTTTGGGGTCGCTGGTTGTAAATCTGAAGTCAGATTTCAAAAATTTTCAAAATTCAAAATGGCGGAACCAATATGGCGGTCGATATTTTTGAAATTGATCGGATTCATTTGAAACTTGTTACTCGGGGGTTTTTGGGGTCGCTGATTGCGAATCTGAAGTCAGATTTCAAAATTTTTCAAAATTCAAAATGGCGGAACCAATATGGTGGTCGATATTTTTTAAATTGATTGGATTCATTTAAAACTTGTTACTCGGGAGTTTTTGGGGTCGCTGATTGCGAATCTGAAGTCAGATTTCAAAATTTTTCAAAATTCAAAATGGCGGAACCAATATGGTGGTCGATATTTTTTAAATTGATTGGATTCATTTAAAACTTGTTACTCGGGGGTTTTTGGGGTCGCTGATTGCGAATCTGAAGTCAGATATTAAAAATTTTCAAAATTCAAAATGGCGGAACCAAAATGGCGATGACAGAGTTTTTTTTTCAAAAATTTGACACCCAGTGGACACTTCTTTTAATTCTCATGTTATCTGTATGACAATGAGTGTCTGAACGTTTTTGGGGTCGCTGATTTCAAATCTGAAGTCAGATTAACAATATTCACAATGGCGGAACCAATATGGCGGTCGAAACTTTCGAAATTGATCGGATTTGTTTAAATTCGTTAGTTAGGGGTTTTTTGGTCCGTCAAAAACAAATGTAAAGTCATATTTGAAAAATTCAAAATGTCAGATCTAATATGGCTGTCGATATTTTCAATATTGATCGCATTTACATGAAGTTTGTCATCTTGGGCTAAGTATTAGATACATGGTTGTATGTTCTGAAGTGATTAAAAGTATTTTAATGTTGCACTAGTTTGACATCATTATTTATTTGTTACTTCTTTGAAAACAGCATTTTAATGTAATTTACGATGTAATGGCACTAACTTCACATTCATTTGACAGCATTTCATATTTCTTTTCCATTTTCCTGAAAACGTAGTAATTATAATATGTTTATCTATATCATAAACTTGTACTTTCTTTGACAACACTCACAATTTTTTTTGAGTCGGGCAACATTAAAATAATTTTAATGGCTAAAGAACGTGCAAAATGCATCTATTATAATACATTATTAATAAATGCATGAGACTTTGTCTCACATAAATTTAAACTAATGCTCTAATGAAATTTAGTCTTCTATTCCTAAAATTGACCCTCAAAACCTATAACTAAAGAATTTTGAACAAATCCGATCAATTTCAAAAGTTTCGACCGCCATATTGGTTCCGCCATTTTGTATTTTGAAAATTTTTGAAATCTGACTTCAGATTCGCAATCATCGAACCCAAAAACCCCCGAGTAACAAGTTTCAAATGAATCCGATTAATTTCAAAAATATCGACCGCCATATTGGTTCCGCCATTTTGAATTTTGTTAATCTGACTTCAGATTTGAAATCAGCGATCCCAAAAACCCCCGAGTAACAAGTTTCAAATAAATCCAATCAATTTCAAAAATATTGACCGCCATATTGGATCCGCCATTTTGAATTTTTGAAATCTGACTTTAGATTCACAATCAGCGACCCCAAAAACGTTCAGGCACTCATTGTCATACAGATAACATGAGAATTAAAAGAAGTGTCCACTGGGTGTCAAATTTTTGAAAAAAAACTCTGTCATCGCCATTTTGGATCCGCCATCTTGAAATTTTTAAATGTATGTTCCATAACTTTGAAGCTTGGATATTGCGGACGCGATATTTTAAGGTGAAGAATTTTTGTCATTACTGCTTACATGAAAAAAAAATCATTTTTGAATCAAAAATGTCAAAAATTTGCATTTTTTTTTTAAAAAAGTGTCCATAGCTTTTGGAATTTTTTTTTTTTTGAAATTTTGATGACAGATTCTGAAAGAGCGATAAAAATTACGTAAGAAAATGTTATTCCGAAAATTTTCTACGTGCCTAATAACAAAAAATATTAACGTTGAAAAAGACTGGAAAAAAGCGTCCGTCCCGGCGTTAAAGGGTTAAAAAAGCGAAGTTTCGGAACGACTCTTGCAAGGTGACACTATGGATTATAAATTCAACTGAAATTTTCCACTAAGTTGACTATTGACGGTTGTCAATATTGGGTCCAGAAGTGAATTTTTAAGAGATGATAAAGGATCAATAATTATTATTGGTCTTGTAATTAGAGTTTTGCTTCTACACTGAGAAAATAAGACTCTTACCAAGTTGTAGTAACGGCTCAGTTAAAGGGACTCGGATCAAAACAAAAAAGATAACAAATGAATAACCTGCTGTCACAATCGAACTGGAAGGTTAAAAGTAAACTTTTCCAAGAATTACTACTCTTGGCTGTGGCCTCCTCTGTCGCCATTACGCTTGAATTTCAAATATTCAAATTGCTACGAAGGGAACCTTTAGGTGGGGGGTTTGATCTACTCGTACGAGATCTACTTGCATAATTTCGATTGAGCTTCACTTACAGGTAACTTCGTTTAATCATTCAATTGTGCTACGTGATCTCGCCCTCTAGATCAATAATTGTAGTTGTTTAAAGACGAGAAGGCGATTTGAATTAATATAATTCATTTACGTTTTAGCATTGAGAATTGAGTTAACAAAATTACTTGTGGTATCACGCAAAGGAATGTCATTCAATCTTCCGAACATATTAAACTTTTCTGACCAACCTGTGGCTTGTCTGACAATTTCTATATTAACTCCTATCCTTTTCGCTGACGATACTGGTGCATGCTTGACACTGAGTAAGATATGTGATATCGATGCCTCTTTTACCTATCACATCTTTAACCAGTGACTGATGGTTTGTTGTTCTGCTGGACGGTTGATTAACATTTGTTGATTTTTTCCTTGTTTTGATCTTTTAAGTCTATTTGGAATATATATTTTTATCTCGTCCGATATTTTAATATTTTGCAACTTTATCAATGATATTTTCTAAAGGCGTTCAGCCGTAGCTAGAGCTATAAGAGTTACCAATTTATTTGATAAGTTTCTTCTAAGTTTACTTTATCGTTTTGTCCGATTTCGGTTAAGTACTAAAGAACTGTACCTAATGAGTCCCATATATCGATGTATTTTGCATGTGATGGCTTAAGGACAGAAAATCTTCTAAAAAAGTGCTCGATGATAGGATTATCGCCCAACTCATAGTTCGATATTAACGATAATCTGATATGGACTGAAGAGATATTGGTACTGAAACTTCTGGCACGCCTCTTTTTAAGAAATGCTTCCCTGATAACAACCCTGCTACCAGGGTAAGCTTCTTGACTAGAAGTTGCTGTTTCCTCCAATGCGTGCGAGAGAGAAAGTTTATTGGAAAAGTGCTGACTTACCACAATGGTGGCTAAACGATCCTGATTCGCAAGTCTTACTCTTTCGACTTGCGAGACTCCCACGAAGAATGTTTGATTTGTTGTTGATTTGTTGTTGAGCAAACAATGCTCTTCGAGCCTCCAATTTTGGGATTAAGAACAGGACCTAATCTTCGAGCCGTGTCAACACTAGTCGGGGATCTGTCATGGCCTCTCTATCTCCAAGTAACTTGTTCACTCTCTGCCTCGACTTCCTATCTCGAAACAACAAAACCGTCCCTTGAATTTTGGCACCCCAGCACTCGTCATTTCTCAGCACACACTTAGCTCTCCAGGACTCGGCGCACGCAACGTTGGTTTATGTGCTTGCCGGAAGGTGACCCTGGTTTGTTGTTGCCTGCGCGTCCGCGGTTGACCACAGGCGGTCACTTTCGGAACTTACTGTCCCCTTGCGTCGTCTGCTTGGCCAGATATCAACAAGGTTCGATCAGCTGGCCACGATCACGACATCTATCGACCAGATCCTCTAAAATCGGCCTCGTCGTCTAGTGGGTGGGTGTTGTGTTGTAGTTGTGCCGAGCGGCTCACGAACTGTGCTTCGCGTCGGTAATTTACAAGTACTAGTAAAAGTAGCTATCACACTGTAAAAACAAGTGTCTTATTTTAAGACATTTTTGTCCTCACTTTTAAGACGTTTTAAGGTGTCTTAATTTTAAACCAATGAGAAAGCATCTTTCAAAATTATTAACCAATAAAATAGCTTGAAATAACCGTAAGACGCTTTCTTAATGTCTTGTGTCTTAAAATAAGACACTTAGAAGACAGCAGTTTTTGCAGTGCAGTTTTAAATCGTATTTTCGAGAAACAAAACAGACGATTTTACAAAATATCAGAAATCAGTTAATTCACATAAGATCGTAAAAACCACGTTACACTGTATACTTTGCGTTGTCTTAAATTCAGAAAGCACATGAAAAAGTATGGTAAGGCTTAGACTGTAAAAAATATGCGTGGAATTTCACAGCGACGCTCTATGGTAATAAAAGGACCCTGCACGCTCGTGGTAAATTTACATTGTCCGTCTATGGAACATTTACTAAACATTAGAACTCTCTCATATCTTTTGGGTTCTAATTCTAAAATTCAGTGTTTCTCCCTTTAATAAAATTTGCTCCTTGTTACAGGGAATGACCAGTCGCCCCAAACAAGGATGGATTTTTCCCTCTCGAAATCACTCTCTCCATCAGAAAAGGAATTCACTCAGCCAAAATTGTATCACATAAATAAACTTGTTATAATTGGAATGGAAAAATATTATATTTCAGTGGACTTTCTTCCTCGTTCTCTTAGTTCAAAGCCTCCTGGTATTGTAAATAAATCGGGGGTTAAAATAATAAGAATATGTAAACTGTCAATGTCCTTTCCGAACGTAACAATTTTATAAAACTTCTGATAATAAATGGTGAGTGAGGGTTATAACGCTAGTTCAAAAAAATATTTGACGCTTTAGTTATCGCAAAAACGAACTATATTTTCCAGTTAAATGGTTGACATTTTTTTAGTTGGTTCTGACTTTATTAATGTACTAAAAAGTTCCTTTCCTTTTTAAAAATGTCTCTCGTTTCATTTATAATTCTCAATTAAATAGGCACATACTTAGAACAATTCAAGATTAGGAATAGTTTTTTAGAACATTTAGCGTTGCATATGATGACTTTATAATCTAAATAAATAAAACGTTATAAAAGTTTCCATTTGGATCGCATAGGGTAAGTCCTGAAGAGTTGAAACGCCGCAAGAGATGGTACACTTGTTATATCACTTAAAATTAATCATAAAATAAAATGTTAATTACATACGTAAGTGTCAAATAATTCATAAACAAAATATAAAATGGTAATTTCTTACTAGAAAAATTATAAAAAAAATTATGTTTATCGTTTGTTGCAATTTCATCTCTTCCGAAATTGTTGCTTTTTTACAAATTTTTTTTATAAATTAAGAAAAAATGAAAAAAATTGAAAACCGTTTCACGTGCAAATATACAAAGGTTAATATTAAAGTATTTTATAAGAATTAGAATTTCGTGCTAAATTCTTTACAGATTTTGCAGTGGTTTTAAAAACGGTGTTCGATTTCTCCCGGACTTACCCTAAATTTTGTATTTTGTATGTCTATTTCTATTTCATAGTATTTTCTTACCAAAGCGAAGGTTTCATGACTTAAAGTACACATTCCTTTAAAAGATATATTGGATCCTCTCTGTGATACTAATATCATAAGTGATAAATTCCTTATATCTGTTTTCGTAATACATGTCCAGTCTACTTCATATGCAGCAAAAGCTACATTTCTAACCTAAGAACATGAATAAATTAATATATTTAAATAAATTTACAATCCACGAATTACAATCTCAATCTGAATCATAAAAATTTCTTTGATTCATAGAGCATTGCAGCTAAATAAAAAAAAACTTTTGTAAAGTCAAAAATTTTCTTTTCAACCATTATTAAATTGCGCATTCTTTTCATTGTATGTATATCTTTGAATTTTCGTTAAGGTTCTTTACTGTTTGCGACACTTTCTGAATGAAACACAAAAGTTGCATTATCAGTAAGAATCAAATGTCTTCATTCCAGTCGTGGATAGACTCCCAATATATCGTGACGAAGTGGTACATAGAGAAGAGGTCATTTTGGCCTCAGCTTATTTACAAGAAGATGAACGTCTACCTACACCGACGGAGGTAACAAAGCTGGTGGAATACTGCCATAAGGAAGACATTTATTTAATCCTGGGCTGTGATGTCAGTGCACATCACAGTATGGGGGTAGCACTGATACCAGTGACAGAGAGAGAAACTTTTAAACTTTCTAATTGGTTCTAAATTACCAACATTTATAACTGTTAAAAGGAAAGAAGTGTTGGATATTGCGATCTGTAGGGGAAACTGACCTATGGCGCGGCGGATAGCCATTCCAACAGTCGATAACTTTAAATATTCTAAAAATTATTCATTATACCGAAATAAATCTTAGAAAACTATAAAAAATATTAATATCGCTTAATGTTTCAATTTTTATTATGATTGAAATGTATAGTTTATTTCGTAATTATTTAAAGTTATCAAAAGAAGATACTCTGTCAGACCAAAGACTCAAAATATTCAGGTCCTCTGTAGATATACTGCTTTATAAGTAGAGGTTGGAATAATTGAAGAAGAATTAGTCAAAGGGAAGAATAGAATTTCATGTAAAGTTTAGGCGAAAAGGCAAGTAACTGAGGATTACCAAAACCACTTGTCATATTAAGAGGATCAGTAATGTTTCAGAGACGCAGTCTTGAAGCGGAACATGGGGAAGTAAAACTGATAGGTTTTGTATCTGATGGTTGCCCTCAAGGAGTGGTGCTGTCTCCTCTATTGTGGAGCATGGGAGCAGATGGACCATACTCACAAGCGGACATTTTATAGTACTTGCACCAAGGTTGCCTGAAAATTCATTGGAATATTTCGAAACTTAGAGTGTTAGGGTCAAGCAAGTTTCAGAAAATATATTGTGCTGTGTGGGCGTTATAAGATTATATTAGGTTAGATGTATTTATTTTAATATGTGGACGACTTTTGACTTTCAATAAGTAAATATTCGCTTTGTTCGACTATGAGTGTTCAGCTAAAGACTCATTTAAAAATAACAATAAGGTGTAAAATTTTAAGTAGAGGCCTGTGTGGAAAAATTTCTTGGTGCTGACTAGACACAGTCTAGCTTCCTTCCTCTCCATTCTTGTGGCTTACTATAAAGTCTAGTCAAAGTCTAATCAGAAGTGAACTCTTTTTAGCTAATCAGCGCACCTAGGCAACGGCTTAGCTGGTTAGATAATATTATCTTGGCTGATTAAAAAAAATTCAAGTTTAATTTTTTTAATTTCACTATGGAGACACTGAAATATGCAACCAACACATTTTATGAATCAAATAACATAAATAAATAACATGAAAAAATTTTAAATTCCGAAGATTTAAACCCTTGATGTGCCAGCTGGAGATCCTCGATGTCAACCACTCTACTATCAGTACTACTGAAGTCACAATTCTAATAATAGAGTCTCTTAAAAGGCACATTACGGTCTAGTTCATGCCAGACCTAGACCTGGATCAGACTAGACTTCCAAACCAACCGATCTATAATTTTTAGTCTAGTGAGTCTGGTCTAACCTAGATCTGACCCTGACCAGAACGTCCAGACTAGTAGGTTTAGGTGAATGCTGTCTTTTGGGCCAAGCGAGAAATTAGACTTTCAGAAAAAATTTTCACACGAAAAGTACACACAGATCAATAAATATTATTCGCAAGATATCAAATTTCTCAATTGACTTTTTTTACAATTTAGATTAAGAGTGCATCATACTTGTATTAATTTTTTTTTACACTTTCTTCCAGTTTTGTTCCATGCCAACAGAATAAGTATGCTTTACTAGTAATGTAGAGAATGAAATATAATAAGAATATTTTTTCTGTACTGAATTTTGAAGATTTCTGAAAGAAAAAGTTTAGTTTTAATGGTAGTTACTATTTAAAACAATTAAGTTAAAAAAAATGAACTAAAATTAGTGATTAAATTTTATCCTAAGACAAAAAAAAACAAATCTTAGTCGCAGTTTTGAACTCAAATGGGATATGTAATACATATCCCATTTGAGTTCAAAACTGCAACTAAGATTTTTTTGTCTTACGTCACAGGTATAGCCAAAATTTGTCCATAACTTTTTCCTTATATCAGTGACGTTATAATCCATCGCATGTCCTTAAACTGAGAATTATTTTCAACACAGCTCTTACAATTACACTGAAAAACATTTTTAAGACACGTATACCAGGAATTTACTAGGATTCCTAATTAGGAGAGGAATCCACTAGGACTAGAAATCCTAGTCAAAGTGACTGAGAAAATTAATTAACCCTCTGACAGCTGCATTAACTGTCGAAAAATTGTACCGAAACGGTTAAATTGTTCCTGTATAGAAAAATTTTTACTTTCAGTTTCTATTACAGTTTTCGAGGTCGCAGATTACGAATCTGAAGTTAGATTTTAAAGATTGATCGTATTTTAATTGTTTATAATTTGTTTATTTATAAATAAACAAATAATAAGGATACATTTCAATAACTTTTGACGTGAAAAAACATGATTTTACTTTTATCCCTTCTCTAGGTTTTATTTCTTTGATTTAGTCTTTGGTGTAAATTCGATCATGTCATAGAAAGATGCATATGTATATTATTAACAAATTTTAACACAACATAACTTTGTATAAATTAATTTTGATTACCTCAATCATTGGGCACTAGAAAACACATATATTCGGCTTTAATTTAAGCTTATGGAGAAATTATCGGTTATTAAAATATAAAGAAAAACGTTACCCCGAGTTTTATTTCGAATAAATGAATCATTTATTAATAAGCCTAATAAATCCACAGAAATTTAATGTTGACAGATTGCTCAAGGCAGACTTAAGATTAGAATGTTCGAATACTAGAACTCAACGTACTGAGAAGCTTTTACTCAACTAAGAGAGTTGTTAATATAAAAAAAATTATATTATCTTTTTTTTAGTGAAATAACTTACATTAATGAAAAATGAATATAGTAACCTCAGTTATTTGAAAAATGCTGCTACAGATGACCAAGAGAATAAGGAAAAACATAATTGCAACGGCTCCCATAAAAAAAGACTTCATACTTTTCAAAATTTTTAAGATAACGATATGCAATTTATAGCAATCATTATTTGACAATGAAGACAAATTTACACATGCACTGATATTCGTAACTCGTAAACATAACACTTCAAGTAAGCCGCAACTTAAATTAATAAAGCCAAATACCATTGTGTCTAAACACATATGCAAGCCGATTGAATAAGAACATTCCAACACTTGCATTGCATACAATAATGCAAAAGTTCTAGAATTTCCAATAAACAATTGATCGTAAACTGGAAAAGGTGGTCTTTTTTCTTTCAAATGAAATAAAGGTCGACAGAAAGATGCTAAGCCTATGCTTTCTGAAATTATTATTATTACCAAAAAAACGTTCCGATTTCTTGTTTTATATTTGTTTAAAATATTTTCCTCTTCTGGTGATATTGGCTTACAAATATCTTGGCGAAATAAACCCAAAAGTTTCTGCATATTTTTTCCTTTTATCATAAAGTTACAAAGTTTAACAAAAAACATCATATACGTAACAGTAAATATTAGGCCGTTTGTCAATTCCTTAATATTTTTACTAGTGGCAAAAACATATAAAACTTGCCCTAACGAGATATGAATAATCAGAAATAAAATAATTATTTTACGCAAAAAGAATGTTATTGAGAATTTTTTATTCTCACTCCATAAACCACACAATCTTAATGTTTTAAAATTTAAAGGTAGAATGTCCATGTTGCGATACAGAATATTCTGTAAGGCATAAGCAGAAACTATGAAACACGAAGGGGTTGTCAATTATTGATGGGTATTGAGTATATATACAGGGTGTCCCACGTTACAGCGTACATATTTGAGGGTCATAATGTACACAAAAAAACTAAAAAAAAAGTCCTCTTGACTTTTTCAAAAAAATAATTAGAACTCTAGTTAGCGCGATTCAAAGTTGACCAATCACGTGCCAGATTTACTCGATACCCAAAGGCGTAGGACGAACACCGGATAATCGCAAAAGCATTCCCGCCATACAAAAAAAAGATATTTCTGTTACCAAAATAATTGGATAAACAACAACCGACAGACAACCAACATTGTTAACAACAAATTCAAAATTGTTTAAACAAAATTAGTTAACAAATTCCCAAAACGGACAATTTGTACAAAAAATTGGATTTTCTTTCTCCGAATTTTCAAGATTTACAGAAACTAAAATTTTCATCATTGTTAACAACAAATTCGAAATTGTTTAAACAAAGTTAGTTAACAAATTCCCAAAACGGACAATTTGCAACAAAAATTGATTTTTTTTGCTCCGAATTTTTAAGTTTTAGATAAACTAAAATTTGACATCTTTGTTAACAACAAATTCGAAATTGTTTAAACAAATTTTGTAAACAAATTCCAAATACGGACAATTTGCACAAAAAATTGATTTTTTTTCTCCGAATTTTCAAGATTTACACAAACTAACATTGTCATCATTGTTAACAACAAATTTGAAATTGTTTAAACAAAGTTAGTTAACAAATTCCCAAAACGGACAATTTGCACAAAAAATTGGATTTTCTTTCTCCGAATTTTCAAGATTTACACAAACTAAAATTTTCATCATTGTTAACAACAAATTCGAAATTGTTTAAACAAAGTTAGTTAACAAATTCCCAAAACGGACAATTTGCAACAAAAATTGATGTTTTTTGCTCCGAATTTTCAAGATTTACATAAACTAAAATTTGACATCTTTGTTAACAACAAATTCGAAATTGTTTAAACAAATTTTGTAAACAAATTCCAAATACGGACAATTTGCACAAAAAATTGATTTTTTTTCTCCGAATTTTCAAGATTCACACAAACTAAGATTGTCACTATTGTTAACCAAAAGTTCGAAATTATTTAAACAAAGTTAGTTAACAAATTCCCAAAACGGACAATTTGCAACAAAAATTGATTTTTTTTGCTCCGAATTTTCAAGATTTACATAAACTAAAATTTGACATCTTTGTTAACAACAAATTCGAAATTGTTTAAACAAATTTTGTAAACAAATTCCAAATACGGACAATTTGCACAAAAAATTGATTTTTTTCTCCGAATTTTCAAGATTCACACAAACTAAAATTGTCACTATTGTTAACCAAAAATTCGAAATTGTTTAAACAAAGTTAGTTAACAAATTCCCAAAACGGACAATTTGCAACAAAAATTGATTTTTTTTGCTCCGAATTTTCAAGATTTACATAAACTAAAATTTGACATCTTTGTTAACAACAAATTCGAAATTGTTTAAACAAATTTTGTAAACAAATTCCAAATACGGACAATTTGCACAAAAAATTGATTTTTTTTCTCCGAATTTTCAAGATTTACACAAACTAAAATTGTCATCATTGTTAACAACAAATTCGAAATTGTTTAAACAAAGTTAGTTAACAAATTCCCAAAGCGGACAATTTGCACAAAAAATTGATTTTTTTGCTCCGAATTTTCAAGAGTCACACTAACTAAAATTGTCACTATTGTTAACCAAAAATTCAAAATTGTTTAAACAAAGTTATTTAACAAATTCCCAAAACGGACAATTTGCACAAAAAATTGGATTTTCTTTCTCCGAATTTTCAAGATTTACACAAACTAAAATTTTCATTATTGTTAACAACAAATTCGAAATTGTTTAAACAAAGTTAGTTAACAAATTCCCAAAACGGACAATTTGCAACAAAAATTGATGTTTTTTGCTCCGAATTTTCAAGATTTACATTAACTAAAATTTGACATCATTGTTAATAACAAATTCGAAATTTTGTAAACAAAGTTAGTTAACAAATTCCCAAAACGGACAATTTGCACGAAAAATTGATTTTTCTTTCTCCGAATTTTCAAGATTCACACAAACTAAAATTGTCACTATTGTTAACAACAAATTCGAAATTGTTTAAACAAAATTAGTTAACAATTTCCCAAAACGGACAATTTACACCAAAAATTGATTTTTCTTTCTTCAAATTTTCAAGAATTACTCAAACTAAAATTTGAGCATCAATGTTAACAACAAATTCGAAATTGTTTAAACAAAGTTAGTTAACAAATTCCCAAAACGGACAATTTGTACAAAAAATTGGATTTTCTTTCTCCGAATTTTCAAGATTTACACAAACTAAAATTTTCATCATTGTTAACAACAAATTCGAAATTGTTTAAACAAAGTTAGTTAACAAATTCCCAAAACGGACAATTTGCAACAAAAATTGATTTTTTTTGCTCCGAATTTTTAAGTTTTAGATAAACTAAAATTTGACATCTTTTTTAACAACAAATTCGAAATTGTTTAAACAAATTTTGTAAACAAATTCCAAATACGGACAATTTGCACAAAAAATTGATTTTTTTTCTCCGAATTTTCAAGATTTACACAAACTAACATTGTCATCATTGTTAACAACAAATTTGAAATTGTTTAAACAAAGTTAGTTAACAAATTCCCAAAACGGACAATTTGCACAAAAAATTGGATTTTCTTTCTCCGAATTTTCAAGATTTACACAAACTAAAATTTTCATCATTGTTAACAACAAATTCGAAATTGTTTAAACAAAGTTAGTTAACAAATTCCCAAAACGGACAATTTGCAACAAAAATTGATGTTTTTTGCTCCGAATTTTCAAGATTTACATAAACTAAAATTTGACATCTTTGTTAACAACAAATTCGAAATTGTTTAAACAAATTTTGTAAACAAATTCCAAATACGGACAATTTGCACAAAAAATTGATTTTTTTTCTCCGAATTTTCAAGATTCACACAAACTAAGATTGTCACTATTGTTAACCAAAAGTTCGAAATTATTTAAACAAAGTTAGTTAACAAATTCCCAAAACGGACAATTTGCAACAAAAATTGATTTTTTTTGCTCCGAATTTTCAAGATTTACATAAACTAAAATTTGATATCTTTGTTAACAACAAATTCGAAATTGTTTAAACAAATTTTGTAAACAAATTCCAAATACGGACAATTTGCACAAAAAATTGATTTTTTTCTCCGAATTTTCAAGATTCACACAAACTAAGATTGTCACTATTGTTAACCAAAAGTTCGAAATTATTTAAACAAAGTTAGTTAACAAATTCCCAAAACGGACAATTTGCAACAAAAATTGATTTTTTTTGCTCCGAATTTTCAAGATTTACATAAACTAAAATTTGATATCTTTGTTAACAACAAATTCGAAATTGTTTAAACAAATTTTGTAAACAAATTCCAAATACGGACAATTTGCACAAAAAATTGATTTTTTTCTCCGAATTTTCAAGATTCACACAAACTAAAATTGTCACTATTGTTAACCAAAAATTCGAAATTGTTTAAACAAAGTTAGTTAACAAATTCCCAAAACGGACAATTTGCAACAAAAATTGATTTTTTTTGCTCCGAATTTTTAAGATTTACATAAACTAAAATTTGACATCTTTGTTAACAACAAATTCGAAATTGTTTAAACAAATTTTGTAAACAAATTCCAAATACGGACAATTTGCACAAAAAATTGATTTTTTTTCTCCGAATTTTCAAGATTTACACAAACTAAAATTGTCATCATTGTTAACAACAAATTCGAAATTGTTTAAACAAAGTTAGTTAACAAATTCCCAAAGCGGACAATTTGCACAAAAAATTGATTTTTTTGCTCCGAATTTTCAAGAGTCACACTAACTAAAATTGTCACTATTGTTAACCAAAAATTCAAAATTGTTTAAACAAAGTTATTTAACAAATTCCCAAAACGGACAATTTGCACAAAAAGTTGATTTTTCTTTCTCCGAATTTTCAAGATTCACACAAACTAAAATTGTCACTATTGTTAACCAAAAATTCGAAATTGTTTATACAAAGTTAGTTAACAAATTCCCAAAACGGACAATTTGCAACAAAAATTGATGTTTTTTGCTCCGAATTTTCAAGATTTACATTAACTAAAATTTGACATCATTGTTAATAACAAATTCGAAATTTTGTAAACAAAGTTAGTTAACAAATTCCCAAAACGGACAATTTGCACGAAAAATTGATTTTTCTTTCTCCGAATTTTCAAGATTCACACAAACTAAAATTGTCACTATTGTTAACAACAAATTCGAAATTGTTTAAACAAAATTAGTTAACAATTTCCCAAAACGGACAATTTACACCAAAAATTGATTTTTCTTTCTTCAAATTTTCAAGAATTACTCAAACTAAAATTTGAGCATCAATGTTAACAACAAATTCGAAATTGTTTAAACAAAGTTAATTAACAAATTCCCAAAACGGATAATTTGCACAATAAAATGATTTTTCTTTCTCCGAATTTTGAAGATTCACCCAAACTAAAATTGTCATCATTGTTAACGACAATTTCAAAATTGTTTAGTTAACAAGTTTGTAGATCGGTCAATTTCTATGGAAAATCGATAATTATTTGCTTAAATATGGAAATAAATATAACCTAAAAATTGAGAACATTGTTAACAACAAATTCAAAATTTTTTGAACTATTTTATGTTTTTAAAGCAACATCTATCGAAAGAGTCATAAGATTGCGACTTTCAATTTACGTTCTTTCCATGGAAGGTAAGAAAAAATTTTACATATTTTCACTTGTTCAAAGAAATATTTATTTGCATAAAAGAAATTCATGTTATTAATAACATAATCATTTTAATATTTCTTTAACACTTATAAGGAATTCTAAATATTTTACAATTACTGCACGAGATAAAATAAGAATTTATATTTTTATGTCTGAAATGACATGAGGTAAAACAAATAAACTGATAATCTTTAGTGATTTCAAGAAACGCAAAATAAAATTTATAAACAACAGAAGAAAAGTAAAAAAATAATTTTTTTAAAATATTAGTCAGAATAATTACAATAATAATACACAAATATTAACAATAGAAAAATAATGTTTTGGAACAAAACATTTACAAAATAATATTCTTTGGTCTTTTTAGTTTGTGTGAATCTTGAAAATTCGGAGAAAAAAAATCAATTTTTTGTGCAAATTGTCCGTATTTGGAATTTGTTTACAAAATTTGTTTAAACAATTTCGAATTTGTTGTTAACAAAGATGTCAAATTTTAGTTTATGTAAATCTTGAAAATTCGGAGCAAAAAACTTCAATTTTTGTTGCAAATTGTCCGTTTTGGGAATTTGTTAACTAACTTTGTTTAAATAATTTCGAACTTTTGGTTAACAATAGTGACAATTTTAGTTTGTGTGAATCTTGAAAATTCGGAGGAAAAAAATCAATTTTTTGTGCAAATTGTCCGTATTTGGAATTTGTTTACAAAATTTGTTTAAACAATTTCAAATTTGTTGTTCACAAAGATGTCAAATTTTAGTTTATGTAAATCTTGAAAATTCGGAGCAAAAAAAATCAATTTTTGTTGCAAATTGTCCGTTTTGGGAATTTGTTAACTAACTTTGTTTAAACAATTTCGAATTTTTGGTTAACAATAGTGACAATTTTAGTTTGTGTGAATCTTGAAAATTCGGAGAAAGAAAAATCAATTTTTCGTGCAAATTGTCCGTTTTGGGAATTTGTTAACTAACTTTGTTTACAAAATTTCGAATTTGTTATTAACAATGATGTCAAATTTTAGTTAATGTAAATCTTGAAAATTCGGAGCAAAAAACATCAATTTTTGTTGCAAATTGTCCGTTTTGGGAATTTGTTAACTAACTTTGTATAAACAATTTCGAATTTGTTGTTAACAATGTTGAAAATTTTAGTTTGTGTAAATCTTGAAAATTCGGAGAAAGAAAATCCAATTTTTTATGCAAATTGTCCGTTTTGGGAATTTGTTAACTAACTTTGTTTAAACAATTTCAAATTTGTTGTTAAGAATGATGACAATGTTAGTTTGTGTAAATCTTGAAAATTCGGAGAAAAAAAATTAATTTTTTGTGCAAATTGTCCGTATTTGGAATTTGTTTACAAAATTTGTTTAAACAATTTCGAATTTGTTGTTAACAAAGATGTCAAATTTTAGTTTATGTAAATCTTGAAAATTCGGAGCAAAAAAATCAATTTTTGTTGCAAATTGTCCGTTTTGGGAATTTGTTAACTAACTTTGTTTAAACAATTTCGAATTTTTGGTTAACAATAGTGACAATTTTAGTTTGTGTGAATCTTGAAAATTCGGAGAAAGAAAAATCAATTTTTCGTGCAAATTGTCCGTTTTGGGAATTTGTTAACTAACTTTGTTTACAAAATTTCGAATTTGTTATTAACAATGATGTCAAATTTTAGTTAATGTAAATCTTGAAAATTCGGAGCAAAAAACATCAATTTTTGTTGCAAATTGTCCGTTTTGGGAATTTGTTAACTAACTTTGTATAAACAATTTCGAATTTGTTGTTAACAATGTTGAAAATTTTAGTTTGTGTAAATCTTGAAAATTCGGAGAAAGAAAATCCAATTTTTTATGCAAATTGTCCGTTTTGGGAATTTGTTAACTAACTTTGTTTAAACAATTTCAAATTTGTTGTTAAGAATGATGACAATGTTAGTTTGTGTAAATCTTGAAAATTCGGAGAAAAAAAATTAATTTTTTGTGCAAATTGTCCGTATTTGGAATTTGTTTACAAAATTTGTTTAAACAATTTCGAATTTGTTGTTAACAAAGATGTCAAATTTTAGTTTATGTAAATCTTGAAAATTCGGAGCAAAAAAATCAATTTTTGTTGCAAATTGTCCGTTTTGGGAATTTGTTAACTAACTTTGTTTAAACAATTTCGAATTTTTTGTTAACAATAGTGACAATTTTAGTTTGTGTGAATCTTGAAATTCGGAGAAAGAAAAATCAATTTTTTGTGCAAATTGTCCTTTTTGGGAATTTGTTAACTAACTTTGTTTAAACAATTTCGAATTTGTTGTTAACAATGATGGTTGTCTGTCGGTTGTTGTTTATCCAATTATTTTGGTAACAGAAATATCTTTTTTTTGTATGGCGGGAATGCTTTTGCGATTATCCGGTGTTCGTCCTACGCCTTTGGGTATCGAGTAAATCTGGCACGTGATTGGTCAACTTTGAATCGCGCTAACTAGAGTTCTAATTATTTTTTTGAAAAAGTCAAGAGGACTTTTTTTTTAGTTTTTTTGTGTACATTATGACCCTCAAATATGTACGCTGTAACGTGGGACACCTGTATATATATATATATATATATTCTGGGGAGTGTCTTTATTCTACAAAATTAAGTCAATTATATGTTAGTAGAATCAGGGAAATATAGCCAACAGTCAATTTTCTAGAGAAAACACATGCCGGTTTTCTTAAAAGATGTACTATATTGAATAAAATATTTTAATAAGATACTAAAAAGATGTAGAGAAATAAAACTATATTTTCAAAACATGTGTCTTGATCAGAACAAATCAACGAGGCAAATAGAGGTTAAAATCTTCACTGCAAAAACTGCTGTCTTATTTTAAGACATTTAGGTATCTAAGACGCAATAAGTGTCTTAAAATGAGACATTTTTTGGGTCTTAGATACAAAAAAGACATCAAAATGTCTTAAAATAAGACACTTAGAAGACAGCAGTTTTTGCAGTGTTATTATTTTAATTTAATCTTATGAAAAAACAGAACATTTCTAGAAGGGAGGATGTTCATATTATATGTGACATAAACGACACGAAAATTAAACAAAAAACGAATTTGATGTTGTACAATAATATATGTATCGTATGCCTATAAATGGCTCTGAAGGATAACGGATAAAGTAAGTAAAATGGTTTATTTTTTGGTTTTTATACTTAAGGTAGTTCTCTCCAACAATATTTTTCTTTGAATATTTTTCTAATTGAAATATAATAGAACATTGAACAAATACAATGATATTTTTTAAGGTAGGATGTGGTACTAATTTTATTATTGATATATTATTTGAGAAAGAAGTTCAACTTTTTAACATAGAAGAATATAGAAGGCACAGTTGAAAAATACAATTTTGTCAACCATGCAATGAATTTTCTTTAGGTTAAAAATAAAAACTTTTAAATTAAATCATAAAGTGCAAGGATTAATAATAACTTTTTAAAAAATATGGCTTGCAGTACTAAATTTCCAAAAATATTCATTTGAAATCCACGTTTTGACGTTTTATTCACCTATTTAAATAAATGCAAGAGAGAGAGAGACTCTACACCTTGAAGTTGTCGCTATTCATTAACCCGGCGAGCGTAAGGTAGGGTAAAATTTACCCTGTGAAATACTTATTCCTCAATAATTTGAATTTGACATGATGAATTTCTCTGTAATTTTTAATAGCTGCACGTGTCACGGTTACAAAGCAATAACAATTAAAAAAATTTTTTTTTTTACATTTCTTATTGTTTATTTATAACAATTGTGAACATATATACGCTGACTATAAAACACACCCAAGAGTTTTTTCTTTGTATATTGTAAAAGAAAATTCAAATTATTAGGTTTAAACATTGTAATTGTTTACTAAAGGTTAATAATGTATTTTACTATTGTTACGATTAATTTTTCAATTGTTTAAACAAATTTATAGAAATTCACTTTTCTCTATATTAGTTTTGGCATTGTTACAATCTCGCAATAATAAATTGTTTAACCAAATGAAAGATTTATTATAACAATTATGAATGACATTGATAGGCAATATAAAAGAAATATGTTAAAAAATTTCCAAGATTTCAAGCTTTTTTTTTTAATATACAAATAGAAAATCTTTACAGGGTAAAAAATACCCTACCTTACGCTCCGTGTTACGAAGTTTTACCTTACGCTCGCCGGGTTAAGCATCACAAAATAAGTAAAAAATGACAAATTTTCAGTTGAGAACCACTGATCTAAGACAACCACCTTAGTAGTAATTAATTATTATTATCAGGTGGTGAGTATAGGTATAATTATGTAACAATATAGTTGTACACAGTGTTTTATTTGCAAAACGTTTATTTAAAAGTTGAGGTTATTTTTGCTTTTGACAAAAAAAAATTGCGTTCTAATTTATAAAAATTAGAACAGAAATAATACTATAAAAACTTCAAGCAGGTAAACATTTTTTAATAGTGAATATAAGTTTTTTTTAAATTAAATAAAAGAAAATTAGTTATTATGTACCTACTTTTCTACAAAAGTATTTATTACTATAATTTTATACGTGTTTATGCACTTCTTAATTTTAACTTAATAAGTCGTAAGATTGATACAACACTGAAAATGAATGGTGCTCGGTAACTACCATTTCTCTCGCAGTCAAGTATTGATGGTGATCAAGTCCGTAATATTTTTCGATAAAGACAAACAAAAGAAACAAACTTTTTTATTGAAACTTAATTTTTTCTAATTTATTATTTACATGCGTTTTTAAAAAATTAAAGAGATATACAATTTTTGTAATTTTGAGATAAATATTTACAAGCGATTTAAATTAATAAGCAAAATAACGTCCCTTAGGTTATCGAATTGTACAAAAATATGTTGGACATTTGACTGTCATAAGTTTTGTTTTTAAAAAGTAATAGTTTTAAATAAACTAAAAACAAGAATGAAAAGTTATTATGAAAAAAATATTGAAAAGTTTTGATGCAATTATATTTGTCAAAATTTTAGGGCGTTGGTGCAACTAATGCTGCAATACATGCTGCTTCACAGATTCCAAAAGCTGCATTACAACCGGCTAAAGCTGGCACTGCTGCAATTTGCGCACCTGGTACTGTTCCGAATGTAAAACCAGCCGCTCCGAAACATGCTACTACCACCGCAGCACAACCGGCATAGCAAATACCAGCTCCGATCGGTCCTGCTACTGTTGCATTGGCCAGTAGAACCAATATAAACAAAGCGAAAAATCTTCTACTTATCATTCTCATTTTCGAACCTGAAAGTAAAAACAATCTTGTTATTGTTATTGTTGTGGTAAGACAGTTAAAAATTTCCTCGTCGTAGGGGAAGGTTTCTGCACGGTTTTCCATGTGGGATCCAGTGTACAACTGATGTACATGCATGTACGGAACCAAGAAGATCACGAAAATTTGCTTAACCTGTTTTCTACTTTTGGATAGGCACAAAGTTCGTAACTCCATCATTAACGTTTTCTATAAGGATCAACAAACATTCTTTAAAGAATGTTTTAAAGAATGAGAGTAATTACTCTCTATTTGACGTTCAATATCTGCGCATGCGCTCAAGAAAAAGTTTGTGGATCCTTAGAAAACGTTATTGAAAGAGTTATACGAATTTTTTGCCTATCCAAAAGTAGAGAACAAGTTAAGCAAATTTTCGTGAACTTCTTGATTCCGTGTAGAGACTTTGGCACGAAACTATATACTAAGGAGCCCTGCCCTGTAGCCAGGATCCCAGATATATGCGATCTCTTATATGGGATCCTTCATCTATTTAAAATAATTTATACATGTTCCCGTATGGGTTCTCATGCAGGATCCCACATAAGATTTCTTAAAACAGAAAAATTGAGGCAGTTGGTGCAGAAACCGCACAAGTCCACTTTTTTCGAAAATCACTTTTTTATGAAAAATTTATCTTTAAATGAAGCTCTACGATCTAGTAAAATATTACATATGTTACTAAACTCTAAACCCTTTAAAATAAATAAACAAATTTTCGTTTTGTGCAGAAACAGCACAAGTCCATGATTCAGAGCTGCGCACAGAGATGCGCAATGGATGAAATAATATTTATTTGTGATATTTTTTAAGTGTTTTAGACGTTGTTAAATAATTTATATTAAACAGTTTATATTATAAATAAAATGCACTTACAGCGAGGCAGAAAACAATAATAGTGAATTATGTGATAATTGTTAAGAAAATGTTGGAAAGTGATTTTTAAAAAAATTTTATTATTTATAAAATGCTAATAAAAACTATACAAATTAAAAATTTTTAATAAATGTTACTAAAAATTTACTAAAAATATGATACTTCACTTGATTCAATACATTTTCTGTGTTTTCCATTTCATTTTGTGCAGAAACCGCGCAAGTCCAAAAGTTAATTTATTTTTTTATACCCTATATGTTAATATAGGGTCATATTAAATTTTTAAACTTATAGGTTAGTAGAAAATAATACAAAACGAAGAATTAAAAAAAAATCTCACATTTACAAGAAAAACAGTTTTTATTGATTCCTGAACAATTACGATTTGTGGACTTGTGCGGATTCTGCACCAACCGCCTCAATTTAAAATAAAATTTTCTTAATTATCATATCAGGCTGTTTCCATTTCAAATCATACAGGCCGAATATTTTATTCAAAATTCAAAATCATGTTTAACATGCTTTTTATTGTTTTTTAGGATAAATAAAGAGACACGTATTTTTTTGTTTTGCGAAAAAAAAATTTCGCAGAATTACAAGAATTTGAAAGTTTTATATATATATATATATATATATATATACATAATATAATACATATTAATATTATAGTATTATTATTAAATGTGAAAGAGACTATTTTTTAATAGGTCTGGTATATCCACTAAGATGTTATAAAAGTGTGGAATTTTTTTTTTTAAAGTACAAAAAGTCACTTTTTTGGCTCATACAGCGCCATACATTATTCCGTTTTCTTATATTTTTTTAGTAATGTTTTAGACACTTTTTCTTTACAAATTTAGAAATTTCAAAATTTTTTATTTTTTTTTAAATAAAAAAGGTCAATTCTTTCACAAACAATATTTTTTATTTTTTTGCAATTTTTTTGTATTTACTAGATAAAAAAAGGCATTAAAAACTACATTTCTCTAAATAAAAAATATTTATTCAGAAAGCAAATAAAACAAATTCCAGGTGATTTTCCAATTGAAAGATAATTTTACATTTGGCAAAATAATGCCTTTTGGCATTTTCAGAAAAAAAAATTTTCACACTTTTATGACATGGTTTTTTTGGTACAGGATGTACCAAAACTATTAAAAAAATGCTCTTCTACATTTAATAACAAGAAAAAAAAATTAAAAAAGTAAAAGATGATGGTTTTGAGAAAATTGAGTTTTTTAATTTTTAAAAAACTGGAAACCATTTTGTCAACTTTCAAAAATTTTCTAATTTTCAACATTGCTAAGAAAGAGGATCTAAAATATTAGTAAAATCAGAAAACAAAATTAAAAACTCTCAATTTTTGAAAAAACTAGAGAGTTTTTAAGAAATTTGTTAGCGTTTTCGTTCAAAAACCACTCTTTGTCCTAAAACTTTCAAATAAAACATATATTAAACATGTTTGTAAATTTTGAAAATATTCGGCCTGTATATATAATTTGAAATGGCAACATCCATCAACATACTCTACAAATTTTAAATGACTAGATTCCAATTTTTATTAAATTTTTTTCATTTAGTTAAGTTCTCACCTGATTTCAATGTTGACGCTTTTCGCTCTCAAAAGATAAAATAAATTAATTCATATTGATTTATTAAAATAATAGAGTGTGGCACAAAATTAATAGAACGTCAATTTCGTTGCTAATAAAGAAGAGTTAAATATTATTTTACAAGTATTTTCAAAATCTGTAAAAATTATTACCCCCACAACACCTAAATTTGCATCAACTTTGTCAACCTTTCCTCAAGTTTTTAACATGCAGCAAACTTTCTGAAAGTTGGCGACACCTAATGAAGGATTGGTGAAATTGAGGCAAGTTAAGATGCTATAGGGGTAAAAATACCTAACATTTAGCTCTTTTTATGGTAATAAAATTGGGATTCTATCACTTGTGCCACACTTTATTATTCTTGAAAAATCAATTTCAATTAATTTATTTTGTCTTTTAAGATTGAGAAACGTAAAGAATAAAATCAGGTGAGAGTATTTTTGTTTACAGATTTCATCAACCGTAATAAGAAATTACTAGTTCCTTTTATAGTTCATAAATCTTGATTGAAAATTCATTTTTATTTGTAGAAGGTACTTTTTTCAATTGAAAATTGTTGAAATCTGTTTGTGATTTGTTTTAAAATATTCAAATATTCATGTTTGGTTATACAAAAAACAACGTATCATATTTTTGTAATGCTTAAAATAATTTGACTTTTTATTATATTTTAAAAAATTGTATAGGTATATTGTATTGGACGTTGGGTGTTAAAAGAGCATATCTATATCTTGTAGTTTTGAATGGTACAACTTAAAATAAATATTTATCGAGACATTGATTTATTCAAGTTTCTATAAAGCTATGACTGTATCGTTAATAATTTTGTAAAATGCAAGAGATATAAGACCCCATTCATAAGAAATGTAAGAAAAACAAAACAAAACAAAAATCGGCATGTCATAATATATTGTTATTGACTGATCATTTGTTCTCAAAGTCAAATATCATGTCAAAATAAAAAGAAATGATTAGTTGTATGAAAGAATGTACATTTAAAGGTAAGTGACATGATATATATTATTTTATTATACGAAAAGAAATTAAGATTCGAAGGTTGATGAAAAAGCTATAAAAATGTTACATATATATATATATTTTGTCGCATAAAATCGTAAACAAGACAATAAATATAATAATTTATTCATATTTAATTTCAAAAAATTGTGAAAGATTCAATCGTATAGTATAAAAATGTATTTTTATTATTAATTAAGTTTCTTATAATTATATATAAAAGCCATTATTCTAGTATAATACGCCTTTTTTGAAATTGAAAAAACACATATGTATACTGAATAATGATGTGCCAATTATATTATACATATAGGATTTATAGATTACCATTAAATTGATCGTTTTCTCTAATCTAGGAAACACTATACACTTTATTTTGATCGTTACAAACTTTACAATCATTTCATTAACCCGCCAATAAATAATGATATAATTTTCAATAATTGAAAATTGACAAATACATATATTAAATTTTAAAACTTACAGATAATTGGTGAGTACAAAATTGACAATATATGACAGACAGCAACTAATGTTGTCGACGAACAATACTATATGTCAGAATTGTAAAGTATAGATGTATATAAAGCCAATTGACGATTTGTGTAGGAGAAGGGGAAGGATGCGAGAGAGAAGAGGACAGAGATATTTTCTGTCTTTTTCACTCTCATGCTTTCCGTTCCTTTTCTCCGCCGTTTATTACGAATTGAGATGAGTTGACACTCAAATTTCTTGCTTTTGATTAGTTGCGAATAAACCGGAACCAAAAGTGCTTAAAAGAGCGTCAATTTAAAAAAATTTAAATAAATATCTTTATTTAGCTTGAAAATTATAATAAAATAAAAATAAATAATATAACATCTAGAAACCAAATTGTAGCAACAAGACATTATTTGATTTTTTTTTAGTTATTATACACTCGTTTTATTGACCTTACAGGGGTCGCCTGCATGTCCTCCAAAAACCAAATGACCGAACTCGCAATTAACCAAAATTCAAGTGTTCGAAAAGTCAACTACCAGAACTCTCAATTGTCCGAACATCCAATTGCCCGAATTCGAATTTGTCCAAACTTCCAATTAACTGAACTAACATTTGTCTGAATTTTCAATTCCTCTAAGGGGATTACGTAAGACTTTTAGGGGGGAGGGGGGGTCCAGCAAATCTTACGACCAATAGAAAAAATGGCGCTAATGTATGTGAAAATTCTTACATGGGGGAGGGGGGGGGGGGTTTAAATGACCGAAAAATTGTCTTACGTAATTTATGGACGGCCCCTAACTCGTATTTGTCCAAACGTCCAAGTAACTGAACTAGCATTTGTCCGAATTTCTAACTCCTCGATCTCACATTTGTCAAAAGTTTCAACTACCCGAACTCACAATTGTCGAAACGTTCAACTTCGGGGCGCATGCCTGAGTCCTAATCGTCATATGCAGAATGCTTATTCTCATGAATTTCATATTTCGAAATCATGAAAGTTCGAAATTGCCTTTATTAGAATTTTTTTCTACAGAATTTTTATTATTTGGAATAAACATTTATCTGAATTATTTATATAGGAAATGTTATTCAACGGATTTTTTATTTAACGGAAAAGTCAAAAGATAGAATTTTTAAAATTAGAATTTCCATTAATAGAAATTTTTTAAATCAGAAATTTTTTTTTCTAGAATTTTTTTTTTAGTGAATTATCATTTACTCGAATTTTTAATTTTCTGAAATATTATTTCATAGAAATTTATAATTTAGAAATTTCATTTCACGTAATTTTCATTATTGAGAATTATTATTTACCAGAATAATTATTTTTAGAATTCCTAATTTGCGAAATTGTTATTTTGTAGAATAGTAATTATTTAGAATTACCTTTTATGGGAATTAGCATAAACAGGAATCTCTAATTTAGGAACTTTCGTTTTTCCGAAATTGTATTTTATGGAATAGTCATTCCGTAGAACTGTCATATTTTGGAATTGACATGACTAAGAATCCCCAATTTACGAATCACCTTTTGTCGGAAACGGCATTTCTATGAAAAGTCAATATATAGAACTGTCATATGTGTGAATCGCCATCTGTAAGAATCGTCTGCGCTGAGAACCTTCACAATTCAGAATCGGCATTTTTCGGAAAAATCAATCCATAGAATTGTCATACTTGAGAATTACCACGATTAAGAATCTCCAATCTACGAACTTTCATTTCTACAAGGCTTGTTGGCTATATGAGTTTCCAATCTACCTATACGTATTCATGCCGGTAAAGTAGAACTAGGAGGCGCCACAGAGTCTTTCTTAATATAAATAGCGCGCATATTTAAAATGTTGTTTTTAAAAAGATATGTTTTTTAAAAACAACATTTTAAATATGCGCGCTACTTATATTAAGTATATTATATTATATTATATTATATTATATTATAATAGCGCGCATATTAAGAAAGACTCTGTGGCGCCTCCTAGTTCTACTTTACCGGCATGAATACGTATAGGTAGATTGGAAACTCATATAGCCAACAAGCCTTGTAGAAATGAAAGTTCGTAGATTGGAGATTCTTAATCGTGGTAATTCTCAAGTATGACAATTCTATGGATTGATTTTTCCGAAAAATGCCGATTCTGAATTGTGAAGGTTCTCAGCGCAGACGATTCTTACAGATGGCGATTCACACATATGACAGTTCTATATATTGACTTTTCATAGAAATGCCGTTTCCGACAAAAGGTGATTCGTAAATTGGGGATTCTTAGTCATGTCAATTCCAAAATATGACAGTTCTACGGAATGACTATTCCATAAAATACAATTTCGGAAAAACGAAAGTTCCTAAATTAGAGATTCCTGTTTATGCTAATTCCCATAAAAGGTAATTCTAAATAATTACTATTCTACAAAATAACAATTTCGCAAATTAGGAATTCTAAAAATAATTATTCTGGTAAATAATAATTCTCAATAATGAAAATTACGTGAAATAAAATTTCTAAATTATAAATTTCTATGAAATAATATTTCAGAAAATTAAAAATTCGAGTAAATGATAATTCACTAAAAAAAAAATTCTAGAAAATAAAATTTCTGATTTAAAAAATTTCTATTAATGGAAATTCTAATTTTAAAAATTCTATCTTTTGACTTTTCCGTTAAATAAAAAATCCGTTGAATAACATTTCCTATATAAATAATTCAGATAAATGTTTATTCCAAATAATAAAAATTCTGTAGAAAAAAATTCTAATAAAGGCAATTTCGAACTTTCATGATTTCGAAATATGAAATTCATGAGAATAAGCATTCTGCATATGACGATTAGGACTCAGGCATGCGCCCCTTGCACTTGTCCAAACTTTCAACTCATCGAAATTGCATTTGTCAAAAATTTCAATACTCCAAACTCGCATTTTTTAAAACAGTCATCTCCCTGAATTTGCATTTGCTCTAAAATTTAACTCCCTGAAATCGCATTTGTCAGAAAAACTAAATTCTCGAATTCGCGTTTACCCAAACTGTGAAAACCCCGAACGCGCATTTGTTAGAACAACCAAATCCTCGAAATCTCTTTTGCCTGAACTGTCAATTGCTTGAACTCGCATTTGTCCAAACTATTAAGTCCCAAAACTCGCATTTGTCAGAACTCTTAACTCCCCAAAATCACATTTGTCAAAACTTTCAAGTCCCCAAACTCACATTTGTCAAAACTCTTAAGTACCCAAACTCGCATTTGGCAGAACTCTTAACTATCTAAACTCGCATTTGGTCAAACTTTTATATCACCAAATTCGCATTTGTCAAAACATTCAACTCTTCGAACTACACTGAGAAAATGAGAAATGACTGAGTACTGTCCGGACAGGAATGGTTCCTGTCCAAATAAAAAATTTTAATTAGACAGCACTCATTGCTTTCTAGACATGAACCATTCCTGTCTGGAAAGGACTCAGTAATATCTTAGACATTAATGAAATGGACATTAGTGAACCCTGTCCAGACAGGAGTGGTTCATGTCCAGACCTGAATGATAACTCTCCGATGGCGAAATTAAAAGAAGGTTAATTTGTAAAATGTAATAGACGTCATTCAAAATATTTGTTTATAAGTAGCATAATAGAAGGTTTTAATAGTGTTAATAGAAAGAGATATTCAAGAATAGATACAACAAAGTACAGAACAGTCGTGTAATAGTATATTGTGCACCAAGAGCAGAAGGGAGGTGTTTTCCGACGAGTGCGAAATTTGCTGCCCGAGCGAAGCGAGCGCAGCAATTTGCACGAAGACGGAAAATCTTCTTTCGCTCGAGGTCCACACGCTATTTTGTGCAACACCTGTTCAGGTAAAGCACTAATTAACAATTGCGCGGGTACCTACCAGACGGAAAAGTGTGCAGAAAAGTGCACTTTTCTGCACAGTATGCAGCAAAGTATACATTGTTGTTATGTGCAGCAAGTACCCATTTTGCGTCTATTTTTCAGGCAAGATAAATGGTACTTTTCTTACAGGTGTTGCACAAATCTTATTTTATATCCGGAAAAACTGTTTACATGTTCTTTTATTTATATTACAAAGTAAGGTTTTTTTAAAAAAAACATTCATTTTTAAAATAAAAGTTTACAACATTTCTTTGGACACACTAAGGGACTGAAGATTTTAATGTTTATAAAAATCTTTGAAATTTTAATGCGTAATGTTACAGGTTAGGGGAAAACGCAGTTTTTCCTAATATTTCATATGAATTTTCTAAATATCACACTGAACGCTCGAAAGGTTATATTGATGTCTGAAATGTTGTTTACGATTTTTAGTATGTTTCTTAGAAAAGTTAATAAAAGAGATCGCTCACAAAAAATAGTCTTTGAAGGTTTATTATTTTTGTAAATTTTGAATAAAACATTTGAAATATTTAGAAAAGTACGTTTTTTTCTAACCTGTAATTAATAAAATTTCAACTTTGTTTTTATAAAGATTCAAATCTTCAATCCCTCAGTGCAGTTTTGTCTAAATATAAAAAAAAAATTATACGTGTGTTCTTTATCTTTTTGTGTGTATTCTCAAATATCTGTAAAGGTTAAAAAGGATGAAAGAAATCCCATTTGAATTTCTATGTGAATTGTTTCATTACTTCATTCGGATTTCATCTTAAATCATTTTGATGGTAAGATTACTAACATTCTATTAATTTCACTGTACTTTCTATTGACTTCTATTGACAACCTTTTATTATGCTACTTATATAGGGGAGTGGGCCCCAAGATGGACAGGGCCCCAAGATGGACATTTCGTATAAAATTTTTGTTTAAGGTGACAGCGCCTTATGCTTTCTGTCATTTTTGTTGTTTGTATAGACGAACATTTTGATGCACATTTGAAGAAAAAAAACCAGTTGGTTTTTCTTCTACACATATACCACGTAATTTTGTGTCTAAAAAAGTTTTGTAACAGTTTTTTCTCAAGTTGGTAAAGTTATTTAAATTTATGATTTAGAATGAGTACTGAACGTTATAATATTCTTTATTTATCGTATAATAATATTCTAAAATGATTTTACTAATTCAGTATTCATATATATATTTTTACTGGGGATTAAAAAGTTGTGTCATGTACCCTAAGATGGACAGGCCTAAAATCTCAATGTATTTTTTGCATATTTTCGATTTTACACTTTTTTCAGTAATTTTTTGAGCCAATTAATTAAAATTTTTTATTTTCCACCATAAAATGTGATTTTATCGTTAGAAAATTTATTATATTGATATTTTTCGATATTTTTTTAATTTTTATTGTTGAGCTATTAAATTGAAGTTTTTAGAAATTTTATTTCTTGATAAATTCCGTAAAATGATTAAAACTTAGTTCAAGAATTGTTACACGATGTTAATTTTTTATTTACTACCATTTTCAAAGACTTTTAAGAAGGTGTCCATCTTGGGGCCACTTTTTTTTAGACCGAAAATTTTAACAATTAGAAAAAATGCTTTAAAAAATGTTTATGTTCAAAATAAAATTTTATCTCTGTGGTCATAAGTTACCTTATAAATTGTACTTTCATCCGGTATAAAACATTTTAATATATTTTATTCGGTTTGGATTCTACAGCAATAAATCGATAGGGTGTCCAACTTGGGGCCCTCTCCCCTACAATTATTTTGAATAACGTCTATCACATTTTACAAATTAACCTTCTTTTAATTTCACCATCGGAGAGTTATCATTCAGGTCTGGACATGAACCACTCCTGTCTGGACAGGGTTCACTACTGTCCATTTCATTAATGTCCAAAACATTACTGAGTCCTTTCCAGACAGGAATGGTTCATGTCTAGAAAGCAATGAGTGCTGTCTAATTAAAATTTTTTATTTTAGGGGTCTAAATAGTCTGGACAGTACTCAGTCATTTCTCATTTTCTCAGTGTATCATTTGACAAATTCCTTAACTCACATACTTCACAAATACCCGAACTCGCATTTGTCAGACCCTCGGAATGTAGCCTCTCTAAAGAAGCCTTCTGATTGGCGGGTAACTTTCCTGGAAACATTACCCGCCAATCAGAAGGCTCCTTTAGAGAGACTACTTTCCGAGGGTCTGACAAATGCGAGTTCGGGGATTTGTGAAGTATGTGAGTTAAGGAATTTGTCAAATGATAGTTCGAAGAGTTGAATGTTTTGACAAATACGAATTTGGTGATATAAACCCTACTGAAAAATCCTATATAGGATCCTACATAGGATCCTATATAGAATCCATATGGATTCCTATGAGAATCCACGTAGGATCCTATATAGGATCCTATATAGGTATTGTCCTATAGGAATCCATGTGGATTCTCATAGGAATCTATGTGGATTCCTATAGGTCGCCTATAGGACACGTCCTATATAGGATCCTATGTGGACTCTCCTATAGGAATACATGTAGGATCTCATATAGGATCCTACATAGGCGTCCTAAAAAAATTTTTGTAAACCCCCCTACATAGGATCCTACGTAGGTTCCCATATAGGATCCTATATAGGATCTTTTATGGGCGCCCAAAAAAAATTATGTACACAGAATTAATTGTTTTTTTTTAACAACTTTATTCAAATATACATTAAGCACCATTATAAGGACGAAAAATATTTACTGCGCAGGCGTAAGTATTGTAGAATACGTAAAAGACGACTGCGCATGAGGAAGGGGTACAAAAAAATTTTTTGGGGGTACCCATGTAGGATCTTATATGGGTTCCCATATAGGATCCTATATGGGAACCTACGTAGGATCATATGTAGGAGGGTGTACAAAAATTTTTTGGGACGCCTATGCAGGATCCTATATGAGATCCTACATGTATTCCTATAGGAGAGTTCACATAGGATCCTATATAGGACTTGTCCTATAGGCGACCTATAGGAATCCACATAGATTCCTATGAGAATCCACGTGGATTCGTATAGGACAATACCTATATAGGATCCTATATAGGATCCTACGTGGATTCTCATAGGAATCCATATGGATTCTATATAGGATCCTATGTAGGATCCTATATAGGATTTTTCAGTAGGGAAAGTTCGACCAAATGCGAGTTTAGATAGTTAAGAGTTCTGCCAAATGCGAGTTTGGGTACTTAAGAGTTTTGACAAATGTGAGTTTGGGGACTTGAAAGTTTTGACAAATGTGATTTTGGGGAGTTAAGAGTTCTGAAAAATGCGAGTTTGGGTACTTAAGAGTTCGGCCAAATGCGAGTTTTGGGACTTAATAGTTTGGACAAATGCGAGTTTTGGGACTTAATAGTTTGGACAAATGCGAGTTCAAGCAATTGACAGTTCAGGCAAAAGAGATTTCGAGGATTTGGTTGTTCTAACAAATGCGAGTTCGGGGTTTTCACAGTTTGGGTACACGCGAATTCGAGAATTTATTTTTTCTGACAAATGCGATTTCGGGGAGTTAAATTTTAGAGCAAATGCAAATTCAGGGAGATGAATGTTTTAAAAAATGCGAGTTTGGAGTATTGAAATTTTGGACAAATGCAATTTCGAAGAGTTGAAAGTTTGGACAAGTGCAAATTTGGGTAGCTGGAGTTTTTGACAAATGCAAATTTGGGAAATTTAAGGTTTAGACAAATGCGATATCAAGATGTTGAACGTTTCGACAATTGTGACTTCGGGTAGTTAAAACTTTTGACAAATGTGAGATCGTGGAGTTAGAAATTCGGACAAATGCTAGTTCAGTTACTTAGACGTTTGGACAAATACGAGTTAGAGGAATTGAAAATTCAGACAAATGTTAGTTCAGTTAATTGGAAGTTTATACAAATTCGAATTCGAGCAATTGGATGTTCGGACAATTGCGAGTTTTGGTAGTTGACTTTTCGAACACTTGAATTTTGGTTAATTGCGAGTTCGGTCATTTGGGTTTTGGAGGAAATGCAGGCGACCCGTCGATTACCGACAGTGCATATCATTATACCTCGACGTCTTTACCTTCCACTGAAGTTATCTTACAGCCGGAAAAAATCCCAGGCTCACCTGGGCGCGAACCAAGCAAGCTTGACGCTTGACTTGGCGCGACCGTAGAGTCCAGGACCTTAACTAACTGAGCTAACTCCGTGGTTGACATTATTTGATTTTGTTGCTCTCAAAATCTGAAATAGTGGAATTATTATTAATTTAATTAGTAGCTAGTTCAGCATTTGACTAATGAATGAGTAGTTTACTCCATTTTAACTAATTTAAATAGTAGTTATTTCAAATACTGACTAATTCAATTAATAAGTCAAAATAATAAATTTCTACTTTTTATTATTTAAAATGATATTCTCCCCCTATATTTATAAATAAACAATCTATCTTTTACAGAAGTATTATATAAATATACTTCAAAAAAGAAATTATAGAAAATTGTTAACAAACCATACATCAGCGACAGAAATTCCCTGAATTTCCCCTGAATATTGGTCTACATTTCCCGAATATATAATGGACGCAAAATTTCACTGAAAATGTATTTCTAATTTTCAGGGAATTTAGAAAATTAAAAGCTACTGCGCAGTTGTAAGTGTCATAAAAACTAAGTTCGACCAGTTACACCCTATTGAAAAAGTCGACGTCGTTTACTGCGACGTATTTTCAGAGAGTACATGATGTCGTGTACTACGTCGTGTACTATTTTTTTTCTGAAACATTTATTTGATCATTCTTTTCCGGACATACTTCTTCATATGAGGAGGATGAAAGAAACTACAACTTGAATTATAATCACAATTACACGACGTTGCACAGGACGTAGTACACGACGTCGACTTTTTCAATAGGGCAGTGAATTCACGGACACTCTGAATATTTAAGGAATATTAGATGCGGATATTCTCTGAAAATTAGAAATACATTTTCAGGAAAAATTCGCGTTCAATATTTTTCATGGCGGACATTTTACCCAGTTAAAAATTCCTTTAAAGGAACTTTTAAGGATCGTGTCATGGACCTTTAGGGAACTTTAAATGTTCCTTTAAGGATCCTTAAAGGTCCTGCAATAATTCCTTGGAGGATCTTGACATGATCTACTCTTGACATAATTTGGAACAATGATCCTTCACAGGTTCCTGCGTAGAGGTGCATGAATATTCCCCAAATATTATTTAGCCTCAAGAACTAAATCTTATTTGGCCGAAATTTTGTCTGGCCTGAATCTTATTTGGTCTGAATTTTATTTAGCCTAATTCTTATCGGACCTAAATCTTATTTAACCTAAATCTTATTTGGCCTAAATCTCACACTGAGAAAACTGGAGTGTTAAATTTTCAAGGTTAAAAATTTGTTTAATTAATCCGACATTACACGTAATACTACTTACACTCTACTATATTTTTCCTTTTGTAAACATTACACATAATTTATCATTTCTTTTACACTCCGGAGAGTTAAACTGATGAGTCGTATGTTCAATTGTATAATATTCGAGTGTAACAAAATTCTTAAGAATATGAATCACGATAATTACAATTTGTCAGTTTGATGGGTTAACATTTTTTCTTTATGTGATAATTAATAAATAAACAAAAAAAATTGGTTATTAATAACCTCATAATTGCTTAAATGTTTAACTGTTTTAATTTTGTATTCAATTTTATTTATACAATCCCAAAATTATAAACCTAATTCTTAGTGATTTCAGTGATTCTATAATGTTTTTAATTGCTTCTAAATTTTTTTTTCATCAATTTTTAAAAACTGTATAATTTAAATTTTAATATTTTCAGTACTTCAAATTAACTCCTACAAAATAATCATTTTATAAAAATTGTGTTTTATTTTTAGATTTATAAAAATGTATTTCAGGTACTGGAATACTTGTAGGTTTATAAAAAATTTATAGAATTTGTGAGGCTTGTTTTTATTCAAAATTAATTTTAATAATTAATAGACAATTAGTGTGTCTTTAATATTTGGATTTGGACGTTAAATTTGTTTGAATAAACTTTTGTTTTTTAAACTAATGATCTTTTCGCAACGTAAATTAAATATTTTTGAATGTTTGAATTAATATTCTATATCAAAAATACTTCATTTTTAATAGTTTCGGCAAAGATAGTAGACATTTTGTTTAATTTTTCTTATTAATTAAAGAATTGATACAAGAATTAAAACAGTCTTGAGTAAATTATTTGAAAACATAAAAATTTCTTGAGATTTAATATTTTTATCTCACAAATAAAATATTTTTATAAATTTACTTAAAAACGTAAAGTTGAACCTCCAGGATTGTCAAACAGATTTGACACTCTAAAGATAATAACCTTCATATAATAGAGTGTTGTCCTATAGTTAACACCGAAAAATTGTTACGTTTGACACTCTGCGAGGTAATTTTTATTATTCTTTTTTCTCAGTGCATTCAGCCCAAGGGCGGATCCAGCATTAGATTATCCTATGAAAGAGAAAGAGATATTGTTGTCTCTTTCTATCTCATATATCGCCTCCTCCAAAACCCTCGTCTGGATCCACCTTTGATTCAGCCTAAATCTTATTTGGTCTAAGACTTATTTAGCCTAAATTTTATTTCCTCAATCTTATAAAACCTAAATCTTATTTAGCCTAAATCTTATTTAGTGGTAGGGGAGACCGGGGCTAGTTGGGTCAGGGGTAAATTGGGTCATTGCGGTTTACTCAAATGTTATTAATCGAATTAATTCATCTCTACATAAAAATTATTTCACATAGTGAGATGCAAGTTTGTGCCAAGTTTCATTATTATATCATCATTTATGTGGAGTTAATATAAGAAAAACTAATTTTGATACTCCAAAGTAAATTTTTACCCACTTGATTTTTTGTTATATCTTCCTGAGTAATAGTTTGAGAAAAAGTTTAATTATCAAATTTTACTCTTAGAATAGTTCCTTTTAAAGGACAATGAAGAGATTTTAATTTATATTTGCAGTATCAATAGAAAAAAATCAAATATTTGAAAAACACAAGCGAGGTCAGAGGGGTCTTTTTGACCGGGGTCAGTTGGGTTGCCCAAATGCATGAGGAATCTACTATATAATTATACTACATAAATAAACTACATAAGTTTAATTAAATTTCACTATTAGTAATTTATTTCAGTCAATTAACACTAATGATAATACTTTTTAACAATTAAGAATTAAAAAATACGTTTTTTCAATATGAGCAATTTTTTTATTTTATAATCTTATACTTCCAATGCTTCAATTTAAATATATTTATTATATATAGAGTATTTAAATGTGACGTCACAAATCAAGAAGGTTCAGTCATTTTGTCAGGAAGGTTAGGCGCAGACCCAAATTTACATTGAGCTATAAAGGGATTTCTATAATATACAAGGTATTTTAGACTAATTTATATATAAATTACATAAATTGTTGCTATTAGAAGATAGAATATGTTTTTTTACATTTTTATAATGTATTCATATTCCTTGTCAATTAATTAAATTTGTATTTAGAAGACAAAAAAACAATCACACTGACAGAACTTTCTAACCTATTTTAAATTTTTCACTATATTTTTTTGCATTTAAAAATAAAGCAGATAACCGATAAGAAGTATGATTATACTACAAAAATGTAAAAAAATGTTTTATCTTTTGCCTTTAATCATTTTAAAAGTTTTTTATTGAATTGTCATAAAAATCACTTTTTATTAAAAATCCCATTATAACGTAATGTAAATTTGGGTCCGAGCCTAACCTTCTTGACTATAGTAACGCCACATTAAAATACTCTATTGCGACGCCCCCATGGACACCGTGGAGCACACCCTCTTTGTTTGTAGATATTGGGAGGAGAGAAGGCAACATATGTTTTAGGAGGTGGGTACTGAAGTCACCCCCGAAAACATGATTGACCTCATGTGAAGGAATGTACCTAGTCTCGAGTTAGCACAATGAATCCTTCGTTACCTAGGTAATGAAAACCAAGGACATCAATGGTTGCAGGGAAAGGAACCAAGGTTAAACTGGATACAAATGAAGGTAAGAAGGTAGGGAAGAAATCCGCATAGAATCCTCCACCTGTCATCATTTCAAAGTCCGCCGTTGATCGGTGGGGGTTCTTAGCCCCCTCGATTTGTCGGCTGATCGAGATCTGATGCTGGCCTGAGGGATCTATGGGTCTGGGTAGAGTTAGCATTTGGCGATGTTGGTTGCTTAGCTCAATCGTTCCGCTGAGTGTTAAATACTCCTATAAAGCGACACACTGTGCCTGAACCAAAAAAAAATCTGACAAAAATGGATCCAAAATCTGGTTGTTGGGGATTTTTCTGCATCATATCAGAAGTGAAAATACATTGAGAACAAAATCCTAGCTGCTCCTTTTTTACAGATATCAGTATTTCCGTTTAATGAATTTTGCGAATTTTTGAAAAACATTAAGTTTGAAACTTTATAACTACATGTAGGTAAACTAATTATACAAAAATGATCTAAAATATTTTTTATATGTAAATATATGTTCATACTTTTAAAATAAGACCTAAATGAAGAAAATTGTTTAATATTTTTCAAAGATATAGGATTTTTTTGTATACCGAGCTCAATTAAGAGTTGGTTTTTAACTTTTTTGATATTTCAAGTATTATTTCCAAAACGTTTGTATTTCTTATAAATATATTTGACATATTGTAATACTTTTTTTTGCACAGAAATTATTTTTATTTTATTGAAAAACTACGATACAATAGGATTTTTTTATTGCATTTGGTAAGAATAATATTTATAACTTAGCATACCAAAAAACAAGTTAAATCATTGTCAAACAGAACAATAGTTTTAAAACTGTGAAACGAAATAATATTTAAATATATATTTACATCAACTATAATCAGTACAATACAACTCACTTAAAAAAGACAAAATAAAAATTCGATAACTGCTCGCATGAGTTGGAATTTATATTTTCCACATTTGGTTGAATTAATTTCATAGCGCTCTAAAGTTTCAAAAATTCACAATGGACCAAGTCACTAGTCCATTCAAACCAATATCACATATTATTTTATTATTATTATATATTTTATTTAGAAAAATAAATAAGTTCAAATACAAAAAATTTACAACTGATAACGAATAAAATTCATAAGATTTGCAAACAATACAATGAAAATCTTTTAAATTGAAGAATTAATTTAAAACTTTAAATCGAAACAATAAATTTCTCTGCCTTTTTTTCCGGAGACGATTTTATTCACACAAGGTGCATACATTTTTTCTTTCTATTCTCCTGATGAGAACACTTATTCGTAGGATGAGACATCTTTTGATACAAGGCGAATGTTTTTCATAATAATTTGACAGAAAATTATTTTGAATTGAATTAAGCTACAACACATTTTAGTTTATATTAAATAAAATTTAAATAATCTTTTGAAAGTGTATTAAAATAAAACCACAGCAGAATATTTTTATCACACACAGTATATTACTGTGAGTTTGGTATACAAAAAAACCCCATATCTTTGACAAATATTAACCAATTTTCTCCATTTTGGTCTTATTTTAAAGATCTTAACCTGTATTTACGTATAAAAAATGTTTAAGATATTCTTTGTATAATTAGTTTGCCTACATGTACCTACAAAGTTCCAAATTAAATGTTTTTCAAAAATTCGTCAAATTCAATAAACGGAAATACTGATATCTCGAAAAAAGGTGCAGCTAGGATTTTGATCTTAACGGATGTTAACTTCTGATATGATGCAGAAACATCCCCAACAACCAGATTTTGGATCCATTTTTGTCAGATATTTTTTTGGTTCAGGCACAGTGTGGCGAGGAAGGTTTAGTGCCCTACTTAAAAAAAATGTAGAAGATAGTAAAAAAACAATAGAAAAATTATAGACACACACTATTATTTTAAGAGTTTCTAATGTCTTTTAAAGAGCTAATTTTTCTTAAGGAGTTTTCTAATGTCTCCAATTGTCGTTGTAAGAGTAAAAAAAAATTTTTCTACGAGTTTCTAATAACTTTTAATGAGCTTCTGTTTAAAGAAAAAAAGTATTCCATGTTTTTTAAGAGTTTCTAAGAGCTTTCTAAGAGCTTCCAGAAACTGCAAATTTTATAAGTATTTTCAATAATCTTTGAATGAGTTTCTAAGAGCTTTCTATGAGCTAAAATAATAATTATTAATTTCCGAAACATATTTCTTTAATAGTTTTTAAAAGCTTTCTGAGAGTCCCCTAAAGCCAAAAATTTCTAAAGTAACTAGGGCTGCGCACGAGACCGAGACCAGTCTCGGTCTCGGCTCGATATCGTCTCGTTTTCCGAGTGACTAGTCGCCGAGACTAGTGATGCCGTCTGATACGAGACTGTCTCGGTATCGATCGGAAAAATCTCGGAAAAATATCGTATCGGTCTCGGTTTTTGAAACTCCAGTATCGGTTTAGTATCGATCGAAAAAATATCGCGAAATCGAGATATCGATCGGTATTGTATCGGGATTCTGAGATTTTGTGACCACATGTTCACTTTCTCTTCGACAACAACAGAAAACTAAAGTGAGACACGGTGGAGTTAAGAGCTCAGGTATTCTTTTCACTAAAATTTAGGGTTGCAAACATTTCTTGTGGATCTGTTTGAAAACTTGTATTTTTCAGATGCTTATACTTTAGAATTAAAAAATTACCTCTTTCTCAAGTTGCTGCTTCTTCACGATTTTTCAATTTACAATCGGCCTTTAGTTTTGTTTTTTAGTATGTAATTATTGTTTTTACTATCCTAAGTATTTGCACTCTTTTACTACATAACAATTATTTAAACAAATAACATTTTTTTCTAACTAATTTCCAGAAAAATAAGTTTTTAAAAGAATAATTACGTGCATTTAAAAAAACAATAATTGTTTAAATAAATTGTTTAAACATTTGCTTACACAGCACCAGAAATTCCCTGAATTTCCCCTGAATATTGGTCCACATTTCCCGAATATTCGAACCTAATATTCAGGGAAGTTTCGTGGAAGCATCAAAATGTCCGCCATGGGGAATATTGGCGGCGAAATTTCCCTAAAAATTTATTTCTAAATTTCAGGGAATTTCCTCATTTAATATTCCTAGAAAATTCAGGGAAAGTTGAAAGAAATTTCCAATTTTTTTTTGATCTGGTAATAAATGAAAATTATATGTTATATTTGACACCCGTAGGATTCTAGAACATTAGAAACTACTATGCGCAGCCGTAAGTGTCACAGAAACCAAATTTGACCAGTGCGCATCATGTACAGTTAATTTATTAATACTATGAATATTAACTACCAGGTCATGGCCGGAAATGCAGGGCGCAATACCAGCATGAGTGCCAACGTCAAAACTTATTAAACTAACTAACTAACTAACTATGAATATTCTAGGAATATTAGATGTGGAAATTCCCTGAAAATTAGAAATACATTTTCAGGGAAATTTCGCCACCAATATTCTTTATGGCGGACATTTTGATGCTTCCACGAAACTTCCCTGAATATTAGGTTCGAATATTCGGGAAATGTGGACCAATATTCAGGGGAAATTCAGGGAATTTCTGGTGCTGTGTGGGTGTGAACTTTTTTTGAAATGAATGAAAATGTTTTGCTTATTCAATAGAATTAATTACAGTATGATAAATCACACTGAGAAAATAAGCCTCTAGCCAAGCAGTTTTATTTCTAGGTTAGGGTTCCTCGGGACAAAACAAACAAAACACCGGCGATGACAATCAAACTTCTAGGATACCGGAGCATATGCTCTGCTTAAATCAATTAAGTGCTTTGCAGGTGCTATATCAACAACCTCTCTCTGCTAAATTTAATCAAAAATTGGTTGTATTTAGTCAACTTATTTTCTCAGTGCAAGGGAAAGTTCAAAATAATTATGATTCAAATGTTTAAACAATTGCAAAAACTTAAATGTTATTTCAAATAACTGAAAATTAATAGACATAATTTTTACCTTAATTTTAAGTAACACAGTTTAAAAAAAATTGTTTAAATAAATGATTTTGTTTAAATAATTGTGGATGTTTTGTAAAATATATAAAAAATTGTTAATTATTATTCAATACTATTGATTACATTTTCATAAATACACAGTAGCGGCTTTAGGGGGGCACAAACCCGGGCGCACAGCTGAAGGGGGCGCATCCAGGGATGTAGACGTAACATACTACATGTACATATAGAAGAAATTTTTTGAACTGTCAAGGTCAAAAGATAACATTTTTTTAATTTAACTTAAACTTTGCTAGAGTGTTTTGACTGTTAGTGGAAGTGTAAACACTCAATTTTATCAAATTTCATAAAATAGTTTTTGAGTTACACAGTTTTAAAATTTGGATTTTTTTAAAATGTAGTTTTTTAAATTTATTATATTTCTAAGCAGATTGCATATTATAGGGGGGGGGGGGGGGGGCGGAAAAATTGACCTTCGCCCGGGGCGCAGAAAGTGCTAAAGCCGGCTCTGTAAATACACGTAATGTTTAAAAGGATTCTCAATCAAATGTTTAAACAATCACAAAATTTTGTAATGATAATAATTTAACAAAAAAGACATAATTTTTACTTTTACTTTGAATAAAATCGTTTTGTACTTTTTTAAAAAAGTAATTGTTTAAACAAATGCAAGTTGTTAAAAAAAAATATGAATTTTTCGTAAAACGTATCAAAGTATTTAACTTGTTTAATACAATTGATTACAGGATGATAAATCTACAAAAAGTATAAAATATTTACCAATTAAATGTATAACTGAATTATAATTAATTAATTTAAATAAATTACAGAAATTGCAGAATATTATTTAATTTAGCTAGATAGATATCAATTTTTACTTTTGCTACGCAAGTAAAACAGTTTTGTAGGCTTTTGAAAATGTAGGTAATAAATTGTCAAAACATATGTAATTTGTTTAAATAAGTTTATATTTTTTGTAGAAGGATGAACAACAACTGTTCAGTTATTTAACAGAGTTGATTACGTTGACATATGATTTCTATAAAAATAAGTTAATCTTCACTCTACGCGAGACTCTACGGAATGTTATAAATAATTATAATTAAATGTTTAAAAAATTATAAACATCTGTAATCAAAAGACATTATTTTTATCTTAATTTTAAATATACAGTTTAGTACTTATTAAAAAAGGTAATTGTTTAAAAAAACGGAATTTGTTTAAATATTTATGAAATTTTTAAAAGACATAATTTTTATCTCAAATTTAATTAAAACAGTGCTGTATTTTGAAAAATGTAATTGTTTCAGCAAATGAATTTGTTTAAATAATTCCTTTACGGGAAGTTACCAATATAATTATAATTAAATTTTTAAACAATTGTAAACATTTGCAATAATATTCACATTAACTAAGTAACATATCTTTTACTTTAATTTTGAAAAGCCAGTTTCGTACTTCTTAAAAAAATTAATTGTTCAAACAAATAGAATTTGTTTAAATAATTGTGTATTTGTTGTAAAATGAATATATTTTTTTAGTTACATATTTCACAAAATTGAGTTCATTGTAATACATGATTTCCATAAAAAAGTTGATCCTGTGGAAAGTTAAAATTATTGTTAATCACATGTTTAAACAATTACAAAAATGTTTCTAATAATATTAATTTTACTAAAGAGATTTATGTCTTATCTCAACTTTAAATAAAATATATTCATAAGTTTCCCGGCAAGAAGGCTGGAATAGAATGTAATTGGAAATTTTAATCCGACTGAATTCCTGATTTGAATCCAAAGCTTAATTTCCAAATCAGCAAAGAAAAACAAGAGTATCCTATTCGTTTTAATTCCAGCTACTCAACATTTAGAAATTATTCCTTTTTACAATGTATAAATAATTTATATTTAGTATTTTAATATTATACTTGTTTTTCATGATTTATAAATTCGGTTTATATACTTATTACCCAAACTCAAAATTGATGTCAGATTTGTAATATCTGTGACTGTTTACGAGATAAGCTGCTATTTCTTTAATTCTAAGTCTTTTTCAAAAATTTTTGGATATCCATAATTATAACTCTGAAATATTTAATTATATCTAATTCAAGCCTTGTTACTGGGTTTTTTTAAAAGTAGTTGTTTAAACAAATTTCATTTGTTATTAATTGTAATTTTCTTATAATATGTATCAACATTTTTCGCTAAATTTGCAAAGGTTTCCTATGCTTGCCGGTGATGATTTTTTAATTATAAATAATGATTTACCTTTACAATATAGTCATAAATAATTTCTATTAAATGTATGTGTGAGAAAAATGGTTATGGTTATGAAAACGTAATAAATTCTATTGAATAATTGACAAATTTCGACACATTTTACAGAACATCCACAATTATTTAAACAAATTCATTTGTTTATACAATTTTTTCTTAAACTGTTTTAGGTACTTCAAATTAAGGTAAAAATTACGTCTATTTAGTAGTTTGAAATAACATTAAAGTTTCTGCGAGTGTTTAAACATTTAAATCATAATTATTTTGAACTTTTTCTTGATTTGGTAAACTATAATTAGTTAAATTGAATAACAAAAAAATTTTCATTCATTTTACCAGAAGTTCACAATTTTTTAAACAATTTATTTAAACAAATAGAATTTGTTTAACCAATTTCTGTTTTTTAGATGCATATGTAATAATTCTTATAAAAAATCATTTTACTAGAAATTAATTACAACAAAATTTTATTTGTTTAAACAATGGTTAAATAATAAAAATAATAAGTAATATGAAAGTGCAAATACTTAAGATAGCAAAAACAATAATTACATACTAAAAAACAAATCTGAAGACCGATTGCAAATAAAAAAAGTCCCTCACAACAAAAGGATATCCCTAGGATATCCTCAGGATATCGGAAATAATGTCAGGATATCCTGAAAATGTCCCCAGGATATCCCTAGTATATCCCCAGGATATCCCTAGGATATCCCTAGGATATTCCCAGGATATCCTGAGGATATCCTTAGGACATCCTCAGGATATCCCCAGAAATGCTTAAAAGGATATCCCAGGATATCCCAAGGATATCCCTAGGATATCCTTAGGATATCCCAAGGATATTTTTGAAAAAAAATTATAATAAAGTAGATATTAATTTACTTATTTATAATTTTTTATGTCCTTCCGGACAGTTCACTTTTCATCCCGAACTTATTCCCGTCTACCTGCTCGGCGAGGACAACTCATTCCGGGCCTTCTCCCACTCTTTGGCCCTGCCTATCCCTCCGACCGACTTCTTCTACTGTAATAATTGCAGCTACACAGTTAAAAATGTTTATGTTTTATTTAACATAAATTACATGTCCCAAACGGTCCAATCTTTTGTGTTAATTTTTAACACAGGGATTTATGTTGTTATGTTTATCGTTTGCTTGGCAGAAGTAAATTATAATCGTGTTGAGTTAAGGAGTACATTTGATTCAATTAGTATTGAACTCTACCTTTTGCTTATTAAAATGAATTTTCAATATGAAATTTACGTTTTACCACAAAAAATTAAGTGTAAATTACAGTGTTATTACTAAAAAATTAGAGGTTATGCTCAAGAATCGAATGACATTTAAAGGAAGTATTAAATCTACACACGAAAAATGTTAAATTTTGACACAACAAATTTAATAAGAACCGATTATTACACAAATGTGACTTGGAAAGTTAAAAGGGACCTTGCGTCAAAAAAAATCGATTTTTTGATGTTTATTTCATTCAAAAAAGTGAACTTTTTTCTTTAAGAATCACGTATCAGTAACAAAAATCGATTTTTTGACGTAAGGTCCATTTTAACTTTCCAAGTCACAAATACTCAATATTTTCAACGGTGTAGTTACAGTGATTCGTGCAAAACATTCATACCAGGCTTTTCACCGGTTAATGCTTCAAATTCGTCTGTAAAAACAAATTTAAAATTTTTTTAAGAGGTACCGGGGGATTCTTGTGATACCTACAATTGTTCTTTTCACCAAAAGATACTGGGATAACAGCGATTTTTACAAAAAGAAATACTGTGGTAATTTTCTGTACGAATAGTCGCTCTATTTAGCTTATTAGGATTAGCAGCAACTATAGTTCTACTAAAAAAAGCACTGATAGTAATAATAATTAATAAAAACATACTCTACATTTTTTATATACCGTCACATTCTATGACTGCAGCAAAATTTGACTGTACATAGAAAGGATGGGGTATTTGGCAGTAGTAAATTTAAACGGGTTATTTGGACGGAGGGGTAGGCAGGGCCCAAGAGTGGGAGAAGGCCCCGAATGAGTTTTCCTCGCCGAGCAGGTGCACGGGAATAAGTTGGGGATGAATCGTGAATCTCCCGTCCTTCCTTATATATAATAATTTAATGGTTAAACGCATCGGAAAAATCTTATGGGATACGGGGATCGAACCTACTTAACTATGATGGATGCCAAGCTTACGCGTAGCCTTAAACCTCTCGGCTACTTAGCACTTGCTATTCAAAATGCAATGAATCTTTGTTACTCTTAGAACATCCTAAGGATATCCTCAGGACATCCTCAGGATATATTCATGCTTTTACAATCACGTCCATGCGCCATGTGATAAAAGCCCGTTGGTCACAGCAACAAATTACAAATTATACCTGCTATTGGTTATAGTATTCTTCTAATTGGTTTTAGTATAGTTTTTCAACAATTTGTTTAAACAATAATTTTTTTAATTACAACTTTTTATCTGATAATTTTTTAATGTTGTTTTTAATATGAAGATAGTGATAACTTGAGACATTGCTTTTTCCTCCTGATGTAGCTTATAATGATAGTTCACGAGCGTATAGCATAGTGGTTGGAGCATTGCGTTGGGCTTTAGGCCCAGGAGTTGCGAGTAGTTCGAGATCTCTTAGCGTTAAATAGATTTTGGTAAAAATACACAACCTGTTTGTTAAATTTACGTACAATTACCTGTGTGGGTAGTTGTGAGTTACCAAAAAGCTTGTGTATTTTTATCTAAATATCATTGGGTATTTGTTTAAAAGGCTTTAGGTAAAATTACTGAAAATCTTGTGCTCTTTAATCCATAAAATCTTTGGGTTTTTTGGTTCCAAAACATTATAGGTAAAATTACCCAAGTAATTTCTTTCAGTGATAGTGTAGCTCGCCAACACAAAGGTACCCTTGTACAAAAAAGTTATATTTGGTTATTAATTTGCATAAGTATAAGATATTTTAAAATTTCTAACGTGTGGTAATCTAAATTCCATGTGTCAAACTTGTGGAAACATCTGAGTATTTGTGGATCTATAGATTATTGATTTTCATGAACACCATTACAATTATCAAAATATTGTCCCACATAACACGTAATATTCCAGGGACATTCCTGGAATATTTTTTTGTGACATTCGGAACATTCCAATGGAATATTGCAGTGACGTTACTGGAACGTTGCTATGTCCGACTCAGGGAATATTTCAGTGGAACATTCCATGAATATTAAATTGTAATGTCTCTGGAACATTCCATTGGAATATTCATAAGTTTTTTGAAGCAAAAAAATTTTAGTTTTTAAATTTATTAATTCTTATTAGAATTATTTATCATTTTATTTTTTCGTCTTAAAACAAATTAAAAATTCCAAACGCGACGAGAGGATTCGAACCCTAAACCTAAGACCTATCTAACGATTAACGCTCGCAGCTATTATCGGTATGAAAATAAGAATCTAAACCGAGTAGATATAGTTTTAATACATATCTAAAATAGTTGAAGTTCATCCAGCTTCATTATAGAATTTTCATACCGATAAAATAGCCGCGAGCGTTAATCGTTAGATAGGTCTTAGGTTTAGGGATCGAATCCTCCCGTCGCGTTTAGAATTTTTAATTTGTTTTAAGATGTAAAAATAAAATGATAAAAAATTCTAATAAGAACTAATAAATTTAAAGACTAAATTTTTTTTTGCTTTAAAAAACTTATGAATATTCCAATGGAATATTCCTGCAATGTTATATTGTAATGTTCCAGAGACATTACAATTTAATATTCATGGAATGTTCCACTGAAATATTCCCTGAGTCGGACATAGCAACGTTCCAGTAACGTCACTGCAATATTCCTTTGGAATATTCCGAATGTCACAAAAAAATATTCCAGGAATATCCCTGGAATATTACGTGTTATGTGGGGTAGATATATAACAATAATGTGAATTGTTATCCCTTGCAAAAAAGTAGTACTGGATTCAGTACTGGGAAGAAGTACTGGGTTAAGTACTGTAAAATCAGTACTTTTTCGCGCAATATAATTTTTTAAGCACAATAACAAATTTTTTCTCAAATTTTAGTGCAATTGTGATTTTGCGTTCAATGTATTCCTCTCTATTTAATTTACAACGAAAAACTATTGCCCAGCCGTAGCACCCATACAAACTTAGTGCGCAGCATGAAAAAATTATTAACAATCGATGGTGAAAAAAGTACTGACTTTCCAGTACTGAACCCAGTACTTGTCTCAGTACTGAACCCAGTACTTCTTCCCAGTCCTTAACCCAGAACTAAATCCAGTACTTCTTTTTGTAAGGGATAAAGACTACCACTTTTGTACAAATCAATTATTGACATTTTTAATATTTTAATATTTTTAATCAGTGGATATTTTTATTATTATTTTCATAAACAGTGCATTAAAATATGTAATTATACGTAATTTCAATAAAATTTAAATTTTGTGCTTTTCGGAATTTCAAGCCAAAAAAGCTGTCCTGGTTTAAGAAACAACATTTTTCTTTCTAAATTTGAAGAAATGAATATTTACTTATTCAGAAGTCAAAAGTGATACACTTTTTAATAAGTGTATACATGTACACTTCCAAATAAGTGACATTTCTCTCTAAATAAGGGGCTATTCAAGTATTACGTGAGCATATTTTAAGAGGTTTTTGGCCCCCTCCCCTCCCTCATGTCAGCATTTTTCAATGGATGAAAAAATAATTTTGTATGGAGAGTCAGCATTTTGGAACCCCCTTCCCCCTCCTTGATGCTTAAATAATACTTAAATGGCCCCTAAGTGATATTTTCACTTATTTTAAGTGCATATACACCAGACCCGTAGTGAGCTTTTCTGGCGCCCGAGTCAAACTTAAAAATTTTCGCCCCCCTCCCCTACTCATTTATAAAAAATTTTGCAACCTTGGTTTTATTTGATTTAATTTTACATTGCTAATTTTTTTTTTTTTTGCAAATGTATTTATACTTTATAGAGAAAAATTGATAGACTTATTCACCCACTTTTTTTATTTTTAAACATTTTGCTTCCTCATTGAAGAAGCTTTGTGATCATTAAAATTTTTAAGTTTTAAAAATAATAATCTAAATCGACTTATGTTTATCTGAAAAGCCCAAATTTTCATGTTAAAAAAAAAGATCGGATATTTTTAAGCACCATTTTCACAAAAAAATATCGTTTCTTAACAAAATTTTTTTTCACACTTAAAATACAACTTAACAAATAAAAAATCATATTGTCTCAAAACGAATCGATTGACCTATATAAAGTCTATAATGGACCGGAAATTCGCATAATAATAAATCATGAGTTTTCATTTTTTTTTTCATTTAAAATTCTTTTTCTTTTTACACCTTCTCCAATTTTTATTTTATAATCATAGATCCTTTGGACAAAATATTCTATATGTAAAAATGGATCAATTTAATTATGTATAAAGTATACATTTTATTCTCAATTTGAAGAAATAATGGGGATTTTTAATTTTTAATAAAATTTTAATTTTGACGTCTTTAATATAACTACTCTAATTGGCATTTTTAAGTAATGATTCCTTTATAAAAATTTTAAAAAATGTTTTACAATGAAAAACGAATTTAGCTTTCTTTTTGAGAAAGCAAATATTTTTTTTACATAAAAGCGAAATCTTCAGAAATGAACATAATTTTCACATAGTTTTGTAATTGCTTCATATCTTCATAGTTCATATCTTCACATTTTTATCAAGTTATTCGTTCTTTCATCATATTTTTTTATTCTTTAAGCTTTTAATTAATTTAATATTTTTAACTTTTTATCTTATAGCTTAAAATTTTTATGTTCTGTAGGTTTTCCAATGTTCATCATAATTTCTTAATCTTTATAATTTTTTACAGAATTTCATCTATTATTTGTTAAATGTAAATTTGCTACTAAATTTTTATCAATTTGCAAGGAAAATAAAAATGATAATTCGCTAGACACCCTGTAAATTTCTTTAAATTTTACATGTTGAAAAAGGTTAATTTTTTAAGTAATTGGATTTTCAAAATTATTACGTATTTTAAATTAATTATGTTTATAAAAGGGAATAAAAATTATATGACCTTTAAGTTCTGAACGTTTAAATCAACGAAATTATTATTTTAATATTTTACAAATTCAAATTTGACAAAAAATAAAGTTTTGCTTACCAAAAAAATGATTTTGATATTTTAAGAATTAAATTCTTCTTTTATATTTTGCGTTGCAAAAGTTATTCTTGAAAATATTTCCATGTATATTCGATTTAGCTCCTAGTTTTGTTCTAGGATTAGATTTAATTAAATACTTTTGTATGAAAGGGCATTGCCCGTTAAATTGAAATAAATAAATAAATAAATAATTGAATTGAATTCTATTTAAATCTTTCTATGGAGCATTATTCCTGAACTACCCCAGTCAAAAATTAGAATATCCTATAACTTTAGTAAATTGTTGCCCTACATGATAATATCAAATCTCTGCAATATTAGCTCTTTTGAAAAAAATTTGTATGAAGTAGAGAGGGTTGAAGTTTTGACTTTTTGAATGACACCGTCATTTTCAAGTTCGTATAATTATGGAACAACTTAATAGATTTTAATTTATATATAGTGAATTTTAAAGCTTTTTTCATGCACTTTTTAAATAAAGAATAATTTAAAAAAAAAATTTTAACCCTTCATTTTTCCAAATTAAGTTTTATTTTTCACTTTTGAGGTCTTTCGGCGGTTTTTGGATTTTTTTTATTTTTTTCAATCGAAAGCTGAGATTTTTTCCAACGAAATACGTAAAACTGGAAATGGGCCAATAATGGGTTTTCAAGAGAATGTAAAAAAACCTACTTTTTTGCTTATTTTTTACATTTTCTCGAAAACCCATTATTGGCCCATTTCCATTTTTACATATTTCGTTAGAAAAAATCTCAGCTTTCGATTGAAAAAAATTAAAAAAATCCAAAAACCGCCGAAAAACCTCAAAAGTGAAAAATAAAACTTAATTTTGAAAAAAGAAGGGTTACAATCTTTTTTTAAAATTATTTTTTATTTAAAAAGTGCTTGAAAAAAGCTTTTAAATTCACTATATATAAATTAAAATCTATTAAGTTGTTACATAATTATATGAACTCGAAAATGACGGTGTCACTCAAAAAGTCAAAACTTCAACCCCCTCTACTTTATACAAATTTTTTTCAAAAAAGCTAATATTGCGGGGATTTGATATTATCATGTAGGGCAAAAATTTACCAAAGTTATAGGACATTCTAATTTTTGACTGGGGCAGTTCAGAAATAATGCCCCCTATGTACTTTAATTTCTTTTAAATAATTGATTTGTATTATCGAGCATTTAGCAGGGACTTTTACGAAATGTGACTTTTGTTTTGTTTTAAAATTAATACTATTGCAGTTCCCGTGTGGAAAAGTTCCCAGTATTTCCCAGTTTGTAAGTGGGCGCCAGTTGGGGCCTACCTAGCCCAGGTGGGCCCCACCTAGCCCCCAACTGGCGCCCACTTACACTGCGAAATACTCGGAACTTTCCACACGGGTTGAAACGCAAAGTGGGGTAAGTCATAATGTATAAAATTCCTCTTTTGGTGCAAATGATATGTTAATTTTTATGGCTCCCAACTACAAAAACATTTTTTTTTTGATAATTTAAAAATTATTATTCTGTTTTAATTTCGTTAAATTTTGGCGCCCCCATGCGGTTGCGCCAGCAGCAAGCGCCTCAGTCACCTAACTCTCAATACGGCACTAGCTAGTAATTCTGTTTGTGCTAGGTATATCCTGAGGATGTCCTGAGGATGTCCTGAGAATATCCTGAGGATATCTTAAATTTCATTTTATGAATATCCATGGGATATCCCTAGGATATCCCCAGGATATCGGCGGATATCCTTAGGATATCCCTAGGATATCCAAACCGCCGCTTTTAGGATATCCTGAAAATATCCTTGGATATCCCTGGGATATCCTAGGGATATCCACGGGACATTTTTAGGATATCCCGGGATATCCGGTGCTGTGAGGGGTGAAGCTGTAGCAACTTGAGAAAGAGATAATTTTTTAATTCTAATATATAAGTGTCTTAAGAATACAAGTTTTCAAATACATCCGAAAGAAATGTTTGAAACCCCAGATTTTAGTGAAAAGAATTCCTGAGGTCCTAACCCTATACTATGTTTCACTTCAGTTTTCTATTGTCGTCGAAGAGAAAGTGAACATGTGGTCACTAAATCTCAAAATCCCGATACGATACTGAGCGATATCTCGGTTTTCCGATATTTCTCCGATACGATACTAAACTGAGCGAGACAAAACCGAGACTGGATTACAAAAGTGGAGGGGATGTGTACTAGACGTGGACAAAATATGTACATACTAGATTGTACTATAGATTGGAGCCAAAATTGTACTCTCTAATCACAAGCCTTTATTTTGGCGGTCAGTTTAAATGTTTTAAATTTAAATTAATTTTTAAATAATTTATTTAATCTGCATTAGAGTTAAAAAACACTATTAATAATCAGAAAAATATTATTAGTTATAAAAATTCAACAAAATTTAAAAAAAGTTACTCGAATAGTTTACATCGACTTTAATCCGGTCCAAATACTACCTTTATCCTAAAGAAAACCTCAAAATAAGGAAATGTACTAGATTGGGCTGCTTTTTAAAAATGTACTTTTTACGTCATTCCCATTGAAATCAGTGCGCTTTTCGTGATGCCTGGAAACTTGAAATTTTAGATGTCGCCACTTTCCTGTCCCCCTCAGAAATGCGTTGTTTCTAAGTAAATAAATTCTTTTTCAACAATTTAAAGTTATAAAATATTTTTTTTTTATTAAAATATGTAATACAAAGGAGAGTAAATTTAAATATAGACTGATTTTCATAAGTGTAAAAGTGTGATTTCAGTGATAAATGGCAAAAATCAAATGTTTTGTGTCCAATTGCAAGTCAGGTTATCTCACAATCCAGGAAAAAAATTGCGGTTTTTCTGGGCGGAAGGATGAGGAATTAATTAAAAAGTATCAAAATGCTATGGCCAGAATAAATTTTATGGTTAAAAGCATGGTAAAGTGGTTGTGCCATCATGACACAGAAAAACCGCAATTTTTTCCTGGATTGTGACATAACCTGACTTGCAATTGGACACAAAACACCTGATTTTTGCCATTTATCACTGAAATCACACTTTTACACTTATAAAAATCAGTCTATATTTAAATTTACTCTCCTTTGTATTACATATTTTCATAAAAAAATAATATTTTATAACTTTAAATTGTTGAACAAGAATTTATTTACTTAGAAACAACGCATTTCTGAGGGGGACAGGAAAGTGGCGTCATCTAGAATTTCGAGTTTCCAGGCATCACGAACGGCGCAGTGGTTTGTACAGCAGTCAGATAGGGCTGCTATGTACTAAAAAAGTCATTGGGGTACTAGTGTACTAGAACATGTCAAATTGTACTAGAAAAGTACAATTGTACTAGAAATCACATCCCTGGACTGGAAGGCAAGTATCGTATCGGTATCGTATCAGTCTCGGAAAATCTCGTTCGGCGGCATCACTAGCCGAGACCGCAATAGGGAAGTAACTATAATTGTGAACTTCTTTACTACGGATAACAGATATAGATATCTATTTTTAAAAGCTGAATAATGTATAATTCGACCAACCTTTTTTCAAAAATATTCAATTATAGTTATAAAAAATAATCATACCGGAAAATGAAAATGTAGATTACTGATCTTTATTTGTTAACAATATTCTTCAACTGATGATTTAACACCAAAAATAATTTCCTAGATGCAAGTATAGAAGTCGAGGTTTGTCAAAGAAGAATGTGAAAAATCGGTTTAAAAATACTGTCCAACATTTCACTTTTATTGTTAATTTTGCTGCTTGTCAGCTTCACATTCCAAATATCTTATTTTTAATGATATTTAGCTAAAAATTTGTAAGCGACAGCGATACTATTAAATCAACAAGACCCAAAACGTATATATATAACTTATAATAAATAAGTTAACAATTGTATTCTGCAAATATGTTTTATTTTTTGGATATTTTTAACATAGAGACTGCTAGACGAGACCAAAATTATGAAGGCGATACCGAGCCGATACAAAGCGTGACGAGTTCGAGACGACACCGAGACGATACTCTGTCAAATATCGTATCGTATCGTATCGTGCGCACCCCTAAAAGTAGCTAATGATCTTTGAATGAGTTTCTAAGATCTTTCTACACTGCAAAAACAGGTGTCTTAAATTGTTCAAAAATGTCTTAAATTAAGACATTTTTCGTGTTTTAGACAACCCTGTAATAAGAGGGTTATTGAGCAAGCGTTTTGGCTAGTTGAGCAAGCCCTCTGCTCAATTGTCCTAACGAAATATGGACAATTGGGCTGGTTGCTCATTCACCCAATGCATTGAGTCCAATAATCCACAAGGTATTTCGAGCTTAAAACTGGAGAAAAAGCGACTTAATATTGATAAAACACTAAGAAACGTTAAATTAAGCATAAATACACAAAATTAGATAATAAAAATACGTATATTAAGAATAAATAACATTTTCGAAAAGACGTGATTTATTGACACTCAGAGAGCAGAACACCTGACTAGCAGAATAGACGTAGCCAATCAAAATCTTTCTACCGCGAGAGACTAAATTGTGATTGGCTACGTCTATTTTGCTAGTCAGGTGTTCTGCTCCCTGTGTGTCAATAAATCACGTCTCTTCGAAAATGTTATTTATTCTTGATATACGTATTTTTATTATCTAATTTTGTGTATTTATGCTTAATTTAACGTTTCTTAGTGTTTTATCAATATTAAGTCGCTTTTTCTCCAGTTTTAAGCTCGAAATACCTTGTGGATTATTGGACTCAATGCATTGGGTGAATGAGCAACCAGCCCAATTGTCCATATTTCGTTAGGACAATTGAGCAGAGGGCTTGCTCAACTAGCCAAAACGCTTGCTCAATAACCCTCTTATTACAGGGAAAACAGATAGAAATATACGGTTACGGGACCAGAGCATGAGACAGAAAAGGACAGATACAGTTTCTGTCCTTTTCTGTCTCATGCTCTGGTCCCGTAACCGTATTCGTTTTGCTTTGGGCTTTACTTAAATACACATTGCCGCCATCTTGAAAACGCAAATTACATTTTGTAAAAAATTAGGGTGAAGTCACATACAAATGACTAGGGTATCAGTGGATTGGAATAGACCAATCAGATAATTAGTCACATTGGAAAGTATTTTCTGATTGATCTATTCTATTTTCCTGGTACTGTAGTCCTTCGTTTCTGACTTCACCTTTATATAATTTACGTTAGGTAAATTACCTTTACATTCCTGCCCATCCCTGAGTATATTGGTAGAAATCAGCTGACTGTCAGGTTTGTTGGTATGGTCGAGTCGTCTGCTAATTTGCTGTGTGTAAACATCCAGACTATAATTTTCTTTTCTTTTAAAGGACTAGATTTATTACAAAGTATTTAAATATTAGTGGAAAATGCTAGAGTGAAACAGCTTTCTTTAAAACAACAGACATACATTTTAAGTAATATAAATTTATTGTGTTATGTATACAACAGATGCAAATTTTGTAAGATTATTCTGTTTTTTAAAAAAGAAAATAACTTTTAATATTGAAAAGGATAAATAATAATTAAAAATGGCAATGTTTAGAATATCTCGTTTAATTGCCGTACAGCAGAGGAATTCTGAACTTTTTTATGGTAACTTTAGAACTTTAAAATTTACTACTATTAACACATATAGTACCTATAATGACCTATATAAGAATTGTTAAAAATTTCATTAATGTTGCACCATTCGTCTTTTCCTACTTACTCTATATAATTAAAATCAAAACAAAAAATATAAATAGGAGCAATTAGAATTCACTCTAAGTCAATAAAAAGTCAAAAATCTTTCATTTGCTTTTATTCAGCTGTATACTGCCCTCTTATTATCAGAAACACACAAAAAGTTAAAAACAAAAAATTGCAAGTTTTATTACATAAATGCAAACACATGCCAATAGTATTAACTGACAAAATAAAAATTAAAGATTTTTGAATTTTTATTGAATCAGAGTGATTGCCGATTGCTTCTTTTATATTAATACTATTATGGGTGATAAATTTAATTTGTAAAAAAAATTTATGGATACTCAAACAGACTCAAATTTAATAGGAAGATAAATTCTGTGTTGTTTGGGACTTGAGGCATTTATTTACAACTTTTTACTTTTAATATTTTAGAGCATACAAGATTTGTAACTACAAAAAAAGATGAAGAAAGTTCGAGACTAAAAGAGTTTAGAAAAAAATTACGAGAACGAACGCCAATAGGTATGTTTTCAATAATTTTTATGATAGATTATTTTATTCTTATGTTTCAGGATCATTTTAATATTAATAACAATTATAAATTACAGAGAAATTGGAAGAATTAGAGGAAGGGAAACATCCTTATCAAGAGAAAGAACCATTGGAAGCATTCCCAGAAAACACAAATCCAAAAACTGGTGAAGTTGGTGGACCAAGAGGTCCAGAACCTACACGCTATGGTGATTGGGAGAGGAAAGGACGAGTCTCTGATTTTTAATATGTACATAATTTGTCATTGTCGTACTCTAGTAAATAAACCATTTTTTGCTTTCTTTTTCTTTTAAATTCGTAAAAAAAATAATAAAGAGATGTACAACTTATAGGTATATAAAAGATAGAAAAATCACATTTCCTTTTATTTATATTAAAGGTATCTAAAAAAGAAGTTTAACTTGAAACATAACTGTAAATTAAATTGTATATAGAATATATATATATATATATTTATGTGTAGTAAAATAAATAAAATATATGTAAAAATTTCACACCGTAAAATATTATTAAACTAGAGAAAAATTCCAGTGACGCGCAACAGCTCATCTCTGTGAATAGCAAATAGTGGAAATTTAAATTTAGAAACCACTAAATTAAAACTTAAGAGTTCATTTTGAGTAATTTTTTGTGTTCATTTTATGAGCACATTTTGGTTCATTGATTTTTTGAATTTTCAAAGGACCCCACACACCTCTATGGGAAATTCGACCCCGGTTAAATTGACTGCAACTAAAAAGGTTTTACATTTAATCAGGACATAAAAATGTAAAATTTTCTTAATTTACAGCCTATTTAACCACGGCTGAATTTCCCATAGTAGTATTCAGGTTTTTAAATTTGAAAACTGTGAATAGAATTGCATTATAGAGAGTTCGTAAATATGTGAATCATACGATGTGCCTTTAGATGGTTTAAATTTGTCAAAAAATCGTAATGGAAAATTTGGACATAAAACAATAATACTTCCTTTATGGTCTGTGAGGAAGCAAAATGAAAAAAATGTATTATAATGAATATTATATTGACTTGAATATAGACACAGTTTCAAGTTGTTTTGTTTTTTCTTCAATTGATTGGTAATGACAGACTGTTTTACTTTAATAAAAGTGTAAAATAAAGTTAGTTATTTCTCAAATTTTGCATATAATTACAGCTTTTATTGAATATACATTTTTAAAACTATGATATCACGTAGCTTAATTCCTCTATGGTCCACAAAGATGAAACCTGAGTTTAAAAATTTTTCAAGAAGTAAGTTATTTAAATACATTATAATTATCATATTTTGCTAACTTTTTTTTAAACTTATGTCTGAAAATTTAAGTTTTAATAATTTCTGTTTCTGATAAATAATTGGTTTAAATATTTGCTGAAGAGAAAACAGTGGGTTTCTATGTTTGCACACATTTTAATTTATAATGACTTGAACGTTGTAGGTTCTTTAATTCAACATGAAATCAAAAATGCAAAAACTGAAGAAAATGTAAATAGTAATAATGAATCTGCACGGATGCAAGCATTTCATGAAAAACTGCGAGCAGATCGTTTACCAAGTGCGTAAAAAAATTGTTTAATTAAATTTTCCTTAACGTTTTTTCCCTGCCTGTTTCTTTTATACAAAAGAAAAAAAATATTTAAGTTAAAATAAAGCTTAACTCTTAAGTTTTTTAATGAACAATAGATGTGGACCGTTCAATGCGATTTATTGACTTGGTGTTGGTTGAGACCGATCCGAAAAGTGGTGAAATGATTTCAAATTCTGAAAAAGAACCAACCAAATGGGGAGATTGGCAACATGGTGGAAGGGTTACTGATTTTTGAAATAAATTTGACCATTTTTTTCTCAATGTTAGAAATTTGTATTTAAAATACAAAGAAATTGCTAGCTACTTATTCTGTAGAAATGCTTTACGACTCTTTCTCTCTTAAAACGAATCAATTACAAACCAATAACAAAAATTATCGTCATTCACAAAACACTCACGCAAAATAAATCTATCTTATATTTTCCAATTTAGTAAAACGCAAGCTTAGTGATTACAAATTCAGTTAGACTTAGAGTCAAAATTTCGCCAATTTAAAAATAAATAAAAAAAAGGAAGTGAAAAAAATAAATTGATTCAAAATAGGAAAAACACGCAATTATTTTTAACACATAAAGTAGCAATATCTTTTTCTTCATTAACAATATTTCACAGACTGAGATAAGACAATTTACACATATTTATCAGCTTCGATGTACATTTACATTGAATTGATAAAAGTATCAATTCTTTCTTTGACTGTACCTGAGGATCTTGACATATGTATTGTATTTTTATGTGCAATGGAAAAATTTGTTGTTTTTATAATAAAACAGGTGCTTTTATCGAGCTCAGATTCTGAAATATTAAAATATAAATACATACACATCAGTCTTAAATCGCGGACCAACGCGAGTTTTCGAGCAATGCTGCCAAAAATGAGAAGTCACGAAATCATACAATCATACAGCTCGATTTTTTTTGTTAACTACAAAGTTTTGTTAATAGCTAACACGTCGCGCATCATCATATTTCTTAGGGTCCACAGTGCATTCACAACATTGCCATGATTGCCAACTCCATTGCCCAGCCATTCTGCTGGCAATTTTGTTATTTCAGGTATTTGTGTGTTTTCCGGCGTTGCATTCATTTGTTTATCCCAGTTTGATATGTAACGATTCTCGACGTTCAAACCCTCGATATACCTTTAAATAAATAAGAATATTCTTAATATTACTGTGATCAAATCTGTCAACAAAAATGCTCTCACTTCATTTCAATGTTGACGTTTTTCGCTCTTAAATGACAAAAAAAATTAGTAAATGTTTATTTATTAGAAATAATAGAGTGGCACAAGTGGAGGAACTGGAATTTTGTTGCTATAAAAAACAGTTAAATATTATTTTTAAAGTATTTTCAAAATTTGAAAAAATTATTAAAAAATAATATTTAATTCCATTTTTTAACAACAAAATTCAAGTTCCCCAATTATGCCACTGTATTATTTCTAATAAATCAAGATTTACTAATTTATTTTGCTTTTAAGAGCGAGAAACGTCAAAATCGAAATTGTTTCTCAGTTTCCATTAGCCTTAATGTTGATTTTACTTTAAAATTACTTAAATTGTTTTCATTTACCTAAGATACGCGTCTGAATGTAAAAGTCGACTCGGTCTTGGAGGAACTGCAATAAAAAGTGGTTCTGGTTGCTTTGTCGTTGGAAGATTATTAGTTTGCGTTGCAGCTACAGTGGTTTCTGTAAGAATAGTTATTTTAAAAATTAACGATTCACAATTTTTTTTCTTTGTAAAAGAAAAAACTATGTAAACAAATTAACAAGGCAAATTTCTTTTAATATCTTTTTAATACAACACTATTTCAAGTATTATATTATATCTTGTTTTAATTGAGAATAATAGTAAATTTTGTATTTTAAATTTTTTTTTAAAAAACACTATCAAATAAAAAGTGTATTATTGAAAATATAAATGCGTACCTTTGGGTATGCGTAATTTATGGTTAGCGCTACGGTACTCAGCGGTTTCCAAAAGAGCTAATGCAGCAACTGCTTTTGAAGAAGCCATAAAATTTCTAGAAAAAGAGATAGAATTTTCACTTTAGAACAACAAACTACTAAAAGTAGGTGATAAACATTATAAAACCAAAATTCCACTGAAAAAAAATTGGTAATTATGTCTGTGAAATCAAAATATAATGAGAGATTCTTACTTTAGAATTTACTTATTAAACATTAGCTAACATTATTAAATAACATAAAAGAGAAAAGTAATTTTTCAGAATATCTGCAAATGACCCACAAATTTCAAATTTCACACAAAAGATTAATCGAGGAAAACAAAATTAAATATTTAAAAAAAAGTTCTACATACAGTTATGTACGGTATTTACGTAAATTCTAGTATGAGATTTGTACCCAATTCAACGAGTAAATTGTAAAATACCAAGTGACTTTTGGGTTTGTTTTATTAGGCATAATTGCAAAATGTCAACCTACTTGCTTCGGTTCTCAGGTGGAATAATACGTCCATTAGATTTAACAATATGAACTTCCTTAACATGTCTTGCAAGTCTTTGCACACTTGGAAACGGAGGGACTGATTTTTTAGTTCTACCACAGCCTCGCCACTGACATTGAAATTCAGCATCTACAAAAAATTTAAAATATAGTATAAAAACGTTAAATCAAATCTCAGATATTTAGGTGGTTCAATAATTTATAGAACTTTTCATTGGCCATATTAAGAGAGTTTTGAATTCAAAGCTTACCACTGCTAAGATTCGCAAAAGTTGTTTGCACATGACCTGTTTGTTCGGCAATACAATGATCTATACAGTCTGTCATATCCTCAAATTGGAAGTCACAAGTGTCCCAACAACATTCGTAAACGTGATCCTGAGAAAAAATTTGCACAGAATTACCCTTTACTTGACCAATCTCTTCATTCATCTTGACGGCCTTTTCTTCCCAAGCCTGTTTCTCACCCGCCGGTAATTTTCTCCACTAAAGAAAGGACAAAGACAAAAAGAAATGACAATCTGTTGGCCAATAAGAACATTAATTAATATCATTGTTTGTCTTCTTAAGTAATGGCTACTCCCTTCTTACTTTATTAAAAAATATACTAATATATTTTTCATGTTTGTTGATTATGAAACATCAACCTCTAAAACAAATCTGTTTTATCTATAATTATTAAAAAAATATATATCTATATTTTTAAATTGCACTAGCCTTTGAAAAAAATAAATTATACAAATAAAACAATAAAATTAAAGCTCAAAATTAGAAAACTAAAATACTTAAGCTTGCAAATAAAAATTTTATTTATAGAAAAAATGATACAACAAACTTTGCACACAATTAAAAATAAAAGTAGGATCACCTAAACGGACTCGTATTCAACTTGTAAGATTCAAAAAGCTATTTTTTTTCTTTGCGTTTTAAAGACTCTTCGCGAAATTAAATTTAACTAAATCATTTGAAAAACTTTTTCAATAACTAAACTTTCATTGAATTTATTCATTTAAACGTTAAGTGAAGAAAATTTGAAACGAAAAAGAGAGTAGCCAATTTATTTACGGTAATATATAGACAAGCCTCAAAATAGAGATAAGACATTTGAATTTAATTATTCACACCTAACTATACAAAGGTAAATTTTTTTAAAAATGCTCTTTTGTTGTATTTTATTCTATTTTAAGACTTGCCAAACAGAAAGAAAACAAGAAAAAATCGTTAAAAAAAACAAATAAATACCTCGTTACCAACAATTCTGCTAATCTCTCCAAAGGTAGAGTCAGGATTATTTTGTGTAATCGTTGTTCGTACTTTACTCGAATACAAAATATATCCCGTAACTAATTTCTTACCGGTGGATTTCTAAACAGAAGAAGAAATCAATTTAAAAGGGGCATTTCTTTTAAGTGTTGAACGCATCGCACAAATGGCTTTTCTATCTATTATTTTTACGACTAACAGTACTTTCAAGAAAATCCCTTTTTTAAACGGTGCGAATAACAAAAAATATATGCTGGCATATTTTATTGCAAACCAATAATAAATTAATGAAACGTGAAAACATAAAATGAACCAGTTAAAAAACCATAAATGAAAATATATAGTGGACAATGAGCCAGTGCGTAAAAAATACTAAAAAAAAAAAGGAAAAAAAATACAAAAAAAGAGGATGAAAATGAAAATGGTAGAGGCAACCTACCTTTTTAGTGGAAACGGGCGTTTGGGCGTTGGAGAGCACCGGTTGAGCTTCCATAGATCCAACAGATGGTGGACCACCAGCATCCATGCTGTCTTCACCGACTCCTACTCCTAATCCTACTCCCATACTTAGTACATCTTGTTCCAGCTTCGGTATCGGTGAAGAATCCTATACCATTATTCTCATGTTACCTTCATTACCTCTTACATATCGTCAGTGCTGCTAGTTTCATTTTAATTTACTTTTATCAATAATAATTTCCATCAACAGATATTTTTCTTTCGTCTTAATAAAATTTTGAAAATAACCTACTCTTACATTGCTACAAGATGTAACAAAACATTTTCTAAAACTTTAAAAAACTCCTTTAATGAACTGTAACGCAAGAAACGAGTTGTTAAAAAATAGTGTGTTTTGATTTTATTATTTTTAAGTAATGTACAAAAATTACACTTTTAATGTACTATCAATTTTTTACGTTTTATATCTAAAAAGTTAAATATGTACTAGGAGCACTGTCGATATCGTATCTCTTTTTTCTTCTTTAAATTTTTTCATTTTTTTCAATAGGCTCGAGAGCGGTTAAAAAAGCTAACTGAACCCGATTGAAAACTTGATATTGGCAATTAAATTTTATTTCACAATCCAATCAATTATAACATGAGATGAATTAAAAAAATTTTGAATTATTTTCAATAGACTCATGGCTTTCTTGCTGACTTGCGAAAAACCCAACAGGTGCTCTGACTTTTGCTAACTTGCAAGAAATTTCATTTTTTGATCTAGATGGATGCTTATAAACAACTTAATGGACGTAATTAACAAAAATGGAAAAAACTGATAATAACTGAAAAAAAAGAATTGCATATGCCGGCATAGGATAACGAACGTGCATCGAGCCATAACTAATACAGCCAGATGTTCTTTGAAAAGTCCCTGTTTTGTCTTTTAAACAGTTAGATCAACAGGTTATAAATAGATGACATAAATTTGTAGTTTAATAATTATAATCATCACTTTGATAGTTTAATTAGCAATATAATATTGTCGGAATAAAGCAATCTTGCTGTATCAGTGTAAATATTCTGTGGTTAGAAAGCATGCAAATTCTACAACTGCATTAAGAGTGAGAATATGTAGATTTAATACAACTTTTACTTACCATTTCGAAGGATCCCGAAGCACTAAGAGGCTTGATTTGACTTTGCATTTGAGCCACTTCACTAGATACCTGTAGTACGTTAATCACGTGATTAGTGACAAAAATAAGGTGACAGAAAAAATTACTATTTGGGTCATTCTACGTAAAGCGGACATCTCAAAACTTATATAGTAAAAAACATAATTTTTAAAAAATTTTTTCCATTCAAATGTATGAAATGAAAAAAATTATGGCTGTTTTTTGTTGTAAATTAAACGGTCTTTAATGTGGTGGATTTGATTTTTAAAATTAAATTAATTTTTATCGAGAAAAGTGAAAATAAAAGATCTAAGATAATTTTTCATGAGCTCCGACGATTTAAGAATTTTCTTACAATGGCTTAAAGAATAGTTTAAGCATTAGTTTCATGGTAATGTTTAAAAAAAAAAAAGACTTGATATACGTAATATTTTAAAATTGCTTAAATTTATATCAGTAAAAGATAAACATTTTAATATTTTATGGATTAAATTCTGTAATTTATTTATCCTTCAAAGATCAATAATAACATCAATCTTATACGGATATAAATTTAAAATATTATATAACTTGAATCTTTTTTTTTTAACCTTACCGTGAACACTGTTGCGTATACATCAAAAACTTCTAACCCCAAAACAAAAATATTTGTGTAAAATATCAAGATATTATAAATTAAATAACTATTAAACTACAAAAGTAGTCATTTTGTATACAAACTTTCCAATCCTTAAACTATTTTTAAGCCACTGTAAGAAAATTCTTAAATGGTCGGATGTCATGAAAACTGATCTTACAACTTTTATTTTCACTTTTCTCAAAGAAAATTAATTTAATTTTAAAAATCAAATCCACCACATTAAAGACCGTTTAATTTACTACAAAAAAGAGCCATAATTTTTTCCATTTCATACATTTGAATAGAAAAAACAGCATTTTAAAAATTATGTTTTTTACGATATAAGTTTTGATATGTCCACTTTACGTAGAATGCCCCAGATGATACCTCTGTAAAACTCACTTTAGCAGGATTAATGGGTTTGCGGAAAAAGTAAATCTCGTCATCTGTAACAGTTGAACTGTGGTTGTACTTTTTTAATCCATCCTGATTTAGTTTCCTCATTAAGTTTTTAGTTTCATCATAAGTGGATTCACAAATGAAAATATCGTCCTCTGGAACTTCTGTCGGACGGCCTGTGAATGTGCATTAGAATTAAATTACTTTTATTTCAATTATTTTGTTAAACATTTTCCATGTAAAGATGATTAGTTAACATACTGCAGACGTATTCTCCGTAATCGAGAACAGCGCATTTTCCCACGATAGCGACAAGAGGATGGGTACCATCTATTGTCGATAGAAACAGTTCTTGCTTGTAGAATAATTTTGTGGGTGCGTGAGGTATTTCCGAAGGAGTTAAAAGCCAAGGACCCTTAATATAACATTTTCCCCTAAAAATAGACAATAGTAAGAAAATAAAATTCCTCTTGTACAATTTAAAAGAATTCATTTTTATCAGTATTATTTGCTTACTCTTTTGTTGACCAGATAGTATCAATTTGTGCAATTTGCTGTCGGCCACCTTCAGTTGCAACATAAACGAAATCTCCAGTTTTTACAGATCCAACACACGTATTATATTGTTCATAATACGAATTATCAGTGTCATCTGAATTATAGAGTACCACATTCTGTAGGAAGAGAAACATTTTTTAGTTATAAGGAAATTAAAAAAAGAAAACGTATAAACCTTCCCAGAAAATTTTGAAATTTTCAATAAAAAAAAATAATTCCAAAATTCTACATACCGGTCTTTCTTTTTCAATAAGTTTCTCGCCCTCTTCCAATTCGGCAATTTCTTCTTTATGCTTCTCCAGCCTCTCTTTATACACAGAGATTACTCTCTTTGGTTCAATAATTTTGTCTCTAGGCACGAGTTTTAAACGGTCAGGATCAAAATTCCAGTTCTTGATTTTTTTGAAAGACCGTGCTTTTGTCGAGTATCTTGACTCACAAACGTACACGTCCTTCTCGAGAAAGCCCTCTGGTAGCATTCGGAAATAATCTTTGACGCTGAGAACACAGCATCTACCAGCGACTTTTGCAAGAGGCACTGCAATGTGCACTTCACTCTTGAACAACTCTTTGTCAAGGAATTTTCTTGATGCAACGTGGTAAGTTTCGCTCGGACGATAGAAGAGATTTCCATAAAGCATCTGCTCACCCATCGAATTTGTCCAAAGTCTTTCAATTAAAACCACACTAAATTCCATACCACGCTCGCTTGGTTCCACGTAAGCAAAATCTCCGGCTCGATAAACTTCTTGGTTAAAACTCATGCTCGCACCATCGCCATTACTCGCTCCCGTACTCGAGTTGGATTCCGATTCCTGAATTTTGAGAAAAAGCAAAAATTTACCATATCTTTCTTTTGAGAGAACAAAAGAAAATATCTAACCATGACTTTATGAATACACTAACCTTATCATTCCCATCGCAACTTTCGTCTTCTGCTGGCAACGAAATTTCCTGCTCCAACTTGACTCGTTTAAGTTCAGCAACTTGAGCTGAAAGATCTAGGAGTGTGTAATTGAGAGCGGGTGAGTGCAAAAGGTCACCACTTCGAGTTGCATCGTCCCTAGTGCGTAGGAAAAACGCCTGCAGTTCAACACTGTCTTCGAAAGGTTGCGAATCCGTTCGCGATAATTTGCGTGCTCTTTCCAAGCATGTAAATACATCTTCTTGGAAACGATCTAACCTTTTGTAAACACCCTTGTCCAGTCTTCGTTTTATTAAATCCAGTGACAAACCACGAACTCTAATTAATTAAATAATTGATTAGTTTTCAATTAGATGAAAGCAAAAATAATCACAAATTATAATAAGACTTTATTTACTTTTTTCCATCAACGATGTCATGCTCAGGAAGTTCGGCCATGGAATCGGAGTAGCATCTGCCCTCTTCATCCTGATGATTATACAAGGCAGTAAATATCGTAGCGAGAATTTCTTGCACAGCGGCTGCTACATCAGGGACACTCTCTTCGTCCTCGCTTAATTGTAATTTTGTTTGTAAAACCAAGCGTTGCAGAATCAAGGCATCCTATAAAACGAAATATTATAGTCAAAATATGGAGAAAATAAACAAAAATTGGCGTTTTGATAAAATAAAACATTCTTAAATTATACAGAAAAAACCAAAAGTTCAAACCGCAAAGGGAAAAGAAAAAGATTTTAAAAAATTGTCCCAATAAGCTTCTTACAGTCGTTTATTGGATCGGTTTCGAACCGATCTTTAGAGCACATAAACAGATGCTTCTTTCTAAGCTAGATTATTAAAAAAATTGATATTTACTAAAAATCGAAGTTAAAACCTCCTCTTTGAAAGGGCACCAGAAATCTGAAAAATATGAGATTTTCTTAAGGTATAATTTAATTTATAAAGTCTTGGCAGTTCCAACCTGCGAGCCCTTATAAATTTAACTCTACCTTGGAAACTATTTCATATTTCTTTAGTTTTTTGGTCTCTTTTAAAAAGAAGATTTTAAGCTAATTTGTCGCACTGAATGCAGGAAAGTGGAAAAAGTGTGCAAACAGCTTCTTTCTGCACAATATACTATTTTATAACCCAGTTTAGAGCATGTGGGGACCTGAAGTTGGATAATGAAAATTTACAAAAATCCACAAATTGGTCGGTCTTTAAGGTATTAGTCGAGTAAATGATCCCGCAAAACTCCCGCAAAATAAAAAGAACAAAAAATAAACTTTTATATCAACTCACTTGCTTCCTTGTGACCTCTTCTAATGTAATATATGTAATTTTCACGATTTTGAGTCAGGTACTATAAGTTATCGTGATGTATTGCTCACACGTTTTCGACATTTTTCAATGAAGCCACGTGAAAATGAAAAATTATGAATTTTTAAATTATTGTATTTTTTATACGGCGTGGTCAATAAAATTAATTTTTTTTTAAAGGATTTATTTTATCTCAATGTGTAACTTAGTTGTTTTATTTGAAAAACTGACGACTTGTTTTTTTATAATTGAATATAAGAGACATTTTTTACATGCATTTTGTGCTATTGCATGTAAAAGGTATAAACTTTGAATTAATATTTTGAAGCTCAGAAGTGGTCAAAATTAATAGGATAGATCTCATTTCATAGATAAATACCTCTTGAATACAGATACAAAGTTTTAAAAAAATCTGACGAAAATCATTTTACGCGACTAATACCTTAACTCGGTTTGGATTTATTAAAAAAGCCTTATTACGGATCATTTTACGCAGAATTTAATACTTCTTCCATCTCTTTTTTTAAAATTTCTCTAGCTTTATTTTTGACTGAATTATCAACGAAAAACGTCAGAGTTAATTTTAATACGATTTTTGTAAGTGGACTCATAGTTTCTAACGGTACAGTAAGTAAAATCGCTGCCAAGTTGTAAAATGTAATTTTCGCGTGCATATTATTTAAAAAAATGACATTTTGACATATATTGAATAATAAAATTATATGTAACATGTGTAAATAAATAAATAAATAAATAAATAAATAAATGTGTCCATTTATCGTTCTCGTATTTTCTGAATATAATGTTTGTACTGAGTAAAAAAAATTAATAGAGTTTGCTTGAGTTTTCAAGTAATATTCTACTTTTCAACTTAAACAATACAAACAAAGATAAGAGAAAATCTTTGTGAATGCAGATAATTTTTACTTTGGTTTCTAAGGAAAATAAACAGACGTCATTTTTAAAGTAAAGTTGACGTTTAGTGCCTGAAGTTAATTTTTCATGTTATTTTGGAACATTAAATAATGAATGTATGAGTATAATATTATTTACTTATTAGTCCATTATTTATTCCTTTTTAAATGTCACAAAAAATTCGCTTTAGATGTCAATTGTCAAATTAAATTCATAAGTGATATATTTTTATTACTTTAGAAAGCAAAGCAAAAATCGCTTGCATTCACAGTGATTTTTGCTGAAGTTGGAAAATAAATATTACATACAAACTCAAGCAATTTCTTCATTATTTTTTTCAGTGCTGGAACTAATAATTAAAATTAAAAGGATAAAACCTACTAAAAATTAAAATTTTCATGGTAATTTATTAATATTTTCCTTCAAATGTAAGCATACTATAATAACATTTGATTTTAGTAAATTAAAAAAAATTCATCTTTATAGATTTATTTATGGTCATAGCAAAAATAAGTCTAATTGGGAATTTTCTTTACTGTTTCAAGCGCTGATTTTGATTAGAAAAATTGTTATTAGTTTTTTTAGAGGCAGAAGTCCATTTACTTGAAAATTACATTATTTTGCCTACGCTTTACGTGAATAAAATACTATGCATGTACTTCAAGTTCTAAACACTTTAATAAATGAAATGAATGTTTTACTGTTTTCTAAATTTACACTTGACCTATACATTAATTTATGCATTTTTTATTTCTCGTCTCAAAAGTTTTTTTATGAAAATATTCAAATAAATACAAAAATATTCGTTTAAATCATCTTTAAAAACTACAGAAACGTTTAAATAATGACTAAATCAAATTATTTTATATATCCATGTATAATAGAGTAGATCAATAAGAAAAGTGAGTCTTAGTTCAATTGAACGAACTATCATGCATATAAATAAAATGGTCAAGTCCAGTAAATAATCAAGGGTCTTTGACGAATTTCTCTCATTTGTTACTAAATATTAAACATTTTTATATTCAAGTTGAAATGAAATGAAATTAAAAGTAGGTCATAGCTTCAGTAATGGTACACATTATATAAAGAATATATAGAATAAAATCTTAAAAAAGCATGTAGAATTTAATAAAATACAAGGAGTAAATTACTTTGGTTTCCGTTTTTTTGCACTTTTTTGGCGTTCTTTGATCCAGGTCTTTGTCTCGGAAAAGACGAATCGAGCAAGGTCGTATTGGAGACTTTTTAACAAAAGGAGACTTTGGTGGCGTATTTAGTGGACACGGAGAACCAGGCTCCAATTCAAACATCATTTTTTTGGAAAGATAAAGAAAAAGAAAAAAATTTCTAAAAGAAAAAAAAAATAAAATAAAATATAGTGAAGACCAAATCAATGGAAAACAAATTTATCGGTTTATGTTAAGTATGAGAATGAAAGATCGTAGGGATATGAAGCATGTTATATGCAAAACTGTTCACTGAGCGTCTCTTTCACATTATTTCACATTTCAATGACTCGAATGTACTCTTCTTAAAATGCATTAATACTTTTTAAAAAGTGGCACTTGTACAAATACTAAATAAAAACGCCTCGCGCCACTTTCCGCCAAATAAAAGAGGAAAAAAGGAAAAAGTATGCAACAATCGGCTTCAAACGGAAAGGCACAAAATCACAAAAAGACAAAGCAATAAGCATTAAGCAAGTGAGGCAACATGAGGAAAGGTTGGGTTGGGTTAAGGCGGGCGCGAGAGAAAACGAGAAACGTTTGCGCAGACCATGCTGCTCTGCTTCTTGCCGTCTGCGCAAAACCTGGCAAAATTAAGACTAGGACCGGACCAAACACATCCATCTGTCTAACGTGAGAACGTGATTGGTGCCTCACACTTACACAAGAACCTACAAACACTAATCAATTATCAATATGTATACCTATTTGTGTATACCTTGTTCAACGATTGAACATTCAACATTGACAATTTATTTTACAAATTTCAAATAAATTAAATTTATCATGTAAAAGTTTGTCAAATCACAACTTTTAATAAAATTACAATTTTTTACATTTTTAAGGTCCTTGAACACCTCTTCCATCCTGAGTTTTTGAATGGGATAGAAAAGGACAGACAATATTTATTTCGTTTTCTATCACAATGCAAAAACTCAGGACTCTTTTACCTTTACAGTAAGAGCTATTACAAACTAAAGTGGACCATGAATTATTGTGTTCAATTTGGATAAATGTATGCTTTACCTAATTCATCCGAGGGGGAATTTAGAAGTATATATTACTACATACTTATTATTACACTTTTCATTATATTTATTTACTATTAAGTTTTAAGGGAACACGTAACTCAAATTTAACAAACCGAAATTACATTGATCTGGAATGGCAATTTTTTCTAGGCGGGTTCCATTTCAAACCAATCAAGATTTTCACTTGTGATCACAGAATGTTATAATGATCACATATGTGACTTGCTTAATAACACCAAAATTTCTTTAAAACAACAAGTTTTTATTTTTGGAAATGAAAGAGCAAATAAAAATCTGTCGGTTGGCATTAAAAAATCAAAATTTATTTTTTGGAGCTAAGGCACGTTTTGTCATGGACAGTCACATATGTTGATTTTTAACGGAAATTAGCTGACAAGTATTTTTGCGAATTGAGAAAAAGAATTTTTCCTTGAAGTTATTCAAGGATAAGACTCTACTCTTCAAGGATTATAGACTCTACTAGTTTAGAGAGGGATAGTAGTATATTAATGAAAATGTGTTAAAAAAAAAAATTGTGTTAAATTTAAAGAAAATACTTTGTTTGTTATATTACTCTTCAGGTTTAAGGCCATGTGCATTATATTTTTGTTATTGTAAATTTTGTTCTATTAAGGGCTAATTAGCCCTAGGAACTTTTGATGAATAAATAAATAAATAAATAAATAAATAAGTTATGAGCATTTGAAATTTGAAGACTTTTCATTACAAGCATTCAATTTTTTTTCTTAAAATGTTCATATTTTTGGACCTAATTAAGATACTTAGGTTTATTTTCTAGATTCTGCTAGTGTTTTTGAATCTTTTTCAATTTCCACAAGAAAATTTTAAAAATACCAAGAATTGATGAAATGGCAATGGTTTTTCAAAAATATTAAAAAGACGATTTTCTCACTTTATCACACTGTGATAAAGGGTCGTTCATAAACCACGTGGACAGTTTAGGGGGGAGAGGGGTCAGTGCCGAATGTCCACGATTGTCCAGTTATGCCGCTTTCATATCTTTTCCAGGAACTTTACTTTTGTCTCATTCTACTGCACAGCAGTGGCATAAGTTTGTCTCGTTCTCGCACTAATTATGTGTCCTGGACGGTCTGGGCACATACTTAGTGCAAGAACGAGACAAACTTATGCCATTGCTGTGTACTAGAATGAGAGAAAAGTAAAGTTACAGGACGAGGTATAAAATCGCTTTTAAGGGAAGGTTTAGAGCAAATGTCCACGTGTACAATTGTTTCCATTAAAATTCTAGATTGTACCTTTTTATTTCATATACCATAGTTGAGATAATTTTTTTGACGAATATTAACAATCTATTTATTCACAATTTTTACATTAAAGGGGCAGGGATGTAAAGTTACGCGTAACTTTGACTTTTTGACGTAACTTACGTAAAAAAACTTGTAATCATGAAGTAGGATAAGGAGATGAAACGCCTGTAGTTTGTCGCGGGAAAACTTGACACCAATCAGGGGGGTCCCAGTAGTACAGGTCTTTTTTTCCCTGTTGACAACAGCACTTACTGTGGTGATTTTTGTAACTATAATTTATCACGTGACCATATCACATGTACATAAGACACAGCCACGCACACAACGAAAATTAATTCTAGTTTTCCCCTGAAGGGGCGCATAGTCGGCAGGGAAAAAGCAAAGCTGTCTACTGTGACCCCCCTATATGGGGGCCAGTAAAAATACGTCGTTTCATCTCCTTATCCTACTTCATGCTTGTAATAAATGTAAAAAAAATCTGACGGGCAACTGTTTCTGAACTTTTATTGTTGTTCATAGTCGTATTTCTTTTTTTTACTACTAAAAGTTTATTGGTCTTTTGTTTCTTGGTATTTTTAGAATCGTTCTCAAAAACCGGAAATTATAAAATAAGGGTTCGTTCAAAAACTACGTCACGCTGTACTAAACCCTTTTAGACCCTTCTTCCCTCTAACGTCACACTTTTGCATTGGCATTTTTCGACCCTCCCCCCACTTCTAGGCGTGTGACGTAGTTTGTGAACGACCCCTAATTTACGTTAGGCAAATTACCTAAATTAGTCTACATCCCTGAGGAGGGGGGAAGGGGTCAGAAAATGTCCTCGTAGTTTATGAACGACCCCTAACAGACTCGACTACCACTCGTGCTTAGAGTTCCAAAGGCGGTATTTTACGTTAAGAAGAGAAAGAAGATTATGGTAAATTACCGGATCGCTTTTTCTCAGAGAATTTATGAGAAGATACAAAAACTGTTTATGATTAAAATTTGCACAGTAAGGATGAAGTTACTTGTCACATGCAATGGATTAGAAGATTCATGAAATAGAATAGACGAATCAAGTAATTTGTCACATTGGAATACATTTTTTGATTGGTCCATTCTATTTTACTAATCCTTTAATCTCTAATCCTTTCTGCTTGTGACACAGACTTATTTTTCCTTTTTTTAAAGGCCCTTGTACAGTCAACTCCATATATGCCTTCCAAATGGTTATACTAAACAATTTTCACTTTTCGCATAAATATATAAAAATAAAATATTGTAAAGGCATGAAATAAAACAACAGAAACGACACAAAAAGTAGAAATTTGTTTAGTAACCTTTTAGAAGGCATATATGGAGTTAATTGTACACCTCTTCCATCCTGAGTTTTTACAGTGGGATAGAAAAGGACAGATAATAGTTCTGTCCTCTATTGCATTGCAAAAAACCAGGACTGAAGAGGTGACAAGTGCCTTAACTTTATTTATTGTTGAGCATAAGCTTAAGAATATTCTAAAGAGTTACCAGATTTTTATACATTAAATGAGGAATTAGAAGTAGCTAAAGAAATTAAATGTTTAAAAAGAATGTTTAAATATACAAATATTTAATTTTAGTTTTCAAGTTTTTAAGTTAAAAGTTTTACTACCTATTTATAATAATTTTAAAATCACAAATATTATTAAAAGTGTGATGCATATGTTTATAGAAACGTTGATCTTAGTTTTCAAAATTAAACTACTTATTTTTTAAAAATATTAATTTCCTAATAAAAACTATATTATGTTGCTCCTTAAAGTGAAATTCTAAATTAAAATATAGTTTTAACTTTATTATATTTAGACTAATTAAAACATGGTATTTGTATTCAGAGTGGCCACAAAACTCAATTCACAAATTTCCCTGACTTTTTTCTCACATAAAATTTTTATTTTAAATAATAAACAAACAGCTAAATTAAAATAAAATTTTGCTTTATTCTTGAAAGCAGGGCTGATAACAATCATGATCTTTTTAATAGAAATCAAAAATTAATTTTTTTAAAAATATAATCAGTAAAATCTCTAAATGTTTATTTGTAAAGAGTTTATTAAAGAAATGAAAAAAAATTAAGAAAACAACACAAGAATGAAACAGTGACATAAAAATATATATAAAAAAGTAGAAAAATTTTTTAAAAAATAAATTATTTATGGACATTTTTTTAAAATTAAAATAATAAATAAGATAATTAAAAAAAAACGGTAAAATATAGGGTAAATGCGGGGGTAGTCGGACACTTAAGGATTCGATCTTAAATAATGATATTTTTCTTAAAATTGAAAAGTATTTTAACATATTGCTTTGCATGAACCGTTAAATGAGTCATCCATGATTAATTTTCATATAAATTTGCTACAAACATGTCAATATTTAATAAAATATAGCTATTTTAATAAAAAATCAGAATATCAGCAGTAGTCGGACACTTGCTTGTAAAGTCGGACACAACTGTATCAGTAGTCGGACATTTTTCTTTTTTAAAATAATAAAATATTTCTTGCTTTTATGTTATAAAATCTATCAAATTTAGTTACAGAAATAATCCTCAGACTGCATGATTTTAATTTGTAAACCCATGTGGTGAATCTTAAATAAAAAAAGAAAGTTTTTTAGTTTTAAAATTTTATACCTCACTATGGCATTTTGAAGACAATCTGTCAAGTTCTGTTGTGATCCTTCAGTGAAAAGGAGGAATTCGTATAAAATCAAAATTTAGGTTATTTTTCTTTTGATGCAGAAAATGTTAGAAAGTTAACAAATTTATAGGTTATAAGTAGTTGTTTTTATGGTATTTACTTTTTCAGCATCTAAAATAATACGATATAAAATACAAGTAATATAGTGTCCGACTATACACAAACACTCTAAAATCTGACAGGTTAGGTCGGACACGTCAATTACGACAATTATTTGTAAATTTAAAGTCATTTTAATATTATTTTCATTTTTAAACATAAAATTAGAGTTTTCATAATCACTTTGTAACATTTTTAAACATAATTACAACCTACAAAACGTTATTTCGTACTAATAAAAATCTCTACCTCCTTAACGGCTGGAATAAGAAATCAGACAAAATGTCAAAACAACGCGGTTGAGTAAATTATTGTTGCATTTTAACTAATTTACAAATCACCAGACGGCGTTGCAGGTAATTTTTATATTCTATAATTCTGTCAAATTTGATAAAATAACTTTGTGAGAAGATTCCGATAGTAAATAATTATTTATTTAACTTCAAAACTGAAAGTGTCCGACTATCGGTACTGTCCGAAATTACCCGCATTTACCCTATTACTAAAGAAACAAAATTTTAAAATTAAAATTAGAAAATTATTTTATAAATTAAATAAAAAAGAATGAATACAATTTTGGAAAATTTAAAAAAAATTTAAAAAGAAAAGAAATTTTTTGAAATAGAAGAACGATGTTAACATGAGAATATTTAGTAGAAGATTAAATTTACATAATATAAAATAAAAGAATAAAAGCTTTCAAGAAAGTAGAAAATTGAGAAATTTAAAAAATAAAGATAAAAGCATCAAATAAATGTTTTAAAAAATTCGTAATTATAAAATAAAAACTAAACAATTTAAAAGAAGGAAAAATAATAACAAAAATTAAAGAATTAATTAAAACGCAAGAAAAGACTAAAAAAATTGTGAAACATCAAGAAAATTTAATAAATAGGAAGAAAATGGAAAAATTTTCTTTTCCTTAATCAAACTAACTGAAAAAAATTTTTAAAAAATAATAAAATTTGTCCAGAATCTACTAAAAATTTAGAATTAATAAAAATAAAATTAAGAAATGTATGTATCAATATAAACAAAAAGTTCACAAAAGAAATTTAAAAATCCTTTAAAAATAAAAAAGTTTAGGCAAATTAAACCAAATTATTTTTTAAAATATTACACTTACAGCAAGTCCAACAATAAATTTAGAAAAATTTTAAAAAATCTAAAAATCTTATGAAAGAATAAGTAACGAAATAAAATGCTTAGTTATTAAAAAGTAAAAAAAGGATTATTGAGAATATGGAAAATAATTAATAGATTTAATTATTTTTCATTAATTAATATGCATTTAATTTTGAATTAATTGAAATTTAAAAGTTGGAACAAAATGGAATGTGAGTTAATTGACGTTTGGAATTTATTTAAATTATAATGAATTAAAGAGATGATAAAAATTTAATACTAATTTTTGCTATCTTCTATCAAAAATGTGTAAATCGTGTTTTGATCATCTGTATTTATTAGCACGATTTTTTAAATTTTATAAAGATTAAAATATTAAAAAATAGAAATTTTTAAGATTTATCCATAAATTTGCGAGTTTTAAAAGTAGTATTAGTTTTATTACATTCTTAATAAATGTATATAAAATTATTTTATAATAGAAAAGAAAAACTAGAACATACGTCATAATTTATCAAATCTTTTGCATAGGCTACTTTAAACGACTTTAAATGAATATAGAACCGCTCAATTCTTGTCTAGGTGAAATTTCTCTGTTTTTAATTTAAGAAAGAAATTTTTCCTGACATTTCCCTGACACTGTGGCCACTCTGGTATTAGGCAGAGCAAAGAATATATATTACAGTTTTTTTTATACATTCGTTGTTTCAATTAAATTCAATAATAAATATTATTTAAATAATTCTTCTAATGAATTGTCTTTACATTTAAAGCAAAAAACCCCATTAAAAATCATAAAAATGAATATTCTCGTTAATCCTCATAAACTCTTGTGTTCACGGTAAATTTACCGCAATTTTCTTTCCTTCCTTCTCGGATTATATTTTACCGAGAATTTTAGAATACTACTTGTAGCGTAATATACTATTTTCCTAAATCATGACAAGTGCAGTCATTCCAATCACGATATAATTATGGAGAAAATAATAAATAAACCAAAGTAATGAGACTTACCTTGTATATCTGAGAATCTGGCTCATTATACTTGCAGGCATTATCAAACATCAGAATAAAATCAGAAACAAGCTCTTCTAAACTTTCATATCCGTGGTTTTTGAGCGTTGCAGCAATTTTTTCCATATTCATTGGCTGCTTTATTACTTCATAGTAATCAGGATACTCGTTTTTGTTAGGCAGTTTCATGAATATCAGAGACAATTGTCTTCCTTTTGAATCGTGATAATCCTTGATTGTATCGTACATTGTGCGCAACTTTTGAGTGCGCAGTGAGACCACTTTTTTCGGTCTTCTGAATGTTTTAAAAGGAAAACTTAATAAAGCAAAAGATTAATTACAAAATTATAAAAATGAAAATAAAAATCATGATATTAACTTATTAATTACAAACCCGACATTCCTAGTTGGGGTTGACGCAGTTGATTTTTTTTGGTCAGGCAGGGGACCCAATTCTCTCACTTTGTCCATTAAAATTCTTTCTAATGTATTTGCATCTTCGTAGATTATTGACGCTTCTTCATTGTATTGACGACAATTGTTAAACATAAGCTAGAAATAATTAAAATTCACTGATTAAAATAAAATCGGCCATGTCTAAAAAACACGCAATTTGTCTTGTTATACCTTGAAATCTTGTATCAATTCATTTTCATTTTGATACTTTTCAGCCTTTATGTTAGCTTCGATAGCAAGCATATCAATAGGTTCAGATATTACTTGATAATAATCAGGATACAATTTTTTAGACGGTTTCTCCATAAAAAGAAGAATTGGTTGTCGTCCATCCTCATACTAAAAGCATTAAAGATACTTAATGTATAATTATTATTCTAGTTGTTTAGTTCAATTGAATTTTAAATTGTATACATACGACAAATTCCACGACGCACTTGACAAGTGCGTAAAGTCTTTTCTTTAAAGGTATATTGTCCTTGTATTTTCCACGAGTTAAAAGATTTGATGCTCTTTTTATCAGTTTTGGTTGTTGATTGCATTCAGTCTCACTTTCAGATTCTGACTCCTATTATAAATAATAATGAACAATAATTAAAAGTTTCAATAAAAATAAAAAGGGAATTAAAATTTATAAGTGACTGGAAGTTGAATTAACAATAAGAAATATCATAATTTCAATAAAAATATTCTATAAAGAATAAATATTATTTTTTGCATACATTTCTTTTATTGTTACGTTCGCTCACCCGATCGAATTCTAGCAATTCTTGCACTTTTTCTTGCATAATTTTTTGTAATTTACCAGCACACTGAAAAAATAATTTATTTAGAACATTTCAAAAAATTAAATAAAAATATAACAAGTATAATTCAACGATACATTGAATCTTCAAGTATTGAATAAAATAAATGAATTAGTACCTTGTATAATCTAGAAGTATGAACGTTATATTTTTTTGCATTTTCAAACATTATATTCATATCTCCAGCAACTTCACTGACAGTTCCGTATGCTCCTTTCTATAGCGAAACAATTTTCAAAGTTAATACCTACTCAATCAATACAATTAACGTGCAAAATTAATAAAAAAGCAAATCATTTTACCTTGATTTTAGTACGAATTTGCAACAAAGAAATTGGATTTTTTATCATTCTATAATAATCAGGGTAAAGCCGTTTTGATGGTAGTTTCCAAAAGTATTCACTCATTCGAACACCTGAAATTGTTTAATTTGTTTGTTCACAAGGGATGATATTTTATCTTTTATTAATATTTTTTTTCTTTAATTGAAAATCAGTAATCAGTAAATACCTTGATTATTAGGGGCAGTTCGAATAGTTTGAAAAAGCTGCCATTGGGGATTATCAGAATCATCGTTCTCAGCACCCTCCTCCTCTTCGTCGTCACTTTCGTCATCTTCATCTGGAAGAGCGGCAGTTTGAGCAATGAGAGAATGCGCACCACTTCGAGTTCCTCTTTTACTTCTAGTAGATGGGGCAGTAGTTGAGGACTTACTACCTGCAGTACTCGTTCCTCCATCTTGTTTTTTTGCTGCAGTACTAATGATTTTTTTTAAAAGTTTGGCATCTTTATAAATCTGCGAACCGGGTTCATTGAACTGACAAGCGTTGCGGCACATGAGCATCAAGTCTCTCTCCATATCTCCAATACAACCATAAGCTCCGTCCTGAATTTTCTTTGCAATCATTTTTAAGTCAATAGGTGTATCAATTACCTCGTAATATTCAGGATATAGCTGAAAAAAGTACAATTAAGAATTGTTAGACTTTACATGATGACACATTCGGACTTGAGAACCTCAACTTTGGGTGGTCAAGTGTGTAATGAATCAAGAAGTGCATGTTGGCTCTTGAGGCTTTTGATTTTGTCTAGTTAGTCTTTATTAGAATAAAGACATACATACTTTTTTCATGCCTATAGATAGAAAATAAAAACTTCTGAATTGTGAATGAATATTACACTGTGTAACAGTGAAAAATTACTTTGAATCGAACTTAGCCTAAGTTGATCGACATGAAAAGCTAAGAAAAATGTTTATTAAATCCTCCCCCCCCCCCCCTCCAAATTGCATTTTAGAGCTAAAAAACCGATTTTCTGCAGTTTTTGTATAAAATATACTGTTACTTCGTCATTTTTAAACGAATTTCAAAATGTTGTTTATTTTAAAGCTGAAAACGAGGCTTTCTATACCTAATAGAGATTTTATGTTTTAAATAAAATTTATGGTAGAAAAAGAATAAAAAAAAAAAATTACGGTTAGTACCTTTTTTGATGGTTTTAGTTGGAACATGCTATGAAGTGGACGATTATTATCCGTTGGATCAGTAACGGTCATAACAGTACTAAAAAGTTCTTCGTAGGCCTGCGCAGATTCTTCATCTGGATTTGTAGAACTTTCCGATGTGTCCTCGGCGTCTTCTTGTTTTGAAGATACTTTCTTCGCCTGTAAAATGCAGGGTTCCGAATTTCAAACATTTGTTTATAATAATCCATTTACTGTTCAAAAGTTAACATTTCCACTTTTTAAAATTATAATTTGTGATAGATTTTTCTTGTTCTCGAACAAAAATTAAATTAAAACAATAACATTTACCTTGAGTATAATTTTGGCCTTCGTTTCTGTATCCTCGTACTCTTCTGAAATACGATTCTTTGTAGAAGTACAAAGGTCCCATAGTTCAGAAGCATCTTTATATTCTGCAGAAGTACGCTAAACAAGCAAACAGTAAAAGTGTTAATCCTAAAATTATCCTTATAATTTCAGCTTTACATAATTTTATATAAGTATAAGAAAAAGGTTTTTTATTACTTTCAGAAACTTTGCGATCAAGAGAAATTAAAATTTTCACTTTACAAAAATCCAATTTTCTTACCATTGATATTTATTTTCTTAAAAACTAATAAAGACTTTGACTTAATCACTCCAAATAAATGAAGATTCAAACAAAAATTCAAAATTGACGCTTCAATAAACTGGGAAAAATCTCTCATAAAAATTGTTTGAATTTTAATACCAATGGTTGAAGTTTTTATTTTATAATTCAAAGTATATTGAAAATTTAAAAGAAACTGAAATCCTTAATACTCAAGGGCATGTGATAGAGTATGACGGTATTGATGGAGGTAAAATTTGTCCAAAAACTTTCTCATATAAGATATTGAATATTATGTCGCAAAACTTGGCAGATTTCTCTAAAATATTATTAGGAAGGTTTATTTGACCCGGTTTTGGATTTTTATTTAAAATTAATTTCTGAAAAAAGTTGTAGACTTTTAGGAAATTAAAAAAATTAGTTTTAATCTAAACAATCGGATCAGAGAGATCTTCCTAATAATATACTACAGGCCAGGATTCTGGGATCAGCCATTTTGAGATGCATGAAAAACGTCTTTGAGGGCATGTGATGGGTTATCACGTCACTGGTATAGGCAAAATTTGTCCGAGACTTTATTTTAAAATATTGAATATTTTGTCACGAAACTTGGTAGAATTGCTTAAAATATCATTAGGAAGGTCTCTTTGATCTAAGTTTGTTTATATCTTGGCGCAAAATTAATTTTGACATTTTTTGAAAAAATTACAAATTTTTCAAAACTCAATTTGTAGCCTAAATTCAAACAAACATTTTTTGACATTTTTTGAAAAAATTACAAATTTTTCAAAACTCAATTTTTAGCCTAAATTCAAACAAACTCGGGTCAGAGAGACATTCATTATATTTTAAATATTTCAAACAAGTTTCGTGACAAAATATTAAATGTTTTAAGAGAAAAGTGACGGACAAACTTTGCCTATATACCAGTGACGTCATACTCCACCACATACTCTTAAATGTAAAAAGTATGGAAACTAAAATTTTGTTATTTTCTAAAAGCTAATAAAATTCTAAGAAAAATATGATCAAAAAGAAATAATTTAGTTAATATTTCCATTAGATATTTTAAAAAAAGGGTGTTTTTTACTGTTTTATTGAAATGAAAATTACTTATGAAATAATAAACATTTTTTAATGCTTATTTTAATGTTAATTTAATATAGAATTGACATTAATTATAAACATTGACGTGTTTTTTTTTCTTCTAAAAAATACAAGCTGTCAAAGTTGAACCACAAAAATTTCAAAATTTATGACTCATTTTTTTAACAGAAAAATATTGTTTAAAATTCAGACAAACATATTTTATTTAATTTTCTTGAAGATTCTAAATAATATTAAGATTCATATATTTTACAAAATTACTTTTCATAAAGTTGCTATTTTTTCAGGACTTTAATATCAGACAAAAAATTGATAAAATCACTTATGACCTTCAATCCGTGGTTGTAATAATTAAAACAGAATGTTTAAATTAAGGTTTTGTTATTGTGATTTGAAAGTGATTTTCACAATTTTTTATGTAAAATTATTTTTCTGTTAAAAAATACTAATAAGCCTTAGAATTTTAAAAAACGTTAATTATTTCAGAAGTAGTTTTCATTTTAATAAAACAGTTAACATCGCTGTTTTTTTTAAAATATCTAATACAAAAATTAACTAAATGACTTCTTTCTTATCTTATTCTCCTTAGAATTTTATTATCTTTTAGGAAATGAAAAAAAATTTAGTTTCCATACTTTTTACGTTTAAAGACGTTTCTCATGAATCTCAAAATATGTGGTCTTACAATTCCGGCCGGTATAGTGTATTTTTAGAAAAATCTACCACAAAACATTCAGTATTTGAAAGAAATTTTTCTGACAATTGTTCCCGTTAGAAGTTACTAGAAAAATTTAATATTAAATAATTAATAAACAAGTACCATGTAAAACGCTTTAGCGTTGTTAACCATAAGATGAATATCAGAAGCTAAGTCTTCCATATCTCGATACTCATCAGTTTTTAGCTTTTGTTGAACTTTAAGTAAATCTATAGGATTAGATACTACTTCATAATAGCCAGGTTCTTGTCTTCGTTTTGGCACACGGATAAAGGCGTCGCATAACAAACTTCCATCCTCTTTCCTGTGATTTCGGAGCACGTCATAAAGTTGTTGACATAAATCACTCTGTAAATTTTAATTTATAAATTATTATCAACCCAATAGACGAAAAAATAATAGACTACTCACAGGATCAAATTTTTTACGCCTCTTTGTAGGCTCGGGTTGAACATCATCAGGATCATCTTCTGTTCCTCGACTCGCAACCGACGAAGTTCTTCTACGTTTGTTCATCTTTTTCCTTCTACAAATAAATGATCTGTAAACATATATTGATTACAATTTTTATCATATTGAATTTTATTTGAGTCAAGTAATTTTTTCAGTTTTAAGAAAAAACTAAAAACTTTCCAGAAAAACCAACAAATTGAGAGGTATTAATTTTTGTCTCTAAAACAAGATTTTGAGGATAAGTATTTCAGAATTTAAATATTGTACATCATTCTTTACAGTTCTCTATTACCTATACTAGTTTCGACAAAAATTAATGTTATTGTAAAAAGGGCTACGATTTTATATATAAAATAATGATAATATAAAGTTATTACTTATAAAAAACAATGCAAATAAAGATTGTTGGCAGTAAAATATACATATAAATAGAGAAAAATAAACAAACAAATAAATTGTAATAAAGTAGATAATATATTGTGTTTATTTACATTTGCCAGAATGTAATTAAAATGCAATTAAGGAAGAAAGAAACACAAAGTTCAATGACACTAGGTAAACATTTGAGTTTGTAAAAATTGACTTCTTTTTATATCTGACCTTATATTACCAAGTAAAAAAGTTGAAGTACTATTAGAAAATTAGAATAACGTCAATTCTTGGTGGAAAAAAGCTCAAATGAGTTTATGGTGTTGGCGACAATAAATCATTGCGATTGCCGCCATGATAAGAAACTGCCGTAAACTCCCAAGAAAATAGTTGTTATTTTTCAAATTTATCTAAATATTCTTTTCAAAATCAATTTACAAACTAAACAAGGAGAAAGTAAAACGTTCAACAATAAATGTTTTGCAGTGTTTAGTGGGTGGGGACTACAATTATGTTCACACAGCAGGGTATCTCTGTTTCTGCTCTAAGGCAGTCAATGAGCTAGAGAGAGAAAGAGAGAGCAGGAAACACACGCACAGATGGAAAGAGAGAGAGAGAGAGAGACGTTTATCAAAAGGTTTCTTAAGAATCGATCGATTTTAAGGAGTCACTAAATGAAAAATGTACTTGCAGCGTAACGCAACTTGCATGGACAAGATTAAGATTAGATGCTTGTTATAAAAAGGGTGGCGGATTTGGAGAAGGCAACGGCGCTGGCCGCTATCGGCGGCAAATGGACGTGAATAGACCAACGAATGGGTCAAGATTCAAGTCCCATACAAATTGCTAACCTCTATAATTCAATTAATCTATCCCTTACCTATTTTAACAAAACTCAGTTTAGGGAACAGCTAGCTTTAATTTAACACAGTTTTTTTTCGAAATACGGTAATAAACACAAAGTTTATGTTTCATCTAATGTCCACGGTGATGACACACGACTTTGTCGACGCCATGATGCACACTGCTGCACTAATACATTCCAATTCCAAACACGAACGACACGAGCCACACCAACTAAAACTAACATACTCACACACTGGCCAGAAGTAAAAAACAAGTATGTATTATGTATATGTATGCTATCTACATGTCAGTCAGTTACCAACACAAACGCAGTCCGCCAGCGCATCGTACCAAACACAAGAAACAACTTTGTCAAAAAAGAAAAAGGGCGAGAAAGAAGGGTATACGGTATACACATACAGGCAGTAAATGCACTATACCAAACAGTATCTTGAGATTAAAGACACTGCTCAGTTGCATTTAAATTCATAATCGTGATTTTGACGTAAGGTCAACATACTTAAATAATTTTCTAACCGAGTTTCACAGTTGGCAACAGTGTCAATACATGATATGTATGTGTTTGCGTGTATGAATTTACACATTGGCATATGGATTATGGATGAGATGTGCGCGCGCAGTTTCGCGTAAAAATCTGTTGGTATACAAGATTACCTTCTTATCCTACTTTACTGATATTATATACATAATTAGTCTTAGCTAATGTCGGTACAGCAGATGCCAGCCTTATTCGTGCTTGATTGATTATTATCATTCTAGTTTATTCAATTGATTCAATCTTTTAATTATATAATTTGTAATTCAGTCGTGTTCTGCTTCTGTCCAGTCGGTATTCTGAATACAGGTTCAGAGAACCAGAGAGAGATAGAGAGAGTAGTAAATTGAAAGAGAATATCGAAGCGTTGAAAAAATCAATAAATCTGGGAAAGTCTAAAAGTTAGGCAGCACCACAGGCAAAAGTTATATGCTCATGATCCATGTGCCCGGCTATCTTTATTTCTAAATATAAATGTAATAAAAATACCTACAAACTTAAGCTATGTAAGTATATGGAAGCTGTAATAGGTAAATTTTGGTCTATTTTTCATTCAGGTATTCGAAAATCATAATTCTACATTATTAAAAAATTATGTAATAATTAATAATACTTTAAAATATTTTTACTATAACCTAACTTATCCTCTTCGGTAAAACGAAAAAAAAAGAAATAGTGATTCAGAATCTGAATAATTTTTAATGCATAATTTTTCCATTTGCTGTATATGGGTGATTCTTCACTGTGTGGTTATTTTTACTTCCCCACTTAATAACTTTTAACCTTATATAAATAAATATTTAATTCTTTGTACAGTTATTCTTTGTTATTATGTTTATTAATATCATGATTGAAAAATATTTTTTTTTAACATCAAAGGACATGAAATGGTTGAAAACTCCTCAAATTTGCACTTTTTTAGGTTCTCCACATAGGACTCATGAGATTTAATACATTTTTTTTTTAAATAAATCATATTTTTAAAATATTTTTATCTGTTCTAATCGACAGTTTATCTCAAAAGCTTCGTTTTTTGTGTATTGTTTTCCAGTTTTTATTAATAACTTTTGCGAAAATAATTTTTAAATACTTTCTCCACCCTTTTGTTATTTGGAACAGGAGTTTACATGTTTATTGTTTTTCAGTAATTTTAATCATTTTTATATTGAATTTTCACTGAATATTAATGTTATTGAGGTAAAAAATTTGATTTAAGTCCAACTTAGTTGAAGAAATAGGATATTTAGTTTTATAATTTCAAAAATTAATATTAATTTCCTGCGTTTTTTAATGACATGTAAACTCCGGTTCTTCAAAAATAATTGAATTGTTTATATTTAAAATAAAATAAAAATAATAGTGGTATAAAGTAGTCAAATCTATGCAGTATTCTGCAAAGACCTTTATATTTTATTAAGTTTTTCTGCTATAATAATTTATTTTCTTTGATTCGTAAACTCCGGTTTCTGTAAACTCCGGTTCATAAAATTCGAAATACATAGGAATAGTGTTTTGTTTTTTATAAGAATATCATTAACCTGAGTTTTTAATCAAAATATTGATTAATTTCTGTATAATTATTTACGTAATTATACTTTTTTTAACTCGTGATCAAGTGTTTCAAGAATTTTCTTTGATGTCCTACAAATTCTCTAAATAAGCAAACATCCTTAGAATATTCGTTTAAGGTAAAAAATTAAATATTTTAAAAAAATGTTTGTAACCTTTAAAATTTTAAACTTAAAATTTTTTATATAAGACTAAGGGTGTTAATTTAAGCTCAAAAATTTTTTGAATCATATTTTAAAATAATTGTTTATAAATTGTACATAAGAAATATTTAAGAAAAAATATTTTTTACTTAAAAATTTAATGTTATCAAAAGTTACTACTTTGTGGAGAATCACCCATATGTATAATTGAAAACAATAGAATTTCCTTTTTTTTTTTATGAGGTCCATTGCAAACCTTTTGTAGTTTCCATCGAATATTCGCGTATACTAAAAAAAATACTAAAAAAATATATAATGGTTTTTTCAGATATTTTTGCTTTCAGGTGATCTTATTTAAAAGCGCAAATAATAATATAATGAAATATTTCGTATTTATTCTAATAAAATATCAAACTTGTTATAATAAAAAATAAAATATTTTTCTCATCATTTGCCGATTACAAGGCTGATCAAGCCTGCAGATAGAATTAAATTTATATTAAGGTACACTGCATTTTCCATTTGCGAATCAAAATTTATGAAATTCTCGCCGCTCGTTAATTTTGCATTGCTGCCAGGTGCTATATATAGTTTTTCATCAATTTTGACTCGCAAGTTGAAATTGCCAGGACCTTATAAATTTAATTATATACCTATATTTTGAGAAGCACTTCATATTTTTAAATTTTTGATTTCCTTTTGAAAAGAATAAGATTCTAAGCTTTATTGTTATAGTGAATATCAATTTTTTATAAACTAGTTTCTCTGGCGAGGTCGATGAAATCGCATTTGAACCAAATTTGATCAAGTTTTGATTTGGTTTGATTAGAAGCAGATTTGTGCTACTAATCAATTAAATGTGATTATATAAACCATTGATAATGAAAAAATATTAATGTTTTAGCTGTATTTCTCAAGAATTGATTTAAATTATGCTTTAATTAAATAGTAATTAAAACATAATTTAACTCAAATTTTGCACAAAAAAAAACAACTAAAATATTAATATTTTTTTATTATCAATGGTTTATTTTATCAAGTTTCATTGATTAGCAGCAAAATTCTACATTTAATCAAACCTAATAAAAACTGGCTCAAATTCGGTTTAAAACCGATTTTCAGAAACCGCCAGGGTTAGAGCATGCAAGGACCTAAAATTGGGTAATAAAATCTGTAGTTTTTACTTTTGTTTCCAAGCAGCAATAAGTAATATTACAAGAATATCGCAGTGATACCACATTGTAATATTAATAATCACGGTGGTCTTTAACACATTTTAATTTTTAATTTTTATTTTAATTGTAAGCAGGAGTAACACCTTTGAAGAGCAATTTATCCGTTTTTTTTTTTGATTTTTTTAACATAAAACTAATGAAGCAATCAAAAAACTGTTTTAACCTTAAATTTATTCAGGTTTCTAGCTTATAAAATAATACTTTTTGTTTAAAATTTTTTTTGCGTTTGCTCTATAGAGGGCGCCAAAATCTTCGTTGTTTGTTGCCCCGCTATCTTATTGTAGCTAAACGATATTAGGTAGAATAAAAATCCAAAGTTTTTCTGAATCTGTGATAAATTTTGCTTGAAAGTACGTATAATTTTTGAAAAAATTTTATTTTTGCGCAAATGGTGCCAACTTAAAAAAAATCTCAATTTTTTAGACAAATTTTATCACAATATCACTTAAAAAAAAAACTAATTATACCATTAAAAAAAAAAGGCTACGTACTTCCAAGTAGTAGTAAATGACGAACAAAAACCCCAGGTTGAAGTCAATCCGTTAAAAAGTGTGGGAGTTATCATGCCCACCAATTTGAAAAATATTATTTCTAGAAAAACGCGTTAAGTTTTGCAACGTGTAACGTAACAGGTTTAACACTGATTCGTACGACGGTAATTATGCTTATTTCCTTTCTTATTACTGTACATTTTTTTGTCATACATATTTTTTGCATAAAATAATTCCAGAACCAATTTTTATGATTCAAATTATATTCTACAGCCTTTTAAGTACCGATTAAGCAATTTTATGTATATTTTTAGGTCGCCTACATTTTCTCCAAAACTCAAGGGGACGCCTAAGTGGAAAAATGACAAAAAAAAACGATTTTCTTTTTATTTGATTATCCAAAACTAGAGCTGTGCAGAAACTCGAATTTTGCATGGGATCGAAATTCGAACCGAACCGAGCCCATGTAAATTCTCATGGAGAGGATCGAATTTTACAATTTTGCACAGCTCTATCCAAAACTAGACTTATTTAGGAATAAAAGAAGACTATTTAAAAACTTTTCTGATGAGTAGAAGTAGCCTAAATAAATTTGTAAAGTTGGATACTTTTTCTCGAGAATAATAAATCCTTAAGTTCATCAATAAATTATGTACGAAAGCTTCAATTGTATTAAAATTTCGTATTTTTATACTAAAAATGAATAAATTAAAACTCCATATATATTTCTCGACTTGATTCGCAAATTCAAAATGGCGGATCCAATATGGTGGACGAATTTTTAAAAATTGACTGAATTTGCATGAAGCTTGGTTTATTGGGGTTTTCGGGGTCGCTGACTTCAAATTTAAAGTCAGATTTGAAAAATTCAAAATGGTAGATTCAATATGGAGGATGAATTTTTTAAAAATGAATTGAATTTGCATGAATCTTGGTATATTGGTGTTTTTGGTGTCACTGATTTCAAATTTTAAGTCAGATTTGAAAAATTTAAAAATAACGGATACAATATGGCGGTCGAATTTTTAAAAATTGACTGAATATGCATAAATCTTGGTATAATGGGGTTTTCGGGGTCGCTGATTTCAAATTTTAAGTCAGTATTGGAAAACTCAAAATGGCGAATCCTATATGGCGGACGAGTTTTTAAAAATTGACTGAATTTGCATGAATCTTGGTATATTGGTGTTTTCGAGATCGCTGATTTCAAATTTCAAGTCAGATTTGGGAAATTCAAAATGGAGAGTACAATATGGCGGTTGATTTAAGATTTCAAATCAGTAAACCCGAAAATCTCCGAGTAACAAGATACAGGTAAAATCCAACAATATTTGAAAATGCATCCCTCACATTACATTCGAAATTATTAAATTTGAAATATAAATAACAAATTTGTAATCAGCGACCAAAAAACGCCAAAGTAAAAAGTTTCATGCACATTTAATAATTTTTTTGAAATTTGTTCACCATATTGAATCCGCTATTTTACATTTTTCAAATCTGACTTCAAATTTGAAATCAGCGACCCCAAAATCTCCAAGATACCAAGATTTATGCGAATTCTGATAATTTTTACAAAATTTGTCTGCCATATTCGATCCGCTATTTTGAATTTTTCAAATCTGACTTCAAATTTGAAATCAGCGACTCCAAAACCCCAGTACACCAGGATTAATGCAAATTCAATCAATCTTTAAAAATTCGACCGCCATATTGGATCCGCCATTTTGAATTTTGAAAATCTCATTACGAATTTGAAATCAGCGACTCAAAAAACCCCAGTATAACAGGATTAATGCAAATTCAGTCAATTTTTAAAAATTCAACCGCCATATTGGATCCGCCATTTTGAATTTTGAAAATCTGACTTCGAAATTGAAATCAGCGACCCCAAAAACCCCATTATACTAAGATTCATAAAAATTCGTTTAATTTTTAAAAATTCGACCGCCATATTGGATCCGCCATTTTGAATTTTGAAAATCTGACTTCGAAATTGAAATCAGCGACCCCAAAAACCCCATTATACTAAGATTCATAAAAATTCGTTTAATTTTTAAAAATTCGACCGCCATATTGGATCCGCCATTTTGAATTTTGATAATCTGACTTCGAAATTGAAATCAGCGACCCCAAAAACCCCAGTATACTAAGTTTCATAAAATTTGGATTATTTGATTCAGAAATTCATGTGATTTTGTTTCTTTTTAGTTATTCGTCTCTCCTGTAAAATTTGATTTTTTAATCTTTTTTTATTTTTCGGTACACTTTTCTCTTGAACTACTAAACCGATTTACAAGTTTTTTTTTTAATTTGTTCAGTAAGGTTTCAAGATTACGAATAAGAAGTTTGACATCATTTTGAGTTATATAAACGGAGATGTGAGTCATTTAATCAGAGAAATTGGGAGTGCTATTTACATTTTGGTATAAATGATTATAAAAAAGTATCTATTTAAGATAACGTCTTATTACTTCTTATTCATACAATTGATTATATTTGTAATCGAATAAAACAAGGAAGAACGCAATTGGAGTAATAGTTTTTGAGAAAAGTGTACCGAAAGTTGACTCTTTTTGCATTGTTTTAAGGTGACTTCGGCGTCCCCTCAATTGTCAGAATATCCATGTGACCGAATTTTATTTATTCAAAATTGCATTTATCAGAAATCTCATTTATTCAAAAACGCATTTCTCGGAAATCTCATTTGTCCGAAATTGCATTAATCAAAAATTTAATTTGTCAGTAAATTGAATTATCTAAAATCGTCTTTATCAAAAATTGCCTTTATCAGAAATCTAATGTTTCCGTGATTGCATTTCTCAGAAATGGCATCTGTCCGAAATTGCATTTATCAGAAATTTAATGCTTCCGAAATTGAATTTCTCAGAAATCGCATCTATGCGAAATTGTATTTATCAGAAATCTTATTTGTGGGCAATGTCATTTACTAGAAAATTTACTTAACAGATATTTCAATTATCAGAAATGTCATTCATACAAAAATTCATTTATCGAAAATCTTATTTGTCCGAATAATAGCATTTAATAGAAATCTCTTTCTTCAAAAAATTAAATTATTACAAATTTCATTTATCAAAAATAGTATCTATCAGAAATAGAGCATAAAGAGCGGAAAGAGAATTTCGGATAAATGCGATTTCTGATAAATGCAAGTTTTGACAAATGAGATTTCTGATAAATGCAATTTTTGACAAATTGGATTTTTGATAATTGGAAATTCTGACAAATTAGATTCCTGTTAAATGCAATTTCGGACAACTAAGAAGTCTGATAAATTCAATTTTTGATAAATTAGATTTTTGACAAATTAAAATTTGGATAAATGAGGTTTTTGATCGTTGATTTTTTTCAGAAAGGCGATTTCTGATAAATGCAATTTTTGACAAATAAGATTACTGATAATTAACATTTTTGACAAAAGAGATTTCTGGAAAATAATATTTCGGATCAATGAGATTTCTGATAAAAGCAAAATCGGACAAATGAGATTTCTGATAATTGCAATTTCTGAGAAATGAGATTTCTAATAAATGCAATTTTATATATATAAGATTACTGATAATTGACATTCTTGACAAATGAGATTTCTGATAATTGCAATTTCTGAGAAATGAGATTTCTGATAAATTCAATTTTCGATAAATAAAATTACTGATAATTGACATTTTTGACAAATGAAATTTCTGATAAATAATATTTCGGACAAATGAGATTTCTGTAAAATGCACTTTTGGATAAATGGGTTTTTTGATAAATACAATTTTGGGAAAACTAGATTTCTTATAAATGCTATTTCGGACAGATGAGATTTCTGTTAAATACTTTGTCTAATAAATTAGGTTACTGACAAATGCAATTTCGGACTAATGAGATTTCTGATAGATACTATTTTTGATAAATGAAATTTGTAATAATTTAATTTTTTGAAGAAAGAGATTTCTCTTAAATGCTATTTCGGACAAATAAGATTTTCGATAAAGAAATTTCTGACATAAGAGATTTCTGATAAATTCGATTTTTGATAATTGAAAATGTTTACAATTGAGATTACTGATAAATGTAATTTTTAATAAATAAAATTCTTGATAATTTAATTTTTTGACAAACGAGATTTAAGATAAATGCTATTTCGGATAAATTAAATTTCTGATAAATACAATTTTGGATAAATTAGATTTCTGACAATTTACCTTTCGGACAAACGAGATTTCAGGTAAATCAATTTTCGGAGAAATTAGATTTCTGATAATTTAAATTTCGGACAAAAGAGATTTCTGATAAATTCGATTTTTAATAATTGAAAATGTTTACAATTGAGATTACTGATAAATGTAATTTTTAATAAATAAAATTCTTGATAATTTAATTTTTTGACAAACGAGATTTAAGATAAATGCTATTTCGGATAAATTAAATTTCTGATAAATACAATTTTGGATAAATTAGATTTCTGACAATTTACCTTTCGGACAAACGAGATTTCTGGTAAATCCATTTTCGGAGAAATTAGATTTCTGATAATTTAAATTTCGGGTAAAAGAGATTTCTGATAAATGCTTTTTTGGATAAATGAGATTTCTGATAAATGCAATTTTGGATGAATAAAATTCGGTTAAATGGATATTCTGACAATTGAGTTTTGGAGAAAATGTGGGCGACCCATATTTTTACAGTGATACTTCACAATGGATATCATAAAAAACAAAAAATTCAATCTTTCAACCTAAAGAAATCGATTATTATCTCAAAAACGGTTGGATGCAATATATTAGATTTTTTTGCAAAATACTTAGAAAACTATCTAGATTCAAGATATGGATGAAATTTTACAAAGACAGCATATTTGGGATAAAATATTTTTGGGATCCCCGTGGTCTTTGTTGAGAAAGTCAATTTTTTAAGTTAAAAGATTTAATTTTTCGTGTTTCTTGAGAAACATTTTGTAGTATCACTGTACAAATTTGCATAAATCTATCCCGGTGCATCTGCATCTATATTTAATTAAGAATTTTTTGCACTCAAAATTTTTTTAAACCTGTGAAGTTATTAATTAAAATAAAATTAAATTCCACTCTTTCCACGTAAAAAATATCAAAACAGCTTTAATAGTACTTATTGTTTATGTACAGATAGGTTTTATGTAAATTTTTTTTGGTTATATTACACGATGTTTTTCATAAAATACGAAAAATTTAATGTTCTAAAAAACCGATTTTCTGAAAAACGGCTAGATGGAAGATTTTGGATTTTTTTTAAATACTCAGAGAAAAGTGCAAAAATTCAAGATATGGAAGAAATTTTACAGTGACAGGACCTTTGGGTTAAACTTTGACAGTCAGTTTGGACTATAAAATTTTTGATTCTCTAAATTTGACCTTCTAGTTTTCTCAGTGTATCTTCACTTTTTTGTAAGATGACTTTATTTTTCATTAATTACTAAATTCTTATTAGAACATTTCTTGACAAAAAACAATTTTACTTAAAAAAATTTTATTTTTATTTTTAGCATTAAAAAAAAAAACTTGATAAGGGTAGCGGCAGCTGCCGAAACGTCGTTTTTGTAACTTTAAAAAGAATATATAAATGTGGAATTAATGGCCTTAAACTTGTTATTTATTTAATATATATATATAAATCCAGAAAAAATTGTCATTAATTGGTCAATTTACAATATAATATACTTTAACCCTTTCACGACATTGGAAGTTTTTTGCCAATAAAATCTTTCCATGATAAAATATAATTTAAATCTAATTTTTATCTATTTTTTCAGTAAATTTTGTATCTCCTAAGCTGGTTTTTAATTAAATACTGATAATTAGTTGCTAAGAAAAACATTTAAAATAAAAAATAATTTTTTCTATTTATTTTCTATTTTTATATTCTTTTCTAAAACCAAAAATAGAAAATCTTTCGAACTGTCTTTTTTTTTAATCAAAGCTGAGATGTCAAGCAACGTTTTTTTACAGTATAGTTTTTATAAATGCGAAATTGGCAGAGTTAATTAAACAAGAGTGAAAAATGCACCAAGTATATCGATGCCTCCCGTCAACAAAATGCTATCACAAACGCCAATTCAATATGAAGCCATCTTCAAGTTTTGTGCAACATGATCCTTTCTTAATGTTTGGTGCAAGATAATCCTATCCCAAAATTGCGTGCTCTATAATCCTATGTGAAGTTGAGTTCAATATGATTCTTTCCCAAGCTTCAGAGCAAGGTAATCTTTAAGTTTTTAATTTTAGATAATATTGTCTGAATACGTGCAATTTAAAACCGTTCACAACTTACATGCAATTAACTCTGCCAATTTCGCATTTATAAAAACTATACAGTAAAAAAACTTTGGTTGACATCTCAGCTTTGATTGAAAAATTCTAGCAAATGTAAATTCTATTAAATAACATTTCTAAAATATAGAAATGATCACAAACTAAAAAACGAATAATTAAACATATATTCTATATTAAGGGGTTACGTCACCCTCAACGTCTGAAAATTGAACGGGGTTTCAAAAATTTATCTTGACAAAATTATTAAAGATACAACTTTTTAATGATTATCCTCTTAAAGTGCATGTATTTAGCTTAAAAAAAAAAGTATTTTCGTATTTGTCCGAACTTTTAAATCACCGAACTTACATTTTTTCCGCATTTAGAAATCACCGTTCTTGCATTTGTCCGCACTGAGAGAAATGGATGTTTACCCTTAAAATCTGGATGTTAACGCTTAACATATTTATCACTTAACATAGGGACAGCTATCTCGATGTTCAGGGTTAACATCTACATATTAAACTTTAATATCTAGATGTTAAAATTTAATATCTTAGATGTTAACCTTTAATATTTAGAGGTTAAGCGTTACTATCTTGTTTTAAACATCTAATTCTAAACATCCATTTTTCTCAGTACGAACATTAAAATTACAAAACTCACATTCGTCCGAACTTTCATTCACCGAACTCACATTTGGCCGAACTCTTAAATCCCCGAACTTGCATTTGGCATAATTTTTAAATCACCGAACTATCATTTGTCAAACTCCTTAACTCACCGACTACACAAGTCTCCGAATTTGCATTTGCCCAACCCTCCGAAAATAGGCTTTCTAAACGAGTCTTCTGATTTGCTGGTAATGATTCTGGGAAATTTACCAGTCAATCAGAAGACTCGTTTAGAAAATCTACTTTCCGAGGGTCAGGCAATGAAAATTCCATGACTTGCGTAGTCGGCGAGTTGAAGGGTCTGACAAATGTGGGGCGCATGATTATACCATAATCGGTTTTTTATAGAAATTACAATATTTCGAAATCCATAGCTCAGAACAGTTATTTCATAGAAGTACATTAATTCGAACTAAATTGTAAATGAATTTTTATCATACAGAATTTCCATTTAATCGAATATTCATATAATTAAATTTTAATTCATTCGTATTTTTATTTATGAAAATAATTACCCAAGCAGCACGTAATATTACATGAATATTACAGTGACATCATATTGTAATATTCGTAATATTACAGGGTGATATTACAGTGATATTGACGTAATATTGAAATGTCCGCCTCAAGGTAATATTACAAGTAATATTACAGTAATATTACAAATATTTATTTATTTCAATATTTATTTTACATTAAATAAAATATTTTTAAAAAATCCGGCTCACACGGGGTTCGAACACGCAACGTTCGACACGACGTGAATACGCCTTGTACCTCTCGGCCATCTAGCTCTTGGAATATAGTTCAGAAAGTGTTCTTCATATTGTACCAAAGAGAATTTAAGGTACTACATGAAGAACACTTTCTGAACTATATTCCAAGAGCTAGATGGCCGAGAGGTACAAGGCGTATTCACGTCGTGTCGAACGTTGCGTGTTCGAACCCCGTGTGAGCCGGATTTTTTAAAAATATTTTATTTAATGTAAAATAAATATTGAAATAAATAAATCTTTGTAATATTACCGTAATATTACTTGTAATATTACCTTGAGGCGGACATTTCAATATCACGTCAATATCACAGTAATATCACCCCGTAATATTACGAATATCACAATATGATGTCACTGTGATATTCATGTAATATTACGTGCTGCTTGGGTATTTGAATGAATTTCATTTTTTCATCTATTTTGTTAAAATAGGGTGTAAAATCAGCAAATACAACGAAATCTTATTTTGGTGACATTTAACGTAAGAAATTTATTTAAAGATAATTCAGAATTAGAGGAATACAAAATTTTTAAAAATTTAAGGTTATGTAACTTTCATTTGATAGAAATTCAATTTAATGAATTTGAAGTAGGTAGGATTGATAATTAAAAGAAATTGTAAAGTGCTGAATTTAAACTTGACGTAACTTTTATTTGACAGATTCATTAAAATGTCGAACTTTTTTATGGCACAAATTTTAATAAATTTAACTTAAACTTGACAGAATTTCAATTTAATCGAATATTCATATTGTCGAATTTATAATTGATCGAACTTTTATTTAATAGAATATTTATATAACCGAAATGTCATTTGGTCGAATTTCTATATTACCGACATATTAAACTTGCGAATTTTCATTTAATTGACATATCATAGTGGCAACGAGTTCCATTACACTATGGGGAATTTGACGGAAATTGCGGCCAAAATTAGTAAACGGTTATCAATTGCTTTAGGACTTCGTTTACAGGGGTTTTGAGGTTGCTAATCACGAATCTGATGTTTAAAATTCCAAAAACAAAATGGCGGTTATTATATGGCGGAAATGCTATTTAGAATAACCTTAAAGTTTTTTTAATGTGCAAATACTGAGTTTTTTGAGACAGCTTGTTACTAATTAAGGAAAAAAAAACAAAAAACAAAATAGCAGATTCCATATGGCTAACATTGACGCTAAAAAGACGCTAAATTACAATAATTCTTCTCATACTGGCTTTATTATTAAAGTTGGTAATACAAATCTGTCATAAAAAACAAAAAAACAAAAAAACAAAATCGCGGACTCAAAATTCGACTATTTTTTAAGTCAAGAAGTTACTTTATTTTAATGAATATTTTTATACTAAGGTTTTTAGGGTTTTAATTTTTGAAACTGCTGCCAAAAAATATAAAAAACAAAATTGTGAATCAAATATAATACACCGTTCCACACAACTTTGCACCCATGAAAAAATTATAACTAATTTCGAAAAGGAGATCCAAAAAAGTATCCCCGTATTTGTCCGTTTTGCAAAATCAATAATTTTTTTTACAGTCTTAATTTTTGAAACTGCCTTCCAGATTCTTAATCAGAGCCCCAAAATACTCTTAAATATCAAGTTTCTTAAAAATTAAATATATTTTTTTAAATTCATCCACCATATTGGATCAGCCATCTTAGATTTTTAAAAACTGACTTCAGATTCGTAATCAGCGATCCGAAAAACCCTTGGATTTGTAGTCAACTTTTCAATTACCTTTGATTTATAGGTTATGTTACCCGTAAACTTTATCTTTGATACTTTATACCTTTGATACACTTTGTTTATTCACGTTTTCATTTTTCTCCTCTGTCGTTTTCGTTTTTAACCAAGTTTCGAACAAGTGTGAATTTTCAACGGTTACAGTTTCTAGAAAAATGTAGATATCTCGTAAATCGCAAAAAATCGCAAAACGGAAAAAGAACAATAAATTTACTATACAACACACTAACTATTAGTAAAAGAATCAAAGCAATAATAAGAAGCACCAAAAATTTTATAAGTCTATTTGAAAATTAGGTATTGAAAATGTTTATGATTTTTGGATTACGTCAAAAATCATATGTTTATATCTTCATTACACAAAAAAATATAATATAAATTATACTGAACATTAAGTATTTACTGCTTAAATCCTCCTACATTTATATATTTTCTCTATTTTGACGATTATAATTTATAAAATTCATTTTGAAACTTTCTGCTATTTTGTTTTTTGTTTTTTTTCCTTAATTTGTAACAAGCTGTCTCAAAAAACTCAGTATTTGCACATTAAAAAAACTTTAAGGTTATTCTAAATAGCATTTCCGCCATATAATAACCGCCATTTTGTTTTTGGAATTTTAAACATCAGATTCGTGATTAGCAACCTCAAAACCCCTGTAAACGAAGTCCTAAAGCAATTGATAACCGTTTACTAATTTTGGCCGCAATTTCCGTCAAATTCCCCATAGTGTAATGGAACTCGTTGCCACTATGATATGTCAATTAAATGAAAATTCGCAAGTTTAATATGTCGGTAATATAGAAATTCGACCAAATGACATTTCGGTTATATAAATATTCTATTAAATAAAAGTTCGATCAATTATAAATTCGACAATATGAATATTCGATTAAATTGAAATTCTGTCAAGTTTAAGTTAAATTTATTAAAATTTGTGCCATAAAAAAGTTCGACATTTTAATGAATCTGTCAAATAAAAGTTACGTCAAGTTTAAATTCAGCACTTTACAATTTCTTTTAATTATCAATCCTACCTACTTCAAATTCATTAAATTGAATTTCTATCAAATGAAAGTTACATAACCTTAAATTTTCAAGAATTTATTATTCCTCTAATTCTGAATTATCTTTAAATAAATTTCTTACATGTTGAATGTCACCAAAATGTGATTTCATTGCATTTGCTGTTCTTTTAACAGAAGAGACGAAAAAATAAAATTCATTCAAATAATTATTTTCATAAATAAAAATACGAATGAATTAAAATTTAATTATATGAATATTCGATTAAATGGAAATTCTGTATGATAAAAATTCATTTACAATTTAGTTCGAATTAATGTACTTCTATGAAATAGCTGTTCTGAGCTATGGATTTTGAAATATTGTAATTTCTAAAAAAAAACCGACTATGGTATAATCATGCGCCCCACAAATGTGAGTTCGGTGATTTAAGAATTTGTCCAAATGTGCACGGAAAAAAATTAATCACAAAACTTGAAATAAGTTGAATTCTTAATTGCAGATAATAATTAAAAATATATCTAAATTAAACATTATAATCAAATTTCTTAAAATAAGTTATGCTTTATTTTGAAAAACTTTATATCAGAAAATGCCATTTTTATGGAATCTTTAATTTTTTTTTATTTAAAAATGTTCATTTTGTGGTATATAAAGAAGATTTGACTAAATTTTAATCGATTTTTTTTAATTTTGCTTTCAAAATATTAATTATTTTTGTTGATTACTTTTAAAAGAAACGTTTTACCATTTCCTTTAAATTCTAATTAACCCTCTGCGTCGAAATAGACGATTTTAGACGATAACGGTCATTTGAGTAGGCAGAGGGTTAATTCATTTGCTTTATAAATGTCAATAATAAATTAAATTTTATTTATAATAGTCTGTTATAAAATGACGAATTATACAATGTATAACATTAAAGTATTATTTCTTACTCTAATAATATTGAAAATTTTCATCAAAGATTTGAACAAACTGATAATCGTGTAAGCTCAAGTAAACTTATTGTTTTGACATTTTTTAAATTCAAATTTGATTAAAAATAATATTTTAAATACTAATTGTTTAATAGGAATATTTTAAAAATTGGATTTTCTTTTTATATTTTGTGTAGCAAAAGTTTTTTTTGAAAACATTTCCTTGGAAAAAAGTTTCGGTGAATTTAAGACTGCAGGAACATGATAATCATAATAGTTGTGAATGTTGCTGCGATACACTCGCTGGATCTGTCATTTGCTTTTTTTAATGCATATTTTCCACTTATCACAGAATTAGAGATTTCTAATATCGTTTTTAGACATAAGAATATGTGTTCTTCATATTATTAATATTTTAATCAGATATAAATCTATATTTTATTTTTAAAGACCTAATTACATGTTACTTTTATTTTCAGAGATAGTTTATGCTTGCATCTCATTTTAAATGCCAAATTTAGATATTAATTTGTTTTCGTGTGAGTTTGGTGATTTCAAAGTTCGGACAAATGCAATTTCGGGGGAAATTGACTGGTGACGCACGCACTTCGGGAAACTGTTCGGAAAACGAATGACTTTTAAGGATGAATGACTTCCAAGTTGGACGACTTTCGAGTATTCACTGTATATTTTTACTTTGCACGACAGTAATGGTCTAAAATTGCTCCCCAACATCAAATCAATGATGATATAAGCATGGCGTGTAGACATCAAAGCCAATGTTTGGCATTGCCAATATTGACCCAATAGCTTTCCAAGTATGACTCCACTTACCTTTCTCATAAAAGATAAGTTGAGCTACTGAATATATAAGAGGGCCCTCTGTTTTTACTCAGTGTACATTCAACCATCTTTGTGAAATTATTGGTCCAATCTTGGCCTCCTAATGTACTGATTAGAAGCAGAAACTCCTCTTATAGTATATTCAGTGGCTCAACTCTTTTGCGAGGAAGGTAAGCGGAGCCATGCGCTTGGAAAACTATTGGGTCAATATTGGCAATGTCAATCATTGGCCTTGATATCTGCACGCTTAGATTCTATCATCATATTGATCCAATATTGGGTAGCAATTTTGGACCAACATTGGGAGCCAAGGTTCTAATATTGGTTCAGTAGTTTGCCAATTGTAAATTTCCCATTGGGATACATTTATAATATAAGTAAGATAAGCGACAACTGAGAGTATTTTATTGTATATATTGTCTTGAATTCTACAACTAATACTTAAGTATGTCACAAACTCTCAATTCAAGTACCTTTGAAACTACATATTTATAATACGCTCATGAATTTGTTAGAATACTAGATTTTTGAACTTCACTGCAAAAACATGGTGTCTTAAATTGTCCAAAAATGTCTTATTTTAAGACATTTTTGAACAATTTAAGACACCTGTTTTTGCAGTGTTGTTACCGAATATGTAATTGTATACATATAAGAAATGTGTAGAGTAATTGCACTTTATTGGGTTCTTGAATTAAGTTGTCGAGTCTCTCCATACACAATGTAATTATAGAAACGCTGTATATGTAGTGTTTGCAAGTAACGCAGACGATTAAAGCTAGAGCTACTAGGGTAACCTACGGTGATTACTAATTAGATGGCTATAGGCTGGCGCTATAGCTATAGGCTCCCTAGAAGAGACTTGACTATGGCACTCGATCTTTTCGCAACTGTTGACAACAGCAGCAACAACATCCTCTGGGCTGAATTTCGCCATTGTAATTTGTCAGCCATTCAGATTGATAACAATGCCGTCGTGCCACCATGGCCGTCCAATACCTAGCTCTCTCTCCCACTTACTCAGTATAGGAGATTCGAACTTCTCTTTAGTTGTCTAGTTGACCCAGTTTGTTCGATTCCGTATTCTTCTTCGACAAAGTTACTCACCCGTACTCGTAGATTACTTGGTGACAAATTGGAATAAGTGGTAATAGCGTTAGTTTAATATTAGTACGAAACTTGTGTTAAATTATCCCTAGCTAGCAGCCAGCAGTCTTGAGTCTGTCGAAGTAGCTTCTGGGTTTGCAGCTAGGTATGCTAGTAGCTACGTACAGAGATAAGTTCGCCCATTAAAGCACTCCTGTCGCTTTATCATTAACGCGATCGAACCATGGACTCTTCGATACGACGACGCGGCGTCGCGCCGCACAGCACGCCGATGCGATAGAGTTTAACTATATTTAGAAGTTTTCCTTCGCGTATTTTATATATATGTATAGTATATAGCAGTATCAAACTCTTTTTTCCATTTTATAAAACTGGCCAATTATTATATTTTATACTTTCAACTTTCCCAAGAAAACTCTCGACAAAGTCTAGGCACTTGATTACTCTAGCTGAAGAACGCCGTGTTCTTTGCATAATTAATCAAGTTATAATGTCATTCAATAAAGCACAGAAAAGTAGGTCACGCTCAGAAAAGAATGAAATGAAGTTTTGTCTTATTTATCTCAACTTTATAGTTGATAATAATTTAACTTTATGTGAATGTTACCGAAATCAGTTAAAACTAGAATTACCCATAAGTTCTGACAATGCCCTTTCTTCAAAACTAGAATTCAGTAATACGGTTCACTTAAATCTATAATTGACTAAATATTGATTGTTTTCTCTTTTTTCAACTAGTCAAAGCTAGAGTTAACTAAAATCAATTTTTAAAACTTATTTTGTAATACTGATTTAACATTTATGGATCGCATGCATTTCCTCCAAAACCCAATTGTCCGAATTTATAATTCTCCGAACTTTTTAATCCTGGAGCTTGCATTTGTTTGAACTTTGAAATCATCAAACTTGCATTTGTCAAAACATTCAATTTCCCGAACTTCCATTTGTCCGAAATTTGAGGTCACTGAATTTGAATTTTTCCGAATTTTGAAATCACCGAACTCGCATTTAGCAGAATATTTAACTCCCCAAATTTGCAATTGTCAGTACTTCCAAATTCCTGAACTTGCATTTGCCCGACCCTCGGAATGTATACTGCAAAAACAGATGTCTTAAGGGTGACTCATTTTATACCATAAGATATTTAGAAAGCGTCTTAAAGTAATTTCAAGTTATTTTATTGGTTAATAATTTCGAAAGATGTTCTCTCATTGGTTAAAATTACGACATCCATAAATGTCATAAAATAAGACACCTGTTTTTGCAGTTTACAATTAAAAACGAGCCTTCTGATTGGCTGGTGATGTTTCCGGGAAATTTACCAGCCAATCAGAAGACTCTTTTAGAATGGTACATTCCGAGGGTTGGGCAAATGCAATTAAGTTCGATGACTGGCGTAGACGGTAAGTTAAACAGTCTGAAAAATGATAGTTGGGAGAGTTGAATGATTTTGACAAATGCGAGTTAGGTAATTTCAAAATTTGGTCAAATGCAACTTCGGAGATTTAAAAGTTCGGGCAAATACGAATTCGAGGAGTTGAAAATTTTAACAAATGCAACTTAGTCGATTTAAATGTTATGACAAATGCGATTTCAGTGATTTTAAAGTTATGGCAAATGCAAATTCGGGAATTTAGAAGTTCGGATAGATGCAAATTTGTGTTTTGGAGGAAATGCAGGCTAGAGATGTTCAAAAATGCATGGGAAAACAACATTTTTTTATTTTTAATGCTCCACCCCCTTGGGTTGTTCTACATCGAAAAAATCAATCACAATCGCTCAACTCTGTTTCTCATTAGGAGACTTCAAACAACAATGCCAAATTGTTTATTTAATAATTTTTTAATATTAACTATTTTTTATAGGGACCCAAAAAAACCCCATAAATTACAAAATTATGAAAAAATCGTTAAAAAGTATTTTTTACTATTTTTATGAGAGTTTTTTGATATATTTTGAATAAATAACATAAATATTGATTTTTAATCATTATTCCATGTAATTGCTAACTTGGTTAAACAAATTATATTGTTTATTTTCATGATTTGCACAAATTGATCTACGGAGTTGCAACTTTTTCTCAGTTTTGCAACTTATCAAGGCCATTCGAGCCAGACGCAAACAAAAAGATTAAAATAATAATTTTAACAATTGTTTAAACAAATTATATTGTTTATTTTCAAGATTTGCACAAATTGAGCTACAGAGTTGCAATTTTTTCTTAATTTTGCAATTTTTCGAGGACAGTGAAGCCATGTACTAACAACAAACGAAAAATAATAATCTTTACGATTGTTTAACCCTAGAAGGACTAACTGGGGTCGTTTTGTACCCCACGCGAAATTTAAAGTAGGCTCCTGACCGGTACAGTGGCAATTTCGGAGGGGGACACTAGCCATAATTCAATTTAGTAACCTGACAGTTGATTTTAGTAGGTTAGCGCGAATTGCGTGCGCAAGTCTCTCTTCAGTATGCAGTTAAAGTAAGTCTGGGGTCCCAAAATACGCCAGTTAGTCCTTTACGTTTCAAAAAAGTCAGGATAATAAATTTCTGTTTTTTTATTAAAACGGTTTAATTGAACCTACAAAGCAAGAATGTAATGACTATACTTGTAAAAGAAAGTTTTTTAAAAAAAAGAAATATTTTGAGTAGAAATAAAATTTTTTTATAGTTGATTTTGGTAAATTTCACATGCGTAATTGTTTATTAATTATTGGAATTTCATCTATTCAAATAATTATACTTTTTTCAAATAATTCAAAGGTCCATAAAAATTTCTTTAAACATGTCTATTCAGCTTTTAAAACCCACAGGATTTTTCTAAATTGGTCAATTTGTTGAAAAACTACGATATTTTTTGTAAAAAATGCCAATTTTGAGAAAATTTGGTTCTTTTTTTTTGTTTTTACAATATTTGTAGATTTGTTTTTATTGTATTAAAAAATAAATTACACCATCTTCTTCCTTAATAAAAAACGAGAAAAATTCACTATATAAAAGCTGTTTTTGGTAAAATGCAAATCTTATATACACGTTTAAAATCTGGGGGAACAAAGGACCCCAGTTAGTCCTTAGAGGGTGAGAAAAGTAAGTTAGTCCTTCTAGGGTTAAACAAATTATGTTGTTTATTATCAACTTTTTATAAAATAGTGGTACAGAGATGCAACTTTTTCTTAATTTTGCAACTTTTTGAGTACAGTGAAGCCATGTACTAACAAAATACTAAAAATAATAAACTCTACAATTGTTTAAACAAATTATATTGCATATTATCAACTTTTTATTAAATAGAGCTACAGAGATGCAACTTTTTTTCAATTTTGCAAATCTTATAGGCCTATAAAAGCAAGTATTAGCAACAAAATGAGAAAATAAATGTTAACAATTGTTTAAACTATTTAATAATGTTTATTTCTATCTTTTCATTGAATAAAAAAATTAAACAATTGTTAAAATTATTATTTTAACTTTCTTGTTTGGGTTTGGCTCCAATGGCCTCGATAAGTTGCAAAATAAAATTACTATATTTTGCTGTTAACGTTTCCGATTCATGAACATAAGAAATATAAGTGTCAAAAATATGATAAACTTTTGGCTGATGTGGAAAAGGCAAAATGTGGTAAAATAAAAACACCTATATGTAGTACAGTTAAATCAGTTTAGTATTGTGTAAAATTTTGGTACTAAAAAATTTGTGACGTAAAAATTACCAATTTAATATTATTCGCGTCTTGAAAAAGCGGCATTTTATTCTATCATAAAACAATCGCCCTATATATAAATAAAAGCCATGCTCGGGCTTCCGATGCAATGTCCATCCATCTTTTGGATCCTTATTGTCCACATTTCTTTGTCTTGTATTATAAACTTATTTCTTTATAATTATTTTAATTATTTCTAGTTTTACTACATTTGATACTACAGTATTGACGAAAGGACATTGTCAGAATTATTTTTGACTTTAAGCAATACTATAGTTTGAACTGATTTCGTGGTTTGACGGTAGCATAAAGTATAATAAATGATATAATAATAAAAATGCAAAATGCATTCTTCTTAAAACTTGTTCATCATAACATTTAAAAATTTATTTGTTTCCTGATGACTCAGAAAAAATAATATGACGTATAACATGGAGCATAACCAAATGAAATAATTATTTTCGATTAGTGGTGCATTTGAGTGAGATATCATCTAAAAAAGTTTCGGAAAAATAGGAATCTTGTGAAAAATAGAAAAATATATGGAAAATAAATAATTTGGTAGCATTCGAAAATCGATCGATAAACGTTTAAAAAACTTTTCAGATCTAAATTTATTATTTAGAATATTTTTGCTATGAAAATTATTAATATATATATATTAATAATTTTCATAGCAAAAATATTCTTTCTTTAGAATCGTTGGTTCACATGCAAGTAATAGGCGCAGGAATATATGAGAATAGGTAATTAATATAAGTTGCATGTATAATTGTCTGATTCTGATTTTTAATTTTGATTCAAGAGCATAAATGTATTAAGAGAATAAAAAAGTTTAATACATGTGTAGTACATTGTCCATATACAGGTAAGCGGATCAAGCTTGGTCACTTTGTCTATAAGCAAGACATTAAACTCAATGCGCTTTCATGCTATTATATACCCACTACTTTTCTAGAGTTCTCAACATATAGGTACATAATGAAATTATACGTTTATGTGAAGCTGAGAATGCACTATACTCGTACGAAAGTCATTCAAAACTAGAGTAAATAAATTAGGGAAAATAAAAACAAATTTTTTTCAAAAGTTCTTCTTATTGGCTCAAAATTGACGTCCGTCATGCAGTCTCAGAATATCAAAGTAACCAATAATTCAAAATTCAGAGTTTATTAAGGGATAATTAGAGCCGAATCAGAAACAATTTCTGGTGGACTTTATCAACAAACAGTCAAGGTGATAACCTTTTTTTTACTTCAACTATATTAATATTATAATTTATTTTAGGGGGGTTCGAACAATCCCTACCCCCCTCCCTAAATATCTTAAATTTTTTGCTCTTGAATAAAAAGAAAAAAGTAAACTGTATTATGTGAAGCTGTCCGAAATTAAATTAATTAAATTAAATGACGAACACCGCGCGCCAACGCCTCGATTCAACTCGACGCTGCGCCGCACAGTGGGACTTTCAGCATTTTTTTTTGTCAAAATCTAATATCTCTCGATAGAATAAACGAAAATGAGTGGTCCTTGGATCAAAATAAAGCTAGATAAATACAGAACAAGAAAAAATTATAGAGAAGCTTTCTTCTAATTTTTCTGGTTCAGGAAACACTCGAAAAGTTAGCAATTTTTTAAAAAAAAACGACAAATTGAAGTATGCAGACCAAAAAAATTTGTGAAACTTTACAAAACTCGTTATTCGTAACCTTCTGAGGTCGCTACATTATAATATGAATGGAACTTTAACTTTCAAAATGGCGAATTCAATATGGCGGACTTAAATCTAAAAAAATAATTGATTTTTACAAAACTTGGTTTTTAGATGTTTTTTGGGTCGTAAAATGTAAATATAATATTCAAATTGTGAAATTCAATTTGGCAGATCAAATATGGCGGACTAAAATCTAAAAAAATAATCGATTTTTACGAAACTTGGTTTTCAGATGTTTTTTGTGTCGCAGAATGTATATATATATAATATTCAAATTAACAAAATCAATATGGCGGATCTAATATAGCAAAGTTGCATAGTAATTTGTAGAACTTTAAAAACTGTTAAAGATATTTTTATGCTTAATGGTTAACAGATTTGTTTTATTAAAAACAGCAGAACGGTGTTTCTTAGGACACTTTGGAATTTTTGCTTACTTCAATTAGTTAATCCTTACTTTTACACTTTACAATTAATATTAATTTTAAGTTTAAAAAAAATATTTCTAAGAATAATGTCAACAACAAATTTTTAGGAAATGAACATATTTGGTGCTGTTTCTGTAATAATAGTACGAAAGCTGATAGAGAGATTTCATCTATCTCTAAAGCAGTAAAATACCAAGTTCGGTGAAAATCCAAATAGTTTTTAAATGCTTATTCCATAATATTAATAAGTCCACAATATTGAATTTTTCAATTTGAAAATTATATTTACATTCTACGAACTAAAAAACATCTAAAAACACAGTTTGATAAAAATCGAGTGTATTTGGGGAATTTAGTCCGCCAAATTGGATTCGCCATATTGAATTTCTTAATTTAAATATTATATTTACATTCTACGACCCAAAATACATCTGAAACCCAAGTTTCGTAAAAATCGATTATTTTTTTAAATTTAAGTCGGCCATATTGGATCCGTCATATTGAACCATTCAATTTGAATATTATATTTACATTCTACGACCCAAAAAACATCTGAAAACCAAGTTTTGTAAAAGTCAATTATTTTTTTAGATTTAAGTCCGCCATATTGGATTCGCCATTTTGAAAGTTAAAGTTTCATTCACATTTTAATGTAGTGACCTCAAAAGGTTACGAGTTACAAAATAACGAGTTTTGTAAAGTTTCACAAATTTGTTTGGTCTGCATACTTCAATTTGTCGTTTTTTTTTTTTAAAAAATTGCTAACTTTTCGAGTGTTTCCTGAACCAGAAAAATTAGAAGAAAGCTTCTCTATAATTTTTTCTTGTTCTGTATTTATCTAGCTTTATTTTGATCCAAGGACCACTCATTTTCGTTTATTCTATCGAGAGATATTAGATTTTGACAAAAAAAAAAAGAATGCTAAAAGTCCCACTGTGCACCGCATCGCACAGTGGTCAGTGGGACCAAACTGGAATTTACTGTTCAAAATCGTCTAGAGTCTTTATTTCTTAACCGATTTTACTGAATTTCATCTGCAATTAAAGATTATAACATTTTGAAGAGAATTTGTTAATGTCGAAAATGCGTTGTTAGATTATATAATGAGATTCTTTACCTAGGGGTTTTTAGGGTCACTCATTACAAATCCTTTGTCAGTTTTTCAAAATTCAAAATGTGGGTCGAAAATGGCTGGTGGCTTTTTAAAAAAATTGATCAATTTGCTTGAAACTGATAACTAGGGGTTTTTGGGGTTGCTAATTACGAATATGTCACTAGTTTTTTAACATTAAAAATGAAATAAATTAAAGTTTGATTTAATCGGCGTTTGGGATTTCTTTTAATTAAAATGACTTGGAATAATTAAAATATATCTTTTTTTTTTACTTTCTTATTCTAACCAATATTTTTGGTCGCATTTAAATCATATTTAAATTCAAATTTTAAAGTTATTGTAGAATAAAAAGTGGGATTTTTCAGGATTCATCTACAAATTTTTGGAATTTTTTAAAAATTTGCCGATTTTTTGAAGAATTTATATGATATATAAGATCCATCATGTGGTGTTTTGAAAAAATGACAACGGATTCGTACTAAACGATCCTAAAAAAAAAACGAGTAATGAGTTTCAATCAAATTGGTCAATTATTCACAAAAGTTGTCCTTCATATTAGTACGTCATTTTGAAAAACCACTAGGTAAACAATTTTATTAAAATTTAACAAAGCCTTTGTTGACATTAACAATTAACCTTAATTATTTGTTAACATAGTTTATTTCTAACATTCAAATTCTTACATGTTTAATTTTTTAACAATTTAGGGGGTACTCAAAGTGTGTTTTCAAATAGTTATTAACATGTATCACACTCTATAACTGGAGATAACTTTTTCTTAAAAATTTCTGCTTTTGTTTTGCAATAAAAAAGTTCAACTAAACAAAAAAATTAAAAATTAGGCTCGACAAATCTCTTTAAAATGTTATAATCTTTTATTTAAGATGCGGTGTTCATAATTAAATTTTTCGAGAACAAGAAAAAACGCATTTTTGAAATTCAAGACTCACAATTTTTGAAGGAATCGTAAAATATTTATAGGATAAATTACTATCCCATAGAACAACTCATAACCAAAATTGCAACTGATTTTATTTATTATTTTAAACAAATAAATTAACCCTTATATTCCGCAATTTCAATGTTTTATTTTTTTAAATATTTTTCAGACCAATACCAGACGATAGCATAGTTATGAAAATAATACCCAGACGATATCGAGACGATTCAATTGTAAAATATCGATATCGTATCGTCTCGTCTGGTGCCCAACCCTAGTGTCGAGTACATTATTATACTTGGTGTTCTTCATAATATTGAGAACTATTATAATATGTATTAATTTTTTACGTCACTACAAACAAGTTTCTTTTTTGTTAGGCTCAAAAATAACAAGTGATTGTAAAAATGTACGTAAATAACATTTTCAAATTTAAAAAATCTAAAATTATTTTAACATTATTATTATAAATATATTGTATAATGTAGGCAGCAGGAGCGCATACATGTGTAATTTAGGTAAGATATGATATGATATAGATATACATTATAAGAGTAGGTAAGAAGGGGATTTGCTGAGAACCATGAGTTTGGGCTGGGGACAAAGGAAACTTTACATCGTACGTTACGTAGCAGAGGTGTCATGACACAAACACACATTTGAGCGCTCACGTGCACGTACCGGAAGGCATGTGTATGGCTCATGCTCTCATGCAAGGTAACTACGACATCGCGACCACTGATGGCGCTGTGGCCTCTCAAGGATGGGTGCTCTACTGCTCTTCGTATACATTCAGCAGAAACAGCAGGAGCAGTAGTAGCACCTAGACGAATACAAACCTACATTAGAAATTCATACATGCACACTTGAACACAATCTCCACATTTGTGTAAGCGAGATTTAAGTGTGTGAGAAGATTTTCGTTCGGCTGGATGCCACGGAAATATGCGAAGCCCATTGTCTGCAAATATTAATCGTCGGTTCAAGTTGGTCCGAGTCGACCGTCGCCACTGGCACAGCGGAACGAGCTTGCCTTGGGGCAAGAAACTTGGTACTGGTATTCCTTTAGAGAACATCCTCATCCGCCCGTATTCAAGCAGGCTATATATACCAGATATACCTATACCATGTCAGTCTTCTCCCTCTGGATATAGGAATATTTTATGCCTCGGAATCGAGAGATCGATCGACCAAGATAAGGCCAAAACGACCCAAAGATAGATCTACACAAACCTATACATACACATTTACAGATAAACCTCCACTCTTTCCACTATATTCACTATATCCTCCACGATCAATGTGCACTTTCTTTTCTATTCTTCGAACTTGACTCTACTATCCAAACAATTTTCCCAGAGCACTAGAGAACCTTCTTGACCCACACTCTTCAAAATCTTAGAAGCTTCTCACATTATTAGTTTTCTAATATAATACTCGATATTTTTATTCTACAATAAATCACTTTAATTTTTGCTGGCACATATTTCATCTTATTATGACCAACATAGAAAAAGTTGTATGAAAACAGTTTTTAGTACATTCGTTAATCTGTATTACAAAAATATCAAAACAGGTTTCCTACACTCTTGAGAATACTTCACTTAGAAAATTAAATGGCTAAATATAACAATTTTCCGTTAAAACTTACCGAGTGAGGCTGTTAGAATAGCACCTTCGTAAAGAGCGAGTTTATTTGTAACCAAGAGAATTCGGTTATGAGTTTCTGTTGACATTTGACAAGTTTCTAGGTTATGGTAGCTACACTGAGAAAAAAATACTATTGAATCAATGACATCTGTCTTTGGTTCATTCAATAGTGTCATTGCGGGCTGCCATTAGCATATGCTATTAAATCTAAAGTACTGCTTTTATGATTATAAAGTGTCGCTTCTATTGAATCAAACCATGATTAGTTGCATTATCAGCAAACTGTTTTGAAATATATGTATATGCTGTAGATTTAATAAAATAAGTTCTATTGTATCAATAAGTCATTCCTACAGAAGAATAGTATATAATGTTACCCTTAAAGTAGCAGTTTGTTACATTATATACAAATGCTTTCAATTTGATAGCATGGTGCTATCAACTCGAAAGTATCTGACTTTGAAGCAATAACACCATACTTTTGGGAGATAAATATAATGAGTCAAAATAAATATTAATTCTCATTAACTGGTAACATCCTATCAGTTGTACGGAATCTTTGTATTTATTTATTATATTTTATATTTATTATTTATACTATTTTATAACATTTTTACATTATTTTTATACATATAACATATACATCTTAATTTTAACGCACAACTTATAAATTAAAATATTTGACGCTGAGAGGTCTCGAACGCGCGACCCCTGGGCCTAAAGCCCGACGCTCTAACCACTATGCTATATTTGATTTTGATTTTTTAATTGTTTATTTATTTAACAGACCATAAATACATTAATACATTTAAAGACAACAAACAATAAAATATGTCGTTATAACAGAATGACAGATAATAAATATGCTTCACAGCAGTTTATCGAACGGGTTAGTCATAACCTCTCGTCGAATACAATTTAATTCATATTATAATCAGAACCACCTTATTTAATAATTTCAATTTTTCTACACTATACATGTTACAATAAGTACATTTACTAGAAGAACTTCCAGATGGGAATAAAAAACTAGTATACATCTGTTAGTTCCCTCTCTCCTAAGAGGGGTGATAAAAAAACAATAATAACAATTAATAAAACAATTGTTCACCTTTCAGTGACTTTTCTTACATTAATTTTCGAATACGCCCATTAGGCCAGCCAATTGTAAGTTCTTTTCAGATATTCCCTATTTTTTAGTCTAAAACTTCTTGCCATGCTTGTTGAGTAAACGATTTGGATCGAGGGATCGTCTTTCATCATGTTTGCGTTATATCGAATTCTTCTGTCTCCCTTCCTGCGCGAGACGTGGTACAGTATTGGTGTGTTTTCTTCGTTACCACTATGCCATACGCTCGCTGGTAGCCGTTTCACGAACTGCCTATATAAGCTACAATCCAAGAGGTGGGGGAAGAACATTGCCAAGACCTACGCGCAAATGGGCCGAATACAGTGCCTAAAGATTCAATAACATCTGCTATTGGCAGTCCGCAAATACACCGTTTATTCGAAACGAAAGCATATGCTATCAAATCTAAAGCAGGGTGTTTACAATTCTACAGTTTCTTATATGATTCAAATACTCAAATATTTTTTTCAAAAATACCATGACAACATTTTAAGAGAACTATGTTAAATAAATATTAAAATATGCTATTGATTTAAGTAAATTAACAATTGAGTAGATAGCAGCGATTTGATAGCACCATGCTATTATTTCAAAAACTTCAGACTTTTGCTTTAAAGGTTTATGCTTATGAACTAATAAATCTGTCAATGAAGTAATGACATGGAATTCAATAGCATGAAGGTATTTGATTCAATAGCATTTTTTTCTCAGTGTAACTGTCGCTATTCAAAAAGGTTAATTTTGATCAACTACAAGTTTATTTTCGAACATGCAAAGGTTGTTTACATTCTGTAAATCTCGACTCGATTGTGACAGCAAGTAGGGGAGAGGCCCCAAGATGGACACCTTCTTAAAAGTCTCTGAAAATTGTAGTATAAAAAATTAACATCGTGTAACAATTCTTAAAATAATTTTAATCATTTTACGGAATTTATCAGGAAATAACATTTCATAAAACTTCAATCTAATAGCTTAACAGTAAAAACTAATAAAATATCGAAAAATATCGATATATCAATTTCTCTAACGATAACATCACATTTTATGGTGGAAAATAAAAAATTTTAATTAATTAACTCAAAAAGTTATTAAAAAAAGTGTAAAATCCAAAATATGCAAATAAATACATTGAGATTTGAGGCATGTCCATCTTAGGGTACACTGAGAAAAATGGATGTTTACCCTTAACGACTGGATGTTAACTCTGACCATCTAGATGCTAACGCTTAACATCCAGATGTTAACGCTTAATATTCAGTCGTTACGGGTAAACATCCATTTTTCTCAGTGTACATGATACCATTTTTTAATCCTCAGTAAAAATATATATACGAACACTGAATTAGTAAAATCATTTTAGGATATTATTATACGATAAATAAAGAATATTTTAACTTTAAGTACTCATTCTAAATCATAAATTTAAGTAACTTTACCAACTTAAGAAAAAACTGTTACAAAACTTTTTTAGACCCAAAATTACGTGGCATGTGTAGAAGAAAAACCAACTGGTTTTTTTTCTTCAAATGTGCATCAAAATCTTTGTCTAGACAAATAACAAAAATGACAAAAAGCATAAGGCGCTGCCACCTTAAACACAAATTTTATACGAAATGTCCATCTTGGGGCCCACTCCCCTATTATTTATTTCCTCTTAACTATATCTTAACTACTTGTAAATACGTTTCTTTTAAGGTATTAGTCGCGTCCTTGATACAGAGTGAAAACCGATAAAAACAAAGGACAATAAATAAACTTGTATATCAACTCACTTGTTTCCTTATGAAATTATGATCACTTCTAACGTAACGTAAATACTTTTCATGATTTTGAATCATGTTCTATAAGTTCTCGTGATGTGCTGTTGACATGTTTTAGATATTTTTCAATGAAACTATACATAAAACTTAAAAATGTTGTATTTTTAACTTAATGTATTTTCTATTCTGTGCGGTCAATAAAGTTCACTTTTTTTTAAAGTATTTTTTTTATCTCAATGTGCAACTTAGTGGTTTTATTTGAAAATCTGACGATTTGTTTTTATATAAATCGACGCCCCCCGTTGATAACATGTTTATTACAAAGCCAGTCCAATAAAATGTTATTTTAAAAAACAGTAGAAACTCATTTTTATTAATAATATTTTAAATACTATTTCTATTCAATTGTTTGTTTAATCAAATGTCTATTGAAGCTGCGTGTCATAAAATGTTAATTGGTCCGAACGTTCAATATACTTGTTTATTTAATCAATAATATGCAATAACATTATATATAATTTTCTATATAACTTTACTTTAACATTATAATATAATATTAAAGTTGGAAATAGAATGTTATTGCATATTTGATTAAATAAACACGTAAATTGAACGTTCGGTTCAATTAACATTTTATGACACGTAACTTCAATAGACATTTGATTAAATAAACAATTGAATAGAAATCGTATTTAAAATATTATTAATAAAAATGAGTTTCCACTGTTTTTTAAAATAACATTTTATTGTACTGGCTTTGTAATAAACATGTTATCAACCGGGAGCGTCGAAATAAATATAAGAGCCATTAATTACGTGCATTGAACGCTAGCGCATGTAAAATATATGAACATTGAATTTATATTTTGAAGCTCAGAAACTGTCAAAATTGATGGGATAAGTCTTATTTCATAGATACATATTTCAGAAATACTGATGCAAAGTTTAAAAAAACTGACGAAAGTCATTGAACGCGATAAATACCTTAATCAGAGCTATTTGTGCAATTTGGTTAGAATTTAATTTTCTCAGTGTTCATGAATTTAAAACATATATATTTTACATTTCAGTTAAATATTTTTTTTATATAATCGAGATAAACTTCTTTTATTATTTATAGTTAAAAAACTCAAAACTCTTTAAGTCAATGTTATTGACAATGAGAGGTATACACGACTTATAAAAAAGCGTCTAGGCATATATAAAGAAAAAATATAGAAAAATGTATGATGTAGGTAAAATTTTACAATTTTTTTTGCCTGCATTTAAAGTGGTTTGAAGGATATATGTATCGTGTTTAATGAGAAAAACCGACCAAGCTAAAAATTATCTTCTTTTACCTGTATATCTGAATTTTCAATAAGATGTTGAACCATCTACAACATGTTTTATTGAAAATTCAAATATCATGCATTATATTTACGTAAATTACTTCAAGTAAGTTAGAATTGAACAGCCCGGCCCTATCTTAAGGAATTTCGGTTTTTATTTTTAGAATACGCAAATAAAAATTTATGTTTCCAAGTGTAAATGTAATTTTTAGTGCTTAACCCTCTGCCTATGCTAACTTCTCCCTACTCTAACCCTTCACAACGAGTTTCCTATAGTCCTCACCAGGCTTCCGCAAATAGACAATAACGGTCATCTTAATAATTGAAAAATATGAATATGTCACTTGGACACCTCTAAAATATATTAATTTTATTGTAAAAAAAAAAAATTATAAACAAACGGTTAATAATATTTGCAATATTTTTATAATATTCAAATTCCAGGCAAATAAAAGAACATAGGCATTGTTTACATGTTTTTTAATCGATTTGTCACGGTTTAGCTTGATGTCTAGGAAATAGGATGATTAAAGGATTTTATTCTTATTTGCCTACAATATAATTATATTATATTGTATAGAATTATTATTGTATATAAAAAAAGTCGACGAGTTTTAACTAAAAATAAGTGAAATTTAACTTTTTCAGATTTACGGAGTATATAAAATTTATAGTCGTCTTTAAAGCAACAGATGCATTACTCAATAAATAATAGCATTTTAGATCGAAAAGTAATATTTTATATTGCTCATATATTACTTAGAAACTTGGAAAAAGTAGAAGGCCGAAGAACGAAAGCTTTGTATTTCTCGACAATTCAAAGATTTTCAGTGGAATGTAAGTACGAATGGTCAGGCAGTATGTCTGAAGAATGAATAGAAGACTGACTTGTAATTGCTTTAAGCCCCTCGCTTGTTCACGTTTAGTTATCGAACGAGACACTTCGATAATTGCAAAATTCTTTATAACATTTAAGATTTATTTAACCAAAATGTTACTATTTGAGAAAATGTTTGCAGTACACTTTACATTAAAATAATATAATTTAAACAGAGAATATCTTGACATTTTTTAATACTTGACACATATTACCTTCTAAAGATTCAATGCACCTTAATGGAGAAAGTGACTAATTTTTAAAAGAATCTAAGATATCTAAGTAAATGATTAGATTCTAAATTTAAAATAGGATATTATAATGTAAAACTGCTGTAATTCCACTTAAATTTTTTTTAACGATACCCTTGGAATACCCCTATGGAACAGAGAAAGGAATACAAAAAATTAACCTATTTTGATTTATAAACTGTAAAAATAGAAGTTGGACCTTGATCTTCGTCATATATATACGAGAGCCCCATTTGAGAAATGCACACTCTAAAAACAAGTGTCTTATTTTGTCCTCACTTTTAAGACATTTTGGGGTGTCTTAATTTTAAACCATTGAGGTAGTGTCTTAAAAATGCCTGTAAGACGCTTTCTAAACGTCTTATGTCTTAAAATTAGACACTTGTAAGACACCTGTTTTTACAGTACAGAACATGCTGTCCAGATGGAAAAGCATTCAAACGAGATCTTGATGCCAAGATTGAGTGATAATCAAAAATCTTGAAAAATACATTGAAAACAAATAAAAGTAATGCTTGTTTTGTCTTTTGTTTTATGAAATAATATGTTATTGACTTATATATCACTAAACCCTGCCTTTATCTTACTCAAAGTAACCTATAATTAGGATCGGTACCTCAATGCACATATAACATGTATTTCTGATTTATTTTTGTATACACTGTTGCTTACTCTTTAAAATATGTTAATTTTTGCTTATTGATAAGTTATATAAGTTGCTTTTTTATTCATTATGTGAAAATTCACTTATTTCGAATGATATTTCACATATTCATATTAAAAAAAAAAATTTGTCTATATTTGTATGCCTACAGACATATATGTGCAATTTCTAAACTGATTATTGTATTATAATCAATGTATTAACATTTTTTTCAATGGAGAGAAAAAGTAGAATTTCTCACTTTCCTTAGTGCCATTTCATGAGAACAATTATGATAATTTGAATATAACTATGCAATTGCACGATACAGCACGATATTTGAATTCATGATGTTATACAACGTACAATGTGTAACGTACAGCGTACAACTTCATTCACTACTCATATACAGATAATAAGGAGCTATTAGTTGCACGTTGCATGAGTTTACTCCAAATCGATGTACTTTAACACGCCACAGTAGCGAAACCAAAAGGATAATAATACTATATCTTGCAAAGGGGGTACACTATTCCATAAAATGAACAGGACACCCTACACATGCATTTTTTATCACTAATAAATACTTAGTCCAGCTTAAAAATGAATTGAATTAAAAATCCAATTTTTTTTATAAATGACATGATAAAATAATAGTTATACAAATATACGAAAAATGTTACGGTATATTAAACTGCTTGACTAACATCAGTGGCGGTTTTACGTGGGGGCGATTGGGGCGACAGCCCCCCCCCCCGAGAATCTTATATTTGTATAAGAGAGAGAGAGATAGCACTATGGTGCTATCTCTTTCTATCGCATATAACGCCCCTCCCGAACACTTTGCGTAAAGCCGCCCCTGACTAACATATTCATTCTCAGATAAATACATGTCAATATTTCTAAAGAAGTTTTAAGCAATTTCTGGATAAATAATTCGATAGTTCTCTTAACTTTTATAAAGTATTCATAACATTTTAATGAAATAAGCTGGAAGTTTGAGAATGTTATTTATTATTCATGAATGAATGAATGAATGAGATATTAAGCGTATATAAGAATAATGTTATTTCAAATTAAATCCCGTTCATAATTCAGAGGTTACAGTACCTTTTCTTTCTTAAAAAAGTTCGACATTATGAAAAGTGTCAAAAAATGTTACATAAAATGCTTTAAAAATATATCAATTTGATATCACATTTTGGACTGAAGACTTGAATCTTTGTAATGAATCTTTGAAACTTTAATTTTAATGTGTTATGTTACAGGTTAGGGAAAAACGTACTTTTTTCGAATATTTCATATGATTTATATATAACAAATTTATAAAGAATATATCAAACTCTCTGAAGACTATATTAATGTGTACAATCTCCTTTGTGAAATTTCATACACTGAGAAAATTAACCTTTAACCGAGTTATACAAATAGCTCTATTAAAAGGAGCGTATTTAAAAGTACATAAGATATAGTTAAAAGAAAATAAATAATACTTGCTGTGACAATCGAGTTGAGATTCACCAAATGTAAGCAATCTTTGTATGTTTGATCACACTCGGAAAAAATGCCTCTTTCTAAACTTGTATGGCAATGTAAATGTAACATTAAATATAATATTTACAAAATTTTAGGCTCACACGGAGTTCCAAGCTAATTAAACGATTGAAGGTGTATGTCTTGGACCTGCCGAAAATCCAGATGTTGGAATATATTTTAGAAAGTGTTCTTCATAGTTTACCAATAAAGAGATTTTAAGGTAATACATGAAGAACATTTTTTGAAACATATTCCAAGAGCTGGATGGCTGAGAGGTCTAAGGCATATACCTTCGTTCACTTAGATAGGTTCGAACCCCATGTAAGCCCAAGTTTTTTTTAAATATTATATTTAATGTAAAATAATTTTGTAATATTATCTGTATATCATCGTAATAGTACTTCAATCTGTCATATAAAAATTTTTAGTAGTCAATAATGTCATTAAAAGGAATTTAACATTTATTGTTGATTTGTGAAGAACGGCGATCTAAGCTTTGTCTAACCAGGTCGTAAGATAGATTGGTATACAAAGAACTAACATTTAAGGAAAGAAAAACAAGATCATCCTCAATAATAAAATTCTGTAATTTTTCTTTTAATTCAAAACTGTTATTGATATGTGATTCGGGAATTTAAAATTTTTAATACACTTTTTTAGTTCATCATAGATAGTTTTAAATAAAAAATATGTCGGAGAATTAATGAGCGAGACAATAGTTCTTTGAGGAACGTTTTCTTTTATGAATTTTAGGTAAAACAATAAGCATTTGCTAATTCAGTATCTGAGCAAGTAAACTGATCTTTATGGAACTTTTTATATAAAATCACTGTAATATTACCTCGATATCACCTTGAGGCGGACATTTCAATATCGCTGTAATATTACAATATACATATGGGGTTTTTCCTTCCATTTTTAAGTGTTAAAAGCCAAAGTAAATGATCCAGGGAAGGTCAGTAGAATAAAATTCACAAATTTTGCGCCAAAAGAAGATTGTTTTCAACTTAGTAGATCGAGCAATTTCTTTGTCACACAAATAGTTCCATTCAAAGAATTTAAGAAGAGTGAAATCTATTTTGGAAATGAACAATTATCCGATTGATTTTATTGAAAAACAAATAAAAATAAATTTCTAGAATTGGATAATAATAATAAAAACAGTGAGAATGATATATATAGGCGCATCCCTAAAGTTTGTTTACCTTTTTCAAAATCTTGTTTTTTTAAATTATCAAACATTTTAAAAAACCACCATGTTGCATCTATTCCTGATATTAAAAAAGACTTAAACACTGTTGTAATGGTGGGAAATGATGTTATGAAGAAAGGCAACCGCACAAACACAGTCTATAAATTTGATTGTAAACACTGTCCAGCGTCTTATATTGACGAAACCAAACGTTCTTTTTCTACTCGTATTATCGAACATAAAACTAAAAAGAATCCAAATTCTGTAGTTAGTCATCATCAAGATTCCCTTGGTCATAAATTTGACTGGGACAATGCGAAAATTTTGGATTTTGAACAAAACTGGAGAAAAAAAATAATTTCCGAAAATATTCATGTTAGCTGCAATCGTAACACTATAAACAAAAAATCAGATGCGTTTTCATTTTTCCCTTTAGGGGAGACCGAGGAGGAAAGTAACAAAAATCAGTTTTTTGATGCTAGCATTAAAACTTTTTGTCGGATAAGTTCTGTAAACATATTAATCGAAAGCTTGGACTTTCACCTATTAAATAAAATTGGATTTAAACATTAATAATAATTTGATAGTTCACTGCAGGACTTTCAAATCAGCTCTTTATTTGTTACTTTCCTCCTCACCCCTGAGGTGAAAAGTAACAGCACGAAGGAGGAAAGTAACACTTGAAATTAAGGCTAGCATTTCAAATATAAAACTGCTATTAATTTAAATTATTTTTATTATGAACATATAAAAAGACAAAGTGATATTAACTACATTTTGTACATAATTGGCAGATATTTTTGCACTTTTTTTAAATCAAGTTTTTTTTTATCTATTTAGTATTCGTTGAATAGCAATGACATTAAAAAAGCATCGTTTCTTAAAAATTCAAATGAAAAGTCCAATATTTAATCTTTAAAATATAAAATAAACATATAAAATCACATAGTTATAAAAAAGGAAGAGGTTTATAAAAATAAAGCATTAGATGAGGAATAAAGTAACAACGTGTTACTTTCCACCTCACCCCTCTTTTTTTTGGATTTCAAAAAACAAGTTTAAATTACAGAAAAGTATTTCGCAGTTTTTAATTATGTACTAGCACGACTTAAAGATAAATAAAAAAGCTTCAAAAAAAAAAAACGAAAAGCATATTTAAAATATCTATAAAATCAAAAAAATATGAAATTTTGAAAATTTAGGCAAAAACTTACTTTTGACGTAATTTTTACACAAAATGTCAGTATCAGATATATAGCTTCCGGTAGACCCCTAGCATAATTTGGGGGAGGTAGAGGGGGCAAAACTGACTAAAAATTATTTAAGGACTATGTCTGTCCGCTCATTGGTTTAGAAGTTATAAGCGTTGTTACTTTCCACCTCTGTTACTTTCCTCCTCGGTCTCCCCTACTTGGTAGTTTAAAGTCTTGACTTTACACGGAAAGAATTAATTTATTAAATTTTATTCAAATAGTCGATGAAACTCAGGACATAGAGACATTTGTATAAAACTTAAACTTGTCGATTAAAACTTAAAGACAGTCGATTAAAACGTGCAACACGTCGGTGAAAATTTATGAGATTGACTTTTTAAAAATAAATTTGAACAACTTTTCATCTTTTCTAGATCGCACACATACCATTTCCTCCCCACCTCATCACTTTCACACATTATATAGACACAGATTTACAGAATTCCTATGTTATCCTAATATAAACGCAAATTTTAATTTATTAACGAAAAATGTCGCAACCGGGTTTTGAACGCGGGTTCTAACGCTCGACGATACTTGAGATGGCGCCTTATACCCCTCGTCCATTCAAGAATACGTGACAGTCTTTGGAATGAAATGAGTGACACTTAACGATAGCATAATAGGCGTTACGTTTCCTAGATTGCTCGACTGTTGAATAAATTTTAAGTGGTAGAGATCAACGTTTGGTACTATTTTGAATGTTTCATAAACAACCTTTGGCTACTTATTTATTAATCAATTTTTCTCACTCTGTTTTACTACACCAGGATTTAAGTTTAATCGATTGCTTGATGATTCTTTTTATTGTGCTCATGAATAAGTATGCAATTATATTTCAAGCTTTATGAAAATGTCTCTATGTTCTGGTTTTCATCGACTTTTGAATTAATTTTAATAAACAAATTTTTCCTGTGTAGAATTATATCTCATATTTAATTTGTTTTTCTTTAAGGCACTTATCGCTCCGGCATCATTTTTCTTGTATTTGAAGACTGGGGCGAACACTGTAGAGCGTGATAACTAACGAGCATCACTTTTGTCAATTTATTTTGTTGTGGACCAGTCTCTCTTTATTGATGCTTAGAATCATGTCAATTTTGATTATTTCTAGCCGCTCTCCTTGCACATAATCCACCCCATCAATTGGGAAATGTATCCCTTCCCCCCTGTCGAAAATCTAGTCAACAATTGTATGTTTTATAAATGCTTTAAAATAGTTTTATTTTGCTTAAACATGGATATCCGTGCTTTCAAATACCATCAAACACGCTTCTATAATTGAACGCAGTATAAACACGGCTTTTACGTAGAATATTTTGTTTGGTGTATGATTCACAAAACACTATGAAAACAATTTTTCTACAGATAGAAAAAACACCCATGAAACATTTTTTAAAAGAGACTTCAGAGTTCGTACAATGTTGAAAAACTACAATTTCACAAACGCTATTAGATCTTTCACAAAGTACATAAATGTAACTATTTTATGACACACTTATGTATGTTGTTACAATGTAACAAAACACGATTACAACAGCTTTTAATAAGCAATAAATCAGTTACTGCTGCCTGTGAACTTCATGTTTCAAGAACACATTTTAAACAGGAAATTAAAAGTGTTATCTGTGTTCTGCAACATTAGACACACACTTTGTCAAGAAGTAAACGAAATAGTTTAAACTTTATACCAACATGCATTGGATGTCTGTATAATATTAAAGAAACATCATGTTACAACTTGATGTTGTCATTCAAACTTTACATGTCAACATCGTGTTTTGAGAACATGGTTTTAACAGATAGTTGAAGTTTTATTTGTGTACTGTATAACATTAATCATACACTTTATTATGAAGTAAATGAAATTCACAATAAACTATGTACCGACACATATTTAAATGTTTGTATAAGGTTATAGAAACATCAAGTTCACAACTTTTGTTATTCAAAATTATATGTATGTGAACATCGTGTTTTGGAAGTTCTTCTTTTTCAATAAGAAGAAGAAAAAGAAGTTCCAAAACACGATATTCACATGAACAATCAGCTTCTATTAAAGATATATAAAATTTCTTTCAACCAGCGATACCAAATTAGGAATGGCCAGATTCCACGCTCACAGAAGTTAAGCAAGGTCAAGCGTGGTTACTGTTTAGAGATTCTATGGGTGACCATCTCCGTGATATCGCTACAGCCTAGGTGTTTTTCAATGAAATTTGAAATATTCTGAAATAAAAAGAAATATGTACGGGGAAAACTTGGTAGTGTACAACAGTTCTAGACCTTCAGACCTTCAAAGGGAGGAGTTGAACCGGTGAAAAATAAAACTGAATAAGAAAAAAATTGTTTTTTTTTATTTTATAATTATCTTTTGCTTTTGGTTCAATATATTAATTTTCTTAAATGATTTATCTATTTTTGTGCATAAAATAAACGTTTAATTGTTTTAACGATCCTAGAACTTTCAGTTCTAGTCACGAGAACATCCCTAAAACGATAATAGAACATGCATCTTTGGAAAAAGTAAACATTCTATTTACGATCATACGACACGCATTAGACACTGTAATAGTAGAGAATCAATGTGAAGAAAGTGTTAAATGTGTGTTAACATTATAAAATAAGTGTTCAAAGACTGCTTCTACAATGTTTCACAATTACTATTCAACATACTTTTCGTGTATCTGGAACACATTTCTCACAAACATAACTGAAATGTAAGAAAGTGTTTATGAAACACTAAAGCGTTCCAATATACATGGATGAAACACACTCAATTGGGTTTCTCAACACCCAACTTACACCAAGTAAACACTGAACAAAACACTCTTTAAACATGGTTCTCACATTATATTTTTGACAGGGCCCTCGTCAGTCCCCACGTCCTTAATACCTTCTGGCGCCCAGGCAATGAAGAGACTTGTCATATTATTAAAATTCAAATTAAATTATTTTTCGTTCACAAGCTTTGAATCTCTTCAATGTGGGGTAAAGTCGGCCACCACTATAAACAGTTAGAATATGTTAGTTTAACAAAAAATAACATTATCTATAATCATAGGAAATAAAGTTAATTAAAAATACAATATGAAATATATATTTATTTAAACTTTATATTATGATTTTACAAAATTTCTTTGTCAGATTTTTAACATAACCTGAACAAAAAAAAGTAACGAATCTGAATTACACAAAGTTGTAAATTAGAGAAATAGTATCTTCCATGCACCCTTCTCATTTTTAAGTTTTTGTTTAGAAACAACATTTTCTATTCTTACATTTTGGACATTGGGAATAGGTGGAAAAAATATGATTTACAATATTTTTGTAAATTCGAACCATAATGGCCGACTTTTCCCTACAAAAGTAAAATTTTTAGAAAAAATGACTTTTTACAAAATTTAATAAACCCATGAAGGTTATTTTTAATTGTAAATTATGTCAGAGACACAAGCAACGCGATGTACAGTTTGATTTGGCGTACAAAATTTTTAATAATTATTTACAACTACCTTTTTCACACTACTTATTTTTGAGATAAAGTAGGCATGCACACAAAAATATTATTTTTATTAGAACCAACCTATGAATTTGCGTCAAGTATTTTTTAAATTCAAGTTTGACATTTCTATTAACAAAAACAAAACAATATCTTTAATATTTCTTTCTAAAAAAAGGATAATTAAATACTTTAAAAATAGGTTATCGACTGGCCGACTTTCAATTACAGGCCGAAAATATGCAAAAAAATACATTGAGATTTTAGGCCTGTCCATCTTAGGGTACATGACACCATTTTTTGATCCCCAGTAAAAATATATATATGAATGCTGAATTAGTAAAATCATTTTAGAATATTATTATACGATAAATAAAGAATATTATAACGTTAAGTACACGGAAAAAACTCTGTGGCTGTAAGATGCATAAATATGGTTGCCACAACCAGATTAAATTGCTAAATATGGGACAACAATATTTCTTGTTGTGGCAACAACATTGATATTTAGAGAATGAAATAGTTGTGGGAAACTAAATAAGTTGTTATGACTCCCACTTAGTACGTTGCAGCAGTAATATTATAATAGTTGACAGAACCATGATGTGGTTGCGACAGCCACATTAAATGTTGGTACAGCATTAATTTGTTGTTGTTCGAAACTTGATGTGGCTGTGACAACCACATTATTTGTTGGTACAGCATTAATTTGACGTTCTTCGAAACATGATGTGGTTGTGACAACCACATAGAATTGTTGGAATATCATTAGGTGAGCGGTGTTGGAAACATGATGTGGTTGCGACAACCACTTAGTATTGTTGGAACTGTAATATGGTAGACATGGTCCAAAACGTAATGCGGTTGCGATAACCACATAGTGGAGCAGGCGCAGTAATAATTTAGAGATTGTAGCAAACATTATGTGGTTGTGGTAACCACATTGCGTATGTGTCTTAACATTGGATATAGTTGTCTTAGAAATATTATAAATGTTACCATAAACTTGACAAAGTTGTCACAACTATATATTTTAAGTTGACTCAACTAAAATTATTGTTGGGATTAATTTTAAATTAATTAAAAATGTCACGCGTTGAAAAATATAAATATAAAAGACAAATGTGTTTTCAATTTATATTTACTTTATTAACAACTTACAATCGTAAAAATTTTTGCAAAAGAATACAATAAATTATGAATCCGACTTAGTTTTATATTAAACTCTTAACTAGGAGTATATTTACAGCCCATTATACATTCATTCCATGCAGTTTTAAATTTTATGTTTTACAGTAGCATATAAGGCACCATTTCCAATTTGATGAAGGATGACAGGAAATGGAGTAATTAAATCTTTTAGAAGAATACATTCAGAAATTTCTGTCCATTTCAGTTCATAAGCGTGGTATAAATTATCAAAACCATACGTTATACAACGCTTATAAACTAAACAAATGTCACCATTCTCATTTTGAAGAACACTTTGAATGTATCCAAATTGTGGAAGAAGCTCGTCTTCTCCTTCAAATTTAATAGCAACACAAGTTCTATGCCTGTATGTTATTCCATTTACCTTTACCCTAGAAAGAAGTAAACATGGGCCATCGAATGATTTAGGAATAGTATTTCTAAAAGCTCTAGAATTGGGACACTGTAAAATGTGATCATAACATTCTTCTGGACCACTGTCATCGCAAGACACAAGTCCTTTTTTCAGAATAAATCGATAACACATGCCTAATTGTTCTTTTACACAAAGTGTTTGAGTTATGTTTTTCCTACTACTTGTTGCGTTGGCCTCAGTTTTTTTATCTTTATGTTTAGCTTCAAATCTTGCTGAAGAAATTTTAATAACTGGACCAGATTTTTTTAAAACAGTTGGATAATGAATCAAGTTGTGACTTTTTGGTTTTACATTCAATAAAGGGAAAACTTCTTTAAATATTGTGAGATGCTCAGATACAAGAACTTTTAAAGCATCGATATCGTCCCTAAATACTGAGTAACACATATTTATGTCAATTATTTTTCTTAAACTAAGGTATAGTGTCCAAACTTCATCTTCCAGTGGGATTTGGTCACCGACCAAAAAAGGAAAAATCATTATAAAATTTATCATTTCACTGCCCGACATTTTAATTTTTTTTGGTTTAACTCTTCTTCCGAAATTAATGGCACTTTATTTGAAATTCCATTATTGTGATAATAGAAAGAAGCTAGTCTAGAATTAAGAATTTTTAATTTTAAATTTGATCTGTCTAAAAGATTGAAAAAGTAATACATAACATTTTCCATTACGAACTTATAATGGCCCTCTGGTCCATCATGCAAAATGTCAACTGCATAATTTTCTTCAGATTTAAAATGTATAACATCATTCCAAATTGATTTTTCTTTAATACGTGGTATGTGTAGAAGAAAAACCAACTGGTTTTTTTCTTCAAATGTGCATCAAAATGTTCGTCTATACAAACAACAAAAATGACAGAAAGCATAAGGCGTTGTCACCTTAAAAAAAAATTTTATACGAAATGTCCATCTTGGGGCCCACTCCCTTACGTTTTGTTTCGCCAGTATAGCTCGCAGGGCAGTCTTTACAATCAATATCTTATATATGTCGTAGGCGAAAAGAAAAATCCGTCGTTTAGCTTAAGGCCTGGGCTTTAATTTAAACGCGGGCGAATAGGAAAATCGACTTGTTGACGATTATTATTCTGTTAATCGTCTGAAATTTTTAGTCACTTAGGTTAATGCCTGGGCATTAACCTAAACGCGGAAAGCGCGTCAGGCGAATAAAAATAATCTTGATGTTTTGATTATGAATCAGTGTTTATAATCTTTGTATTTACATATTCTTAGTTAAAACTATATTTTAAAATTAATATTGTAGAATATTTAAAATCAAATTTAGTCTCCTTGCTTTACGCGAGTGTCACATTACTTTTCTTAGCTCAAAATGGAAAGTGTTTCTGTAAATAGAGATGAATTTGAAAAAAAGTTAAAGAGGCACTTGAATAACACCAAAGCTTGACTTGCTGCAATAAATAAATTTATTGTTAATTAGTGGACTATTATTAAGCAGACTTATACATTTGTATATTTGCATATTTGTATATTCGTGTTATTCCATTTATCTGTAATATCTTTGCCCAGTTTTACGATATTTTTAAATTTTTTTTTATAATTGGAATTGGTTGAATTTTGGCGGATTTAAAAAATTTTGGTAATCTAGTGAAGTTAACATAATTAAAAGGTATATCAACTTTTGGCATTTGTTTATACAAAAGTACACGTGGATTGTGAGAATTATTCACATTGATGTTTTTATATTTAATATTTTTAAGACGTTTAGTCATATGTTTATTAATAAAATCCAAAGGATAGTCATTCTTAATTAAAATTTGTTTTACTTTCACTAGACTATTTTTATGAAAAGAGTTATCAGATAGTAAGATAGATCTTTCAACTAAATTATAAACAATGTTGATCTTTTGTTGTATTTTTTTATTGAAAAGCTGTTTCTTGTTAATATTTTGTAAATTTACAATTATAGTTTTTTTTTTGTTAACAATAAATATTAGTCTGATGAGATCGACAAACCTGAGTCGACGAAACGTCGCTTTTTTGACGCGAAATTTGTGGATTTTATTCTACTGACCTTCCCTGGATCATTTACTTTGGCTTTTAGCAGTATTACAATATGATACACTGAGAAAAAATTTTGTTTGAATCAAACATAATATGTTTGATTTAAACTTAATTTCACTTTGTTATACAGTCAAACATAGTTAGGTTTGATTTAAACAAATTTAGTGATTGATCGTCTATGTTTGATTTAAACATATTTTTTGTTTGATTCAAAAGAAAATTCCATTTACTTTAAACAAAATATAATTTTTCATTTTAAACAAAGTAAATTTTATTTGAAATAAAAGAAATTTTTATCCTTATTATATTATTGTTTTTATTTTAAACACAGAATTTTTTTATTTTAAACATAAAATATGTTCCGCGATAGTTTAGATTTTGTTTCTTGCTTTTCATATAAAGCCTCCTTTATGTTTGAGATTACTTCAAGTGTTAATATATAAACTGTGAAAACCGAAGAAAATTACACTTTTCATTAACTCCACACAATTCTGGAAATGTAGAACTTTAAATCAGTCTAATTGCCAACAAAAATGCACAAAAGAACCAATATCTTTAGTAAACTCATTTGTGCACAAAAGTTTTAATCACTTCAGGTATACCTCAATTTTTCTGTGAAATGATAACACTTACACATTTAAGAAATCACTTTTATAGAAAGAAAACCACAATTGTAAACATTTTTGTCTAAAAAAGCGATAGACACACTTAATCACTAGAAACGACGCGAAGATGTTTGACCGGAAAAGTAAACTAACGTCAGAACAGTAACGACGCCATATTGGATGCGCAAAGACCTCTGCGCATTCAATATGTTTGAATCAAACATAAAATATATTTCTTTCAATTATAAAGACTTCAAACACAAATTTGGTTTAATTTGAACAAAATTTAGTTTTTAATCAAACAAACAGAAAATTATCTTCAAACATAAAATATATTTAAATCAAAACTTCAGATATTTCTAATATATTGAAATTAAACTTAAAAACATTATTTATTCAACTAAAATCATTCAAACAAATACTTATATTTAAATCAAGAAAATATTTTTCTCAGTGTATCACTGTGATATTTTTGTGATATTATGTGCTGCGTAGGTAGGTATATGCTTCAGAAATTTCGTATGAAACATATATGAACTATTCGGAACAAGTACGTTTTCTTACTTTAATATGAAGATATGATTACATTAAAATTGAAAACGAGAGAAGTTTCTCTTGTCATTGCAAGATATAGGCATAAAATACATTAAAAATTCTTATTATTAATACTTCTTATGTATGCATTCTTACGGTTTTTTAAAAGTGTATAAATTTGTTTTGAAAATGTTCTTTGTTGGTATTGAAAAAAACATCAGAAAAGCGTGCTGCATTTTTAAAATGAATAATGTATTGTAGTACATGGATATTAAAATGTAAAGAACAATCTTTTCTGAAAATATACAAACGAATCGAGTCCTCGACTTGCTGAGGGATAGTAGAATAGCAGCAGCAGCAGCAGCTGCCCGATTAAACGGACATTACAGCGAACGCGGTGACATAATTATATCATTAACCCACATTATATTCACTTCTAGCTCTGCAGCTTTGTAACCTTATGCGCGCGTGCGCGCCATTCAGAGGGGAGTTAACCTCTGACCTGTCGGTTACAGCATAATACATTTTGCTCTTTTCGCATTTAAATTTTTTATCTTTTTAAAAGTTTAAGTTACATTAATATTTCTAAAATTTTATGTAAAATCGTTGTCATTTATCAACAACTCTTTAAAATTGAAAAATATTATATCCTGATTAATTATTTGTTGATTATATGTAATTCTAAATAAAGATAATAAGTAAATTAGATATATCGAGTCGCAGAATGACTTTTTAAGACTGAAAAAGTTATTTTGCGACTCTCTGGACTAACATGATTAAAGGTATTCTCATTTCCGCTAAGTCTCAGAATAAGACAAAACGGGCTCATTATGAGCTCAGGTTTTTTCTGCGATATTAACCCGATTATTTTTACCATGTCCGATAAGTATATATTTCGATAACATTCCCAGACTATGTATTTTTTTATTTTTAGTTTCCTTTGGTATTCTACCATTATGGTTTTATACACTCCAATCTCTACTGGCCTTTTTTGCCTTACTCCCAACTCTTCTGCTAGTCTCCCAGACTGTCTACTTTATAACGTTTCAATTAAGGTTCTCTTTGAAGGTTCAGAAGTAAATTCTTCCGTAATTGTAATTATCAAGAATCAATAAATGATCTTAGGAAGGTTAAAGAAAGTAAAAAAATCAAAATATTTTTTTAAAACAGCTATTTAGTAATGTTTCATTGGCAAATATAACGTAGTAATTACGTAGTTGTAAAAACGATATTATTTTTTGACGAGATAATTCATTTTAATGGTTTAACGAATTTTTTGACGCATTATGTTTTAACGAATATTTTCTTTCAACGCATCATGTCTGAAGATGTTGGCGAATCTTATTTGCCAACGAAACGTTACTAAATAGATGTTTAAAAAAAAAATCTTTATATTTTCATTTCTTTCATGTTCGTAAGAAAATTAAATTTATTAATTCTTGACAAGGTTCTCTTTGGTTCTCTTGATAGAGCGTCTTACGTAAGCTATTTACCAATAGAACAACTTAAAAGATTGAACTTCAATCTCAAATATCTTAATTAGTAGCACCGCTTCGTACCTTTAAAAATATATCACTGTATTCGTTAAAAGTTCTATTATATATTTCAATTAAAAAAATATTTAGGGAAATTTTTTTCGAGAGAACTACCTTAATCTTACACTGAGAAAAAAGAATTGCTATGATAGCAAACTAAATTGTTAATATTTTTTTGTTATAACAAGAAAATTTGTTAATACAGCAGATGGATTGCTAAAACAGCAAAACAAATTAGTTAAACTCCTAATTTAATAAATTAGACATTGCCACTCAGAAAAAAAGTTCAGTTAAATTAAATAAACCAATGAGTTAAGCTATTTTATTTGATCCAATAAAAAAGTTTTATCAGAATAAACAAACATTTGGTTCCTTGTAACAAATGCTTTGGTTTCCAGAAACAAAATTATTATTTAAATGTATTTGTTCCATTCGACCAAACTCTTTTCTTGGACTAAAATAAGTGTTTAATAAAACACCATTTATTTCAGACAATAAAAATGTTTGGTTTATTTAACCAAATGTTTTGATTCGTTTAATAACTTTTTGGTTGATTCAAATAAATATACTAGTCAAACTCGAGATGTGTTTAAACAAGCGTCATGTCAATCGCGTCGTTTGTATAAAGTGCTTTCTTCTTATTATAACTTGTGTTTTATCTAGTGAGTGTTGTTTCCTTATTTATAAAATTGGATTACGCGGAAAGTTCCTACAAAATTTGTGAGTTATAGTGTTTTAGGTTATTAGCGTTAAAGAGATTTTGATTAACTATACAGGGTATGTTCAACTGTGCTTTTAACTTTTGACTGAAAAACAATTAATTCTTTATTAATTTTGGAAGTAAAAGATACTTTTATACGGGGAAAACAATCCGTAAGAAGATGACCTTGATCGCCTTGAACGAAAATGTTTTTTTTAAATGCTTATATGTTATTCATTTTTCTATAATTTCTGAATTTCTTAATATTTTATTTTTGTATATTTATCAGTTAATTTCCAGTTTATTTTAATGACTATTGTTATAACTTTGTAATGATAAATAAAAACCTAGAAATTAATTAATAATGTACAAATACAATATTTAATTAAGAAATTCAATAAGCATTAAAGAAAAATAAATAACATTTGATTGTGTAAACCAAAATATTTTTTTGAACGAACCAAATAAATTTAATAAAATTAATTTGTTTAAATCAAACAAATTTTGTGTTTGTATGAAACAAACTTTTTGGTTATATTAACCAAAATACTTGGTCAATTGTAATAAACCATTTGGTTAATTCAAATAATTGTGTATAATCAAATAATTTGGTTATATAAACCAAACATTTGTTTAACTGTATATCAATGCATTTTTTTGGTTCACTGCAAAAACATGGTGTCTTAAATTGTCTAAAAATGTCTTAAATTAAGATACTTTTGGTGTCTAAGACACGAAAAATGTCTTATTTTAAGACATTTTTGAACAATTTAAGACACCTGTTTTTGCAGTGTTGATTCAAACAAAATTTGGTTGTCGAAAAGAAATTTTTTTCTGAGTGTGCTAACTTAGCTATAATGATTTGCTGTCTTAGCAAATTTGTGAACAACAAAATAGTTGCAGGCGCTATATTAACAATTCAGTTTGCCATCATAGCAATTCTTTTTTCTCAGTTTAGGACAGCTCCACTATAAAAGCCGGTGTCTATATTATGGTAAGACACTTTTGATGTCTGAGACGTTAAAAGTGTCTCCCCATAAGACATCTGGTTTACGCAGTAACTTACAATATTATTCGCCTTAGCCTTATATTGGTAAGACGTAAGAGTTTCTGATCAGGTGTTAATTTTGGTCGTCAGGCACAGTTTTACCGTTAGCTCAAAGTTGGTCAAACTTTGGCAGTCAAAGTTGACTCAACTTCGGTTAATAGCTCCACCCAAAGCTGGTCCAACCATGCGTGTCGATCGTGGAAACTGTCTAACAACAGACCATTTGTCCTATTGTGGGTCACAGACGGATCAATTGTTGAGACAAAAGCATAAAAAGAGTTAGCGCTCGAACTCTTTTCACCTATAAAAAGAAACTCTTATTTTAAGATAGAACAGCTGCCTCATTTTAAGACAGTGTATACATACGCTTATTGGAATCCGTGGTATATACATCGCTTTTTCATATTTAGAGAATGAAAGAAATAATTTGAAATAACTCTAAGACGCTTTCTAAATGTCTTATGTTTCAAAATAAGACACCTGTTCTTACAGTGTATTGACCCATATTGATATATCTATAATTATATATTGGCTTGCAATTTTCAGCTAAATTCTTGATAACTCTTCTACACTGACCCAGAGTTTCAGCGCAAGCGTAGCTTTCTATTTGTAATCCGTATGTAAGGTGATAATATGAGGATCAATTCACTTGTTTGTTTAACGAAGGGATCATAAAAGACAAAGTTTCTACATATTTTACAGAATAATTCTTCTCGTGATCAGAACATTTGTATTGCTTTTTCCTGAGTTAAATTTCAGTTTTTTAATAGATTAGAAAAGGTACACGCACGTATGTATGAAAAACTAGAGACCTTAGCTAACTTCTGGCAAAGAAACTAAATTGATTCCGTCGAATAGAAAAATTATTTTTATAAATTTAATAAAGTGGTCATTTTTTGAAAAAATAAAATTTTGGTTCGGTTGTGGGCACCCTTAAAAAATTTGCTAAAAATGGGCGAAAATGAACTTAAACCACCTCAAATATGAAAAAATATAAATTTAATTATTAACTATATGATTATACACGCTGAAAAAAATGTTTAGTCATATCAACAAAAATTTTGTTGGCTCAACCAAATTTTTGTTGCTATGACTAGACATTTTTTTCAGTGCATGAAATTATTTAAATTATTTAAATTATTTGTGGGCACCCTTAAAAAATTTGCTAAAAATGGGCGAAAATGAACTTAAACCACCTCAAATATGAAAAAATATAAATTTAATTATTAACTATATTGTCACGTCGGAAAATTCCGAAAATAACATTAATCTATTTATATTAATTTTAAAATTTATTCGAGCCTACGAAGTTAATCGCAATAGCTCGGGACATCGATTACCTTTCTGGTGCTTTGTTCAGGTTTCCCTTTTTTTGTTATTAATTAAAATTTCATAAGTTTCCTAACAAGGAGGGAAACTATAACGCGAAAAAAACAATTTTGGAGTATCGCCCTTTAAAATAGGGGTACCCTACAAAAAGAAAAGAACGAGAAAAAAATATATTAAAGGACCAATCCTAGCCCCAGTAACCAGACGGGCCCGGGATTGGCATTCTACCCTGAAAAAATGAATAAAATTAAGGAAAGGAAAAGAAGAGTGAAAAAAAATGAAAATAGAGAGTTACTTAAATGTTGAGTTTTTGTTTATTTAACTAACTTTGATTGGTCGTATTTGATGAACAAAATAGAATCCAGGAATCCTTAGAAAGTGGTACGGCACTGACGCTGTTGTTGAAGCGGGAAATCCAAAAATATTTGCATAAAATCACAAATAGTGATAAAATTCACAGACACAGGAACAGTCTTAATATGGAATAAAATATCCAACACTGATTTTAAAGAATAACAAAATCGAATATTAGAACTCGTAGCACACATGAAAATTGTGGGAAATGAACTTAACTTGACTTGAATTTACATTTGAAATAGTTTAAGATTGAAAGAATGATTTCCGACTATCCATTCTCGATGACAGTTTTTCGGAGTTTTCTGACACTCCATTCTCTATGGAAGTTTTTTTGAGAGTGTTTAAACTTTTCATGTATTTCCTTCCCTTAGCTTCTGAGAGAAGAAAAAGTGGGAAGATAAAAAAGGGAGAAACTAGGGGAGTCTTAGAAAACACCAATGAAGAAAGGCCCTAAACGCTTCAGCGTGTAGGCGTGTGTTGAGGGTAGAAAGAGAACGACGAAGAAGAACGGCGAAGAGAGAGAAAACCGATAATGAGGGGTGGCTATTGGGACTTGCATGCTTGCGTGGGAGTAGAGAATTCATTAGAAAAGCTAAGAAGTCAACCATTTTCCTAATTTTGATTTGGTCCTGAAATGTGTATCAAAAGTCAGTGGGTGGAGAAAATCCGCCCTAAAGCACAGTAGTTCTTGTTGATGCTGCCCTCTGTACCACTTCCAAGGATCCTAGTTACAAATAATTCAAGACATATTTCTTACATAATTTCAAATATAAAATTGAATGTTAACCATGAATAATGTTGAAAATATAAGTAATACAATTTTTAAATTCAAATTTGTTTATAATATTAGTATTTTAACAATTTCAGATGAATATAGGTTTGATTTTGCCTAAATATTAATTATGTTTTATTATTTTAAAAGAAAAAGATTAATGTATATTGATTAATGCAATATTTAATATTCCTAGATTTTCCATTTCTAGGTTATGTTTCTCATAGAGTGAATGTCGAGTATTCGTTTTATTTCTTTCAATTTAACTGAATTCAAATGAGAACTATCAAATTTTATATGTACATTCAATAAATTTTATGTCTCCATGTTTTTCAATTTTTAGGTTATGTTATAATAACTTTTAATTAATGAATAATTAATTTGACAAACATATTCAGTATAATATTCAATGCACAATCATTCAATAAAGAATAAATTTTAACTAAATCCATTGATACTGAAATGTTATTATTTAATTTATTTTTTATAATTTCTGAATTTTAAGGTTATGTTTGGGTGAAAATTTCATTATTGAATGATTGACATATTTATTTAACCTTAAAATTGCCATTAGACTTGTTCTATTAATTTTAGGAATGTTTTTAATTATGTTTTTGTTATTTCCTTAATTTTTACATTTTTGAGGTTATGTTACCTCGAGATACGTTTATTTTATAAAAGTTGATTAACAATTCTTATATGAATTCAAATTTAGTACTATTAATCTTAGAATTGATCTTAATCAATTGACATAACCCTTTTCTTTTGTTTTTCGCGTATGTTTCGTACATAACCTTAAATCTTTAAAAGTTTAATTGAAAATATTAAGTAGTTATAATTTACATCATTTAGCTAATTAATTTAAAGCGTTTTATAATTATTTTTAATTATTATTATTTTTAAATGCTATTGTGCTCACACACACACACACACACACACACACACACACACACACACACACACACACACACACACACACACACACACACACACACACACATATATTTCAGTGTAAAAGAGTTATTAAAAAGGGTTGTAATGAATTTTTATGCATTTTAAGTATTCAATTAGAATATTCTGTAAATATTATTTTTTTGTTGAAATCGTAACTATTTTTTTCTTATACATGGGGTCACTTCGACGGATGTCTGTTTTATACATTATCATCATTTTCTTGGAAACACAGTGTGGGTCTGCACTCAAGGGCGGATGTGAACACTTGTCCAAACTGAGGGCCAGCATCGCCTATAGCAGAGTTTGTCTCAGCGCGACCCCTAATCTCAGAGTTTTTAGGGACTGTTTAGAAAATCGAGTCGATAGCAAGACATCTGTTAACTATAAAGTCTTGTTTTTTCAAATGTGTCTGAACTCTGGGAAAACTCGACAGGCTATGCTGTTCCTCCCTTTTCAAGAGATGGTCAAATTATGTTTTTCGTTTTAAGAATATGAAAAACGAAGATTTTTAAAAAGATAAAAAAAACGGAGTGACTCACGACGTTACAATATGATTATACACGCTGAAAAAAATGTTTAGTCATATCAACAAAAATTTTGTTGGCTCAACCAAATTTTTGTTGCTATGACTAGACATTTTTTTCAGTGCATGAAATTATTTAAATTATTTAAATTATTTTAAGTTTAATTTCAAAACAAAAATTTATTTATTTTAAAGGCTTTCAGCGACAAAATTACCGCATATATAAAATAATACTTTTCACACCTACTTCATTCCCTTTTCAATGTAATTCACTTCCACCTCACTTCCACTTCACTTCCACTTCAATTCCGTTGTAGATCCACTTTTCTTCTACTTCCTTTTTAATTTCACTTTAATTACACTTAACTTCCACTTCATTTCCATTTCACTTTCACTTCCACTTCACATCGATATACCGACTATCTTTGTCTCTTTGTCTCCCTCTCTCACGCATAGAACCTAAAATGCACAACTATTGTCATTACACGATGGACGCTAAAGTCTCGTTATAAGAATTTTGTCCCTAGATCACTCCCAGGAACCACTGGAAAGCCTTAAAATTTGTAAACTTTGCAATCATGTTAAAATATCATAAAAAATATTTTGGTTGTAAACATTGTTGTGATAGGGGAGACCGGGGCTAGTTGGGTCAGGGGTAGAGTGGGTCATTGCAGTTTACTCAAAGGCTATTAGTCGAATAAATTCCTCTCTACACAAAAATTATGTTACATAGTGAGATGCAAGTTTGTGCCAAGTTTCATTATTATATCATCAATTATGTGGAGTAAATATAACAAAAACTAATTTTGATACTCCAAAGTAAATTTTTATCCACTTTGTTTTTTTGTTATATCTTCCTGAGTAATAGTTTTAGAAAAAGTTTAATTATCAAATTTTGATCTTTGTATTGTTCCTTTTGAAGGGCGATGAAGAGATTTTAATTTATATTTGCAGTATCGATAGAAAAAATCAAATATTTGAAAAAACACAGGCGGGGTCAGTGGGGTCGTTTTGACCGGGGTTAGTTGGGTCGCTCGAATGCGTCAGGAATCTACTATATACTTATACTACATTAACAAACTACATTAATTTAATTAAATTTCACTATCAGTAATTTATTTCAGTCAATTAACACTAATGGTAATACTTTTTAACAATTGGGAATTAAAAAATACGTTTTTTCAATATGAGCAATTTTTTTAACGGGACTTTTGCTGTTTTAAATGAAAGCTGAAATATTAGGGCAGGTTTTCCGTACGATAAGGTTTTCGTAAATTGGATATTAACGAAGTTAAACAACGAAGAGTGCAAAATGACCCAACCAGCTCCGGTATCCCCTACTCGGTATTGGATTACAAAATATATTATAAGTACTGTGTAAATATGCATTAGACATACATTTTTGATTGATTCGCTTTGATTTGTGTCACTTTTAAAAATATTTAAAAAAAACTTTTATTTTAATTTCAACTTGAAAAAAATTAATTTCTTTGTAGCAAAAAGCACAGGTGTCCGTTCAATTTTGTATTCTCGCAAAAAACTACGTGCGGTCATACCACACACTTGACATTTGTCACATTTGACAAATATCTTTTCTGTTAAAAGTTTCGCAGGGGTGCCCACAACTGAACCTTTTCCCCTACTAAATATAAATTTCTGAGTTTACAGAAAATGGAACTAATAAATAATGAATCATTTAATAATTAACTTACTGTTTACTTTATAATTACAGTGGAACCTCGATTATCTGGCCTTCTGTTGACCGGGGCACCTCTGTTAACCGTCCTCATTCCGAGATGGGATTTTTTTTTTTTACTTACAGTTAACATAATGTATAATATGTAGGTATATTATTTGTCAATTTCTATCTGCATGACGACAAGTTTTTGTTTATTTCTCTATTATATGAAATTTGTGCCGTCGAAATTTGTTGATATGTATTCGTCACTTTGTTTATCTTTCTGTACTCTGTCTACAGACAGTGTATTGTGAGCATATGGGGAATTTGATTCAGTCTCGAAACAAACATTGTGTCAAGAGTTTCTTCTTTCACAAAGTTTATAAATATGCAAAAATTTATTGAATGGTACGAACAGCAAGACGATGCAAATGTTACGGACAATATGATTCTTCGTCGTCTACAGACATATGCAACAGATAAATCTCTTAGACAAACAAAAATAACAGATTTTTTGTTACATAATTAACTTTTTGTGAAAAAATTAAATTTTGTTAATTCTTAATATTACTTTGATGGTATTTAAAATTAAAAGGTTTATATATGTAGGGGAGTGGACCCCAAGTTGGACACCCTTTCGATTTATTGCTATAGAATCCAAACCGAATAAAATATATTAAAATATTTTATACCGGATGGAAGTACAATTTATAAGGTAACTTATGGCCACAGAGATAAAATTTTATTTGGAACATAAACATTTTTTAAAGCATTTTTTCTAATTGTTAAAATTTTCGGTCTAAAGAAAGTGGCCCCAAGATGGACAGCTTCTTGAAAGTCACTGAAAATTGTAGTAAATAAAAAATGAATATCGTGTAACAATTCTTAAACTAATTTTTAATCTTTTTACGTAATTTATCAAGAAATTACATTTCTAAAAACTTCAATTTAATAGCTTAACAGTAAAAAGTAATAAAATATCGAAAAATATCGATATACGACTGCTTGTCACGCATGTTACGAAATATACTATTAAATAACGATAACATAACATTTTATGGTGGAAAATAAAAAATTTTAATTAATTGTCTCAAAAAATTATTGAAAGAAGTGTAAAATCGAAAATATGCAAATAAATACATTGAGATTTGAGGCCTGTCCATCTTGGGGTACATGACACCATTTTTTAATCCCCAGTAAAAATATATATACGAACACGGAACTAGTAAAATCATTGTAGGCTATTATTATACGATAAATAAAGAATATTATAAGGTAAAGTACTCATTCTAAATCATAAATTTAAATAACTTTACCAACTTGAGAAAAAACTGATACAAAACTTTTTTAGACACAAAATTACGTGGTATGTGTAGAAGAAAAACCAACTTGTTTTTTTTCTTCAAATGTGCATCAAAATGTTCGTCTATACAAACAACAAAAATGACAGAAAGCATAAGGCGCTGTCACCTTAAACAAATATTTTATACGAAATGTCAATTTTGGGGCCCTGTCCATCTTGGGACCCACTTCCCTACTTATATGTATAGTGACGAAAATTGCTCAAAATAAAAATCATACATTTGTGCACTTCTATTATCCGTCTTTTTGATTATCCGGCAGGGTTTTGGTCCGGTGCCTGTCGGATAATCGAGGTTCTACTGTACTATGAGAAATGTTAAAACTCAGCGTGAACAGTTAACAATGACATTCAAAAATTTTAATCACCTGCGCAGGCGCTTCACATGTTATTTAAATATCGAAGAGGTTGATTACACTGTTTACCTACCTTCTGATTCGTTACCCATATGTACGAAATTATGGTCGGCCATAAGTTGAAGTTGTTTCATTTCTATAATTCATAATTTAAACTTTTTGCAACAAGGAATTATTATAAATATCATTGAAAAATTAAAGACCACCACTTTTTGACTTACAAGAAAAATGTCTTTATTAATCAGTATCATCATGGAAAGAAAAAAATCGAAAATCGAGACCTTCTGTTTTGAGAAAAGTCACTTTTTAGGCGGAAATTCAATTTTTCATGTATTGTTGCTGCAAAACCATTATTTTTTACATGTCTAAAAAATCTAAGAAAAATTGAACAAATTTTATGTAGGGCATTATTTTTAATTTACTAATAATAACGGAGAAAAACGAAGGTTAAAAATGCTCTATTTCAAAAAACGTTAAATTTAAAAAATTCATAACTTCTGAAATTTTCATTCAATAAAAAAATAAAAAAGTACGTGTTTCCTTATTTTTCAAATAGAATCAGAAAAAAATTATTCCAAACAAAAAAAAAATTTTGAATGAAAATGTCTCGTGGAATGCCCCATATACGCTGTTTTGAAACAACTGTATACTTTGCGCTGTTTCAAATTTAGAGAGTATATAGGGGAGACCGAGAAGGAAAGTAACAACGCTTATATATTCAAATAATTTGTAGTCACACTGTTAAAAATTTCTGTATTGTGCTTCACATACATGTAGGGGAGACCGAGGAGGAAAGTAACAAAAATGAGTTTTTTGATGATAGCGTCAAAACTTCGCCTATTAAATAAAATTGGAATTAAACATAAATAATAATTAGATAGTCACCAACAGGGATTTTTAATCAGCTCTTTGTTTGTTACTTTCCTGCTCACCCCTGAGGTGGAAAGTAACAGCAGAAAGAAAAAAAGTAACATACGGTCATACGGTTACTGAAGCAGCTGGCTCATGATATGGGGGAGGTAGAGGGGGTAAAACTGATTAAAAATTACTTTAGGACCATGTCTGTCCGCTGATTGGTTTAGAAGTTATAAGCGTTTGTTACTTGCTTGTTACTTTCCTCCTCACCCCCGAGGTGGAAAGTAACAAAATACAGGAAAAAAGTAAAATACGGTCAGACGGTTCATGAACCAGCTCGCGCATGGTATGGGGGAGGTAGAAAGGTTAAAACTGACTAAAAATTATTTTAGGACCATGTCTGTCCGCTGATTGGTTTAGAAGTTATAACCGTTGTTACTTCCCACCTCTGTTACTTTCCTCCTCGGTCTCCCCTATATGAAATTCAATTTAACATACAATTATATTTAATTTAATATACATGTATATTAGAATTCATTCAACGTTATGACTTTGATTTTTCAAAATTAAAAACAAATTTGTTTTTAATTTTGAAACATCAAAGTCAAATTATTTAAAAAATATAAAATGGACCTTTTCAATCGAAAGGTTATGCAAAAATCTACAAAAATCATGTCACATAAAATTTTTTTATCTATTCATTAAAACAGTGGAAATAGGAAAAGAAGAGTGAATTACCAAAAAACTCCAAACTTTTTCCCCTCCCAATGCCCCAATTTTTTAAAAAATTTTAAAATATATATAGGATAAATTACTATCCAATAGGAAAACTCATAAAAAAATTTGCAATAGATTGGACATATTTTATTTTTGGGGCAGGACATTTTCCGTGAAATCCATCTTATGCGTTTTGGTATTCGTGAAAAATATTCCAAAGCAGTACGAAATGCATTGCAAAACACTACAGAAAATCCTTAGTTTTATTTAAAATTTAAGCAAAATCTCTCAAGATCCTATCATTTATTTTGTGATCTCTAATCATCTTACCAAAGAATAAAAACTGTGAGTTCTGTCAAGTAAAACAGGAGCGTCATGGAGCATCTCTAAGGTTTATGCGATGCAAGTGGTAAACAGTTTGACTTTCAAATGAATCTACAGCTGCGAATATAAAGCAGAACTTTTTCTCGATTAGAGAAGCCAAAGCAGGTAAAAGAGTCTTTGATTTGAAAAGTTGATGAATATTTCATAAAATGAATAGCGCATAGGACGAAAGAGAAACATTCAAGAGTTGACCGGAAGCGTAATAACTATTTTTATAACATTAAAGGTGTCAAGTAGTTTTGTATTTTGTATGCAAATTTTCTTTTCTTTATTTAGAATGATGCAAATAAATTTTTTATTATATTCAGGTAATAATTTTTTTATAGTCGATGTTATAAAATGATAAATTGGCACATGTTCTGTAAAAGTTGATATTTAATTAGAAATTTGCATTTATCCTCTCTCTATTTTTTAAATTGTACACAATTTAGGTACCTATAATTTAAATCTTTTATCTTTATAATGGTAAGCAGAGAAGGAATCGCGACTCGAGTAGCTGGAAATTTAAGCTATGGATCCTTTTTTTGTGTACTACCAACTATATAAGAACTTGTAAAGAAAATTATCCACAAAGAGGACCTTTTTTGTTCAAGTTTATTAGACAATCCGTTTAATAAATTTTGTCTTTCTTAGTATAATATGTAACAGAATGCTATATATTTGTTAATAATTTCACTAACAAAATGATGTTATCTTGTTAATTAAATTAAAAAGTACCATCGTATTATTAAAAATTAGTTATACGTAGATATTTTAACTGTAATAATAAAGATCTAAAGATCAATGAAATAAATGACTGATTTTGATTGAAAATCTAAGTGGATGGTGTAGCGATGACTGACTTTATGCTTTTAGTTTTAATCAGTCCTTTATTTTAATTATTATTTTTTGAATTCCTGTTGGTATTATTTCTTCACCGAGATTTCATTGATTTAGATCTGGAAAGTAAGTTAATATATAAGAATGTGTGTATGTATATATGTATATGATTTGTGTTACTAGGATTCTCTCTTTCTTCTCTCACCATAAGATTTTCAATCATTCTCAGGAAATAACCAAGTTCACGTCGGAGATGAGATTTTCCAGAGGGTTGCCAAACCGTTTTACTCTTAAATTAGGTATTACATAGATCCGTTATTCCTCTGAGGCGTATTTAACCCTATTTTGTAAAAAAACGTAACTATAAAAAAATATTATTTTATCAGTTGTATGTTATCTGTATAGAATTCATAAAAGAGTTAATTATTATTCTGAAGTGCCAGTATGTAAAAAGTATTTATAATTTCGTAAATGAAATCTGATGCATCTGGTTTAAAATTCATGTACATGTTCGCCCACATGTTCATGCGCGTGACCAAGTGCAACTCTAATAGCACTGAACGTTATTTAACTTCCAGGTAACGTTAAAATGTCCACGGCCATTTAACGTTCGCCTGGAACGTTATAGAACGTTGCTTTGGGACCTTCAATGGACATTCGAAAAATCGCAGTGCGGGTTGCAGAAAAATGTTGCGGAAAGTCTGAAAATTTTTTTATTAATTATAATCAATGTTGATAATGTTATTGCTTTCTAAGAACAGTGGTCGCTAAAATCAACTGCGCAGCTCTAGTTGTGATAGAAAACTACAGCGCACAGTATTAACGTTATTTAATTTTTAAACATTTTTGAATGTCCATTAAAGGTCCCAAAGTAACATTCTATAACGTTCCAGGCGAACGTTAAATGGCCAAGGACATTTTAACGTTAAATCGACCTTCAGCAACTTTTTAACGTCCGGGACGTTAAAAAGTAACGTTACCTGGAAGTTAAATAACGTTCAGTGCTATTAAGGTTGCACTTGGTCACGCGCATGAACATGTGGGCGAACATGTACATGAATTTTAAACCAGATGCAGATTTTATTTACAAAGTTTCAAAGATACAAAGTTTCAACGATATTTTATAAAGATTAAAATGTTCAGTCTCTTAATGTATATCTTAATTTATGCAATATATTAGTCAAATAAATTAAAAGAAAAGTTATTTATCTATCTTATAGAAGCAGTATACAGATCAAAAGTTTAAGGAGTTAATATATTTATACACCTGTCGATTATAGTTGCCAAGTAAAAAATAATATATTGTATCTAGACTGCGTTATCCTCAAGACGCACAAGTTCCGTTCAAGTTGCTTCTTCACTACACTAAGTTATTCCGGATGGCATGTCAGTGCTCGTTAAAAGCAAGCGGAGACAAGCGTTGAATCAGAGATTCAGAGCCATATACCCATACGGTACACTAATTGGATCTGGATTATTCCTCTGGCCTATTTATCTGGCAGTGTCATGTAGAAGAGAACTAAGAGCTATAACACGCAGAAGAAGAGTGCGGTAGCTTATGGGAAAGAAAGGTAAAGAGAAGGAGGTGAAGGTGGAGGTGGAGGAAGGGTTACCATCCTCATTATGCCGTCATTTACGCCGAGTTACCAAGATTTCTCAAGAACCCTCAAACGTTCACGCTAGCTGTACTCGAGGCCCGACCAACCACCACAGGAGCACCACTGTACCACGCACGCTGTTACTACAGCTCTGCTATATCAGCAGCAATGCTTCTATGGCTTACAACGACACTCGCCGCTTACTTGCTCTGCCCGCTGCAAGAGCACCAAAGTTGACTGCAACGCATGGATAAATTTACAAGAACCTTTAACGACTCCTGATTCCAACCTTCCTACTAGAATAACCTCCACTAGAAGCTCCTCTGTAGTTTCATACTTGTGGCCCTACACGCAAATTTTCCCCACAATCTTCAACTTGATTTGAAATTCATGCGACAGATCAAGATGTTTAAAACGTTTATTCTTTTTGAAAGGCAATTTTATTCTATATTCTTCGATAAAATACCAAGGGCCTGATTCAACTTACTTTCAGCATTGCCTTAAATTCATCATGTTTCTTATTTTATGACATTAAATAAGCAGAAAGTCAAAATGACTTTGCAGATTTTACTTTAAGAGAGAATCTAGGTACAAGATACGCAAAAATGGTCCTACTTTTTCACACAAAAAAAGTAAGATTTGTTTTAGCTGAATTTCAGTCGATTTTGTGTGAGTTCGTAGTCTGTAGAGAAGATGACACAGTTACTGCGCATGCCATTTGCTGAAATGGGTTTTCGTGTGTTACAATATCCCGAACGAAGGCTAGATTGAAATAATCTTCTATTATATTAATACGATACCCAAAAAACTTCGTTCATCGTCGTACAGACTTCAAAGTTCACCTACTTTTTCCAATAGGTTACTTACAAAAATGTTCATTTCACCATGTTATTATAGTTTGTAACAATGCGCACTGGCACTATTCGTGTCAAACATGTTAAACTGAACATTTTTTTATGAACAACATATTGTTGCACATGCGCAGTAGTGCACCACAGCTGTGTAAACGTGCGCACTACTAAACAAACATTTCACATGCGCAGTTGTTTTGTATTGCTGTTACACACGCGCAATCATGCACAGTCATAGTCACACATGTGCTCTAATTAAATTCAAAAATTACGCATGCGCAGTGCTGTACTTCACCAGATAATTAAATTTTCACTACATATAGCATACTTTTTTTAATAAGTGCGCAGTAAATTCCGTCTTATTATTGCGCATGCGTAACACGGTAACATGATATCTGCACATGCGCAAAGGTACTTTTATTTAAAAAATTTGTTAAAATTGTTTTCTTTTCATTATTATTGTAATTAATGACCCATAATAGAAAAGAATATTCAAAATTCAATTTAAATATTGGAATTCAAGAAATTTAATAGAAAAATTTATATTATTGAACATAAAAAATAATAAAAACATTAAAAGTGTATTTAATTTTATTAATTTTAATCTTTTTTTCTTTAAAATGTTTATAAAATGTAACAAATTTTGATCTGAAAGTTTTCAATTTTTCATACTTTTAAAAACCATTTTCTAGGGGTACCGGGGGGGGGGGGTAATAAATATTTAACATACTGTCAGAAAATCTTCCATATAATTAGTGTTTAAAAAAGTTTTGTAAAAATTTACTTATTTATTGAGAATAACTAGTTTGAAAGTTCTCCCAATATTCATAAAATTGTACGTGGTAATCTTCTATTATATTAATACGATACCGAAAAAACTTCGTTCATCGTCGTACAGACTTCAAAGTTCACCTACTTTTTCCAATAGGTTACTTACAAAAATGTTCATTTCACCATGTTATTATAGTTTGTAACAATGCGCACTGGCACTATTCGTGTCAAACATGTTAAACTGAACATTTTTTTATGAACAACATATTGTTGCACATGCGCAGTAGTGCACCACAGCTGTGTAAACGTGCGCACTACTAAACAAACATTTCACATGCGCAGTTGTTTTGTATTGCTGTTACACATGCGCAATCATGCACAGTCATAGTCACACATGTGCTCTAATTAAATTCAAAAATTACGCATGCGCAGTGCTGTACTTCACCAGATAATTAAATTTTCACTACATATAGCATACTTTTTTTAATAAGTGCGCAGTAAATTCCGTCTTATTATTGCGCATGCGTAACACGGTAACATGATAACTGCACATGCGCAAAGGTGCTTTTTTTTTTTTTTTTTTTTTTTTTTTTTTTTTTTTTTTTTTTTTAATTCCAACGAAAATTAAAATTTCGTTTTTCTCCACTTGTAAAATGTTGTGCGTACAATTTAGTCTCTAAAATTATATGTTTTAAACATTGCATTAAACTTTTTTGCTAACATGTTTTTTAATGTCAATTCATGTGGAAATTGCTAAACAATCATTATTTGTTACGATTTTTACCACTGCGCATACCTAACGTTTGTAGAAAGCTACTGCGCATGTGTAATGTTTGTAAAAAACTACTGCGCATGTGTTAAATCGACAAAAACCTACGCGCAATTTTTTCATTTGTTTTTTAAGAATAATTTTTTATTTTGTATCCTACTTTAAGTATATTTTTCTTACATTTTGAAATAATTAGTTTTTCGAAATAATTTAAATGACAATGTGTCGATTTAGACTATTTTTGGATAAATGAAAATTTTAACGATCACAAAGCTTTTTCTATGTGGAAACAAACATTATTCCAATATAGAAACATAACGGAAATAAACTCAGATTCGAAAATTTAATTTAAAAAAAAATGTAGATCCATTAAGATTTTTTATATTTTTTCTGTGATCATTTACAAAAATAGTTTAGATTATCAAGCTTCAAATTTTGCAATAATAATATAATAGAACTCATACTCAACTAGTACCTATAATCGATCAGTGATAATTCAATTAGACAACATTAATTAATAGCTTCATAATATTGATGTAAATAATACATTACATATTACAAGATTTATTTTTTCCAATATAATAATAATAAAACATAACAATAAAAATTATTGAAATATAAAAAATTTGTAAAAAAAATATTAAACATTCAATTAACAATAAGTTTACTAATATTTTATGAAATGTCCACATCAATAAACAATTAAATTAATATTAATGACCGAGCGAGCGTCAGCGAGCGAGGTTCATTACGCTAGTATTTAATTAGTTTAAATATGTTTGGAGGAAGGAAGGCTGACTTAATATTTATTTTTATTTTGGAGGCGTTGATTGTACGGGGGTCGTCTATCTTTGAATATTTAAATTGATTTATCTATATAATTGCCTTTTTTATTAAATGAATAGAAAATATGTTTTGATATGTGTGTGAATATAATTTATTTAACGTTAAATTGATCAAAATTTACAAGTTTTGGTTTTACAAATGTTTATTGCTACTTACATTTATTGTAGTACGATCTACAGATTTTGGTTTTGTTGACGTAATGAGATTTTCTTTCCCTCTTTTAAAGTAAGGTTGGTACTTCTCTCACTAAATAAGTTCCTAACCCCGAAAGTAGTGTTCTAAAATTCTCGGTAAAATATAATCCGAGAAGGAAGGGAAGAAAATTGCGGTAAATTACCGAGAAGACGAGAATTTATGAGAATTAACGAGAATATTTGTTTTTATGGTTTTTTAATTTGGTTTTATGCTTTAATTATATTATTTTATAATAAATAGGTTCAAGAAAATGCATAGAAGAGTTATTTAAATTTTAATTATATACTTTATTAATTATATTATATAATTGAAACAACGAATATGTACATACATAAAACTGTAATAGCCTGTTTACACCTTCAAAAAAAAAAATTTTTCGCATTGGAGGGAAGAGGAGAGACTGTGTATCTGTCTTCTTTACTCTCAGGCAAAAAAAATTTTTTTTCGAAGGTGTAAACAGGCCATAAGATCAACGTTTCTATAAACAATTAAACATATATCACACTTTTAACAGTATTGAAACAGTCTTTGCGATTTGCACTTTCCGTTAAAATTTAAATAATAGGAAAAAAGAGATAGCCATGCCAAAGTCATTGAAAAAGTTACTTTAAGATTAATAGCCTAAAGCACAATGAATCATAATCGCTAATCCTTAATCGTAATAATGAGAGGAAGCAGGACAGAGATATATGTCTGTCCTACTTCCTCTCATTCTTACGATTAAGGATTAGCGGTAACGATTCATTGTGCGTTAGGCCAATTTTATTGAGTGACTTAAATCTATAAAAATCTGGTAACTCTCTATAATATTCTTAAGTTTACGCCCAACAATAAATGAATGCGAAAAGTAAAATAGAATAGACCAATCAAAAAAGGTATTCCAATGTGACAAATTACTTGAATCGTCTTTTCTATTTCACTATTCCTCCAATCCACTGAATGTGTACAAATTCTAGTCATTTAAACAGTTTTTGAATCTTCTCATAAATTCTCCGAGAAAAAACGATCCGGTAATTTACCGCAATCTTCTTTCTCTTCTTGACGTAAATTACCGCCTTTGGAACACTACCCGAAAGTGCACACTCGTCACGTTTGCAAATCCTTATTATGGGATTACACTTAAATACGACAATTAACTGAATCTTTTAATTCTTAGATCGACTCATAAGTCTGGCAATGAGAATACTAGCCAGAAATTTAGGACAACGAGTAGACTATAATGTTCGAAGATACAAGAATTATGATCTTAAAATTTCAGTAACCGAAGGGCCAAGTTTGAGACGGTGTGCAATCACGCCACGTAGCAACGTACACTACGTTAGATTGACGAATCAAATGCTTTGAAACGATATATAATCACGACACAAAGCGATGTTAGCTACGTTAGATTACCGAAACAAATGACAATTGAAAATAAAAATGAGTTTACTTTTATAGGCACAAATCTACCCTAGTGCTAGTGGGAGAAAATTAGATCATAGTTCACATATTTTAAAGCTTGATCCTTAGGTTATCCTAGGAATCGAGAAGATTCTGAGAGTTTTGGTTATCAAGGTATCAAATTATGTGACTGCAACTTTTCCTATGAGCCCGCTTTAGAATATTCTTAAGTCTACTCGTAGTTCAAAGATTACTTTTATTTTAATTTAATTTTAATTTATTGTCTCTCGCTAATATCGAGTTTCATAAATGGACTTGACGAGAACAAAAGATCTTCAATTTCTCTTATGATTTTCTTATAGACTTTGTTAATCTATGAGACTCGACAATATTTTTTTATTATCTAAAATAAGTTTTATAAGTTTGCAGCTGCAATAAAATTTTCGAGAAATTAAACTTAGATACATGTGTCGATTCAGAGTGAAAGGGACCTTAGCTGCAGAACTGAGTTTTACGCGTACGGCCGTTTGAAGTTGAGCCTCCCTATGTTACTGTTAGATTATGCCTATGTTTCACCTCTAATAACACAACAATTTATATACATAAACAAGTTTTAATTTATGTATGTGAAAAAGCAGCTCAAATTCTATCGATTCATATTAACAATTAAAAATCAAATGTTTTGAATTTTACAAGAAGGGAATTTGAACTTGTGCCTGCCTATGTTATTGTTAGGTTATGTCTATGTTTCATCGCTAATAACAGAAAAACTAATAGACATAAACAAGTTTTATTGAAAAGATATTATCGATTTCACTGAGTCAAATAAAACGAAAAAATCTTCACTTTTTTAACGTTTCATAATATTATGGAAATAAATTCATAATATTACAATAAACAAGTTTTGTTTACTGTATGTTAAAGAGCAACTCAAATTCTATCGATTTATAATAAAAATTAAAAATCGAATGTTTTGCAGCTAAGGTCCCTTTCACCCTGAATCGACACATAGAAATCTTAGAAATAATATACATTTTGCTGCCGATCTATTTTATTATTTTATGATTTAGATTTTAACAACCCACACGGAAAAAATTATTTCAGTATATTTTGCAGAACTAATATAGGAGTTGCGGATATACAAGATTCCAGAACGAAGTTTTTTATAATCTCAGAAACTTTCATTATTTAAAGCGGAACATTTTAGGAGTAACTGTAAATAGTTCTGTAATTTTTGAAATAGATATTAGTGTTATTAGTGTTCTGCCGTAACCGTTCCATAAGAGTTCTGTAATATTCTATATCACGTTGTATAATGCCACGTGATACTTGTAGGTCGCGTGGTCGCACAGAATAAGGCAGTTAATTGATTTTTTATTAAAAAAAACACAATTATTGACAATACTTAACCTATAGGTATAATTATTGAAATTTTAATATCAAAACTTTAAACAATTAATTTTATTTAAGAGAAATTGATTTGACGTATAGGTAGAGCCGCACGGTCAAGGGTGCTTTAGGCAACACATATTACAGAACTCTTGTAGTAATACGTCTGACTAAATAAAGCAAAATTTAAATTACCTATATTTTTAAATTATACGGATATTTTTTTTACATTTTCCTGAAACTCCCCTTCAGGTTTTATAAATGAGTCTGATTTAAATAATACTAACTTCTTCTCTGCGTCGGCTGTTCCGAAATTAGTTGTGTAAAATATACTGAAATAATTTTTTCCATGCTATACTATCTTTGCAGCAAAGATCAACAATTGAGTCCTTTTTGGATAGAAAAAATAATTCAAATATTCCAAAATATTGTATTTACGTGATACAATGTTATTCAGTTTTAGGAACGATAGTTTAACAATTATTTGAATTGGTTTTTAATACAAAATTTACCCTTATAGTTACCATCTATAAATTTTGTGTGCATATCTGTATTTCAGAACTTAAAATCAAATTTAAAATATCTAAAAATAAAATAATATAAAAAGTTTGAAAAAAATAGAACTCTCTTAAATTACAGAAAGCATAATGTAATTAAAAGCATCAGGATCTTTGAGATCAACGAGAATCCTGTTGATATAATTTTATCACCTAGGAGGATAATAATATCCAAGTTATTTATTTACTCATTAATGAACATATTAGGAAAAAATTTTAACCCTTCAAACTGACAAATTGTATTTATCGTTATTCATTTATTATTGAAAACTCGGTTACATTCGCATATCATATAATTGAACATCCAACTCGTCAGCTTGACTGTCTGGAGTGTAAAAGAAATTATGAACTCTGAGTCATTTTTACAAAAAAGAAAATATAGTGGAGTGTAAGTGCTACTATATGCAATGTCTGATTGATAAAATAACTTGTTAACTACGAGAATTTAACACTCCAGTTTTCTCAGTGCATTTTCTCTAATCTTAAGAAAAGATTTTTGTTATCCGGATGCTAATATTTTCTTGGAGCAAAAAAAATAATTTTTTTAAATAAAAAAATATGGGCTTGTCTCAAGTAAAGTACCTCAAGTATATGCATTTACTTGATTCAATTAACTTTTTTTTGAGTGTAATATTACATATCTCCATTCAATATTTAAACTGAAGGTGAGGAATTCTTTCTATAGTGATAATATATCTGAAAACTTTTGTGATCTTGTTCAAATCAAAACAGTTACGCATAATCATATGATGAGTGTTTCATTAGTTTATGTTTAGAACGGCTGAACAGTTTTGACGTATATAAATTATTAACTAAGCCAGATCTAAATAAAATGGCGACTCGTACATATATAAGGTTAACAAATGCTTAAATTTCTTTTAGGTTGCAGAAATAGAGGCAAATCGCACTCTTACAATTTTCTGACAGAATAGGTTTATAGGTTTAGCTATTTGTACAAATACTTGTCTCTAATAGAATGGCCTATTGGTAGTTGTACAAGAAGTTCTCTGTTTGGTTTAAATTTTTTAAATATTGAGACGGGTTAAAAGCGTTTTTTTCAGTAGGTAATGTTAAATGAACATAAGATTAGTTACAACAAATTAAAATGGGGATATCTCAAAGATATCCAAATTTTCTTCTTACGTACAAGAAATTTACAAGCTATTATAGAAAATTTTCTAGATCATCTGGGGATGTACAGGGGAATAGACTTCTAAGTATTGATTTTTACAGAAGGGAATCTGAGAAAATTATCTTGTACCTTAAACTTTGACGCCCTTCTGAGTTAAAAAAAAAATAATCCAATGAAACATGACGTGACACGTCAGTCAAATAGAACGCATTTAAATGTTTCATCCGTGTACGTGACCGACATTCGACATACCACCATCTCACTGTCGGGAACTGGCAATTGAATTCGAGTCGATCCTATTTCACGTTTGTTTTACAGTGGATCACTTGAATGTCGTCGTTCTATCTACAAATCGGAAAAGCTGCCAATGTGTGATGCAAGCGGCTGCGCGATCGTGCATATAAAACTTTCTTGCTAGGGTTGCACGACATAAAACACTATTTTCTTTTCTTTTACGATATTCATCACAAGTCAAAAATAATAAAAACTTCCCACTAAAATAAATTGAACTTTTCTTTACGCTATTGGTTTTGCAATTCAATTTTCTTATATAAATACATTTATTATTATAAAGGCATATAGTCCAATGATATACATTGTCTATATATAGTAATAGTACATCTATAGCACATAACAAGTATTCATTTCTACTAGAGATGGTCACGAAATTAAGGATCTTTTCAGTTCTTTCAAAGTATTAAAATGCTGATTGAGAAAGCTTGTATTCTGTGTTCAAATATGAAGTCTTCCTAATTTAAGGGCATGTGATGGAGTATGACGTCACTTGTATAGGCAAAATTTGTCCGTAACTTTTCTCTTAAAATATTGAACATTTTGTCACGATACTTGGCAGAATTACTTAAAATATCATTAGGAAGGTCTCTCTGACCCAAATTTGTTTGAATTTTGGGTCAAAAGTAATTTTTAAAAAATTTGCTATTTTTCGAAAATTTTCCAAAAATTAATTTTGAGTCAAAATTTAAACAAACTTGGGTCAGGGAGACCTTCTTAATGATATTTTAAGTAATTCTACCGAATTTCATGACAAAATATTCAATATTTTAAGTGAAAAGTTGCGGACAAATTTTGCCTACACCAGTGACGTCATAATCCATCACATGCCCTTAAAGATTAGCTGTTACTGTTACTGAGCTTAAATGGCAGATCCAATATGACGGACGATAATTGAAATTTTATATACTGTCTCAGGACTGGCAGATAGTCATTTTCAGATCTTAGTTCCGTATGCGGAAAAAATTCATTCAGTGGATTTTACATATGCCTGTTCTATTAAAATAGAGTATATGGGCTATTCTATTTCAAACCGTTCCACTAGCAAAAGACTATCGCGTGAAAAGGATTTTTGAAATCCGTTTAATTTGATTAAAACTAAATTAAAAATAAATTGTAATAGGCGAATTTGAAAGAGAATTTATCAATCTTTAAAATGATACTAAACTTTTTTTAAAAAAATTTCAATTTCATGTAAAATGTTAGGTTTAAAATTGTCAAAAATTAATATCTCAAAACACCCCCTCTTGGAATTCGATGTAACTTACACTAAAATAATGTTTACAATTTCTATTTTTTACTATGTAAAGACCATAATCGACTTTTAATGGAGTTTGTAGAAATAAATTTTAATAAAAAATCATTTTATTTCATTTGACATATCAATATTAATAGAAAAAGAAAAACAAACGAATTCTACCATGAGAATGGTTATACTACGCGACTTCAAATTAATGTCAGATTAAATAAATTGGTTTTTTAATGAATTTTTTTTTCTAAATCCCGTGAAACGTCCATTATGGTATTTACATAGTAAAAAATAGAAATTTTAAACATTATTTTAGTGTAAGTTACATCGAATTCCAAGAGGGGGTGTTTTGAGATATTAATGTTTGTAATTTTTAAAGCTAAAATTTTACATGAAATTGAAATTTTTTTAAAAAAAAGTTTAGTATTATTTTAAAGCTTGATAAATTCTCTATTAAATTCGCCTATTACATTTTATTTTTAATTTAGTTTTAATCAAATTAAACCGATTTAAAAAATCCTTTTCACGCGATAGTCTTTTGCTAGTGGAACGGTTTGAAATAGAATAGCCCATATGTACATTGTACACCCTTTTACGTAAGACGTTTTGTGCTGTGACTATTCGGACAGAAAATTTATCCTAGACCTTTAGCGGCGTAATGCCTCCAAATTTTTCTGTAAAGCACATTTTAGGATTTTTTAAAGGATGCAGGAAGGTTCTCTTGACATGTATAGTATGTTTTTTACCCCCCAAAAGATACAAAGAAAAAAAAAACAAAAAGTGCGACTAGACACGTCGTTCTGTAGATCGTGGCGAATATTACAGGACAAACTCTAGAAAAGTTGTAGAGTTTATACCGTATATTCACCACGTTTTATAGAGATCAGTTGCGTAAACGGCTTTGTATGTGCTATTCTAGAAAGTTATGTAAAATTCAATGAATTTATTTTTCTGAAAAAATCACGGATGTAATTTTTTTCGTGCTCCATTACGTAAGGTAGCTATAAAACAATCTTCAGACATTAGTTTTTAAAGTTGAAAACCTTTTTTAGTCTAAAATTAATTAGATTAAAGTTGAAGTTCAAAATAATGTAATATAGAATCTTACTGACATAGGTTGAATGAACGCCAGAGAAATGAACTTACTGTTATTTTGAAGAAAGCGTTTCATGTAGGGTATAGGGGAGAGTGCCCATCAATGTACCGGGTTTTTTTCAAGGTCATAGTATTTATTCAATTTCACTAATTTCAAGCACTTCTTTGCATCAATATAAAACTACAACACTTCTCTAGGTAATGCACACATATTATACCCGATTTATTTTGATAATATAATAAAATTTAGGATTTTTCTAAACTAGCACGCTATTTTCATTTTCAACAACCTGGGTACACAATGAACCACCTCTACAAAAACACTAAAAATGTTCAACAAGAATAATATTGCAATTTTCACTTTGTGAAAAAACTTATTTTCCATCAAATACTATACAAAATTATTACTTAACACTTTTTAATTGATAATGTATAACATAAATATACCTCAAATTTAAGTTAACTAGCTAAAATGGCATTTTAGTTTTGCTATGTTGAGAAGAGTACTGATAACAATCGCTGTCCCATGCTGTACGCATGCCTAGTTTTATAATCAGGCATACCACTCTGGAACTCGAAAATACACTGAAATTCCAGGTGGTTCATTGTTCCCTGGTACATTGAATCAACATGACATTTGCAACAAAAATGGTTTTTTATAACTTAATGCAATATTTAAAAATCTTTATCTCATTAGAATATTGTAGTTCAGGCCCGATACAAAATAAATCGTAAGTTCATTTATTTTTAAATTGCCTTATTTCAATTAAAAAACGTGTTTGTATTTTAGGTAAATTTTTTCTTCAGAGTATCAAAAACAGTTTTTTTCAGTTTTCTCTATAAAGAATAAATCCACATGTCTCAAATTTATGGACGTAGTGTGTTTACGCAAACTTCATTTATATTTAAAATTAGGAGAATTTTTATTTAATTGTTTTTGAGAAAATTGAAATGGTTCATTGAAAAAACTGGTACATTGATGGCCACTCTCCCCTATATGAAATTGGAAATACAAAATATAAATCTTTTCGAAGAGTTCATTTTAAAATCGGTTTTTTGTAGTTAAGTATATTGTCGAAAAAAAGGAAAAATTTGCATTTGGCCATTGGGTATGTGATATTACATCGCAAAACAGAAATTGACTTCACAGTACCATAAAACTTGAGGAAGTCGCAAATTTCACCTGCAACTTTCTTGTGCAGCTACCAAAGCAACTTTCAACTATATTAGATTGCTTTGAACTCAATGAAATGGTAAACTCAAACCTATCTCAGCCGAATAGTGCTTGGCATATTTATGTTGTATTAACACACAGGTACAAGATCCATGTACTTACGAGAGAAGCAATCCAATAAACAGAATCTAACAAGAAATATCAAATTTTTACAATAGTAATATAATTTTATAAAAATAAGATGTTAGCGATCGACTCGGAGTGATTATGACTAGGTTGTTAGAATAGCACTAGCAAAGCACAACTTTATTTCTAACCAAATGAATACGGTTATAAATTTTTTTCGAAACGTGTTAAATTTACTTGCTTATACTTGCTAACTGGTCGAGTCCATACCAAGTGATCACACCAATTTCAGTCATATTGAGTAATATTTACGAAATTGATATTTTGGGTTCCTTTAGGAGTGAAAAAAATAAATTTTAATTATTTTTAAAAAATTCAAAATATTTTCGAAAATATTCAAATTCAAAATTTTGAGTACTATTTTTTTTGTTTTATCATAACTTCTGTAATTTTGAAGCAATTGAGATCATTTTTTTTTAAATTACTCGTATTTAAATACTCTTTCAAGAAAAATTATAATAATTAAGAAATTGTTTATAATTAAATTTTTATTAAAAAAATTAAATTATTTATTTAAACAAAATCTAAAGTATATCATCGTTCTTTTTCAAAAAATTCATAAACATAGCCTATAATGTGCTTAAAAATTTAAGCCAAAGAAAAAGATGGTATGTATTATAGTTTTTGAGAAAAAAATGATTAAGTTATGCTAGCGCGGCGCAGACCGGTGTCACCGCTACTCAACGCGTAGTTCCGTAGTAACCGAAATGTATGTATATTATTACATAATGTAAATATAGTTAATCGTCATGTTTATTTTTTTATTTTACAAATTGTGCTGTGCACAGAATTTGAAAAAATTTTTGTTTCAATTTTATTCTCAAGGGGTACGAAGGAATGAAATTTTTGTGTACCTTTAATGGTCAAAAAATTAGAAAAAAGTGAGACTAGTACTAATAATGACCCAAATTCAATCACTTCAACTACAAACGCAAAACGATAAAAAATCAAAGGATACAAACCTGTATATAAGTGAATTTTTAATTAAAGCTTGCTTGCTTATATAGAAAATACTCAACGATCTCTCTTTCGAGAAATACACGCACCTAGCGGCAAGTTAAGAACTACAAATGTTAGCGGCAAATTCGAAATCTTTAAAATATTAAATATTGAATTTAATTATAGATATCAACACAAATTCATATAATTTTTTCTATTATGTGAACTTATAAGATTGATTTGAAATTTTTTTTTACAAACATTGATTAAAAATAGTTATTTATAATAATCTTCAAATTTCATTCATTAATTCAATCTGTCAACACCTGCGAAGTTTGTCAGTACTTCGCAGTACTGACAAATTTTATGTTTCATACTTTATGTTTCAAATTTTTAATCATTTTTCTCCTTATAAAATTTTGTCATCTTTTAAATTTATTATAGTTTTCATTTCTTTCAACTATTTTCAAACTATTTTTATCATTCTTTAAGGGGAGAGATAGGTGAAATTTCAACTCAACAAAATTTTTGATGCTCAGAGGTGTCATTTTTTTTCTTACATCAATTAAGATGTAGAATTATGGTATTACATAAAAATTAAAAAACAATATTTTTTTGGTCATTTTCGAAATTTTATTTTTCAAAATCCATACGATGGATTGTAGAAAATCATTTAAAAATCCCACAAAAAAATTGTCGATGGAAAAAATGAAAATTGTGAAAGAGGTTTAATTTTTAAAATTTAAGTTTTTCTTAGAATAAATTTCTCAAACTCCGCAAATTATTTGTTTCTCTATTTTTGACATTACCCCATAATTTTAGGTCTAAAATTGCATAAGAAAAAAAATTAACACCCCTGAACATCGCGAATTTTGATAATTTTACCAGTCCATTATTTTTCTTTCTTCAGTTTTAAATTATTTTAATTATTCACTTATTTTCACTTATTTTTACCAGTTTTTAATTATATTAATTATTTTTCAATTGATTTAACAAATTTTCAATTATTATTCTTAAATTTTAATAATTTTCCCAATTTTTAGTTATTTTTATTATTTTTCTATAAATTACCAATTTTTTAATTACTTTTTTTTACTTTAATTATTTTCTCCGATTTTTTTAATTCTAAAGTTTGATGTCCATGTACTATGAAAAGATCAGTGTGACTTTCTGAAGCTTATAATTTAAATATAATACACTAACTATATTTACATTATGTAAAAATATACATATATTTCGGTTACTACGGAACTACGCGTTGAGTAGCGGTGACACCGGTCCGCGCCGCGCTAGCATAACTTAATAATTTTTTTCTCAAAAACTATAATACATACCATCTTTTTCTTTGGCTTAAATTTTTAAGCACATTATAGGCTATGTTTATGAATTTTTTGAAAAAGATCGATGATATACTTTAGATTTTGTTTAAATAAATAATTTAATTTTTTTAATAAAAATTTAATTATAAACAATTTCTTAATTATTATAATTTTTCTTGAAAGAGTATTTAAATACGAGTAATTTAAAAAAAAAATGATCTCAATTGCTTCAAAATTACAGAAGTTATGATAACACAAAAAAAATAGTACATAAAATTTCGAATTTGAATATTTTCGAAAATATTTTGAATTTTTTAAAAATAATTAAAATTTATTTTTTTTACTCCTAAAGGAACCCAAAATATCAATTTCGTAAATATTACTCAATATGACTGAAATTGGTGTGATCACTTGGTATGGACTCGACCAACTGTTACTTGAGTAAAAACACACTCGATTAGCAGATGCTCCGAATTCGCTGCTTCTCCTCTAAGCCATTTATGTACCTTTATGTACATAGGGAAGATCGAGGAGGAATTTTATCTGTTAAATAAAATTAGAATTATACCTTAATAATAATTAGTAGTCCACAGGAAGGTTGCGGAAGATACTGCGACACCTAGTGGTAGTAAAAAACAGCATCGAAAAAAGACCAGTAGTCCTGGAAATAGTCTGTTCACAGAAACACCGAAGCGGGCCAACAATAATGATTCTGGCGCCAAAGAACCGGAAAAATAGAGACAGTGAGCCGCAAGAGCTGCACGTGCCTAAGTTGAATATTAAAAAACTTGATCCGGAGAAGTTCGGCTGGTCCCTTAAAAAATCCTGTCTCATTGAGGAACTTGGATAGGTAAAGGGGCCGAACAATCTTGACGGGAAGGTGCGGACGTTGAAGAATAACTTTGTCACCGCATACGACACATGCGTCAATGCCGCGTCGTAGAAGCACTACTTCTCAAAGAAGGAATGTATATTGGTCATCAGGGGAATATGCTTCTTTGCGAAAGGCATGTCTCAAATTTAGAAGGATATACGACCGTTCTATCGGAGATCCTCTGCTGAAGGAGGCATATAAAGAGGCCAAAGAATCTTTAGAAAGGAGAGACGCCCTACACTCAGAAAGTGCTGGAAGGATCTAATCGAAAAAGTCGATAACGTCTCATGGGGTCTGGTTTTTAAAATCGTTAACAAGAAATTGTTAACGAGTCAAAAAAATCCCCGGTCTGGATAATCACAATTGAGTCTGGCAAATAATAATAAAGGCCTTGTTTTCTGCAGTAGAGCAATAATATTGGCAGAGGATGGACTGAAGAGCCTGTCAAGTCGGTAAGAAAGAACTCTTTAGTATTACGGAGCTACAAAATGCAGGCAGAAGATTGAAGACAGACAAGTCGCCTGGAATCGATAGGACAAACAACGAGATTCTTAAACAAGTGATCCGTTGCTTTTCCCCAGATTCTCTTAGATTGATACAACAACTGCCTAAAAACAGAAAAGTTCCTCCGTGATTGAAAAAGGCTGGCTCTTTTAAGGAAAGGAGACAAATCTGTAGATAAAGTCTCATTCCACAGGTCAATATGCCTGTTAGATACAATGGGCGAACCTATAGAGTACATGGTTCTGTAGAAAATGCAGTCTCACTTGATCAGTGCAAATAGTCTGTCTGATAACCAATTTGGTTTCCTCAAAGGTCGATCTACAGTAGACGCGATCCAGAGGGCAGTGGAACTACCCAGACAGGAAAAGGACAAATTGGAACCAGGAAAGAAAAAAAGCTTTACCGCGTTTGCCGCCATTGACATACGCAACACGTTCATAACCACGCGAAAAGAAGATATCATCTAGTCGATGAGAAAGAAAGAAATACCGACCTACTTGTTGCGGATGATGGATAATTATCTTAGCGACAGTTGGGTAATATATGAGGGTAACACCTTCACTATGAAGGAAGAGATGCAAAGAGGTGCCACTCAAGGCTCGAGGATAAAACCATTCGTATGCACCGTCGAAACTGCAGAAGTCCTGAGCGTATTGGTGAACAAATGTCTACGACTCGCAAAGTGCTGGTAGAAGGCCTTCAAATGGCGCTGGAAAAGACCGAAGCGCTGCTAGGCACAGACAGGCGTGGTTATGTAGCCTCCGAGAATTTAGATAGACGGATTCAAAGTCAATTAAAGAAAACATACCAAGTAGTTAGGTGTGGATCTTGATAAGTTCTTGAACATCAAGCACAACAACGCGGTGGCATGTTAGAAGGCTGAACAAAGTGCGGTAAGTTTAGCTCGTCTAGTTCCAAACGCTAGGAGGTCTTCTGAATCAAAAAGAACATTAGTGGCAAGTGTTGCTCACTCGAAGCTGCTTTATGCAGTACCTGTGTGGACCCTTTCCTTGTAAGCAAATAGAAGCAAGACCATCTGCTAAAGGGTACTGTTCGCGCAGAGAAACGTTACTTTACGTATCATCTCTGCCTATAGGACTGTATCAAAAAGTGCTATCTAAGTCCTTGACAGCGTCCCGCCGGCAGTTCTTTTGGCTCAAGAAAGAGAAGAAGTTTCCTCCTTTTCAAAGAAAGAAAATCTCCCGTTTATACGAAAGAGAATAGACCCAGAAAGGACAAGATTCGTCAAGATGCTCGAAGCAGATTCGCCGACAGACGGCAATCAAGATGAAGCGGGGAGGAAACAGGACGATGGACGTATCGGCTGATACCAACACTCGCCACTTGAATAAACAGAAAGTGTGGGGTAATTTCATTGTATTTGACACAAACGCTCATAGGTCACAGGTGCTTCAACGCGTACCAGCAGTGCGTCCCTAGAGAATGACGCTGAACACGCACTCTTTATGTACAAGCGTTGGAACGCGGAAAGGCTGGTGATGCTTGCCGGAATAAACTGTGAAGTAGTACCCGTGAGGAAATTTTTCTTGGCGCTGGCCAGACTGCGGCTGGTCAGCTGAAAATTATCTTGGCTAATTGAAAAAAATTCAAGTTTAGTTTTTAATTTTTCTCTATTTCACCCTAGAGACACTGAAAGATGCAATCAATTCATTTTATGAATCAATTCACATAAATAAATAACATGAAAAATTTGGAACTTCCGAAGATTCGAACCCTTGATGTGCCAGCTGGAAGTTCTCGAGGCTAACCACTCTGCTATCAGTACATCTGAAGACAAAATTCTGTGGCTGAAAGGCATAACATCATAACTAACATTTTATCGAATTTGAGATAATATCAGATTTGAGTTTATTTAGTAATGCTCTTTAAAGTTTCATAAAGTTAAAGTGATTTAAATGTTTATTTACGTAGAAAATAATTAATATCATAACAACATAACTACATTCAAATCGAAAAAAAGAATTGACATTCTTCTTTGAAGCGTTTATATTTTATTAAAATTGATAAACAGATGTAAAAACTACACTAGACAATAGGATACAATGCCAAACACCAAAAATATTGGTTAATTTTTTGATTTTACAAAACCAAGAAAAAAAACAAAAACAGATTTTTCTCAAAACAATGAAAATGCAGTTATGATGTTCTGCCTTTCAGCCACAGAATTGTTACAATAGTCTCTTAAAGGCACACTACGGTCTAGTCTGAGCCAGACCTGGACCAAACCAGACTTCCATACCAACTTGTCTGAGTTTTCAAAATAGTAAGTCTGGTCAGCGCCAGGTTTGGGCCAGAGCAGACTTTCAGACCAAGCAATTTAGAGATTCTGGACTATTTGCTCTGACCTGGCCCAGATCTGGCGCTGACCAGACTTACTATTTTAAGAACTCAGACCGGAATGTTCTGGAAGTCTGGTTTGGTCCAGGTCTGTACCTGACCAGACCTTCCAGGCTAGCGGGTCTAGGCGAATGCTGGCTTGGGCCAGACCACAAATTAGACTTCCAGAAAATTTTTCGTCGCGGGTACCCTCTCAGTGTATGGAGATGGTACTAAGAGAGTACTAAGTATACTTATACTAATAACGTTTACCCTTTGAAAATTTAACCCCTGTTTTTATTGTCCCATTGAATCTATTCTATAGCTACGTACAATATTTTTAGCGTTGCTCAGTATATAAAATGATGTTGAAAACTTAAAGTATATATTAGGTACATAAATTAATTATATAATTATAAATTATATCATAAGTATAATCGTACGTAAATACATACAAACATTACTTTTTTTTTGTCGTTTTTAAACTTCTTGACGCTCAAAACGAAAAGTTATGTTGGGATTTTGAAGTTCCGAAAAATGTATAGACAAAAGTCGAATTTTATTTATTTAAATTATTACCGTCAAGTGGGGTAATTTCGGACGGTTTTTGATGTTTTTTAAAAAAATTTTTACAATATAATATTTAGTGACTTGACGTTTGGAATATATAATCTTTAGGGTCTTGTGTGGTGATATTCGGAATACATTTTTTTTTTATCTATTTCTGTTATTTATTCTGAGGTTAAAAACAAGTGTCCGGAGTTAGCCTTCAAAGTGGGGTAAATTCGTACACTATATAATTTTTTGCGCAATTTAAACGTATTTTGACATACCTATAATTATATTATTAAATTATTTTTGTTTTAATAAGGAGATACTGCAAAACTCTCCGGCTAGTTTATATAATTTTTTAACAAAAACAAATATAATAAATTAATTAGATTGTTGGTCTATCATATTTGTTATAACAGTTTGAATTTCCAAGTGATCGCTTAATGTACTTTTGGGTATATTTTATTTTTCAGATACTTTTCGAATGCTTAATTTCTTTCTTCTAACCTTTAAAATAGCTGTTTAAATTGCGTGCTGTCAGAATAATAGCAGGTTTTACGGGACGCATGATTAAGTTCTAAAATTAATTATTTAGAATTTTCATTTCATAGAATTTCATGAGGTAGATTTTTCTTGTAGCCGAAATTTCACATTTTCGAACTTATTTTCAATCGAATTTAAATAAATTCGAATTATTACCTAATAGAATTTTTAGGTCACCGAATTCATATTTAACAGAATTTTCAATTAAAAGAATTTCAATTTAAACGAATATTAATTTAGAAGAATTTGTATTCTCCAGAATTTTAGGTTAATCGAATTTTTAAATACCAGAATATTCATTTGGCAGAATCTTCATTTGTCAGAAATTGTATTAGTACGAATTAACATTTAATAGAAAACTTAAAAAGTAGAATGTTCATATGTCCGAAATTGCAAATGGCCGAAAACACATCCGACAGAATTATTTTGGCGCGTATTTTAAAATTGGCCAATGGGAATTTTTTTCATATTTTCTGATTGGTCAATTTCAAAATTGGTACCAAAATATGTCTACCAGATGCTTCTTCGGCCATTTGCAATTTCTAACAAAAGAACATTCTACGTTTTAAGTTTTCTATCAAATGTCAATTCGTATTAATACAATTTCGGATAAATGAAGATTCGGTCAAATGAATATTCTGTCATTAAAAAATTCGAATAACTTGAAATTCTGTAAAATGAAAATTTTTCTAAATTATAATTCGTTTAAATTGAAATTCTTTTAAATGAAAATTCTGTTAAATATGAATTATGTGACCTAAAAATTCTATTAGGTAAAAATTCGAATTCATTTAAATTCGATTGAAAATAAATTCGAAAATGTGAAATTTCGGCTACAAGAAAATTCTACCTTATGAAATTCTATGAAATGAAAATTCTAAATAATTAATTTTAGAACTTAATCATGCGTCCTGTTTTTACGACTTTTATCACCTAATTTATATATTCGTCTCATGTCCGAAGTTACCCTACAAAATTAGACTTCCTCAATTAAAACTCATTTCCTAAATAATTTATGAATTTAGGTTATTAAAATCAGCGTGACTTTTATGTTAAATAATAGTGTATTCAATTTAAAAACAGAAATAGCACTTAAGTTACGCATATATTCTTTAATAAATAAGATTTTTTTCACAAAGTGTAATAACCTCAAAGAATCTCTTTCAAATAAATTAATTTTTTCCTTGAACTTCTTTGATTATTTTTATTTTTCAAATGTCATTATGTTCTCTGAATATTCAGTAAAACAAAGCAAATGCTAATTTCTTATAAAAACTATTTGATAGAATGGAAATACAAAATATTTACAAAAATTTACAAGTGTCCGAAGTTAGCCTGCTGTCCGAAGTTACCCCATTTGACTGTAAGATAAATAAATTGACCAATGACAAAATTTTACGAGACTGGCGCAGAGTAAAAAAAAAACAAAAACTAACGAGTGTTATATATTAGAAGTCTTTACTATTCCTTACTATAAACTTTGCAATGTGCACGAAGCAAACGTATCTCATGGAGATTGCAAATAGTATATTGTAGTGTAGAAAAAGTGCGTTTTTATTAGTTCCTGCTTCTCGTGTCAACGCAGCGTATGCAAAACATGCTTAAGTTTGTTACGTAAAATCAAAAAACTACAACCTTATAAATACCCTCGCTAAAGAACCCTGCGTACCATTTCAAGTAAATTTACTTTCACACATTGTAACTTGAAAATTAATTAAGGCTGATTGCATCAAAATGATTGTATAGTAAAACTATATATTCTCAGTAAAGTGTGAATATTAAACAGAAATATTTGAATTGGTATATTTAATGCACTTTTAATAAGCTATTAAAATAGCTTATTGTGCCTTCCACTTATTTTAATAAGTTATACACAATTCTATAATTATCTTTCCTCTAAATTTCATAATTTACGAGTTCTTAATCATTAAAAGGTTGTTTAATCTCTGATAAGAAAATTTTTTTGACAGATTTCATAATTAGCTGCACTTGAATTAAGCATGCGGTATGACGGCTCCAAACATATAAATCGAGGATACATTATACCAATACAAATTTTTAATCAGAAGTCATCTAAATGATTTATTCGTATAATTTCATTTTTTACGCAACCTAAGAATTAGTTCAGTTTTAAGCTAGTGAGCTGAAGTTCACAGATCATCCAAAAAGTTTTTCGAGAAAGTTTGTATTCTGTGCACGTCCGCAGACTCCAACATTTTTGGCAAACGACTTAGAGTTAAGGTGCAATTTTAACAACTTCTAACAACAACAGAAGACAAATTTTAGAGACGAAGCATTGTTCAACTATGCTTAATGACGGTATACTAAAAGTAGTTTTTCATAAAGAATCTTCAGACCTGATAGTGATATGTATATCTATATATACCCGATACCTATATATACACGTATATGGGCATTTCTCTACAACTTTTAAACTTTGTGACAGTAGCTCATTATGATTCTTTAAAAAATTTTTAAATAATTTTGTAACATTATAATTTCATAAAGTTTAGGGCACTTTAAAAGTGTCACAAGTTTAATAATTGTTATAATTATGTAGGAAACAATGAGTAATGATGGTGAGAATGAAGAATTTGACAGTTTCTTGTGTATAACATTGACTTTTTTTCAGTTTACATAATTTTGTGCTTTCAACGAAGCTTTCTGTGCTTTGTGACTTACAGTACAAGTATTTAGGAGTGTAAATAAATAAAAAAAAAATTTTTTTGATATAACTTTTTTTAACAATGGTTTTTAAATAATAATGAAACTGCGTGACATTATTGATGAAATAGGAAGTAATTTAACCCCTTACCCACACTGCAAAAACATGGTGTCTTAAATTGGACAAAAATGTCTTAAATTAAGATACTTTTGTGTCTAAGACACGAAAAATGTCTAAATTCAAAACATTTTTAAACAATTTAAGACACCTGTTTTTGCAGTGCAAATATACACAAAAATATTTCTGGTTAGATTAACCAAAATTCTGGTTATTTTAACTATAATAGAATGTTAAATATGTATGCCCTTACTATGTTTTCTGGTTAAAAGTATTAGAAAATTTGGTCAAGATTTTCTGGTTAATTTAACCAGAATTTCTTCTTTGGTATATCTATATAATATGTACTAGAATTTTCCTGTTAAGGGCATATGATGATAATGCAAAATTTTTTCCGTAAACTTTATCTTATAAAATACTAAATGTTTTGACACCAAACTTTGTATAATTACTCAAAATATCATTAGAAATGTCTCTCTGACCAAATTTTATTTTATTTTTGTCTATAAACTAATTTTTTTTTCAATTTTACGGATTTTTAAAATTTTTTAAAAATTAATTTAGTTTAAAGACAAAAGTAAAACAAAATTGGGACAGAGAGACCCTTCTAATGGCACTTTAAGTAATTCTAGAAAGTTTGGTGTAAAAAAATTTTGTACTTTAAGAGCAAGTTTAAAGACAAATTTTGTATTATCAACACATGCCTTAACAGTATTTCAGGATATGTATTTGTGAAAATAATATATTCTAGTTGTTATTATATAATTATTCCACTTGTGAGACTATTGTCATAAATAAATGTAAAGTAGAAAAGTAAATGTTAGAGAAAAGAGGTATTGGATAGTGCTTGTACACTGATATTTTTATATACCTCGAAATTTGTAAACAGCTGTAAATATCTCCTTCAATTAGGGGAGACCGGGGCTTGTTGGGTCAGGGGTAGAGTGGGTCATTGCAGTTTACTCAAAGGCTATTAGTCGAATAAATTCCTCTCTACCAAAAAATTATGTTACATAGTGAGATGCAAGTTTGTGCCAAGTTTCATTATTATATCATCATTTATGTGGAGTATATGTAAGAAAAACTAATTTTGATACTCCAAAGTACATTTTTACCAACTTGGTTTTTTTGTTATATCTTCCTGAGTATTAGTTTTAGAAAAAGTTTAATTATCAAATTTTGCTCTTTGAATAGTTCTTTTTAAAGAACAATGAAGAGATTTTAATTTATATTTGCAGTATCGATAGAGAAAAATCAAATATTTGAAAAACACAGGCGGGGTCAGTGGGGTCGTTTTGACCGGGGTTAGTTGGGTCGCCCAAATGCATGAGGAATCTAGTATATACTTATACAATGGATAAGTGAAAACTGGATAAGTGAAAAACCTCTATAAGTGAAAATCTCTTCTGTATTTAATTTTTCTAAAGGGCAGTAGTAAATAAACAATAATTAAAATTTCAATAGATATATGGGAACAAAGGCGCTCTGTTGAAATAATAGTTACTACACCTATTACACAGAAAAATTTAGTTTTAAACTGACCATAACAGGAAGTGTTTGCGAATTTAACATTTTATAAATCTCATATATTCTTATTATCAAAATGTCTAAACGAAAACTTAAAACACTTTCATTAAGTGATAAGTTTAAAATTTTAAGTGAATTTGAAAATGGAAAATCACGAAAAGTTTTAAAAAGTGAATATGGTTTGTCGGATTCTACTATCTATAGAATAATAAAAGAAAAAAATACAATAAAATCCGAATGTTTTGAAGGCCATGAAAATATGAGAAGAAAACGTTTGGTTGAATTTCCTGATCTTGAAAAGTGCCTTTTAGAATGGATGAAGCAAACTTTGGACGAAAATTGATAAATCCGTTTTTGACAAAATTTATGAACTTGAGAAGCATGTGAATAATAGTAAAGTCCAAAAACAAATAAAACTGACAGACTTTTTTCAATCAATTAATTAATATTCATGTAAATTGGCGAATTACTTTTTGATAAAATTTTCTTTAAATAAATTATTCAAGTAATTATTCCTTGTAGATTAACAAAACCTCTATAAGTGACAGAGGCCCCTCTTCGACCTCCATAAGTGAAAACCTCTATAAGTGACAAAAAATTCTCGGTCCCTTGGAATGTCACTTATCCAGGTTCCACTGTACTACATAAATAAACTACATTAATTTAATTAAATTTCACTAGAAGTAATTTATTTCAGTCATTTACCACTAATGATAATACTTTCTAGCAATTAGGAATTAAAAAATACGTTTTTTCAATATGAGCAAATTTTTTATTTTATAATCTTATACTTTCTCTGTTCTAATTTAAATATATTTATTTTTCAATTCCTTTTATTATAAAATAACCCTAAAAACTAAATTTATTATAAAAAGTAATGTTTTAACATTTAAACAGTAACATTTTAATCATGACCCAATATGCCCCGGGCCGGGGCGGGTTGGGTCACTTTGGATTTCTCCAAAAACAATGTTCCCAAAAAAAAACTAAAAGTAATAACGGGATTTTTTTTTTTTTAAATGAAAGCTAAAACATCGGAGCAGGTTTTCTGTACGATAAGGTTTTCATAAATTGGATATTAACGAAGTTAAACAACGAAGAATGAAAATGGCCCAACCAGCCCCGGTCTCCCCTACACTAAAAACGTATTTCTTTAGGGGCATTTATCATTTTCTTTACTACCCCTTTGCTTAAGATAAACAAAACATACTGTCACTGACATTTAAATCTTGACGAAAATCAAAACAGAAAAACGCCAAACAACATACTATATATCTGCCGTACATTTGAAGAAAGTCACTATCTGCATTTTTTTCGAAAAATGAGTTTTTTATGTCGTTGGATTCACAATAAAAAAATTAATTTATCTGTGCAATCCGCGATTAAAAATATTAATTAGTTTCGAAGATAATTAAACCCTAATGGGCCTATCTACAGCGATTTTGGTGAAATACATTTGAAGAAAGTCACTATCTGCAGAACGGCGGGCCTATCCAACAGGGAAAAATGTAAAGTGGGTGTCGGACGGTATACAAATACATTTTTCTGGGCCTATGTACATAGTACTAAATGTAAATTCGCTAGAAATGACCGAAGGAAGAAAACCTATGTAGATAGTGACTTTCTTCGAATGTATTTGAACCCAGTTGAAGTCTAAAATTAGGTCCTATCCAACAAATCCACACAGCGGTTGTTGGATAGTGACTTTCTTCAAATGTATCTCAGCGCTTTCACGACTTGGGAGCGAGGTCCTATATACATAGGACCCGACCAAATGTATTTCGAGTAATTTTACGCATGCAAAATGGGCCTATCTGCAGTTTTGCATATAAACAATTAAAATTTATAATTTTTTTTTGCACCAATCGATAGATCGAGTCCATTTTACTAAGAAATGATAGTTGTCTTTTCAAAAAAGTATTATATATTAAAGGATTCTCATGCAAACGCGTTTCCTTAAATATCTCCGTTCGACTTCAAATGCAGATAGTGACTTTCTTCAAATGTACGGCAGATCCCGAGCAGGGTTTACCGAGCTAGCCAACGTGGCCGTTGCTTGGCTCTATGTAGTCTATTAATACTCGGGCTTTCAACATTGGCTGTAACTTCGGCCGATTATCGTATTGCCAACATTGGATTCACGAGTAAAGGCCAATGTTTGTGCCAATATTGACTGTCTCAGGTTGGGGGCCTCACATTCTGCCGATTCTGGGGCTTATGTAACTTGTGCCAATGTTGGTTATAAGACAAAAGGGCAATGTTCGGCCTAAGTCGATCATACACACATAACCAAAAATATTGTTGAATATAAAATACTACCATGTTGTAATTAAGAGGTCAGTATGGGCTTATTTTCATATCTTCAAGAATTTATTTTTCATATTTAAATATATTTTTACAACACATGCAGTCTTTTTATACATAAGAATTCATATTTAAAAGTACTAAAAACTAATTTTTATTTTTAATTGTTTATTGCTGCAAAATATTAGCTTGAAGTTAACCCTCAATTTTACTATCCAAAATTATTTAAGGATTTTGTTATTTTTTTATCATAATAGGTGGTAAAATCTCTAGATATCATGTTGTCCAGTAAAATTTAAGGTTAAATTCAAACAGATATATTTCGCAGAAATAAACAATCAGAAATAAAATATTTTTTGGCACTTAATACGGAAAATAGATTCTTAAAAATATGAACAATAAAATCATAACGACCCTTTATAATAACGTATACTTTAGTTTTATACACTGAAAAACTTTGTAGATCAATATTTACTAAACTCGCAATTTAATTTTAGTAAATTAACTATCATACCAGGAAAAAACTGGAACACTATTATTATTTCACAGTTTGACTATTAAAATGTAAAATTCATGGTTTTACTAAAAGAACATTCAATTTTTAGTAGTCTGTTGATTAAAATTTTATTCTAAAAGGAAGAAAAAGTATAGAGCGGAAACACAACACTTCGTCGAATCGCCATATGACAGCTAACCTAACCTCAATGCTACCTTCAATAATATATTATTAAATGTATTAAAGTAGAATTAAAAATTACATAATATAACTTATGTTACAACATATCACAGAAAAAACCTGAATTCATATTGATCCCATTTTTTCTCGTTTTGAGCCGCAGCGGAAATGAGATTTCCATTAATATTCTTAAATTTTAGTACAGAAAGTTGCAAAATGACTTTTTAAGACTGAAAAAGTCATTTTGTCACTTTTTTGACTAAAACTTAACAAGAGAAAAGGAAATCTCATTTTCGCTGCGTCTCAAAACGAGAAAAAATGGGCTCAATATGAGTTCAGGTTTTTTTCTGTGATATCTTAACCTAAAATACAGATAAAATAACATTCGATTTAACCGACGTAATGTATCCAATAATTTCCTTACCACTTGTGAGATTAGTATTTTCGAATGAAACATTGTTTCTAACACACACCCAAAAGTTTCAAAATATGTCAGATTGAATATTATTAATCAGGTCAAATTTTCGAAGGAACATAATTGATTTTCATTCAAGTAGAATCTCTTTTGAAGATGATAGTACATTTGAGAAAAAATATATGAAATTATTTATATACGAATGTTTTTTGCACTTAAGGAGATTTATTTTTAATTAAAGTTTATAGTAATAAAGTAATTAAAAGGTTTTTGTAATTTATTCTAGGAAAAAAATAAAAATTTTAAATCATCTTGGTTAAGTACAAGTTTTTTTTAAATTGAAAATTCTTTGGTAATAAATTTTTTTCTTGAATTTAACAGTTCTTACATGTACGAGCAATGTTCATTTGCATGCGTGCAGCTTTGATCGACTGACTACTAAATTTTAATAAAAAAGAAATCATATATTGTTAATAAGCTTATATTAAATAAAATATTTTATCTAGTGACCACTTTTCCCCACTTTGATAGTCAGTTTACTAAAATTTAATTGTGAGTTAAGCAAATAATGATCTATAAAGTTTTTCAGTGTATTACAAATTTTGTTTGGGTTTTTTAAAATACTTCAGTTTTGTGATTAAAAACTGTAATTGTAAAACAGTTATTAAACTTATTTATAAAAAAAGAAATGAAATAATAGTCTATAACTTAGCCTAAAAACATTTAAATATAAAACAATTTTTTTTTATTTGCCAGAGTATACAGCCCACGATCATATAAGATCTTTTTATTTTTGTACTATTTATTTTGCGTTATAAATAATATTTTGAACCGTATAGCAAAAATATTTGACTCATTTTTATCTAAACTAAAAATAATTATGTTTATTATTGGGAGACAACACCATTTTACTAAATGCAATTTATAAGTAGAACATATTATGAATTAATTATCTACATTTAACAGTGTTACTCTGTGTGTAATATGTAGTACGAATGTCTTCAACTTTCTTATAAACCAGTGTAGCGTGCGTTGCGTAGATAGTTGGTTAGGGTTGCGGACTGTTAGTGTTAGGGTCGTGCGTTCGATTCCCAGCGGAAGGGAATTTTTCTCTTAGGTAAGCGATTATATAAATTATAATAAATATATAAATGACAAAAAAAGATTATAATGGGTATAATCTCAGAATATATGCTTCAGAAACCGTGTATCGAAATATTTTTAGGATTTTTTGTTTTTGTGTATAATGTACGCATAATTGGGTAGATTAAAGGTTTTAATATTGGGCTTATATTGAAGTACCAATATTGGGCATAGATTAATTTTGAGACTCGGACCGAAGTGACAGTCCAATATTGGTAGAAACATTGGCCCAATGTAAATCCCCAATATCGAAGCTCGCGGTCCCAAACTCGCGCCGAAGCTCTTGCCGATGGATTACCCTGTTCGGGATATGCCATATGCTAAGAGCTCGATTTTTGCTGAAAACACACTTCAAATTACCACATATTTTAAAATCACATGTTGAATTTAGCTTTTAAATACTTGGAACTCATTGTAATCTCTTCTTTCATACTATAAAAATATACATAGAAAAATTGTTAACTACAGTCCACCATCCCAGTAAACTTCATGCAGTAAACCCGCTTCCCTAGTTTTACGCGTTAGCTCGTACCTAATCTCGATCGAATTTCGGCTACCCTGAGCTCAGTAGCGCCGCGCCGTTAAGTACTTTGAAAGAAATAATCTCTTCAACCAAAAATAGAAATAGTTTTGACAATGTACTTGTATTAAGAATAATGATTCCTTTTACAAAAGTAAATTAATAATCAAGAATAAATACTTGAATTATTATTAAAGTAAATTAATAAAAGTAATTAATTTATTTTATGAAAACATTTTTTCAACAGTTTTTATAATTATGTTATCAAATTTTTTAGAATTATGTTATCAAACTTTTTATAATTATGTAATCTAACCTTTTATATAGAAATCTCCTCTTGGAGGTAAGATATTTATAATTGTGATTTTTATACTGTTTTTCATTTTGTAAACTTTAATATTATATTACAGATTTCTATTATTCTTCATCAATTATAAATTAAATGGAGCATTTCCTTATGTATGTACGTTTGACCTGATGAGGACAATAAAATTGTCGAAACATGCCGTCCATTAAATCTATTTGAGGTTTTATTTATTCGCTACAAGGCCTCGTTAAAATTGATTTCAAAAGTAATTAATTAGACATTTTTTAGCATTTCTCATATTGATTTTTTGGTATCCCCATTTCCCCAAGCATGGTCTGAGATATCTAGGTTATTGTTATTGTTTATTGATTTTATTTATAAAAAATAGAGTAAAAACTTAGAAATGTCTAACATGTTCATCTAATAATTTTTCGAGTAAAATCGAATGTCACTATTTATTTTTTATAATATGTATTTCTTTCTTTATTTGTTTATAGCAATTTGTTTAAATAACTTATTTTTAAAGCAATTTTTAATGTCAATTTTTATGTCATTTGATCCACGGTCCACTCTCCCGTATTGGCTTTTTTGGTATCTACATTAACGCCCTAAATATGGGCGTAAGTGGGTTAAGGAAAAACTTGGGTATTTATATTGTTTTTTATATAAATTTTTTCTTAGAACGATAGTGCATTAAAAAGATAAAAATACTACTATTATTTTGAAACTTATTGTCGTTATATGTTATATGTCTATTTATACATTTATAGTATTATTCTTGAAAGAACCGAATAGAACCTTTAAGTCGATCGTTTTTAAATTGAAGTGCACAGGATCTTTGTGGAAAACTATATCTCAACGTTCTCTAGAGACTTGTGCCACGAAAATAGACGAGCCTTCTTCATAATTGACGTTCAATGTAACGCCATCAAATGATTATTAAACTCCTGAAAAAGTTATTTTTATTCCCATGAGAAGGAAAAATCAAGTTTTATCTTTAACCCTTGTACAATGTTATAAATTGTTATTAATAACTCTATTATTTTTGCTATTGAAATTTGCAAGCGCATGACTGAAACGATAAAAAACAAAAGTGCTCTAATAAAAGCAATTTGTAGGTACTAGTCAATACTGATTTGGACGTTTTGAACGTATGTGCAGTGCATCGCAAAAGTGTACTTTGACTGTTGAGTGTATAGCTGACAAATCGAAACAGACGTGATCGACTCTGCATCACCAAACCAGTGGTATGCGCTGCTCTTCTGCACTGGTGCGTCACACATGTATGCAAATAGAGATTTTACATTTTTATTTCACAACAGTGCCTTGCCTCATCCGAAATCTGTTTTGCTGATGCTTTGTTATCTGTCACTTTTATCTTCAATATGCAGCATTCTCTTCCAATTAACGTTCTAGAGTGCAGGATAACGTTTGCACATTGCAGAAATATAAAGAGAAAAAAAATGTTGGTTTCAAATATTTCTATACGTAAATGAAAGGCGTTGCATTCTCTAAATTATTTTGGGGTAATGTAAAGGTAATTATTCGAGGTTGTGTTTATGTGCTCGGAGAAATAATACTTTATTTGGTACTATATATTTAAAACTATATATGTGTACGTCCCCATGAAAAGGTCTCACTTTGGCATTATTGAACTTATCTTTGTAACCATATTCATAAATAAATTTCAAACATTTTGAGAGGTCTTGGATCCTTTTAAATAAAAACTCACAAAGTTATAGAAGTGTCAAAACCCTAGTTTTGAAAAAAACGAGTTTAAAGTTTCAGATTACCATTAGCGCCCATGTATTTTAAAAATTAAAAATAAGATTGTTTTTTGTTTTAAATTACGATACAATTGTGATAAACGCATGATTTGACGTGGGACATTACGCAGTTTGTTTTTCAGCAATAAAAAAAAAATTAAAAAATCTGAACCTTCACAGAAAAAATAAATCTGATATCTATAATTGTCTAGTTTTCATGTTGAGCTTGAAACTAGTCTTTTTAAGTCTGTAACTGGCTGAAGTCAATATAAAGACTATAAAAGTTAAACCAATTTGACTCTTTGTGCTTTTTGGATTTTCATCCATCAGATAATTCAATATGGCGATCGACAGCACAGCTGACCGAGGGAAACGATTGTATGAGGTATATACCTACAGTAAACAGTATGCACGTACTGAAAAAAATTCCCCTTAAATTCCCGTTTAAAATAACCAAAAAGTCATGTTAAATGTTCCTTACTGGAATTTCAGGTTATTTTAATCGGAATTCCTGTTACATCTATTATATTACATAAAAATATATCTCTTAATATATCTCAAATATCAGGTTAAATCAACCAGAATTCCGGTTGAAATAACCTGAAATTTGAGTAAGGCCCTATTTAATATATTTATCGATAAACAATATGACGTCCATCTTATGACGTCATTAGACCCTACAAAATGTTGAACTAAATTCTAGTCGTCTTAAGGGTTAGAAGCTTTTGTTTTTCGTCAGAGATGACTAGTTCGTTATTTAAGTGTAAGTTAATTCACATTTATACTAGAATCAAGACCTATTTTTTTAGTGCTCTTTAGAAAAATGCAAATATCTCGGAAAATAAAATCGACAAAGTAGGCCCATTTCATGCGGACGTACACATATGATTTTACGTCGATATCTCATTTTAACAATAAAAAATTTACGAATAGAATTCAGTCTGTTAAGAGTTAATCTCTCGATATTTCAAATTAGTTTGAACTTATCAACAAATTGTACAACTTAAAATTCATGTGTTCCGGAAAGTTTACAATGCCTGTAACATTCAGAAGAATCTCAATAAAAGCCTTCAAATACTTTTCCAACGATCAAGAAACTGTCGTGAAAATAGACACTTTTCTCCCAAGTTCTGCATCTGTAGAAAGACTTTTCTCACTTAAGAGGCATGATCAAAAGACCCACTTAAAAGAAAATGTAATTGACAAATTAATGGAGAAATTTAATGGAGAGTTAATCATAACTCTTCTAAAATCTGAAAAATTTTAAGTGTTTGCTGATTCTTTTATATTTTTATTTAAATAATTGATCTGAAGTGAAGATAACAAACAATTAAAAAACAATTTTGAAAGTACTAATTTTCCATTTTGACATTCAAATAAGGTTAAAAGCCATTTTTAATATCTCTGGACATAATACTGAAATAATCTCTTAAAGGATTAAGTATTTTTTAAAATTAAAAATGACGACATGGAGAACTGCAACCAAAACATTGAAAGCAAATCTATTTACTTATGGCAGATGATTCATAGAGCATGTCAGTTTGCACTGGATTAATCAAACTAATTATCATTAGAGGACATGTACAATCAGAAATGCAAGTTGCGGTTTCGGTGGGTTGAACGAATTGCTCGATTGTGCTTGGTTGGGGGGGGTCAAAAGATAGGTGGCAACGGGTGGCAATGGGTGCATGAGTGCCAAGTACAAGGCCTAGTATTGCATGCCTATACCGAGCTACCAAGCGCGAGCGGCTAAATCAAATAGCACTGCAAATTGCAAATGGGAACTAATTGCTTTCGCTCTTTACTTAGAACCATAGTAACGTTTTAACAAGCTGCGACGCGAAGTGAGTCTCTTCCTGCACATTACACCAGGTTGCAACGGTAGTTACACGGAACTTAATGTGTCCAAAGAGGTTAGATCAACTACATTCTCATATTTATATTTCTACCTTTATAGTAAAATATAATCTTTCAAAGAAACAATTAGAGTCAAAATTTCTCAAGCGGGACACTAATTTTTGATGGCGAGATTTTATGTTTTTAATAAATAATTTTATAGTATTTTAGAATCAAAAGATGATCCTAAAGTTGTTTTGTTAAATTTTAATTCTTTTACAAGTTATTGTTTAACCATTTTTAAGCATCAAGTTAGTAAAAATTTTAATCCTCACGGATTTTTCAGAGGAAAATCCGCACGGCATTTAGAAAAAATCCGGAGGGACAATTTTTTATCTTTATAATTTTAACAGATATTAGGAAATTAATTTCAAATTTCAATTCAGAGTCACCCACACTCTAAAAACAAGTGTTTCCAAAATGTCTTAAACTAAGACATTTTTGTGTCTTTATTGTATTAAGGACGCAATAAGTGTCTTAAAATGAGACAGTTTTTGTGTCTTAGTTCCAAAAAAGACACAAAATGCCTTAAAATAAGACATTTATAAGACAGTAGTTTTTGCAGTGCACTATTTTTCAATTCTTTAAAGAGGTTTTAGCATATTTAAAGCTTATTAAAAACCAAGAAGGAAATCCACACGGAAATCAGCACAGAATCCAGGCATCTCGTTCCAAATCTCCACAGGAACTTCTGACTGGAAATCCGGAAGGGAATCCGGACGGACTTTTTCTGACGAGTGAAGATTTTAATCTTTGTTAAAATTTTTTGAACTTTTAGTATGCTATATTATGTTAAAGAAAAAAGTCTTTTTCCGAAGATTTCTTATGTTTTTGTTATGTCCGGAAGAGACATTGACAATTTAAATATTTTATTATTTTAACCCCCGATTTATTTACAAAGCCGAAGAATTTAAACTAAGAAAACGGAAAAAGAAAGTACATTGAACAATAAGTAGTTTAACCAAAGGATTACAATAAATTAATTTATTTCAATACAACTTTAAGCTGAGTATTGGTGTTGGGTTGAGTAAGTGGTATATAGTAGGAGGAAGAATTCTTGTCAATTCAAATCCTTATTTGCTTGTGAAACATCGTACACTGAAACAAGAGGAGAATTTTATTGACGAGGAATTGGTTGGTTCTGGAACTAGGTATTGATTTATACGATTGACTTACTGAATTTTGAAATTGAGAAACCAGTACTTGATCCCTGAATTCCGCAGTAAAGTAATTGTAATAAGTGTTAGAAGTAGTCCAGGCAGAGTGGCGAGCGGAAAATTTTACTGCTCCACGAGAGGGCTAAAGTTGGAATAGTATCCACCAGTCTTTAGGGTGATGGTATAATTGAAGGCCTTCTCCGTGCTCAGAGATGCTTGATAGTTGCTTCAAATAGAGTGAAAAATCTCTTTTTAATGTGGGTACAATTCTTCACAGGTATCAAATCACTACGAATAATCTTGGTACCGAATCGAAATTTACAAGAGCGGACTAGAACATTGCTACTTGGCTGATAATTTCTTAAGAGGGGAGAACCGACTCCGGTGATGTTTACTGATGAGGTACTGATTTTTTGTTTCAACGAATTTATTAAGAAACCTTAGATTCCTGTAGCTTCATCCCTTCCAAAATTTTGCGTAGGTTCCTCGTAAAATCACAAAGTATAAAGATACAATCTACCCACCGGAAAAATAACACAAGGTGGATACGAAGGTAAGGGGTAACCATCAAGAAACTCAGAAAAAACGAGGGTGGACTAAATTTCACCACTTATTCTAAGACATAAGACATTTAGAAAGCGTCTTACAGTAATTCGAAGTTATTTCATTGGTTAATAATTTTATAAAACGCTCTCTTATTGGTTGAAATTAAGACGCTCAAAAATGTCTTAAAAATGTCCACATACACAGAAAAAACCTGAACTCATATTCATCCCATTTTTTCTCGTTTTGAGACGCAGCGGAAATGAGATTTCCATTAATATTCTTAAGTTTTAGTTCAAAAAGTTGCAAAATGCCTTTTTAAGACTGAAAAAGTCATTTTGTAACTTTTTTCATTAAAATTAACAAAAGAAAAGGAAATCTCATTTTCACTGCGTCTCAAAACGAGACAAAACAAGCTCAATATGAGCTCAGGTTTTTTCTGTGTAAATGTCTTAAAATAAGTACCTGTTTTTGTAGTGCATTAGGAAGAAACAACTACACATGTTCCTCTTCTGCTCTAACGCCAAACATACAGCTTAAATTCTAAAACCTGACATATCCAAATATTGATCGTAGACAGATTCAAAGACTAAAAAGAATATTTTAATTAAAAGACAGATTCCCTTCCGAAATGTTTATTATGTGAGAAAGTAAATTCGATCGAAGGAAGGCAAATAAATAACATAAACAATGTTATTTTTTAACAGTCAGAACGACGTTTCGACGACATGGTTCGTCGTCATCATCAGGTTCTAAATTTTATTAACAAAAAATAATGAATTGTCACAAACATAAAAAGAAAAAACAAACAAAAGACACTAAATAATAAATAAATAAAATTTACCGAAATTAAAATGAAATTATTACATATTGTAATTTGTCGAACAGTTAAAATATAATCCAAATGGTACAAGCATTTTGTCAAGACTGAGTTGAAAATATTTTTAAAAATTTAAAGAGCAGTAGAAATTCGGAGTCAGTAAACTTAAAGGTAAACAAAACAGAGACGGATATAGAAAGAAAAGTACAATCACAATTTCAATCGATTGATTAATGGAAAATAGATTTTGTTCAGATATAAAATATCTTCTTTTTTGTTAATAGTAAAACCGTGATTTTTAATATGCAACATTTCAGAAAAAAACGTACTAATGAACACAAGTCAAATTGCAATAACAATGATCCTATTTTCAGTACACATCAATCTAAGTACAATCATGAATTCGATTGGAATAACTCTCATATTATAGATCGTGAATCAAATTATAAAAAACGTGTTTTTTCTTAAATGTTGCATATTAAAAATCACGGTTTTACTATTAACAAAAAAGAAGATATTTTATACCTAAACAAAATCTATTTTCCATTAATCAATCGATTGAAATTGTGATTGTACTTTTCTTTGTATATCCGTCTCTGTTTTGTTTACCTTTAAGTTCACTGACTCCGAATTTATACTGCTCTTTAATTTTTTAAAAATATTTTCAACTCAGTCTTGACAAAATGCTTGTAGCATTTGGATTATATTTTAACTGTTCGACAAATTACAATATGTAATAATTTCATTTTAATTTCGGTAAATTTTATTTATTTATTATTTAGTGTTTTTTGTTTGTTTTTTCTTTTTATGTTTGTGACAATTTATTATTTTTTGTTAATAAAATTTAGAACCTGATGATGACGACGAACCATGTCGTCGAAACGTTGTTCTGACTGTTAAAAAATAACATTGTTTATGTTATTTATTTGCCTTCCTTCGATCGAATTTACTTTCTCACATAAAAAGAATATTTATGATTTAGAAAGTTAAAAGGGACCTTAAGTCCAAAAATCGATTTTTTTTACTGATAGGTGATTCTGAAAGAGAAAAGTTCACTCTTTTGAATAAACTAAACAGCAAAAAATCGATTTTTTTGACGTAAGATCCCTTTTAACTTTCCGAGTCACATTTGTTGAAGCTTGTGCATAAGCCTTTTTGAGACTTGAGCATAAGATTTGAGACTTAAACAGATTAGGTACGTGTTTGGGATTTCAAAAGAATTCGGACGTCACTAATGGCTGGATATTCAAATGTCGGACAAACCAATTTTGATGGTATTGATAAAAATTGATTAATATATAATATAGCCATGAAACCCTTGACTAGAGACCGAAAAAAAAAATTCTTAATAGTATCGGCCCTGGTAGAAAAATTTCGTGGCGCTAGATAGGTACCAGTCTAGACTTTCAAGACCCTAAGATGGCGCTATGTATATATGTAACGCACTTTCAAGCTAGCGACTAAAATGAATTTTGAGGTTAAGTTTATGTGAATTGACAATCTAACAGAATCGATTAGAGCCATGACTGTGTCTAGATAGAATCGCAAAACTATGTTTCCAGCTTTGGTGCTAGCTATGTCCAGTTTTCCTCTTGTAATTTCTACACGGGGGATTCCTCTCATTTTGATGCAACTTTACCTCTTCCATATGGTCATTAAAGTATCCATTTCTAATTGAGATGATTTTCCTCTTTTATCCATTTCTGTCAAATTTACAAATTTTTACATATTATTGACAATGCATAAATTTATCACAAACTTGATATTTTTTGACATAAAAAATTTACCTGTTTTAAAAGTAGGCTATATTATTTTCCAAATATATAAATATGATCCAAAGTATCAGAATTTTTTATTATTATTCTATTCTTTATAGTATTAAATTAGGTGGAAGTTAAACAAAAGAGTGGCTACGTGTCAAAAAATCCTTATCCTCTCGCAAAATTCTTTCACAAATAGAGTAATAATAGAAAGGGATTTCCCTCTACTTATGAGATAATTTTTTTTCGGTGTAAAGTGCAAGAAACCGTCAAAATCTAAAAAGTGATTTTTTTTGTCATAAGCACCCTTTTCTCAGACACGATCGCACATCTATAGAATGGAATACTTTCAATATATTATACAATAAAAAAAAATTAAGTTCCACAGACTGTAATAATATTGATCAAATATTGATTGATACTTCCAGAATGGCTGGTTGCTTAAAATTATTTCTACTTTTAGATTTCAAATTTTATCGAAACTGTATTTAACCGAAAATTAACTAATGCATAAATACAAACAGAATTTTTCCAATGAAACGCTTAAGCCGATTACTTTCAAACATGCACTTTGCACAGAGTATTACTTTGCCTTTATTTTTGTTTTCTTTCCATTAAAAAAGAAAGGTCTCATTTCAAATCCAATATTGGCTCATTTTTTGTCGATCACATCACTATTGCGTGTTAAGGTAGTTTATGGATGGAAGTCAATTTAAATTTTTTCTCCTGTTCATTGACATTACAAAGTAAACAGTATGAATAATTTAATGTTTCTTGATGTGTTTAATTGTAGATATGCATATAGTATGTATTCAAAAATTTATAAGTACGTTTTTCCACTGAAAAAAATATTTAGTCATATCAACAAAAATTTGGTTGAGCTAACCAAATATTTGTTGCTATAACTAAAAATTTGGTTGATCCAACAAAATTTTTGTTGATATGACTAAACATTTTTTTCAGTGTCGTAATTTAAAAATTCAGAATTCTCCTCTTGTTAAATAGCTTCTTGATGGTTTTTGTTTTTAAAAATCATGGTTTAAAAAAAAATAACTACATATTTCGCTTCTTAGTAGAATAAAGCTTTATTTCCACTAATAGTTAAAAATATATACATACAGATAAGAATATAAATGTACATATATAAATAACTTAACGTCTGAGATAGTATAAATTATTTGAGAGAAAAAATGATAGCTTCAGACAAAAATACAAATTTCTTTATTTAGATGTTCAAAATGTCGACGTTTCGAAGTCCATATGACTTCCTCTTCAGGACAATTCAAATATAATTTTTATGATGTAAAAAGTCGAGTCTGTAATACAATTATAATATACAAAAATTAGATTAAGTCAATGAAAAGAAATTAAATCAAATTGTGTTAACAATAATAAGTTTAGTTGAAAGATATCACATTATCAAAACTACTTACACGAGCTTCATCGTCAACTTTGTCAAAAAATTTTTTATTCAACAATAGAAAAAATCAAATGGAATTCAATCACCATCTTAGTCACGAATATCATAATATTTCCTTCCGTTCCACTCTGAAATTCAATTTATTTGAAACACATAAGTTGATTTAAAAAAAAAAACTTTATTTATTTACTAAAATTTATAATTATTATCAATAATAATTTTTTAATTTAAATTTTAAAATAACAATTACCTCAAAAATTATTTATCTTTATGTTTAAAAACGTGTTTAAAATTTAATAATTTAAATGAAAATAGTAACCGACTGTAACCAACAGGTCTCAGAGTCAAACTGACGGAAAGATTATTTACAATAACAAAGTTACACTCATTCTCACAATACAATTTCAGAATTCATATATTTATAACTTTAGATTCAGAAAGAATTAAATAATTAAATGTAATTAATGATGGAATTATAAATTGGACAGTAATTTTGCAAATCCGTGATTTTATTAATTCGGTTCAGTTGTTCTTTTTTTATAAAAATCATTTCAGCAAAAATTCTTTTAAAGTCATTTGTTTCTTTGTGTAAAATTTTTATATTCTCAAAATCAAAATCATGATTAGATCCATCAACATTAATATTTTCAAGTCTGTGTTTGCTGATAACATTGTGGTACTTTTTGTTTAAATTTATATTTTTTATATGTTCATTACAACGAGTTTTTAACAGTCTCATCGTTTGGCCGATATAAACCTTTGGACAGTTTAGACAGGACAATTTATAAACGACACCCGCATTCTTGAGTAAATCCGTTTGATTATAATTGTATTACAGACTCGACTTTTTACATAATAAAAATTATACTTGAATTGTCCTGAAGAGGAAGTCATATGGACTTCGAAACGTCGACATTTTGAACATCTAAATAAATAAATTTGTATTTTTGTCTGAAGCTATCGTTTTTTCTCTCAAATAACCACTAATAGTTAAAAAAAATTATAATAACGTTTTTTGTATGCCACTCTAAATTTGAATCTGCGATATACGACTGACAATTAGTAAATATAACTAATTCTCAGTGGTTGGGTTTTCCTTATTTCAATCAGTTAAATTTAACTGACAATCAGTCGTATATCACTGAATGACCAGTAGATTTTAACTGATAATTAGTAACTTTATTTCACTGATTAATTTAGTAAAATCAGTGATATATGACTGATTGTCAGTTAAATTTAACTGATTGAAATAAAGAAAACTCAGCCATTGAGAATCAGCTATATTAATTGATTGTCAGTCGTATATCACTGATTTACATTTAGAGTGTGGTGTTTATAAAGCTTTAATGCAAATGACACAAAAACTATTTATAAAAGGTTATCTAATAAAGTTGTGGGCTAAACAATAGATGAAAGATAGAGATTTTAAGAATAAACAATTTCTTTTGTTCATTTCATCATTAACATTAACAACTAAACATTTAAATAAATTTGTAGAATTACCCGCTTAGAAATGTTAACTTGGCTGAAGTTTGCTCAAACTTGGTTCAAGATTGCTGAAGCTTGGCTGAAGTTTGCTCAAGCTTGGCTCTAGTTTGCTTAAGCTTGGCTCCTGTCCACGAGCCAAGCATGAGCCAAGCATGAGACAAGCATGAGTCTAGGTACAATTCATTAACAGCTTTCGACCATGAACACCCTATGACGATTAATTAAAGAAAGCACAAAATGTCAATTAAAACAGTTAAGCATGCGCACTAGTGTTTTGATGGTCATACTTAAATTACGTAACGCTTTTTCCAGGAATTTCATGAATATGTAATTTTGGACACAGGGAATTTTGAAAATACCCAACCATTTTTTTAGCACCTTTTTTCGTCGAAAACAATCGTCTTTTGACAAAAAAAAATTTCTATGCTAAAAATTTAACTTACTGGATACAAAAATCATATTCCTTATCTCAAAACAAATCGATTGACCTATAAAAAGTTTATAAATGATCAAAAATTCATAAAATAATTCATGTTTTTTTCTTTTTTTTTTGCTTTTAAAATTCATTTTTTTACAACTTCTCCAATTAAATTTGATATAATTGATTAATTTTATCTAGTTTCTAATTATAATTTAATTCTTAAATTTTTAATTTATTTTTTAAATTTGCAATTTATTTCCTCAATTTTTGCTTCCTCATATAGGAAGCTTTGTGATCGTTAAAATTATCGATTTTCCAAATATAGTCTAAATCGACTCATTTTCATCTAAAAAGCGAAAATTTTCATTCCTAAGCAAATGTCCAGATGTATGTGTGTGTGTGTGTGTGTGTGTGTATAGCGTTTTTTGTGTACAAGATATCTTGAGAACTCTTTAACGGATTCCAATAAAATTTGGATGACTTATTAAGCTCATGAATATCTAAATTTGGACACAAGGATTTTTGAAAATACCCAACCAAATTTTTTTGAGCACCTTTTTTCATCGAAAAAAATCGTTTTTTGCCAAAAATTTTTTTTATGCTAAAACTACAACTTAATAAATACAAAAATCATATTCCTTATCTCAAAACGAATCGATTGACCTATATAACTTTTATAATTGATCAAGAATTCGTAAAATAATTCATGTTTTGACATTTTTTTGGATTAAAATTTTTTTATTAACACTTCCCCAATTAACTTATATATTATTAATTTCTTGCTTCCTCTATGAGGAAGCAAATTATTTTGCTTACTTGGAAGCGAAATGTCCATGAAATGGACATAATTCTCACCTAGTTTATTATTTTCTTCAATTTTAATTTTTTTTTTCGATTTTTAATCCAGTTGTTTGGTGGTCAGGGAAAATGAGAACCTAGTCAGGGAAAAGTCAGGGAATTTTGAAAATTAAATTTTGCGTTCACCCTGATTATTCCAATCATTAAAAACTACAATTAACGTTTTAATGTAATAAATAATACATAATAAAAATTAAAGCACCAAAACGTTTGTTTTGAATTGAGGAATATCGGAAGAATGATCATAGAAGTAAATAATTGAAAAATCATTTTAAAAATTTTAAATTGAAGACAATAAATTAAATTTAAGTTAATAACTATACAAATTTAGGAAATTAATTGAGAAATAATTAAAATAATTTAAAATTAGCGGAAATAACTGAAAAATCATTTTAAAAAAATGGAAATTGAAAACAATAATTAAAAATTGAGATAAACAATTGAAATTTCAGGAAGGTTATTAAAAATTAATAAAAATAGTGAAGCATTGTGAAAATAGTAATTAAAAATTGAAGAACATCCTCGAGAACATCATTACAATTTTTTAAAAATACAATTAAGATTTTAAGTAAATAAATAATATGTAATACAAATTGAAGCAACAAAACTTTTTTTTGTGTATTGAAGAATATTTAAAAAAATGGTTATAGAAAAAAATAATTGAAAATTTTGAAAAGGATTATTAAATGTGCTTTAATGATTTGATACTGAAGAAGTTAATTGTAATTTGAAGAAAAAAAATTAAAAAATAGTGAAAGAAATTGGAAATGAATAGAATAATTAATGAGTTAAAAAACTTATTTAATGTTAAAGAAAATAATTAAAATGCAATTAAAAGCAACATACAACACTACTGCGCATGTGTAGTTGTCATAAAACACTAGTGCGCATGCTTAACTGTTTTAATTGACATTTTGTGCTTTCTTTAATTAATCGTCATAGGGTGTTCATGGTCGAAAGCTGTTAATGAATTGTAGCTAGACTCATGCTTGTCTCATGCTTGGCTCATGCTTGACTCGTGGACAGGAGCCAAGCTTAAGCAAACTTGAGCCAAGCTTGAGCAAACTTCAGCCAAGCTTAAGCCAAGCTTGAGCCAACTTGAGCCAAGCTTCAGCAAACTTCAGCCAAGCTTGAGCAATCTTCAACCAAGTTTGAGCAAACTTCAGCCAAGTTAACAATTCTAAGCGGGTATTGACATAAAATCTGCTTTTAAAGTACTTTATCACAATATTTCCACATGTTTATTCTTAATGCAATACTTAATAATTTATTTTTATTTATTTATTTATTATTTATTAAAATACAAAGTTCATAGGGCTAATAAGCCCATCGAAGAACATAATAAAGCCTAAAGGCAATAAATCAACAGTGTTCATGACAGAATAAGTGATTACGTAATTAAAGAGACGCTCCGTTCAAAAGGTTCCTTAAGTATCTTAAGTACAGTCAAAGCTAGATTTTCAAGTAAGGCGTTAAAAGTAACAGCAGTGGAAAAGAATTAGTTTGACATACTTATTATCTTTAACGCTTTATGTTGATAAGGGAAGGCCAAAGACGCTTTTAAAAATGAAAAAGTTAAAAAGGAATCAACATTTTGTACATATACTCTTCTTTAGCAACTCTTTTCTTCAACTGTTTTCATTTTTGTGCTATTCGATAATTCGAAATTTAATTAATTATTATATATAGATTATAAATCATAAGTTACAAGACGTTAGATTAACCACCATTTTTTAAAAACATTTATTTTAAAACGTAAAAAAACATGTAACGAATTTTGTGGAATTTGAAAGAGTGTCAGCCGGGTTTAACCATCCCGGAGCCCTGTACGAGCATATATGACCATATTTTTCGAAATCGCCCCCTGATATTCATGGAAGTGACCTGAACGAAATAAAAAAAATTTCATTTTTCTTTATTTTTTCTCATATAGTGTTTAAATTACAAAATTTATTGTTTCAACTCTGTTGACGTATAAAAATAATTTTTTTCTTTATGAAAAAGAAATTTGATATTATTTTTAAATGAATTCTTTGCATACGTCAAGATTTCTTTACTTCTGAAAACTGTTACCGTCGTACCTTTACTTCTTTCTCAAGCAGAGCAAGGATTCATATCGATATTGAATAAATCATTTCAGAGGATTATGTGAAAATGATCCGATTGAGATACGAAGCAGAGAAGAACAAAACAAAACAGAATAGAAACAGAACAGAGGGATCCTTTTCGCTGGAGAGAGAAAGCTCACAATATGATATAGGTTCTACTATAGAGCGCTATGCATAGATATAGGGTATCCCGTACATATAGTATAGCTTTCATAGTAAGCAAAAGCAAGTGAGCCTATGTTGTTTGCGGAACATGTTTGTTTGTGTGCCGGTGATCGTTAGTGTGTTTGGCTCGATGATATAATTGTGTACTTAGCTCGTGGTCTACTCGTCCGAATAGATGGACAAGTTGGTATTGGTCAACGAGGAAGCGTCGGCGTTGTAACGCAACGGCTGGATATCTGTGTTTGCTCAAACAGGGAAGCGTTGAGCTTTGCAACACTCTAGCCGCGACTGACGAGTCGAAATTACGACGTTAGTCACGTTACACCTGAGCTAATGCCCAAGACAGAGTATCTCGAGTGACCTAACTGCTTAATATACTCAAGGAAATCAATTCGCCTTGACAAACACCAATCGTAGGTTTGTTCATCAAAATTAAGCTAACTTGTTCAATATTAACTGGCACTTTTACATTGTGCCAACTTCCTTTTTATATATACGTATAGCTAAATGTGATTTAATATTAAGAGATAGATTTTAGCGTACACTGAAGAAAATGGTATGTCAGTGTCATCTAAAAATCTATAGGTGAGGTAATATAATTGCCTCAGCAATACATTTATCACGAAGGCGGATCCAGACTAGAGTTTTGAAGGGGGCGATATATGAGAAAGAAAAAGACAACAATATATTTAATGATGCATGTCGAGCAAACGATCTGATCGACTTCACATCTGATTGTCTGCTGTTTGCTCGATTATGATTGAATTGAACAAATTACTTTTTATTTACCTTTTAATAATTAGCATAACTTTTGAGAATATCGTTAAGTAAGAATCCTTTCTGTTTGTTGATATATACTGACATACCGAAATTTTAAAAAAGTAACCTCTTTTATGATTAATTGCAAACTTAAAAATTGTACAAATTAAGCAAAATAACCTCGTAAAATTTGAATATAGAATTTATTTTGTACAAACTTAAATATGTGTTAAGTTTGAATCTTTTAAAAGCTCACAGAAGAAAGATACGATGTGTTGAAAGATGTCATTTTTCATGAATTTGAAATTTAATTTTATAATAAACAAAATTTTTTTTAAGTCATTGTTCTGAATAAGGAAAGTTAATGTATTAATTTCAAACCTCGTAAGTATCCTATGATACTTTATTTACTCTCCCTTTAACGGGTTCGAGGGCTCCACTTCCTTTACATTTTTGTTACAATATATTTCTTATAACTACCTTTTTACAATCTTAATCTACTTAAATCTAAACGCCATCTTAACTTATTTTAACCTATTATTCGCCATGTGCCTGGGCTTCCATTTCCCGTTCCTTTTGACAAATCTGTCTTTATCCCTTTTATCGACCACTCTTTTACCTTTTACTATACTCTCTATACTCCTTACTATCCACTCTTTTTCTCTCTTCTCCATTTATTCCACTTTCGTCATTTACCCCCACACTTTCTTCCATTCCTAACATACCCATGCACTCCATACCTACACACAATCACACATTTATAACCTCTCCTGTCTCTTCCCTCACTTTCCATCTTATTCCATCCACCCAGACACAATCTCTCCCCATCCTTACCTCACCCCCTTTTCTTCTTTCTGTCCACGCTTTCTCTTCCAAGAACCACCTTATCCTTCTCTCTCTCCATGTTCTATCTTCATCTATCCTCTTCCCACTCCCTCTCAACCTTCCCCTTAATTTCATGATTTCATAATTGTCCTCCTCATTTTCCAACTCCACTATCCACAATTTTATTGTCCCCTGATCTACTCCTCTAATTCCCGTAATCTTTGTAATTTTTACCTTGGCCCCAATTCCTGTAAGCAATCTTTCTACTTCCTCTTTGCCTTTCCTACACTCTACTTCCAAACCTCTAATCACGATGTTCCGCTTTCTTTTTTCCCTCTCGAGCAACTCAACCTGACTCGCTAACTCTATTATTTTCCTTTCCAAATTATCATCCCTTACTTCTCCATTCTTCTCTCTACTTCCTTCCTTTTCCCCTATCTCTACAATCTCCAATCCACCCTTCTCATTCTTCCCATCTCCCTCACTCCAATCCGATATTTCTTTCTCTAACTTGTTCATTCTCTTCCACATATTTTCTTTTTCCATTTTCCAATTTTCCTCCCACTTTTTTAAATTCCTTTCCATCCCTTCTATCTCCTTTTTTATTACCTCCGTCTGCTTATCTCTTTTTTCTTCTATGTCCCTATCAATCTCTATTCTGTCCCACACCTCTATCTATTCTTTATCGAACCTTTTTACCAACAACTTGACAAACTCAAGTAAGTCGATGCAGTCCTGACACTTCATAATTTCCCCGTCTTTTCCCTTTCTTATTTCGCCTATAATATTTCGTATCTCCGATATTTTCCCGCGTATACTACTTGAGTCAAATTTCGCCATTCTAGATCCCTACCTTACCTACAGTTCATTCGCCCTCCTCGTCATTCACTCTACCTCTCGCACTCACACCCCACTCTTTCCACCTAACCTCACAATTCATGCTTTCCTTCACAAACGCGTGTACTACTGTACGGTACCGGAAACGGAAGCCCACCTCGTAAGTATCCAAATTTTTTATTAAATAATTTTATAAAAAATATGCTTCTAAATATCACAAAAATTGACAGTCTTTATAGATCAATCTTAAATCCATTTTTCTTATTATAATTATGCATTATATAAAAAATAAATTACTACACACAAATCTTTAAAATATATATTGACATTCTTTTTTAGCGAAATTTTATTTAAACCTATATTTAGTAATTTAAAAAAGTTTGAAATATGAACTGAAAACGCTATACTTTCACGTCTTTAATTAACATTTTGTAAATGCCCGAACACCACCGGATGTTTCAGCAACATCCGTTGCTGTTTGGGTGAAAAAGAAAATATTATCAAAATCTTTATTAGAAATGAATTATATGGAGTTTAATAATGACTTATAAAACAAATTTATTTTTGAAACACTTATGGCAGCAACATCCCTTAGACGAAAGTCAATGAAATTACCCACGTGATAGATAAAAAATGTCAACAAAAAGAAATGATTCTTACTTAAAAATATTTTCAAAAATTATGCTAATTATTAAAAGATAAATAAAAAGTAATTTGTTCAATTCAATCATAATCGAGCAAACAGCAGACGATCAGATGTGAAGTCGATCAGATCGTTTGCTCGACATGCATCACTAAATATATTGCTATCTTATTTTCTCTGATAGGATAACCTAAGGTTTTTGGGAGGAGCGATCGCCCTCCGCTGGATCCGCCCTTGATTTGTCACATACTGTCTGAAGGTTTTGGTCGATTTGCTAACTAACATTAATGATGTTAAAAGAATTTCTAGGAGATGTGTTTAAGTAATGCAGTTAGTTATAGTTTAGGTATCTCATCTAAACCAGTTTATTTTAAAATGCCAGATAGATCGTTTGTGTGGGACATCTAAACTATTCAGCTATGGAAACAATACTTCATAATGTAATTGCAAACAAGTAAAATGGCGACATGACTTGCGATCATTGTTGACGCGTGTAGTAGTGAAGTGAACGATTCGGTAATTTTACACATCAAAAATAAATTTTAGTAAAGTGTGTAACTTTTAATTACCTTGTAATGGGTACATTCCAAAAGGATTGGTGAGTCACTGATAAGCAGGAAAGAAGGAAATAGGCCTTCGTCGAAATAGGAGAAATTAAATTAGGTAGATTCGTTCTGACTTAGAACAAGAGCGGGTCAGCGAGTCAATATAGAAAATATTCTTACTTATAGAATTCCGCAAAACGCTTTTCTCACTTATAGAGGTCTCATTAAGAAAATCATTCTCATCTATAGAGGTCCGAGAGGCGCTTCTCTCACTTATAGAGGTCTAATCGAGAAAAATGATTCTCACTTACAAATTCTCACTTATACTGGTTTTTACATGAGAAAATGACGGAACCTGAAAATTAATTTCACTTATAAATGTTTCTCAGTTAGCCAGTTAAAAAATATATATATTATATTATTATATATATTATTATATTAAAAAAATCGCTATATAATAGAAAATTGATGTTTTAATTTTTTTACAAAACAAGTTAAGGAGAGGAAAAAATTGTTCGTGTGGGACTCGACCACATGCTGTGGTAATATCTCACGAAAACAACGTCTCCCATTCTTGCCTTACGTATTCTTATCCGCTTTTGCTCTTTCCGTCCTGAAAGGTAAGCAAGAGCGCGATTCTTTTGCTCGAGGTGTTTTCAGTTCACTGTTCTGTAGGTGTTCCTGTCCCTTCCCGCTGTTTGTTTTTACGCGGTGGCCAGGGAAGCTATTAGATACTTTTTTAGTGCTACCTTCATATTATTAAAATTAAATTATTAAAATTAAATTGTTTCCGAGTTCAAAATTGTGTTGTATAGAGGGATCATTTACCTATATTTCCCGACGGTTGTTGACGTTTTTGGGTGTAGTTAAGAGGGCGATAAAAAAGCAAAGACAAAAGTCTACGTTATCGACATACTCAAAAATGGTGTCTTGAAACCGACCCCCTTAATTTTTTGCAAAAAGCCGATGTATTTCAAGTTCGAAAACTTTTCTTAAGGTCAGATACTCGTTCAAAGATACATTCGATAGTTATGTATACTTTTAAGACAAAATTATTTAATTAATTTAAAAGCAAAAAGTCCGTCACTAATATTCGAGTAGTAAAAATTTTTACTATTTCAAATGTAGAGAATCCTTAAAGTTGTTTTTACTTTAGAGAGTAAAAGTCTGTAATAAAGATTTAAAAATTCAAAATATTGAATTCAAGATATCTATCCAGAATTTTAAATATCATTAAATTAGGTTGAAACTGTTTATTTGATGGTTACACAGAAAAAACCTGAACTCATATTAAGCCCGTTTTGGTTCCTTTTGAGACGCAGCGGAAATGAGATTTCCATTAATATTCTTAAGTTTTAGTTCAAAAAGTTGCAAAATGACATTTTCAGGCTTAAAAAGTCATTTTGCAACTTTTTGGACTAAAACTTAAGAGAAAAAGAAATGTCATTTCCGTTGCACCTCAAAATGAGACAAAATGGGTTCACTAAGGGTTCAAGTTTTTTCTGTATTATTACATTTATAAAATCTAACGTCTTACAAATGAAAAATCGTAAACTTGTGAGTGCATGTGTGTATTATTGAATTTTTTTGATAAAATAAATGTTAATAATGTATTTGTTTAAATGTTTAAAACAGGAACCATAATTTCTAAGGTCTAGAAAAAAAAATAATAAATAATTACAATGCAAAAAATGAGGGTCGGTTTCAGACCACCCCCACTTTTCTTATATAATATGTCTCTGTTACTATTGTCTTACCTTTTAATTGTTCTGCAAACTTTCCATTTTATGTGAAAGTTTACGGACAAATTTTGTCAGTATGTGTAACGCCATACTCCATTACACACGACAAAATTTAGGCTGTTATTACAGTAAAACCTGTCTATGTTGATAGAACTGAACTGCATTATCACATCAGGCCCTAGATGACTGACAAAAGGGAGGGGGAGTTCTCATCAAGAATTCTAGCTCCATTCTGTAGAGAGAGATAAGGGAAAACCCCCTTTAATAGAATCTTTGAACTCTATTAAATATCTTATTACAGATTAAGCATTGTTTCACAATACTTACAGAAAGCCATAAGCCACCCATTTAAATTTTGCAAGAAATTTTTCTTATAACTTTAAACATTTTAAACACAGGTTGAAATCTTACAGAGGTGAATGGCTAACTTGAGAAGTTCTACTCTATATGGATAATTAATTTGTAGCTACATATGGTAGCTAATAATATTAGCTTTCTGTGAATTTCCCTATAGCAAATCTGTGGACAAATCAAATTTAGAGTAATAATAATTTTAATAGATGAAAATTTGAATTTTTACAATTGAAAGAAATAAAAATTATGGGATTTGCGAATTTTCCAATTAGGAAATTATATTATATGTATATAATATAATTGTAGAGACCAATATTGATTAATGTACATTGTACACAGTTGCTTGAAAAAAGGTCAGCTTGATTCGCATACTGATGAGATAATAATGTGAAAAAATTGAAAAAAATTCATAAATTTGGTCGAGGATAACGGACCAAGAAAACTGCTTCAAGGAACGATAGATGAAATTGAACGAATTTTCTGGAAGGAAAAAGAAGGTGGGGTGAGGCTGGTTAAAGGGGAAAAGAACAGGACGAAGCGAAACGACGACGCAGCTCGGAAGTTATCTGGCCTCAGGTTGGTTCTGCTCACGCTCGGTTTCCCGAAGACCAGAACTACATCGAACGCCACCGGACTAGCAAGCTCTTTTCGAAACAAAAGCTCCTTCTAAAACGACCAGCAAAGATTCGAATGGGAGTATTAATCTCGAGTATAAATTAAGATAAGTGGGCCGCGGCACAGCGGCACGGCACAAGCTAGAGTCTAGTAGAGTAGTTAGTAGATGTGATGGTCGAATATCTGGCTTCACGAAACTAATTCCAGCCTCTAATGGTTCTGCCAATAGCAATTTCTGTAGGACCGAATAGTGTTGCTGATTTCTAGATCTAAGAGCTAAGAAACTTTTTTCGCTTTTTCAGCAAAGTACAGCCAAGTGTGAGAGGGACAACACTAGCGTAATTTACTTTCTCTCACTCCATGCTTGCCTCATATATGAAACCAATACACTTAGTTTTGTTATACAATCTACAAAACACTTATACAGCAGAAGATGAGTGATTAAAAATAATAAATACCAGTGATAAATTACTAAATTAAAAATAAAACAATATTTAATTAAAGCTTCGTTGATATTAACAAAAATTTTTGTTTTCTGTTTTTTGAAAAATATCCTATTTCCGTATTCTTCATATTTTTGTAGTAATATAGTTTACATATACATCAAGAATTAAACAGTCTCAAATAACAGAATTAAAAAATTTATAATAAGACAGCTTACTTTTAATGCGCAATTTTTCGACTTCCTATAATTGAAAGTAATAGAATTTTTTTTTCTTAGGTTCATTTCAAAACTTTTTAGTTGACTCCGAACCCAAAAAAAAACATTTGCGTATTAATATCAATTTAGATTCTGAATTTTCTTCCATTAGAGTTCAAACCTGCTAAATTTCAGTACCTACATTAAAATCGTCGCCACACTGCAAAAACAGGTGTTCTAAATTCTTAAAAAATGTCTAAAATTAAGACATATTTCGTGTCTTAGACACAAATAGTGTCTCAATTTAAGACATTTTGTCCAATTTAAGACACTATGTTTTTGCAGTACATTTTAACCATGTAAGTATTATAATTATAAATATTATTTTCTATATAAATAACAATACTTAGTGATGAGAAAGAATCATAAGCGAAAAATAAGTTTATCTGACTGTTAATAAAAGTCTATGAGATCTAGAAAATTGTTACACGTGTGAAGTTAGCCACAGTGTCTGTCCTTTTTAGAGTACAATTTTTCGTGTAAAAACAATAGCAACTAAGAGTTTTCCAAAGTCCGATATTATTGCGCGCCGACAGCAATATGAAGGGTCTTTGCCCTCATTTATCAAGCAAGATACCAGTGGAAATTGAGGTCAGCATTTCTACAATGCCCATAAATATGATTGGAAAACTTTGCAGAAATTGAACTGATCAGGTTATTTTAAAATAATCCAAACACAATTTCCTAAGACTACTATCCAGTTTATATCCAAATTTTTTTCCATAAAAAAACAGTGCGTTCTAATTACAAATTATACACTGCAAAAATTGCTGTCTTGTTTTAAGACTTTTTTTGTCTTCACTTTTAAGACGTTTTCTGGTGTCTGTGAAATGCTAATTGTAAGATATTTTAGGTGTCTTCGTTCAAGACGCTACATATAAATGTCTTGATCGCAAATATACAAATTATTTTAGTAAAGAAAAACTTGAACTTATAATGAACTTATTTTGTCTCCTTTTGAGATGCAAACTCAAAATGACCTTTTGAGACTTTTCGAACTAAAAATTAAAATAAATCAAGGTATTCTCATTTCCGCTGCACCTCAACATAATACAAAAGGGGATCACTTTTAATTAAGGTTTTTTCTGCGAGCCATATTTGTTTTGTAAGTCTTAAAGAATTTCTAGACGTTTTACGTGTCAAGTTGCGGAAATGCCTTAGATTGGTTAATGTGTCTTTAAGGAAGACATTTTTCTTGTCTATATTTGACATCTAATATTCTTAGACACATAGACGTCTTATTAACATTTGATTAAAACAAATAATGTATTGCATTTTTATAAATACTTAATATAAAAGACACTTAAATTCTGTGGTTTTTCCCAAAAGTAATTTTAAAAGTGTCAAACGGCTTAAAATAAAACACTTAAAAGACAGCACACCGAAAAAAATATTCTGTGTCAGCCACAGAGTGCTCTGCACCATCTACACTGCAAAAACATGGTGTCTTAAATTGGATAAAAATGTCTTAAATTAAGATACTTTTGGTGTCTAAGACACGAAAAATGTCTTAATTTAAGACATTTTTGAACAATTTACGACACCTGTTTTTGTAGTGTACAGGCGAAGACTGTAGTTTCCACAAATCGCTCAATTTGTAGCAATATGCATCATGGTTCATGGCGTACACAAAGTTCCTTGTTAGTTTGCGTAATAAATTGTGTTCCAGGGCGTACCCAAAAGAGGTTTTCGGTGGAGGTTTTATATGAGATGGAGAGAGATAGCACCACAGTGTTATTTCTTTCTCACTCATATACAACTGGCTTTCTAGGGAAGTATATTATAAAAGGTTTCTTCTCTCGTGAAGTGTCGCCGATGATAAAATTAAACTAACTTTTTTAATTTTTAAAACTGGTTTATAACTAAATTAAGGGTTTTAGGAAGCTTAATGTATATGATTAAAGGTCAATTAATTTCGTTCCCACAAATAGTAAAATAATGATTTATATGTATATACTGTAACGGTATGAAAATATGAATTTGTGTGAATGAGTGTAAATGATTTGGAAGGTTTGACGGGGATGAGGTCCCAACCTTAAGGGGAAGAAATTAGGAAAGTGGGAAATTCGATACTCATTCTGACAGTATTGCTCATTTACTATCTAGACGAACTTAAACCAACACAAAGTGAAAATTATAAAATTTTGTATATTACTACACAATTGTATGTTGTGAAGCGTGATAGATACGCAACTTTATTCGGGAAACCACGCAAATACGAGGTAAGCCCGAATATAAAAATGTAAAGCTTAATCGCAAATATGTATTTTGAGTTTTGTTATTAATTGATAGCTCCATCTGAATCATCAGTGATCGACAATCAAATGGCACATCGATTAATGAACATTGCCTGATGTCCGATGTAATGAGATTTGTATCTACATTGCGTGAGTAAGCGTTGCAACGCAGCAATAACATTTTTTATACGAATTTATTGTACAAAGGGGTTGGTTTTAGCGAATGAATGTGCGTATGTTTGGTGTGTGTGCGTAAACTTATATGTTGAATTTTACTTGATATTTTTTTATATAATTTTGGACGGAGAAAATTAAATTTGTGAAATTAATCTGAAAGCGTCAAAAATATGATTACATATATTTTTTTGGATCTCCTTGAATAAAAAAGCCTATTGTTAAATCTTGTCTTTTATATAATTAATATTATTCTGAACTGTTACAATACTTTACTTTTTTAAATTTTTTCGAAGAAAATAAGTTCTTCACAACCATTTAATGTTTTACCGCAGAAAAATGAAAGTAAAGAATAGTTTTGAAGGTCATATTTTATGAAGTAATTTTGTGCTAATTTATAAGTTCTATGTTAAGGTAGTTTTTGTTTAAGTATACTAAATATTTGTTATCTTTGCATAATAGAGATATGTATAACCATTCAGAGCATTATTCATGATGTAATCTGAACTGAAACTAAATGACTTACAATGTTAGAAGCTATCAAATTCATTGAGCAAAACAATAATGAGAGCCTTACCTATAAGACCACAAACTCCTGCTCTTTAAAGTACTAAACTGTACTATCCTGAAATTATGATTTTAATCTATAATCCTAAATAATTTCAAGCAAGAGTAACTCATATTTTATGTAATTCTGTATCTATATTATCAAAGATATATCATGAATGTTTATGTCAGGAAATAACTATTCAAGGGGTACTCAAATGTTCCACAATTGATAATGAAAACTAAATTACTAATGCGTAAATGGAATGATGTTACACAACATAATATGTAATAATATTAAAATCAAGAGTATATGTACATACCTATATTTAATTAACAAAGAATTTAAACCGCATTAATAAGATGAAATGCTTTAAGGGGGCATAGGCAGTCACAAAATTAAAAAATCGATTTTTGGAAATTTTTTTGTATTAAAGTACAGCACCTTAGAAATGTTGTCTCAAAATTGCAAGTCGATACGAGCAAAATTGGAAGAGAGAGAGAGAGCGCGTTTTGTGCGCCGCTTATGAGGCCCATGACCGTCGTGTCCTTTCATGCGGCGCGGCGCACAGTGCTTTGAAATCAAAATTTGATGTTCAAGACAATCTCAAAAATCTCTTAAAAATTTATTACTGAATGTTTTAAAAAAAGAAAATTGAAAATCCATGCATCCGTTCTCTCTAAAAGTTGATTTGAACATCAAATTCTGATTTCAAACCTCTGCGATAGCGAGGTTAAATGTGTTTTTCTCAAAACCACATTTTTAGAGTCGGTGGACACTAGATCTTAAAAAATTACGCACCAATCATTTTGCAATTTTTTGCACATCTTTTATACATATTTAGCTTTTACTTGAGCGGAAGACTTTTTTTTATAACGTTTACAATTAGTTTAAAAAAATAAAAATGATTCATTTTTTCAGCAAAAAACACGATTTTCACTTTAAAATCCTATAAAAAATTAAAATCTTTTTTTCAAATGTGCTTCGCTTAAGTACTAAAGAAGCTAATCTACTAACAAAAAATTTTTGGTTTTTTGATTTTAGATGATCCTGTCGGGACTTAAGATATCCACCACAAAAAACTGTTTTTTTTTGGGGACCGAATAAATTTATTATAACTTTTGTAATTTTTATTATTTTTTAATAAATAAATTCAGAAATGTTCTTTAAATATAGGTTAATTTCATGAAAAAAATTAAAATAAAAACCGTTGTTCGTTTTCCTTAAAGAAATTCGAGAAGAACCTTATATTTAAGCGCCCCTGACTGCCTATGCCCCCTTAAATACTTGAAGCCTTAAATTAAAAAAAATATTTTTTGTCCTCCCTGCACGGAAAATATGTCATTTCGTGCACTCCAAGCGGACTCAAAGTCAGCTATTGCTGCCCGATGAAGAGGCAGCAGGCGCAAAAAACTTTTGTGCCCGCTAAGTTGGCTCACTATGTTGAACTCTGTGAACCACTTGTGATCCAAATGGTCAGAATGCATTCCATTTTCATATACAGATTATTATTTTTTTTTTTACTATTATATGATATTTGCAACTCGTGCTCTCAATGACATACTTTCCATGCTGGTAGGATAAAAAGCGTTGTTCGCACCACGGGCGCAAAGGTGATTGTCACTTGAGTGAGATTGGGAGAACATCGGCGACCCTCCAGGTTTTTCAATCTCGCCCTTGTTACAATCACCTACTTTGCGCACTTGATACGAAAATAACTATTTCTCAAATCCAATTTCTTCAATACCTACAATCGGCCTACAATGATCTCTTCCCCTCCGAAGGCAATTACGATCCTTTTTCCAAAACCCACATTTTAACGTCAAAATGCAGAACATTATTAGTTTAATTTGAAGCTCTATTAATTATAAATAGAGATAACGATTTTTCTTAAGAAGTACTCTATCTTCACGCCTAAATTCAAGTAGATTTAGGTCTTGCAAAAATGGAGACAAAATCGGGTAGTGGCATTTCATTCCTTTTTATTTGGAGCTTTAAAAATTATGAAAACCAAAATCGTAGCTGATCCTTTTTTCAAAGTTATTGTAAAATAATTTTTTTAAATGAAATTTATGTATGAAAATGATACAAGATTAATTCTTTTACATCAGTTTAATTGGAAAATTGAGTGTTACAGCTACAATAAACTATTTTAAAAAGAACAACAATTACATTTTTATAAATTATTTTTGTTTTAATTAACAATTTAGTGTTTCGTACATTTATTGTAATCATTAAAGATATTCTTAAATGTGCTTCGAAAAAAAAATCGATTACTGCTTTATTAAATCGAGTTATATACGTTAGATCATCAATAAGATTAATCTTATAACGCTCCCAAAACTTTAAAAATTCTTAGTGAATTGATTCACCGGCTTGTTCTGACCACAAAACAAAACCACAATTTCCTAAAAAGCTTAAACAATCTCGAATATGTGATGTACTGTTAGAAAAAACCTGAAAATTAATGCACTTTTAATTCATTCACGTCACTGAATTTTCATTTAATGTTAAAGGAAAGTTATGATAATTCACAAATAAACTGAATTTCATTCAAGTATGCATTAATTTTAATTTAATTGCGCATTAAAGTAAAATTAATGCAATAATACCTTAAATTTGAGTTACCGATGAATGACAGTTATTTTCGCGTCGGTAATAAGATAAGTTGCAGAATTATTGTAGTGCAGTTTGTGGTACAGTTTTATAATACTTATAGTGTAAATCGTGTTCAAAATAAACTTCTTTGATAAAGATTAAAATGAACTTTAACTTTGTGACTATGGTTTCTTGCCTCTTTATTTTTAATGACTGAATTTAATGAATATTGTAACCAACAATTTGTAGGTTATGTTTTCAGTGCGTCTATTTCTATTCGCGTGTGTATTTTGCAAACAAATGAATAATTACACAGCCCCACAAAAAAAAAAGTGTCATGTACTTTTGACCGGAATACCTTAGCCCTATGTATTTTGACGCGCTGAACACGAATCCGAAGTCCATTTTGCTCCATCACGTCAGGATTTTTTCCTAACCTCAAAATCAATAAAATGACACTTTTTGTTCATTAGCATGTGAACCCGACTTAACATTAATACATGCCTTGGGCGAATAGAAAGCTTGGATTGTGACCTTTAAAACGCTTTTTTAAAAATTGTTCTACGATGATTTTTAACGAAGTTATGATGTTTTATTTAAAATCATTTTTTTCCATTACACCATACCACAACAATAATTAAAGTGTTATTTACATTTGGAAAAAATTTATATTTTAAATAAAACATCATAACTTCGATAAAAATCATCGTAGAACAATTTTTAAAAAAGCGTTTTAAAGGTCACAATCCAAGCTTTCTATTCGCCCAAGGCATGTATTAATGTTAAGTCGGGTTCACATGCTAATGAACAAAAAGTGTCATTTTATTGATTTTGAGGTTAGGAAAAAATCCTGACGTGATGGAGCAAAATGGACTTCGGATTCGTGTTCAGCGCGTCAAAATACATAGGGCTAAGGTATTCCGGTCAAAAGTACATGACACTTTTTTTTTTTGTGGGGCTGTGTTATTAAGTGAATACTCTAATTCGTATGTTTTTTGGTTCATAAATTGCTGTGCTTCTATTCAAAAAGTTTTCTACACTTTTTGTTTCTTTGGAATTTCTTGTATACGCGTATTTAAACAAATAGTTCATTAAAATCTTATTAGTTGCCCTGATTTGGATAAATGCATTGACGAATTAAAAATTGCTCTTTTTTGCAAGACCTAAATCTACTCACAGAAAAAAGCTGAACTCAAAATGAGCCTCTTATGTCAAATTTTGAGGTGTAGCGGAAATGAGAATGCCTTTATATATTTTAAGTTTAAGTTTAAAAAGTATCAAAAGGTAATTTTCAGTCTTCAAAAGTCATTTTGGAACTTTTTAGAATAAAACCTAAAATAATTTAAGACATTCTCATTTCCGCTGCATCTCAAAATGAGACAAAAGTGTCTTATACATTGTATAATGAAATTTACTGTTGCCAACATATGACCTCAAAAATTTGTTTTAAAAAATATTTGTACGTGCTTTTATGTATTTACTTGAAAAAATAAACAGTATTTTATAATGGCTGTTACTAGAAACTAAGAAATGTTTAAAGGTTTTTACATTTAGTTGTAAATGCTAATTTGCAGTGTATTTTTATTAAATTGTATTTATTAAAAAATGTTAGAAAGGATATTGAGATGAAGGGAAACGTGGCTATTCGTGCATTTTAAATTTCAACTCAACATTTCATCCAAGCAATATAGTGTAGGAGGGAGTCTAAGGTTGTCTCGTCAAAAACTATACTGGATGATATTTCATTCCTGCTGTTCGCGCTCTTTGCGAGGTAAAACTAACTCCTCTTGCTACCCCACTTACAAGAAAAAGCGGCTGGATATTCCCACGTTAGCGCACTTTTCAGCAAACTTCCTTCGCCAATGCTCAGCAATGTTCTCGACGAGTGTCATTTCTCACGAGAGTGCAACCGGAACGTAAAGGTGATTTCAAACCGAGAACAATCGCATGAATTCAAGAAACGGACTTATTGTTGAGCTTGTGGTCGCTCGCTCCTTTGCGCCTTGGTGAGATATGCTAGCCTTTATGCCGAGCAGAGATGCAATTTCTTTCAGCGCATTTTACATTATCAGCTTGAAAAAGGAATGTGAACAAGTATGGTATAAGTATATCTATATAACTTAAGAGCTTAAGCTTAAGCTTGAAATTAAAATTTTAATTTCTTAAATTCATTATATAGATACCACATATTATTTATTTATATTCAATGTTAATTGCGTGGTTATTCAATATAAATCTAATAAATTTCATATATTATTAGGATGACAAGATGTCCAAATTGTCGACGACTGTTATTAGGGCATCTCAGTTTTTAGTAAACGAGACCGGGTTAGTTGGGTCAGCAGGCGCGTGTGCAGGGGGGGGGGTTAAGGGGTTCATGACCCCCCTAGAAGCGCCTGTGGGTCATAGCAGTTTACTCAAATGTTATTAGTCAAATTAAATAGTCATATTAAAATAAAATTAACATTATTTTACATATGGGCCATCCATAAATTACGTAAGACTTTTAGGGGGGAGGGGGAATCTAGCAAATCTTACGACCAATAGAAAAAATGGCGCTAATGTATGTAAAAAATTTTACATGGGGGGGGGGGGGGTTTAAATGACCGAAAAAATGTCTTACGTAATTTATGGACGGCCCCATCTCTCTTACCAAGAAAACCCGTATAAGAGTTTCCTTTTCCGTTAACTGTTAACGCTTTGCCTATTCTCTCTTACTCACGAAACCAATATAAAAGTTTCCTTTTTCCTTAACTTTTAACGCTTAGCTTTAGTACTCGTTTCTTACATAGGATTTGCAAAAATATAAGGTGCCTATCATTATAATTTTGAAAATCTAATTTAATATTTCCAATCAGAAGTATCAGCAAGTATCAATTGACTTATTTTCATAGATAACAAAAATTTCGCCAAAATCCTGAAAAATCCGAGGTTTTGAACGTACAACTTTAATTGATTTTTTCTTCAAACTCAATTTTTGAAGACGGTGGACACGATTTCTTTAAAACTAATGCACCGATGTTCTTGAAATTTGGTACACTTCTTTTTAGTTTTATTGACTTGTGCCTGAACGAAGGGATTTTTTTATTACAAGCAATTTTAAAGATATACATAGTCAAGAAGTGAGTAAAAAATTATATTGTTTGCATAAAACCTGCCAAAATTTCAAATTTCAAATTTGTTTAAAACCCTCCTTTCAGGCACGAGCCAGACTCACCCATTAACAGAAAATTTTTTGTTTTTTGATTTCGGATGAAGCTATATGGAATTATTATGTCTACCGCAAAAACATTTTTTTCCCAGAGGCCTTAAAACCGTAGTCCTCAATGGCTCAATTTTTATAATTTTTTTATGGAATTTTAAAATTTATTCTTTAAATATTGTACTTTTATGTGATAAAAGACCCAATAATTAATTTCGTTGATTACATGAAAAAAAATTATTAAAAATATGCTTCTTTTGGGTCTTTAAAGCCCATGTAACCTCTTAGCATAACTGACTTGTGCCATGGATCAAGAATATTATGTTATTACATTATTTTTTTCTCAGTGTACCTATTTATAAATTATTGCATTGAATATTTAAACATTAGTAAATTGAATAACTCAATATCTTTTTTTTGTAATTAAATGTTAAGTAAAATTTAAGTGCGTACTATTATACTATTCATAACCTGACAGAAGGTCATCAAGTCTTGTTATTACAGTGTGCATTACATCATTGAAAAGAAAAGAAAAAAGAAGGGAAGGAGAATGAGTTGTGTAGTGTGTAACCAAATGTTTAACGTAGAATGAGTAAGCAGTTGGTTCGTCTTTGTTTTCCTTCTTTTACTTGTCCGAAGAGCTTGCGAACTTTTTGACTTAACCCTCACTCAACTAAATGCCCGCGGCCAACTTGATTCTTACTCGTAATTGCTAGAGGTTGGTGCTATGCAACGTTAGCGTTAGGGCATGAATGTTTTTACTTTGATGTATAAGGGATTGCTTTTTCTTCATCCTCTTCGTGGCAAGTCGAAGAAGCGTTGCAAAGTCTTTCAGAGTTTCACTTCATGATATGAGCATGTGCTTTCTCGTATGTGGTTTAAGCTTCTTATTTCAAGAGTTCTTCACCACTCGTTTAAATACTCTTTTCCAAAGTCAACTACATACATATTTACAAATGAAATTTTAATAATTTACAATTTTAAATAATATTATATTATATAATTTGTACGAAAGACAGACCTTCAACGAGAGGAAACATTTTTTTTAAGTTTAATTTCTGGCTCGGTCTAGAAGGTCTGATCTGGGCCAGACCTGGTTCAGATCAGACTTTCAAACCAACCGGTCTAGAGATTCTAAAATAGTAAATCCGGTTAGCGCCAGATCTGGACCAGACCAGACCTGCTAGTCTAAAAACTCTTGATTGGTTGGTCTGAAAATCTGGTCTGGTCCAGGTCTGGACCGTAATGTCCCTTTAAGAGACTGTTTTTACAATTTTGTTTTGAGAAGTACTGATAACAGAGTGGTTAGCTTCGAGGATTTCCCGCTTGCACATCAAGGGTTCAAATCTTCGGAACTTTCAGATTTTTCATGTTACTTATTTATGTGATTTGATTCATAAAACAACTTAATTGTATATTTTAGTGTCTCTATGGTAAAATGGATAAAAATTAAAAATATGACTTGAATTTTTTCAATCAGCAAAAATAATATTAGCTAACTAGCCACTATCTAGACGGAAAGTTGGAAAGCTGGACTGGGTCTGGCCAGTGTCAAGAAATTTTTCCACTCGAGTATAAAAAGTGATATTAGCGTCATAAGCCAGAAGTTAGCACAAAATATTACTCTACATACGATTTGACTTTTCAAAATAGTAAGTTGATACCTAACGCTGAATTTTATAAATTAGACTTAATAATATTCAAAGTTCAATGGTTACTGATTATAAACAAACCGTTTACTTCTGCGCACAGAAAACTCTATCATCATAAGATCCAAACATTTTTATCAATAGTGAAAGTAATACGGTTTGGGCCACTGTTTCAGTAAAAGGTATCTTTAATGCTATCAATAACTCAGCCGGTTTATAAAGACTTGCTCGAAAAACGAAACTTTTTCCTGTACAAAGAATAGAGATATCGCATGTATACACGGAAAGACTTTCGATTTTAATACTTAATATTATAGTATTTATTTTTACAAAATTTCGATAGGAAACCAGGATATATCGTTATATTTTCAGAATTTACTATTTCTATTTAATATTTACTATTTTCGATAGGAAATGTTAAAAGAAACTTGAATCCCCATTTTGTTGGGAAAATTGCTATTGAGTTTTGGAATTAGTAAAATCGAGATTAATAAGTAATTCCTATAAAAAGGCAAATAAACCGATCTTCATGATTATTATATTATTGTAGGTTACCTGTGGTAATTGACATTCCATATATTTTTAACACTTTTTTATACATATAAACACAATCACCGTCACAAACGAAATCCTAACGTAACCTAAACACTAACGATAATACGCACGCACATATATATGCTTAACGAATCGCACAATACATATAATGTTTAAAGGGAAAAGTTTTCTTATATACTAATCGACATAATACATTACCACTTTTGAGAAAAATCCACAAAAATCACAAGTTTCTATCTGTGAACAATAGTTGAAGTTTGACATCCGCCAAATTCAAAATTCACTTAAAAGTTTTTACATGATATAACCGGTTTATATTGAATAAAACTATCACGTAGAACGTATTTATTGTGTTATTTTTCACCCACTTTACGATAACGTTAATGATTTAATCGTTTCTTTTAAGAGAGAAATTATATAATCCCAATAAGCAAATCAACAGTGACAAGACGCGCACAACGGTTAAACTGTCATGGCCGCCAATTTTCCAATAGTTAATGGAATTTCAACAAAGCATTATTTTGAAATATAATCTTTTTAATAGTAAGATGTTCAAGATGAACTTATTTTATTGTTTCTTCCTATTGAATATAGTAATATTTTTAACCTATTTTTGTAAATATTTTTATAAAAATTATTATTTAATAAAAATTAAATAATTTTAATTATTTTTTTTAGATTATACTTTTTCCTAGTTTCATTTTCCTTTTAAAAAAAGCAATCTTTACAGTTTTAAATAGTAAATTTTAATTTTAAAAAATATAAATATTAACTGTTAAAAAAGTATATTCTTCTAGTCCTGTAGTATAAAATACCATTTTACAGTTATATCCTGATTTACAATCGAAATTTTGTAAAAATACATATTATAATATTAACTATTAAAACCGAAAGTTCTTCCGTGTAAGAATGTTTTGTTAAAGGTTTTTACTTCCTGCAAGATGGCGCAGCCCCATAATATTGTATCGAAGAAGTATTTGAAACTGTTCATAAAGTGTACGATGACTGACTTATTGGACTGGGATAACCTTTCTTTATTCGAGACGGGAGGAGGAAAAATGAAAAGTCAGGAAGGCCACCCTAACTTTTGATCTTATACTGCTACAGTGGCTTCTTCTTGTGGGGTTAAGTAAAAAATACCACTGATATGGAAATGACCCTAAAACAGAACAAGATTTAATGAAAAATATAGAAAAAGTCATCAACCGTATATTTCCATTGGCAAGATATTATCTACGCAGAAGACTGGAGTCTTTACGTATATTGTATATGTATAAGTATACGCACACTATATTCAGAACTATTTGAAAAATCTGTTGTATTTAATACTCAGGATCATAAAAATAAGACTATGAGTTAGATGTTGATTGCAATCGTCACCACGCAACGTATTCGACTCGTAATATAAATCTGGATGCTCGCAGGATATATAGGTGACTATACAATGCAAACAACAATACGCAATCAAGTAGTTGACGGCTGACGTTCGCATTACGGTAGTATTGTTCAGGTTTCTGAATGACGAAGCCTACCAGAGTGACTAGTGCCATATCAACAAGGACGTCCGTCAACACCTCGTCAAAGATTATTTACCAGTCTATAGAAAAGATTCACATTCTTATTATTTAACTGAATTTTGTTTTTTTTATCAGAAAATTTTTAATAAAATATCAAACATTCAGAACTGCAAACCTGCAAATGAAATTCCTATCCTTGACAGATAACGTTTAAGAGTCCATCTTGATGATAGGATAAGGATTATTGAATTCAATGTGTGTAAAGTATAAAAATATTCCTACTGTAAGGACCCACTGTCAGGACTATCCTATCTCTATCTAGCTTTCAGCAGGATAGACGATTGCATGGAGCCAAAAAGATACTAAACATTTTAATATATTAGACTAGATAGAAAAAGATATCTATTTACAACAGGTACCAATATATTAACGCTATATGTTAGCTATGTTAATTTAATTGAATATTTAATATATTCTAGAATAAAATCTCTAGTTAGTAAACTTGATCATCTGGGACATTAAAATTTAATATCTATCTAGTATATAAAAAGCATGCATAATAGCGCAGAGATGAACCACGGGAACGTTATTCTTGCCACAAAAACATGAGTTGCGTGTATTTACAAGTTCCTGTGTTCACAGTGTGTCAGTTTCAATTTTGCTATTTGAATCAAATGAATTAAGTATCATAATTAATATCTTTTGATACTTAATTTAACTACCTAAGATGTTTGTCATATAACAAACAGTATTTTAAATATTATATCTTTAATGAAGATTAAGTTACTTGCTTACTGACGTAAAATTTCTGTCGAAATATTTCATTTTGTAACACTTTGTTTGATTCATGTGTATAGGTTTGTTACCTGAGGGCAATGTGAACCATGCAAAGCGAGGCGAGGCGAGGCAAACATACAAGTATAAAAGCAAGGCAGAAATGGGGGTGGTTACTGAAGTGAGATTGTAGTGAAGCGAGACGACTAAAGTCGTCATAAAATTTCACTAACCCATTTTGGCGGTAGGCGGCTGCCGGCTACAAATATTTTATGTTAACGGTTATTTCGGAAGACTCGGAGATCGTGGTTTCCATATTTCGTGCCATTCTGCGCTCGTTCAAACTGATTGCTGCCGAAATAGACGATCCAAGTATACAAATGGAGATTCTATAAAAATCATTCAATGTGATGAGCGAATGCTCAAGTGAAAGCAAAGATTTAAAATAAATGTTTCAACTAACGGATATAACTGGAAACATATATAAATGGCACACATAAAAGTATGCATGTTGACGTGCATGTATGATAATACAATTATAGAGAGTATTTTAGTGCCGTGGAGCAGTGGAGTAAAATGCTGGACAATAGGCGTGGCAATCCGTGGTGGAGTATAGTTTTCCGCACTATTGATTTTCGAAATTTATAGGGGTCATAATGCAACAAATATTTGCAATCTCGCGTACCTAGACGAGGCGGGATTCGCTTGGCAGGAATTTAGACATTTGCATATCTATGAGCGCAAGGAACCGGTGGCGAAGAGTGGTGTGGTGTAGAGTGGTGGTCGGGCCGACGGTCCGGGACAGTCCGTGGCATGGCGGGTGTGACGCTAACGGTTTCCCGGTTTCCAGAAACGCGTTTTTGCTTCGCGCACCACTCTCATACCCAACCCCTTCTTCCTCCATCCTTGTACCTTCACTATTGCAAACACCTACTCTACTTGATATAGCTTTCCACTCTTTTTTTCGCCTCTTCAGATATTTCGAGAGACGTACCTTTCAGATACGAGTTAACGGCAAAAATAATCGGCTGATTGCCTTTCCTGGGAAAGAGATAAAAACATAAACTCAAATACCTATATAACCAATTTACTTACAATAAGAATACATTTAAGTATACACTCTGGCTATATTTTTAAGAAGCAAAACAATTATAAAAGAACTACACAATATGCTATTTTTTTATCTCTATAAACTACCGACTAATTATACAATTTATTTAGTTTTTTTGAATCGAGAAACATAAACATTAAAATAAGATTTGTTTGTGTTTGGATTCAAACGGAGTTAACTTTTAAGACACGAATAATATGTTGAAGATTTCCCATTTCAATTTTAATTTAATTAAAACCATAACAAAATTTATTGTGCTTTTCTTTATGCTGAATCATTATATCTTGTCCTTCGTACTTTCCATTACAAATAAAAAATAGAAATATTTATAAACATACAAAGGAATAATCACTCTTTATTATAAGTTACAAAATTAATAAAACTGCGAGGACTATCTATATTATAGCACTTTTTATCATTCTCCTTCCCGAGAAGAAATTTTAGATTGATTCTATAATAGGAACCTTCCTAAATTTTACTGTGCCTTATCTTATAGGACTCTACTGGAAAAAAATGGTTAGGTTAACCATCGTACTACACTGAGAAAATAAGCCTCTAGCATATTTCTTTGTTAACGTACTCGGAAAAAAAAAAACAAGATCCCGGCGATAACAGTAAACTTGAAGGTTACAAGTACGCGTATAATCGGCTACAGTATAAACAAAGTGGTTTGCAGGTGCTATATCAACAACCTCTCTACGCTACGGTAGTCAAAAATTTGTTATATTTAGTCAACTTATTTTCTCAGTGTAGAGTGTGCTCTACGAGATCCTTGATTGGATCACTTAAGAATTTTCTAGTCTATAGTCAGCCCAGGTCGTTTCATAGGAACTGATAGGAAGCTAGTAAATATAAAACTAGTCTGGATTTGACCGATCTGGGCCCTACTAGAATCCAACATAATATAGGGAAATATAGGGGAATTTCTCCACTGGCTTATATCAAAGTGCTTTATGTATTTATTTTCAATCTTATATACACGTGGAAGGAAAATGTAACAATTTCTTTATTATTTAATTGCTACGTTAATTTTACAAATTAAACATCTGAATGAATGAAGAAAAGTGGCTCCCTTAAAAAGTCACATGTCACCTTGAGTGGACTATTGTTTATAATCTCGAGTGAATCGTCCAATTTTTTTCATTTTCAATGTCAATTTACCATTTTTATGAAAATAAATTAAAAATAAACTTGTTTTTAAGTATATTTTATATTCTTTATTAATATTTTTTGTGATTTCTAAATAGGTATTGTCGAAAACAGTATAGAATAACAGGGAGTCAAAACTAGATAATTTACTGAAAGAAATTAAAAATCTTAAATAAGTTTTGCAATTTCTTGAGTTTTTATTGATTTTCTGACCTCTTCTTGCAATTTTTCAAAAGTGGTTCACCCAAGGTTATATTTTTTCATTCCTTAAAAAAACGCATATTTTTTACGCCAATTTTATTTTTTTAAATAACAAAATCAAAGCTCTCATGATATAAACTTATCTAGGGATCTAAACTAAAGCTTGGAATAGAGAAGTAAAATTAATTTACTTTCATAAAGAATTTATTCGAAAAAAAGTTTAAGCGGTCCACTCATGGTGACATTACCCTGCAACTTATAAGAAAAATTAGATTACGCTGAGACAAAATTTAAAGATATATATAACGCATGAGACTACTTATCAGATTCACTGTTGTAATTTTAGTAAGAAGCATTTCATGCAGATGAACAGCTGCCTTCTTACTTGGGGATCGACGTAATGCAGTTCGTCCCTGATGATGTTCTTACAAAATTACATTTGTTTTCTCTGTCTCTGGTCGTAGTTCATTAATTGAATAATTATGAAAGCAATTGACGTCATAAATTTGGTGATTTTTCCTTTCCTTAGTTCCCAATATGAAAATTTTCAGGTTAGGTGTAAAATTCGTTTTCTTGATGGTTATCGTCGATGACCGAAACATGTAAATTAAAACATAATAAAAATAAAATAGACTGAAGAAAAGAAAACGAATTTTACACCTAACCTGAAAATGTATAATACACAGTCGAAACAGTTTTAATATCAATCTCTAAAACCAATATAAAAATATATTAAAACGTAACACTGTAAAAAGAAACGCAGAACAGTAGTAAAAATAACAATTTAAAAAACCACAATATTTAAACTAAGAGAGAAATTATTATTTCTAATACCTCGAAAAACTCTCGCCAAGGTTTTCGAGTGTGACGTATTTGTAACAGACGTAGTCGACTAATTTCTATTCGCACATTCTGGTCAAATGTCAATTGTATATGAAATGACACGTCAAATTATTCAATAATAAATGTATCTCATTAATTGGATGTCAATAATGAAAAATCAGAAAACACATAGTGAATTTCCAAAGTATAAAATTTAAAATAAATTTTTCCGTCAAAAAATAACAAGTATATAATGTCATGAAGGGACAAAAATGACAGTTCTAATTATTTTAAATTATAATCTGATTCCAACCTGATTCATTTGCAAAGGATAAGGCTTTGAACTAATGGGTGTAGGCATTGAAATCACACCGAATAAATATAGGTAACGTTAATTTATTAATTTAATACAGAGAAGAAAATCCTTATATCTACCGTTTGGCGAAAGCCCAATTCCACTTGAATGAAGGGTGAAATATTCCAAATAGGGAGATTGGTTTACCGAAAAAAAGCACTTGTTAAAACACAGTGGTCCTCAAGCACGTTTAGGTTTTCCTAAAATGTATCCAAATTCTGCTAACGCTGATTTGTCGAAAATCATCCCAGGATTCCAAATTTTGAAGCCCGAAAATCGTAGCTGATCCTTTTTTCGACATAAGCATATATATATATGTCATTTTTGATGAAAAACAGAAATATTCAATTATAAAATACTATTAACGCATACAAACTCACACAAACGCACACACACACACACACATACACACACACACACACACGAATATATATATATATATATATATTTATTTAAAAGAAGTACTAATAATCCACGCTTAGCATTACCCAAGACCAACGACGTGGACGTGGTGGTTGTTTGGTCTCATTTTTTTTTTGTATTTTTTAAATGTTATTTTAAATTTTTTTTGTATTTTTTAAATTTTATTTTAAATTTTTTTTGTATTTTTTAAATTTTATTTAAATTTTTTTTTTTTGATTTTTGGATTTTACTATTATTATTTTTTTTTATTTATATTCTTTTAAATCATAAAACCGTTAACTTATAAGTTGAGAGAAGAGAATTCAACTACAGCTTTTAGCAGTCTCTCAGGATAGGATTCGTCTTCAAGAAGATTAATTTTATAACGCTCCCAAGTGATTAAAAATTGGCGATGGATTGATTCCCCTGATTACCAAAGACGATTTTTTTTCCACAAGGCCCGCAAACCTTTTCTCTATTTTCACTGTGAGAACATGCATGAACGGGGTTCATTTTGCTAAGATTCTTCACAGTTTACCAGCACTCAAGAAATGGAAGTTCAATGAAGGAGTAACAATATATTAATTAAGGTATGACTCCTTATGTCGAGTAAGAGATTTAATTCCTTCTAATGAAAATTAACATTTACGATAGCACAGTTACATGAAGCATATACAACATTTTATTTGTGAACTGAAATGAATTGAACAGCTTTCTAAAGAGAGAAAAATTATACCTGAGATAATTCGTGAAACAAAAATACACATACAATATGTAATTTATCCAACAAAATAAAAGCAAAAAAGTACCAAAAATACAGCTACACGTAATAACGCATTGCTAACATTAACGCACTAAGTTAGAAACTGTTGATGTGCGAAAACCACCAACCCAGTCATATAACATATGAAACAAATGAGAACTGACCGGCTTGATAGTATATTTATAGTAAGGTAGCAATGTATATATGTAAGTGTATGTGTATGTGTATGTGTATTTGTATTTGTGTGTGTGTGTGTGTGTGTATGCGTTTGTATGCGTTAATAGTATTTTATGATTAAATATTTCATTTTTTCATCAAAAATGACATATATATATGCTTATTTCGAAAAAAGGATCAGCTACGATTTTCGGGCTTCAAAATTTGGAATTCTGGGATGATTTTCGACAAATCAGCGTTAGCAGAATTTGGATACATTTTAGGTAAACCTAAACGTGCTTGAGGACCACTGTGAAAAGGGAAGAAATATTTGAAGCTAAAGTTATGGGTTTGGTTCTTTGAAAATAGGCTTACAGAGTTTTTGTGAAAAGCGACTTCTAGCCAAATTCCTTTCTCGCTTAATTAGGACGATGTAAGAGTCAGAATACCCGCACTATAGTAAAAGGGTTAAAGTTTCAGAGTATCTACACTAGTCAAAGAGTTAAAATCCTTTTTGTACTGCGAGTGAACGAACCAGGAGTAGGGGAGACCGAGGAGGAAAGTAACAAAAATCAGTTTTTTGATGCTAGCATTAAAACTATTTGTCGGATAAGTTCTATAAACATATTAATCGACAGCTTGGACTTTCACCTATTGAATAAAAATGGAATTAAACATTAAAGATAATTTGATAGTTCACTGCAGGACTTTTTAATCAGCTCTTTATTTGTTACTTTCCTCCTCACCCCTGAGGTGGAAAGTAACAGCACGAAGGAGGAAAGTAACACTTTAAAATTAAGGCTATCATTTCAAATATAAAACTGCCATTAATTTAAATTATTTTTATTATGAACATATAAAAAAACAAAGTGATATTAACTTCATTTTGTACATAATTGGCAGATATTTTTGCACTTTTTTGAAATCAAGTTTTTTTTATCTATTTAGTATTCGTTGAATAGCAATGACATTAAAAAAGCATCGTTTTTTAAAAATTCAAATCAAAAGTTCAATATTTAATCTTTAAAATATCAAATAAACATATAAAATCACATATTTATAAAAAAGGAGGAGGTTTATAAAAATAAAGCATTAGATGAGGAGGAAAGTAACAACGTGTTACTTTCCACCTCACCCCTCTTTTCCTTGGATTTCAAAAAACAAGTTTAAATTACACAAAAGTATTTCGCATTTTTTAATTATGCACTAGCACGACTTAAAGATAAATAAAGAAGCTTCAAAAAAACGAAAAGTATATTTAAAATAACTATAAAATCAAAAAAATATGATATTTTGAAAATTTAGACAAAAACTTACTTTTGACGTAATTTTTGCACAAAAGGTCAGTATCAGATATATATCTTATGGTAGACCCCTAACATAATTTGGGGGAGGTAGAGGGGTCAAAACTGACTAAAAATTATTTGAGGACTATGTCTGTCCGCTCATTGGTTTAGAAGTTATAAGCGTTGTTACTTTCCACCTCTGTTACTTTCCTCCTCGGTCTCCCCTACTTCAGGTTCACACAAAACCTAAAGGCATCAAAATGTTGCATAATGATACCATTCTTTAGATAATTTCTTATAATAAATCCAAAAAATGACATCAGTATAGAGCAACCTTTTGATACTTGCAGGTTTTGTGTGTTTCCTTTACGTTCACCGAAAGAATTGTAGTAAAGAGTTAAATTTTGTCAGAGTACGTCTGATGAAATTACGATTACACACGTTGAACAGGGTTAAAACTAGTACTTTTGAAAAAGACAATGATTTTGTGACAAAATCTTTACTCTCGTTCAGAGTAAAATTTTCAGAAAAAAGAAGGTTGACTACTGTGCTCTTACACATGACGCGACCGATTCAATGTACAACGTCATCACCCTCATTTAAATCGAATGTTCGACAAGAGAATTTTTCTCTTTGAAAGTGAATAAATATGCTTGTGGCTATTGGTTTTCTCCCCTAACCTGTCTGTATAAAACATCTACCTATCATATTTTAATTAGTAGTTAATTAGAATTTAATATAGAGTTCGCTTGGGTGCTAGACGGGAAGTCAAACCATGATTTTTCAGTAGTTGAGAGAAAATTCATGAATCACATGATTCACATCAATTATTTGTCCTATGGGCGCTCTCGGCGTGGCAAAAGTCCCTTTAGGCAAAATAGGGGGAGAGATTTTGCGGCTAATTATCTTTGATTCGGGGAACATGCAAATTTTGTGATTAATTACTACTCGCAACCCGAAACGAATGGTAGAATCTACACCGAACTCTTTACTGACAACCGGAGACGCTTAGAGGTAAGAATTATTCTTTTTGTAAAAAGAAGCTAAAATGTTTAGAGAAGTGATAGTGCGTGTTAATTTGAATTTACAACAATCTAAAGTGAAATTATAAGTTTATAGTACGGCTCAATTTATTGGGTGAATTTTTGAGATTATTTGGCCTTCCCGATGCAACATCGCTCCAGTGTGCTAAGTACATTTTTAAAAAAAGGAAAAAGGTCAATAAATCCAATAATTACGCTGAGAAGAGAGAATTAGAAGTCACATTAATAATTTATACGAATACGATAAAACTTAACAATTATTATTTTTATTTTGAGAAACCAATTAATAAATCAATTGAAGAACACAGGATTTTATCTGGATTTATAATGGAAATCTGGAGTACATTAACCTCTTTTTGGTTCAAATTATTTATAGGTACATTTAAATCTGATAATTTATTTCTTACATTGATAAAATAAATTGTCAACTCTATTATCTAGAGGGTGAAGCTAGCTATTATTATTTGAGGGTAAACAAAAAACCAACCTTCATCGGTTGTCAAGTTAACCCTCTCTATGGTGAACTTAATTATCAAGATAATGAACCTAAGTCTGCAGAGAGTCAGTTAGGAATATAAAAATGTTGACACCCTAAAATGTACACATTTGTAAAGTTATAACTGACAGACTTTCATATTATTTGTATGTAAGCATTTATATTTAAAATCTTTATTTATTTGTATTATATTGATGAGAATTTTTTATCTCTTTAATCTTTGATTACCTTTAGATTGCAGTATAAATTTAAATTAGCAAATGAATCACCATAATTTCTAGAAATTTATAATCTAAAACTTTTACGTAAATAAATATTTAATTGTTGTAATTTTCTTTATGATTTATTTTTACATTTCTTTATATTTAATTAAAACGAATGATTGATATTATGAATTATTATTTTTGAGGAAATGTGCACACTGAGAGAAATAGATATTCAGACTTACTATTCTGGATATTAAAAAATACTAATTTTAATATCTGGATATTAAGTTTCAATATCTAAATACTTAGTTTTAATATCTGGATGCTAAATTTGAATATCCACGAATATCCATTTTTCTCAGTGCAAGTTTTTGATATAATATCAAATTTATTTAATAATATAAAGTGATGACAGAGGTAAATTTATTATATAACATATGAGGTGTGTATTCTAACAGTTAGCGATCGACTGACTATTCGTTAGTTTTCGGGTAGGTCATCCTATGATTCGCATTTAAACACTCATTCACTCTCGTACTTATGAATCATATGTGTACGTCCATATGAAAAGGGCCCAGGTTGTCGATTTTATTTATCGAGATATTCGCATTTTTCTAAAGAAGATTCAGATTTTCGAAATTTTTTTTATTGCTGAAAAACAAACTACGTAATGTCCTTCGTCGAATCATGCATTTACAATAACTTTATAGTAATTAAAAACACAAAGAAATCTTATTTTTAATTTTAAAAATGCATGGGCGCTAATGGAAATCTTGAACTTTAAACTCGTTTTTCTCAAAACTAGGATTTTGATACTTTTAACTTTGAATGCTGATAACTTGGTGAATTTTTCATCTAAAGGGGTCCAAGACCTCTCGAAATGTTTGAAATTTAATGAAGAATATGGTCATATAGATAAGTCCAATAGTGCCAAAGTGGGCCCTTTTCATATGGACGTAAACATATTAGGTTATTCTTTAAACAGATACATCTCTAGATGTATCTATATATATATATATATATATATTTATATATACTTTTATTGTATTACATTTTCATAAAATTTAACAATTATTATGTGTGAAATCTTGTACATCTTCCATTCTCATGTATTAGCTTATTATCAAAATTATTTAATTGGTTAATTTATTTAATATTTTATAATTTATTCTTAAAAATGAATCTAAATTTTTTAAAATTTAAATTGTGTACACGATTTTGGTTATAAATAGTTGCTTGAAAGTTCAATGATTTTAGTCCAAGTTGTTTAAATAATTAGGGATTAAGTCTAGGCAACACGTATGTTAATCACAACACTTCACTTAGAAATTTGTTTTTTATTTTAACACATTTAACAAAATTAATTACACAATAACTTTCGGAGAATTATTCAACAAGATTTCATGAAAAAACTGGTGTTGAAAAGTTAACCGATTGATGAAGATTTTAACGGATTGTAAATTTGGAGCACAGAGCACATGTTCTTGTCGAAAAAGTAGTCAGTAATTGAATTAATTGATCTGCGAAACGCGGGGACATGCCCGATTAATCTGATATCATAAATTCAGAGGTGTCGGTTGTAAGTCATCTGACGGGCGCTAGGACTATAGTTTTTGATCGAATATTAAAGAAATTACATTGAATTCTGAACAAATTGTTTAAATAAATTTGTTACATCCAGTATGGAAATTGAATCTGGGCGCTAGCTACCCTATGTCCGGGAAGCCTAACTTAAACTTGGGAGCTAATCGGGCTCTGGCAATGGAGCCCAAGTTTAAGTTGGGCATTGTTCGGGCTTCTAGCTGGCTCCTGACCAGAAGTGTCCGCATGTTTTATTCAGGGCCAGAAATGTTCGGATTAAAAAAAAAGCTTTTAAATATCAATCCATAAATTTGAGTTAATGGTGGACATCTTCTACATGGAAGTTAACCTTCACTTGCAAAAATTAAATTTACTGGGAAGTCATCAAGTGCCTACAGGAATATCTAGATTACTTTTCATTAACTTCTTGGAGGAAGTTAACCTCAATTGGTAAAAATTAAAGTTTTTTAAATTTTATGTTGATAAAGTTCAACCAAGAATAAACAATCCTTGAAAATTATGATAAAAGATTAATTAGTTAATGTAAAATTTAGTTTTAAAAATAGTTATGGTTTTTAATTGACTTCACGGCAGAGTTCTGTCAACCTAAAATAACCAAACTTTAAAAATTATGATGTTTATTGTTTACATGGCCCTTTTTTTACCATAATGATATTATTTTCACCTCAAAGCAACACATTCATCAGATTAACTTCCTCGAAGATGATGACCATAATTAACATGTATATCCGGTAGGTACTTTACTACTTCCTAGTGTTTGATTTTTACTATTTGTGAGACGAACTTTTTTGAAGTTGATGATCAGAATTTACGTAGAATTTTGTTAGGTAATTCGTAAACTTTTAGTATCGGATTTTGCCAATTTAATTTATTTTTCTCGATTAAATTTAATTGAATAAACCTCAATGTTTAAATGATTTTTTAATAATTTGTATTCATAATTTTGAAATAAAACTGGACAGAAAAATGTTTAGTTATGCTTTAAACACAATATATAAGTCCAGCCAGTTCCCTACTATTTTTAATATTTTCATTTTAATAAAAAATTATAGTATTCTTAGACACAAAGATGTCTTGTTTACATTTGCAGAAATTCGACAATTTTAGTGCACCTCTGCGCTGTAAACCTCAAGTCTAAAAAGAAGTTAATTTTAATTTCAGGATTACCGAATAATAAATACTAAATTGATAAAGGAAAATATAAATAAAATCTGGATTTAAATAATTTACTGATATAAATTAATATCATTTACATTTGGAATCTGTCGAGTTATTAAGTGGTGTTTCCAAATCAAAATCCAACCTACATATAAAACATACATTTACGTTTAAAATATACGGTTGTTATTTAAGGAAATTAATTTCTCGCACGTTAAATAATTTATTTAACAACAGATTTATTTCTGTGTTATATTAGATGGTGATTATATAAGAGTAAAATAATACACAGTGCCCTGAGTCAAACTTGGCTTTAACCACAGGAAGGTTAATTATAAATTTCATTATAGATCTTTAAAAGTTTCTCTCTCTTTCTCCCTCTTTAGTTAAGATGAGCGTACCGTTAGAATTTTCCTGGCACTTCTATAGTAATCCAACAAGGTTCCAGAGCAAAACGAACTACATACGATTGAGAATAATTATTATTCCGGAAAACGGACGCCCACTCGTAAAAGCCGTTAAGTGCTGGGCGTTGGAGCAGCTTGTTCCAAGAGTTGAAAAGTTTCTTGCATGGTTTGTTGAATAAGTGCGATCCTTAAAACCACTGAATCGTTAACTTATTCACGGATAATAATATCATCCTTTTAATTAGAGGAGAATATTTTTCTTATGAATTTCAAATCATATGCTTATTGATGCAAAATAGTTATCTCATGACTATCTTTTAGAGATGAAAATGTCATAAAAGTGAGAGAGGGTAAATGAAAATCTAAGTGAATCTATTCCAACTCAGTTTCCGCACTGTAAAATTCTACATAAAATCTCATGTGTTATCAAAATTTGTGAAATTTTACAAAATACAATTGTTTGGATATCTCGAAAACGGTAAGAGTTACACACAAATTTTCTATTTTTGTGGTCAAATCATAAGGGAAAAATGTAAATTAAGAAAAGTATTACCAGGTTAAAATTCAAATTATATGTTAAATTTTTGAAAACTTTTATTTTAAATACAAAATCCCATATGGGATTTCATACATAATTCCATTTGAAAGTTTTAGACACTCGATTGGTCTAAAATATCACTGAAAAAACCTGAACTCATATTGAGCACGTCTTGGCTCAATATTATGAGTTCAGGTTTTTTCTGTGATGTAGAATATTTGATTGCCTCAAAAAAGTCGCTGATGGATGTTTTTCTCAGCATCTTAATCCAAATTATGAGTCGTACATTTAGTTTAAACAAACAAAGTTTAAACAAACTCTCAAGGATTCCGACATACATGCATGACTCCAAAATTACTTGCAATTAAAGAACATGTTCTATATTTTTGTTAAAAATACAAGAGCTGGGTAAGTATTTAAAATGAATCTATTTCAAATACGTATTTGAAATGCAAAATGCCATTTTCCATTTTAAATAGGAATCAGAAAACCATTTTGAATTTTCAATGTTAAATAGATTTGCAAACTATTTTGCATTTAAAATTCCATTTTCCATTTTACGCGCATCTTTTAAGTATACGCACAAACATTTTGACCAAAATAACATTTCGGGTGTTAGCGCAGTAGGGTGGTTAAAAAAAGTAAAATCGGAATTTTAATGCTCTCGCCTTCTAGAATTGTTCTATTTTGAAAAAAATATCCCTGTTTTTTTTTTTACTCAAAAAATATTTAGTGGTCACTCAAAGCGCTCAAAGTTTCCTATGTATTTTACATGTAAATAAGAACTTTTTTTGTAGAAATGGTATAGAATTCTTGAAAATCAATATTTTTCATTCGCCAAACTCTGTTTCTCTTCAGGAGACTTCAAAGAATATTGCCAAATTAATTATTTAACCATTTTTTAAAATTAATTATTTTTTATTTAATTAAACTATTAATTATTTTTTATGGGTCCTTTAAAACCCCCAAAAACTGAAAAAATACATAAACAAGTTTTAAAAAATATTTGTTACTATTTTTTTTGACAAATTTCCCCCATTTTTAAAAAATAACATAATATAGATTTTTAAAACTTGTTTTATTTAATTGCTAATTTGTTTAAACAAATTATTATTGTTTATTTATAACCATTTATCAAATTAGGCTACAGAGTTGCAAATTTGTTCAATTATGCAACTTTTCAATAAGAATGTAACCTGTTACTAACAACAAACTAAAATTTTAAGGTTTATGGATTTTGAATATTTGGAAGTTTAGTAAACTCTAGAGAGACCAAAATTGGATTTATTTTTGAAAGACCTACTCGCCCTTGAAGATAGATGTGTGAGGTAACAGTGTGTGTACACAGGTCGAGTGCTCAATGGAAAATGAGCTTAGCATGAGACCAGTTGATAACAGTTAGTTGGAACCTCAAGCATTAATAGCGGGAAAATATTGCGCTGTCCAACAATACCCCGTGTCCAAGAATACACCACCTTCCCTTATCTAAACTTTATTTTTTTTTTTTATTTACAGCTTACTTTTCGCAAAAGATAGATTGATTTATTTAAAAAGTGCACCATTTCTACAAAAATTAATATAATGTACTGTGACGAGGTAAAATGTTATCTCTCACAATGTTTTCAAATTAACTTTTAAAAACATTAAAAAACACCAGTCTGGATTTAATTTTGTATCGACTGTTGTACAGTCGGGTGTAAGCTTGGCGATCTGTGCCTTATTATTTTGAGCTTGCACTCTGAAATCAAAGAAAGTTTTATTTAATTTATTTTGTTTGTTTTATTTAAATTATTTCGTTAATTTTGATTTTAGTTAATCGATATTCAATCTAAAAATTTGTTAATTAATTTTACCTGCCAACTTGCCAATCCGGAATCGTTATTATTATTAACAACAACATCTTGTTCAGCCTGTCGTCATTCAAGTTCTGGTGTAAGATCGAGAGACATATTCTCACGTAGTTAGTGACAATTTATATAAATTGTATTGAACTCATGTCTGGACGAGGCTTAATTAAGAGTCGAAGACCTATCCCAGGTGAGCTCCTTGACTAAATAATTAACTTTTTGTCTATGCTGGAGTCGGTTCTCCGATCAATATTGTAGAATTTCGAGTCAGTGTTCAGGGCGCGTTGCTTTTGTAAATGCAGTGCAAAAACAGGTGTCTTATTGTAAAAAATTTATGTGGTCTTTTTTAAGACATTTTCGAGTGTCTTAATTTCAATCAATGAGCGTACGTCTTACAAAATTATTAACTAATAAAATAACTTGAAATTACTGTAAGACGCTTTATAAGCGTCTTATGTTTTAAAATAAGACACTCTAAAGACACCTGTTTTTACAGTGTGGCCGTGCCATGGGGCTAGCAATTGTGTGACCTCTTGTCATCTTTTAACGTTGCTCCTTACTCCCCACTCTCCGGATTATGAGTTAGTCGTAACCTTATTGTATTTCAATAAATTTAAAATTAGAATCAATTGATTAGTTTAATTAGTCTTTTATTTTACTATTATTTTTGTTTAGTTATTTTTCATTAAAATAACTTGGCGCCAGGGTTTTGTTTTCATATTGTTTATTTGTTTTGATTAAAAATTAAATAACATCAAACATTATACATAATCTGGAAAAATGCGTCACAGTACTTATTTCCTTTGAAAAAAAATCCTACTTCTTCCGTAATTAAAAATTAATCGTCAAAGTTAGGTCCCTTATCTGCTTCCAGTGGTAATACTTGTTAAGGAAACATGGTGATTGACATTACCCATTAACTGCTTCTTCCCTACGAGCAAATAAAATATCCATTTATAGTTGATAGTAAATAAAATGTAGAGTTATTGATTTTATAATGGGCAGCGATGGCTAACTTAGAAATATGTAGACCAGCTTCATTGCAATGTTAGGATTGTGTTTAGTAGTTCCCTGAAATTATCTGTAGCAGAATATTTGGTGGTATGTAGTATAAATAGTGGTTTCTCTTATGCATGCACACCTCTACTATAAGATGTTGTGAAGCGAGCATCTAAATATTGGTTTAGTAATTTAGTTAGTTGTACGCCCAACAATTACTCTCAAGCCTTAAAACAACTAGAATTGTTATAGAATTTCATTCCTAGTGCATATGCAGCGATAAAATGTTGGTTCGTTACCATTTTTAAGGTATGTGGAGTGGAGTTGAATCGGAGTAAAGCAAAGAGAAGGAAAGGAAAGGGAAGCGAAGCGAAGAAACGAAACGAACGATCTGCCCCGCCTGCTGCCTCGTAACGTTTAGCCATTTAAAAGTTAAATCCAGAAACGTGGAGAATTCAATATCTGCTGGAGCCAAACGTTTAGGTAGAATCGAACGTGGTGCATCGTTTTTCGATGCATCGCAAATGTGGCTATGAATTCGCTGTTGAGCCGCCACTAGCACACCGCACAGTATCGTACCGTACTGCGTAACGTACATAGACCAAAGTAATGGTTGTGGGGCAAAGTTGCAGGATTGCAGGGTTGCAGGGTTGCGGAGCTTCACCGGGAGTACATGAGTGCAGCTTTGTCTGTCTGTCTATCTGTCTTTCTGTCTATCTGTTGATGCAGTTCATCGACTCTACTGTTACTGTGTTCGTATAATAGCTTGTGGCCACAATACACGCGTGCCAACGCAGTCCCAAAATGTATAACTATAGAATCGAGCGGAACACTCTGCTACGCATTTCGCCTGCAGTTGGACTTGTTCTGCAATTATACTCAGCTCATAAATAAACAAGAAATACGCGATTCCCATGAATGAAATTTACCAACCAATTCTTCCGGTCATAGTATTCAAATTATTCTCAAGCCCCGGTGTAATATTTTCATTCTCCAATAAACTCTAAATAACGTTACATGTGAGTTAAATTAAATGCCTAGGGGAGACCAGAGCTACTTGCCGCACTTTTCACTCTTTGTTCATTGACTCTGCCAATTTTGCATTTACGAAAACCATACTGCACAAGAACCTGGCTTGACATTTCAGCTTGGACTTAAAAAAATGACAGTTCCGAAACATTTCTAATTTTTGGTTTTAGAACAGTTTATTTCAAGTAATTCAAAGTGCGCCAACCACACTGAGACTTTTCGTTTGAAGAAATGTTTCAATAAATATATCACATTTTGATATAACAGCGTTTGAAAGTAGGTAAATCCGGGATAAATTCACAAATTCATATGGTGCGTATCAGAAGTTGAAACGATTTAAATCCAAGTTTTTTTAACAAGTTAATATTGATACTACTTTACGCTTTAATGGCTTTAAACTCCTTACTCGGGGATTTTTGGGGTCGCTGATTACGAATTTAGCATCAGGTTTTTAAAATTCAAACTAGTGGATTCAATAAGGCGGTAGAAACTTCAAAAATTGTTTATGAATTTTGTCGAATTTCGATAAAAAACTTGAAAAGTCAAAATGCATAGTACACGGAGAAAATGTTTCAGATAAAGTTTACCATGTTAGCATGATACACCTCGGATCAAAGTGATTTTTAGAAAACTTTACCATTCAATTTATAATAGAAATTATTCAAGAATTAGAAATGTTTTATACAAAAATATGGATACACATCACTCTCCAGCATGGTAATTTGATGGTCGGAGGGCGATTCCTCGATTGCCAGAAAGTTGAGTAGTATTATACACAGCACGTGGGAAAACTTTACCATGCTGGATGACAAGGCGCTGAGCTCGAATTCTTGACAATGTTCTTGTCAAGGCTCCTGCTCACCAGCATGGTAAAGTTTTGCCAACTAGATGATCTTTTCTATTCAACCAAAAAATAAAAAGATTTCCTTCATATTAATTACAGATTTATTTCCTATAGAGATTACTTATTTCGCTAATTATAATTACATTTAACGATACAATCACGATCATAGTTTTAACCTTAAGATTAATTTAATATTCTTTTCAACTATATACAAGACGCGATTTACCTAAACTAAACTTACGCCGCAATATACAAATATCTAAATACACATTCACGCACACCGAACACGCTCGAATACATTTGGAATTAGAGATTCAAACTTTCCTTATATACTAACTGAGTAGAATTGTATCCCTTTATGAGAAACGGTTTTAATTCTTATATCTTTAGACTGAATAATTTTAATTTAAAACAATTATGTGTTAATTATTGCTTCCTTCCTTGATCAATTTTTTATATAAATCAAGTTTCAAAATTTTGGTAATTTCTATTAAATCTTTCTTTTTTGTCTTGCAATAATCTGTGAATCAAATTCAAAATGTTAATTTAGAACTTATTTTGTATTTTAAATTCTAAAAAGTACGACCAAATAGTTTTTTAATTTAAAAAAAAGTTTTATTTAATGTATAAAGTTATAATTATGCAGTTCATTAATTAAATAAAACTTAAAGGTCTTGTTATAAAAATAACTTGTAGATATTTTAAAAAATATTTTTTATAATGTGTACAAATTTAACAATTATCTAAATATTAAAAATAGGTGTAATTAACAAAATCTTTGACTTTATCTTTTATACACTTTAGATCAATTTCACTTGTGTTAATTTCGATTTCCGAGACTCCTGTATTATATAATTTTTAAATAAAGTAATTTAATAATTAGACAGAAAATTCTTATTTATTAAAATTTTAATTCTTACAATGTTTAAAAAACCAAATATTCATTTATTAAAAATATATTATATGTATTATATATAAAAATATTAATATAAATGTTATTTAATATAATAATTTTTATAGAAACAAATTTGTATTTTCTGCATTAAAAGTTTAATAACCTAGAAAATCCTATCTGTTCTTTTAATCTGAATTAGTTAAAAATAATTAATTATTAATAATAATCAGAATTTTACTAAAATATTATCTATTTTGATATAACTTAAAAATAAACTAAACTAATAATTATTTATTTTTTACTAAATGATTAGTAGAAATATAGCTATTTGAATTAATAGCTAACTTTTTGATTTCAAGCTAGTTATTTTTAACTAACTCAGATTTAGAGAATTTGTTAAACGTTATTTACGAAAATAAATATTATTTTGAATAAGAATTTGAATAAATAAAAGTTATTACAACTAAAAATTGAAAGTAATGAATTAAGTAGATCTTATAAAGGTATAATAAATGAAAAGTAAGAAAAATAATAATTTTAAAAAATGACATTTAGCTATTTAAAAATAGTAAAGAGTAAAAATTACCATAATTGAACATTTTCAAAGCAGGAAAGAAACTTTAAAATATAAAAAATCTGCCTTTAAATTACAAGTAATTTTTATTTAAAAAAATTTACAAACATAGAAGTTTAGAAGTTGTAAAATATATGTTTGATAGTTTAATTTTACAATGATAAAAAAACCAAGAAAAGCATCATATCTGAAATATTTTAGGTAATTTTCTTTTTAATTAATGTAAAATACAAATATTGTTTAATTTATTATAAAATTTATTATTTTAGTATTAAATGTAAATAAATATTAAGAATTAAACTATTTACAGAAATACACAATTAAAGAATCAAAATATTATAAGAATTTAAAAAATAAACTAATTGAAAGAGTAGTCAGTAAAATATGAAATATCTAACAAGTTTTCGTTTAAAATTTGTTTGTCATAGTTGCATGTTATATAATTCAACGTAAGCTAGGCTAGCCTCTAATATAAGTATTAAAATTAATAATTTAAAGATCATTCTTTTTCCTTTTAATAGAAAGAGTTCTTGTGGAATTAACAGACAAATAATATGTGATCGCATCTGCAAATTAAAAATGGAAAAAGAGGGAGAAAGTTTGATTTATCATGCGATAGGAATAAATTCCGAGTTTTGAGGAGAGTTTACCATGCTGGAGAGTCATTGGACTTGACGCTGAGCCCGAACTCCGAATACCCGTAGCATGGTATGAGAATTTTGAACACAATATCTCAATTGTAACTTTGATCCGAGGTCCTGCATATAATATGGGAAAGATTACCTCAAACGTTTTCCCCGTGTATTTTGTCGAATTTTGACAAAAACACGATAAATAACGTTAAATAAAAAATCCAAAAGTTGATTACCTCTTTTGGAGAGTTTTTTGAATAATAGGAATAGAAATTTAAAGAAAAAAATTTTTTTGCCAAAATTAGGTGCCAGGAAAATGAGAATTTGACTGGACATAACATAATCTGGGACACTGTAAACACGACTCTAATTGACAGAAACTCAAATCATGTAAGTCGCTTACGTTGTTATATTCATTTTACTTTAATTAATATCTGAACCCGACCCAAATTTCATTTAAGTATTAATTTTTGTTAATTTTTCCGTTTTTTTAAGTGTCAGTAATCCGATAGCAAAATTAACGGGCAAAATTCGAGAGTATATTTTTTAAATAAATAATATATTAATTTTATAGTTATTTACATGTTAGTAAAGTGTAACTATCTAAAGTTAGTATTGCACTATGAATTTGTTTTTTAATAATTTAGAAAGAACTTTTTTTCAATTTATAAAGTTTTATTTTCAATCAAGGACATGCCATGAAACTGAGAATGTCACTCTTTAATGTGTTTTTTCTTTAAGAAATGTAAAATAAAATTGGCTTTTTTTTATTGACGTTGAAGAAACTATTGATATTTACACTTTTCATCAAAAATAAATTAATTTTGTTCAAATTTGTTTCAAATTTTTTTCTTAAGTCTTTTTCATAACTCTAAAAGTTGACACAAAAATTACATATATATGTAAACTCATGAAACATTCATGAGTTAATTATTAGAAACCTAAAAACTTGTGATGTTTAATTATTTTTACTTTTTTAATTAAATATTTAAAATGTTTAAATTCATTCTTCCTAAAAATGATCACCCTATTTTAAAAAAATTAATCCAACCCGTAAATTCTGTAAAATCTACTATATTTAAATAAACATTCGATTATACCTACTTATATTTATATTTATAAAATATATTGAATTTGGTACCGCAATAAAAGTGTATTGTTACTGATTTAGGTATATCTATACATGCTTTTATATGCATAATAAAATAAAATTTTTTTGGATAAGCTTGTTGAGCAACTAGCATTAATAATGTGATAACAGCAACATTATCATGAAATCATATCCGAGTTTGTTAAATAGAAGGCCTTTGTAATTTGCTCACAAAGTCGAGTTTGAATAAAGTCAAATACAATTGAGAGAGTCAGCAGCAACTGATGTTGGTGGCTTCAAACAAAAAACAAACTAATTCACCATCTATGAGATCGCATTTTAATAGCTGCGTATTGGAAACGGATTTTCGTTTTTATCAGCTCGTTCATAGCTTTGGAAAGCTTTTATCTCGACTGCAATTCCGTGCGTTTCGTTGCTGCTGCACGCTGCCGCTATGCTATGAGCAAATGCTGAACGTTTGCGTTTGCATCTCTCTTTTTTCTACAAACATAAATACATGTACAAGCACATTCATATACGAACATACAAACAAGTCAGAAAATCTTAAACGAGCTATCAGAACACCCGTTTCTCGATATTTACTTCGTGGTGTGATTGTAAAATCAATGCAAAGGAGCGAAATATACATAGGAAAGTAGATATTATTCAAGTGTTTTTTTAAATTAGAAAAATTGAAAAAATGTAAAAAGTGTAAAAAGAAAGCTTCTATAGGAAAAGATTTTTTGTCATTATTATGATGAATTGGTGATTGGTGGAATAATGGAAGCATTACACGTACGATAGCGATAGGCTAGATAGTGGGTGAAAAAGGAAAAGAATATCAGCTGGATCGATTAGCCAGAAAGCCAAGTCCATGTATCCATGTGGTTGGTCGCCAGGTTACGACATCTTCGTAAAGGATGGCACGGAGTGTCGAGCGATCGATTGACCGCAAAATTGTCGCACGGGGAAAATTCAACTATCTCACTCGTGAATTTTGGGCGACTATAAACCATGGAAGACAATGGCTGCTTCGGTAATAGAATAACGCGGGACCACGGCACGTCCGATAGCGATTCAATTAATGCCGTTATCCAGGGAGATCCTGCATGCGCGGCTTTTGATCGTGGCCCCATTGAGCCACATTCGATCGGATAGATGGCCGACGACGCTTCGATAGCCTCCATACCCTCGATTCTCGTTCCCGACAATAAAGGTAGTTACCGTTTAGTTGGCAACCCGACAGAAACAAACGACGTTTTGTGATTTAATTATTGGCTCTGTCTCTGTCTCTGTCTCTACTTCTATTGCCATAACACACCGTCCGCACAGCACCACCCTATATGCCATACCACATTATACGCAGCCTTGCTTCCTGCACTACAAGTCTCCAAGATACAACTAGTATCTACTCTTTTCGCGCTTATCGTCCTCAAGTAATCCAAACAAGTCTTCATTTTAACACTACCACGTTGACAGTTAAACTTTGCTTTCAAGAAACACAAAGAGTAAAAATGCATCAAGCAGCCTTGGGCACAAGTTCTCTTTAGCGCAAGTGCTATAGTAGTGCTATTCGCTACTCAGCACATGAATCTTAGATTTACATCGATCAAAAAAATCGACTTTTTTATTTTATTTTTGTGGTCTACATTACCTCAAGAATATAATTCCCAAATAGCAGATTAAAATTCGAAGAAATAAAAAAGTTATACATATACACATCGGTTCATTACACACAAAACTTTCGCGTTTTTATCAGAACCATGTTTTTTGAACTGGCGGTCAGCATAACTGGAGTTCACTGTAATCGATATTAAAAAACCTTAGATCAATTTCTTCATTATAAAATCCTTTAAGCATCCCCCCTAAATCCAATTGTTTACTTATTTTCTTTTTTAGGGTTCTGGACACAAAATGTCAAATCCGGAACCCATATATTCTCACTCGTTTGTCCGTTGCCCAAAACCATTACCCCCCCCCCCCTTAGCTGTCAAACTATTTGAGATAGAGAGTTGAAATTTGGTACACTTATGTATATTCACGTGTAGAATACAGGAAAAATATAGCGAACATTATTGAACGTGATGTTCATAGCGTTGTCAAGGATGTAACAAGATTTTTATCAAAAAATGCATTAAAATGACTATTTACCCCCACCCCCTTATCTCCCAAACTATTTGACCTAGAGTATTGAAAATTGGTACACATATGTATTTTCGTGAGTAGAGTACAGGAAAAATATAAAGAACCTGATTGGGGTTGATAATCATGAAAAACTTTTTTTTTTAAAAAAACGTGCCCCCCCCCCCCTTATCTTCCAAACTATTTGACTTAGAGGTTTGAAATTTGGTGTATTTAGGTATTTTTACGTGTAGATTACAGGAAAAATATAAAGAACATTGTTGGACTTAGTTTTCAAAAGTTATTGATGAAAAGTTGAAAAATGACAAAATACCCCTATGCTAGAGCTTAGCGTACTTATCCTGAGAGGTTGGGAATTGTCAAAAATGTGTAATTTTATGCAGAATTTTGTATAAAACCATAAAAAATTGTGTTTTAAATTTATTATCATAGCATTTTCTTCGAAAAATTGAAATTTTACAGAAAAAAAATGTTTTCATTCTAAACAGCTACAATATTTCACATTTTTAGATTATTTTTTTGTACAAAATGTTTATTTTTATGTTTAAATTACTTTAAAATATTGAAAATAAAAAAAAATTAAAAAAAAAATTTGTGTTGTCTTTAAAATTCAAAACTATATAAAAAAAGCTCAGTGTATTGGATTGGAAATCTTTAATCTTATAAAAATGGTTAAGTTTATACTTAAATTTTAATAAAAGTAAAAAAAATATGATTTCAATTTATTATTATTCAAATAATCCAAATAATAATTATCTAATAAATAATTGAAATGAATCGTTAAAAATAAATAATTAAAAAAAATTTCAATCTATTTTAAGTTCGTATACGGAACTCTCTGTGCGCGAGTCCGACTCGCACTTGCCCGGTAATTGGCGCCATGTTTTTATTTTTCAATATTTTTCATCGGGGTTAGAGAGGATGCCTAATCACGTGTATCATCTTTAAAACCATCTTTGGTTTTTTCAGATCGGATGTTTCTGTGAGGCTGTAGCTTGTCCCCCGATTTATCGTTTATTTTTTTATCTTGACTTTGGCGCCCTCTCGTGATGAAACAGGTACAGTAAAAAAATTTTTTTTTATGTCAATAATAAGATGCAAAAAGTTTAATTGCTTTGAATAAAATTATTACCGAGAAAAAACATTGTTTTTTAAAGTCATCATTGACTGCTTACAAAAAATTATCTGGCAATACGAATATGCCTCGACTTTCAAAGAAAATGTAATAATTACAATTATGTACGAGGAAAATAAAACTCAACCCCGCATATTACATTTCAATTTTATTTAGTTTACAATTACATTAAATCTGTTCGAAAAATCCTCTGCACGTGACAGTCTTTTGCTACTAGGACGAACGGTTTGAAATAGAATATCTCCATATTCATATAAATAATAAATTCACATACACTGAGAGAAAAATGGAAGTTTTCTCGTATCATATATTCATTATTTAACATACGTGTTCAGTACGAACAATTTAACAGTTATTTAATTCTTTTTATCTTTTTATAATACAGTACATTCTTACTCTCTAAATCTGAATTACTTAAAAACTACCCTTTTAAGGGTGAAAACTCGTTTCCCATGTCAAATAGTAATTTTTTACTAATAATTTAGTAAAAAACTACTAATTTAATTAGTTAAAGTAATTTTTAGATTATGTTAAACTACTAAAAGATTTCGATTTACTAATTACATTTGTAATTTTTTACTATTTAATTAGTTAAATTTAACTACTGAATTAGTAGTTTCCTACTAATAATTAGTTATTTTTTACTAAATGAAAAAGAGAAAACTCGTTCGCGATTTTAACCTCTAAATAGTAGTTTTTTACTAATTCAGATTTAGAGAGTACAACGATTAATTAAAAACAGATGAATAATATCACAGGAAAACACGGATTTGAAGCCGAGCAATGAAAAACATGTTTCTAAGGTAACTTTTGACGCTGAATATACGGCACAAGAAAATCTAGCAAGGTCTCTATATTATATAATTCATATGAAATTTCTTCACTGGATATTTATTTCCATTTCTATATTAATTATTATGGTCCAATTTGTAAATAGTTTTAGCAATAAATATGTTTGTGAGTAATTAATTATGATGTCAATTTAATTTAAGAAATCATTTCACTATTTTACAATATCACACAAAACCTGAAAGCATCAAAACGTTGCATAATGATATTTTTTATACCACTTCTCATAATTGATCCAGAAATGTATTTATCAGTGCATTTTCATTTTAAAAAAACTCGTTGAAGGTTTCATTAAAGTAAAGTTGACCTCAATTCTGTTTTTGTACAACTTTGTTTTTAGGTAATGTTTAAAAAAAAGTATAAATCCTGAAAATTTAAAAGCCATTTATAAACTAAACTTTCTTTCTCAAACGTTACTGAGAGATGAACTATTATTCACTTTTTCATATTTTTTCATTCCTAGATATGGGTTTCTCCGGGAGTCGTTTACATCAATCAATCTTAGGTGGCATAAAAACAGGCTATTGGCAATTTCAGTCTCAGTGCGAAATGTAATAACTCAGGTTGAGAATTTAAAATTTTCTTATTACACTTGAATGATGAAAAGCCATAAAGCGTCAATCCGTTCTAATCAAGCAGATGGATAAAATGAGAGTTTTATTTAAGAGTAGTTCACAGTAAATGGAAAATCTTAATTGAAAAAAAGTCTTGCTATATGCTGAAGTTTGAGTGAAATATGAAGCTAAATTTATCAAAATTCCAATTTTTAAAGTACTGACTGCAGTCAGTCTGTGGGCTTGACCACTTTGCAAAAAAAATGTCCCTGCAAGGTTGAGCCAAATCAAGCAATATTAACACGTGGCTCTAGAATCAGAGTAACTTTAACTAGGAATCCTGATTGAGATATTCAGGATCCTATTTAATGTAACTCTGGATTCCTAGTGGGCTCCTCTAGTATAGTCAAGTCGCCTATTCATTTTTTTCGGTGAACCGTCAAGTGGGGCTATTTTGTGCACGCGAGGTTTTTAATGAATAAAATCTTTATATTCAGTTGCTTAAGTTTTCTGCTTGGAATAAACATTTTCTGATATCTAGACTACAGAGAATACTGAATGAATTTACTTAATTCTTTATCAGAAATCACGAAAAAAATCGTATGGTCGTGAAAATCAAGCTGAAAAATTTCAAAGTTCTCAAAATTCTTTTCAGATCTCCGGAAGTTTAAAAGTGTTTCTAATAGGTATTAATAATACTTGTTGACAATTTAGTTGGTAGGTTATTTTGTGCATTCTTTAAAATCAAGTTTTTTTTCAATAATTTGTTTTGTAGTTAGTAAAAATTACTTTAAATTTTCGTTTTGAAACATTTTTGTCCTATTTTTGTTATAAAAGACAAGAAATAAGCATAAAATTTCAGTTTTACACATGGTGCCTTAAAAACCTCAAAAAAGTAACATTAATAATTACATGCTGTTCAAGTTAATTTTGAAACTTTTTCTCTTAAAATAACTCAAGAAGTGTAATAGAAGTTATTTTAAGTGAAATTTTCTTAAAGAAATAACTTTTTTTTGTAAATCTACATTTTTGTGAAATTTTAGTGTTTTACTTTCAAATTAGTTAAACAATTCTTAGAAAAAGCAAACTTTGATGCACAAAATATCCCCACCATGGGGTTTATTTTGTGCACAACTTTAAATTTCTATGACTCAGATAAAAAAATTTTTCCAGTCGGCTAACTCATAGGGCACCTTTAGAAGGATGCCTACAACATAACTGAATAGATAAATTCTTTATTTTTTCAAATTCTGAATTTTAATAAAGCATAGAGTGGAAAAAGAGTGGTTTTGTGCACAAAATAGCCCCACTTGCACTTGACGGTATACAATCGATAAAAATTAATATTTTTCAATGAGCAAACGATTTTTCTCTTCAAAAAACTCTTCAACTTTTTTTGCAATTTTGGGGATCTATTGCGGTGATGCAAAAAATAGTTCACACAATTTCTGTATTAAATAAGAAGCAGAATTCCATTTTTTGAACGTTTTTAAAGAAAAATATCGTTTGTGCATTGCAAAATATTCATTTTTAAAGATTTTATAGCAAATTTACGAAAAAGTGACTTTTTTCTATGTAAAAATACATAGGGAAATTCGGTTGTCTAGAGGAACGTGTTAATATATTTTCGGGTGAAGACAGAAGCTTTAAAAACATCACCAAAATAAGGGCCACCCTAATATACACACTGATAAAAATGGTGAGATAATGTCAATCTCGCCGCGTATTAGGTCGATCTGTGATTGCACCAAATGGATTCCAGTTCACTCAATAACACGGTAGTTAAAGCAATCAACAGGCTTTACTTGAACCACAAACAAGGCGATATTATCTTTATAAAAAAAATTTCATTAAATTAAATTTCACATAACTGAATCAGTAACTTTTGAGTTTCTCATGAAAAATTAATGCATTTGAATGAAACTAAAATGAAATTGACTCAAATACACTATGAGATTGACAATTTAAAGCTGTAGTTTCAACAAATTGTCCGCAAGGGGCGCATTACGCTACATCTCACAGGAGACACCGCTGATAGGATTTATAATAACCCGCACTGAAGTTACAGTCATAGTCCATTCTTTGATTATAGGTATATGTTACGGGCAATGTCCAAAATTGGGCATTTTCAACAATGCCCGTATATTTCGGGCAAAGTCAAAAATTATTCATATTATATGTCTTTTCCGGCATTGTCGACAATGCCCAGGGTAAGTTGGGCAATGTTGATAATGAATGATAAAACCTATTAATTATTATATTATTGTAGAAAATGATTAATATGAGTATTAAAGAATACATATTTCCTTATTTGTCACATAAAATTCGAAAGAATTTGTAATTGGTCAATGTAATTGAAAATAATTTTTGGAAATTGTAGGCACAGAATGATAGTCGTCAAAAGTTGATTTTAAAGATAAGATAAACATAGTTAATATTTTTTACTTTGTAATATCGATTCTATAAATGTATTGATTACACTTATATCAGCATGAACAAAGTTTAGTTTGCAATCAATTATGTCCATAAATTTGTTTCTTGTGCGTTTCTAGGGCACAAGGGTATAAGAGGTGCAACTGTAAAACCGGATGCGACCGTAATAAGTGCAAATGTTTAAGAAAAATAAAAATGCACCTCGAAAAGTCACAGTGGCCTGTCTTGTAAAAATAAATAAATCACTTTTTTAAATATTATTTTCTGGTAGTGAATAACATGATAAACAACATTGCCCAAGCATGAGCGGGCATTGTCGACATTGCCCGGGCATTCTCGACAATGTCCGGGCAATGTTAAAGATTTTCCAACACTGATGAATTTTTCAGGGCATTGTCGACATTGCTCGATTTCGGACATTGCCAGTAACATATATAATAATGTATTAAATAAGTCGAGAATTCCAATGAAAACAATGTGGTCTGTGAAAGGTTAAAAAAGTTTTTTTTGTAACCCTTATTACAACCCTATGTAAGAAACGAGTACTGAAGATAAGCGTTAAAGGTTAACGGAAAAGGAAACTCTTATACCGGCTTCCTTAGCAAAAGAGAGAAGGTAAGCGTTAAAATTTAACGGAAAAGTTAACTCTCAGCTCATTAAAAACTCTTCAAATTTAAATTTTAATTTCTCTCTCTCTCTCAAATTTTACCTCATTATACAAATATTCTTCAAATTTAAATTTTATTTCTAAATACAAACAATAAACTACTTGCTAAGCCTATCATTGTTTCAGCGAACCCTTGCATAATGAGAGTTAATGGTTTTAGGAAAATAGACAAAATTTTCAAGCTATAACGTAAGGGGCCGTCCATAAATTACGTAAGACATTTTTTCGGTCATTTAAACCCCCCCCCCCTCCCCATGTAAGAATTTTCACATACATTAGCGCCATTTTTTCTATTGGTCGTAAGATTTGCTGGACCCCCCCTCACTGCAAAAACTGCTGTCTTCTAAGTGTCTTATTTTAAGACATTTTGATGTCTTTTTTGTATTTAAAACGCCAAAAATGTCTCATTTTAAGACATTAATTGGGTCTTAGACACCAAAGTGTCTTAAAATAAGACACTTAGAAGACAGCAGTTTTTGCAGTGCTCCCCCCTAAAAGTCTTACGTAATTTATGGATGGCCCCTAACGAGGGATAAATACATTCAGTGCGTGAAACGAGATATAAATACATGTAGTGCGTGGTATTAAAAGTTATTAATAAATAGAGCGGAAATGTATAACGTGAAAATGAATAGTGCCTATTATTGTGTATTGTTTATTAAGTGTTTACAGAAATGTGTTTAATGTGAAAGTGTATACACTGCAAAAACAGGTGTCTTATTGTAAAACATTTATGTGGTAATTTTTAATCCATTTTCGAGTGTCCTAATTTCAACCAATGAGCGTACGTCTTACAAAATTATTAATCAATGAAATAACTTGAAACTAATGTAAGACACTTTATAAACATCTTATGTCTTAAAATAAGATACCCGCAATACACTCTCTAAAATTGAATAAGTGAAAATTCACTTATTAGATGTCAAAAGTCTTCCACTCTTTCAAAAAGTGCATATGCACTTACAATAAGTGTATATGCACTTATGATAAGTGAAATTTTCATTTATTATAAGTGCATATACACTTTTTGAAAGAGTGGAAGACTTTTGACATCTAATAAGTGAATTTTCACTTATTTAAATTTAGAGAGCACCTGTTTTTACAGTGTAGTGTCTATTAATGTGTTTTATTTATTAAGCTTTTGTATTGAATAGTTTTAAATACGTGTTTATATTGTTACATACGAATAAGTGAAAGAAAAGAGTTTAGTAAATAAATAAGTATTCAATAATAAATAATAATAATACATAATAATAGTGTTATGAAGTGCTCAAAGTGTACATATAATGTTATGCGAATGTGTTTAGTAAATAAAAAAGTATTCAATAAGTAAGTGTTCAATAATAAATAATCCATAATAATAATAAATAATAATAGTGTTATGAAGTGCTCAAAGTGTCTGAGGCAAAGAGATGAGATAATGAGACGAGATAAACATGGGACAATAACATGAGACAATGAAATGAGATAAACAGATTAGATACAGAAACTAAAAAACATTAAGAGTTGAAATAAAGAGATGCTTTAATGACATAGGATAAAGAGGTGAATTAATTTAAAGTATTGTTGACACATATGTGTATGTAGAGTTAGATCGTAATACGTAGAGAATTTTTACAAGAATTTTTACAAAAACTTTGAAAAACTATAAAGTCCTTTTAAAAATATATTTTACAAGACCTGATTTATCAAATTTGCAGATAATAATTTAATTTGGATTTCATTCAGGAATTTTGACAAATTATATAGTCCTCTAAATGCAGTGCCGGTTTTAAGGGGGGGCGAGCCGGGGCAACCGCCCCGGGGCGCCAAGTTTTAGGAGCGCCGCGCCGCGGCGCCCCTCTGGTTTTAGCTTGGTATACATTGGTCAAGTCCCAAGTTAAGTTGCGAAGTACAAAATGAAAAGAAGAAAATCCCAAATACTGATGTGTGCGTTGTTTTACAAAGTTTGGGATGTGCGATTTGTCCCTAGAAAATTTTGAATGGAATGGAATAGAATTTCCTAAGGGCGCAATTACATGCCTGGGTCGAAAGTTGCGTTTTCCGTTGAATGGTGAGAGAGACAAAGATGAGACTATATTTCTATCTTTCTCTCTCTCACCATACAACGCAAGAACGCAGCGTTCGACGCAGACATGTAATTGTGACCTAAAGCCGCTTTTATATCTTTTCCAGTAACTTTACATTTGTCTCATTCTACACGGAAAAAATTAATATCTAAATTTGTGATTAAAAATGAGATTTAAGTATAAACTATCTCTAAAAACAAAAGTAAGATGTAATTAATTATTTAAAATTAAAATCAAGATTTATATCTTATTAAAATATTAAAAATTTGATGAATACATATTCTTATGCCTAAAAACGATATTAGAAATCTCTAATTCTGTGCTATATGGAAAAAAACAGCAAATGACTGATCCTGACAATGTATCGCAGCAACATTCACAACTATTATAATTATCATGTTCCTGCAGTCTTGAATTCACCGAAACTTTTTTCCAGGGAATATTTTCAAAAATAACTTTTGCTACACAGAATTTAAAAAAATATGTAATTCTTAAAATATTCCAAATGATCAATTGGTATTTAAAACATTATTTTTTGTCAAGTTTGAATTTAAAAAATGTCAAAATAGCTTGGTTCATTTGAACGTTCACTTTAAGTTTATACAATATTATCTATTTTTTCAATTCTTTGATAAAAAGTTTTAAAATTAGTAGAATAAGAAATAATATTTTAATGTTATACATTGTATAATTCGACATCCTATAATAGCCCATTATAAATAAAATTTAATTTATTATTGAAATGTATAGAATAAATGAATTAATTAGAATGTATGTATTTTCGAATTTAAAAGAAATAGTGAAAAGTTAGAGAGATAAAAATGTCATTTTCTGTTATAAAGTTTTGCAAGATAAAGCATAACTTATTATATAAAGTTTGATTATATTGCTTAAACTTATAAGCTTAAAATCTTATTTACCCCACCAATGGTGCGCGACTCCTATCAACGTTTTAAATTTTATTAAGGATCGTAATATTGAGGAACTATATCCAAATATATGGATTGCTTTGAGAATTCTCACGACGATACCTGTGACTGTAGCTAGCGGCGAACGAAGTTTTTCTAAGCTTAAGCTGATTAAAACATATTTAAGGTCGACAATATCGCAATCTAGACTTCAAAACTTAGCTATTTTATCAATTGAAAATGAAATTGCAGAAAACATGGACTTTGCTCAGTTAATAAGGGAATTTGCTGATAAGAAAGACAGAAAAGTAAAATTTTATTAGTTTAAATGTGTAACATTAATTAATAAACATATATAAGTTTAAACATTTAACTATTATTTTTCTAGTTTTGTTTATTTAATAATATATGTTTCTCCCTAACAAAGTATAGGAGCGCCTTAGAAATCTTGCCCCGGGGCGCAAAATCTCTAAAACCGGCACTGTCTAAATGGTATTAGGTATATCATAATTTTTTATAATTAATCTTTGTATTCTTCATTTTAAGATCACATCAATTTAAATTTATTCCAATGTCTTGTTATCATTAATTTTCTTTTTTTTATATATTAGGTATGTATTTCTTTCATTTCACATAATTATACATAAATGAAACACTATTGTAAGAAATAAAAAAATTTAGCGTGCCCTTTAGTGCGCGCTTTTTTCCTAGTAAAGCTTAAAAGACTTATAAATTTTTATATTATTATGCTGTTGCGACAACAAAACAAAGACCCATATACAACCTCCTCTCCGTAATACCCACTATAGCTTCCCCGCTTTATGAGAGCATTTAACCCTCTTCGGAGCGATTGCTCAAGGATATCAACTTCATAGTAGGTCAACTTTCCTTAAACTTATAGATTCATCTACTCGGTACTAGATCTCTTGCCTCCCGAAAAATCCGTTAGGCATAAATTCTTTACCCATCCGACGCGGTCTTTGACCTATAGTCTCGTAGGAAAGTCTATTCCGATTTCTTTTTTCCTAAATCTTACCTCTTTCTGTCCTAAGGTTCAACCTTTGTTTTTATCCCTTTGCTCGTCGAGGATAGGGATACTTGGATAATGAAAAATTTGATGTGCTAATACAAATTTACTTTTCAAAACAGAAGACATTATCCATCGGGTGTGTTTTACTGATGAGCACTAGAATGGTCAGATCACACTCTAAAAAGTCATTTTTCGACTCTTTGGACTAAAATTTAACATGAGTGAAGGAATTCATATTTCCGCAGTGCCTCAGAATGGTATAAAATAAAAAGATCATTTTGAGTTCAGGTTTTTTTTGTGTGCTTACAGTTAATGATCATAATTTCAATTTGTAAAAAAGTACCCCTTGTTAAAGGAAAATGTCAACTTCTTATAAGACTCTTTTATTTTTTTATTTCTAATAGGTATATTAACATGCAAAAACAATAACTCAATAAATTAATGGGAAAAATTCTAAAACAACTATTTGTTTATGACCTAAAAACTCACAAGATCCTTGAGGGCGCGTTATAATTTACATAAGACAATGATAAGTTATTATACCTAAATGTTTGTTTGTTATAGGGGAGACCGGGGCTTGTTTGGTCAGGGGTAGAGTGGGTCATTGCAGTTTACTCAAAGGCTATTAGTCTAATAAATTCCTCTCTACCCAAAAATTATGTTACATAGTGAGATGCAAGTTTGTGCCAAGTTTCATTATTATATCATCATTTATGTGGAGTAAATACCAAAAAAACTAATTTTGATACTCCAAAGTAAATTTTTACCCAATTGGTTTTTTCTTATATCTTCCTCAGTATTAGTTTTAGAAAAATTTTAATTATCAAATTTTGCTCTTTGAATAGTTCCTTTTAAAGGACAATGAAGAGTTTTTAATTTATATTTGCAGTATCGATAGAAAAAAATCAAATATTTGAAGAACACAGGCGGCAATTAGGAATTAAAAATAGTATATTTCGTAACATGCGTGACAAGCAGTCGTTTCTGAAACGAGAGCAATGTTTTTGCAACGAGTGAAACGAGTTGCAAAAATTGCGCGAGTTTTAAAACGACTGCTTTGTTCACGCAGTTACGAACGATACTTTTCATAACAAAGCCATAAAAGGCGTGATTCGGTTCTCTGTATAGATAACCAGAAAATTGCAGAATTAAGAATGATTCACTACGTCACGTCAGAGTGTACACAAATACAATCCAAATTGAATGTCTCACACTTTTTTACTTGTCAACACGCCGCGCTAGTGATACGGTCAGGTTAGATTTTGAAGCGGTACTACTCACGCTAAAGATATCGACTCTGTTCTGTTGGTCAAACAGTGCGTGCAAGAAAAGTAGAAAAATGGGGGACATGCAATTTGGACTGTACTTGTTTGCACTCTGACGTCACATAGTGAATCGTTCTTAAATCTGCAACTTTCTGGTTATCTACAGAGAACCGAATCACGCCATTTTTAAGACTGCGTTATGAAAATACGTTTTTTCAATATGAGCAAATTTTTTATTTTATACACGGAAAGAAGAAATCTTAAAAATATCTTAATACTGTCCTAAAATAAAATACCAACTGGCTAATTTGTAATATTTATTAGACTTTCAAAATTAATTTTAAGATTTCTAAAGACTTTTTTAATAAGTATAAAATAAATTACTATACTTATTAAAAAAGTCTTTAGAAATCTTAAAATTAATTTTGAAAGTCTAATAAATATTACAAATTAGCCAGTTGGTATTTTATTTTAAGACAGTATTCAGATATTTTTAAGATTTCTTCTTTCCGTGTAATCTTATACTTTCTCTGTTCTAATTTAAATATATTTATTTTTCAATTCCTTTTATCATAAAATAACCATAAAAACTAAGTTTTTTATAAAAAGTAATGTTTTAATATTTAAACAGTAACATTTTAATTATGACTCAATATATATTTAAAAGTCATTTTAATTTATATTTGATATTTGTTGAATTTAACATTTTGTTAATTAAAGGTTATTTTTATATTTGGCTTATCATTGTATTTAGTTTATTTAATATTATAAATATTATTAACTTCTGGTTACCTGCCAACTTGTCGGACCGTACAATCATTATTATTTTGTGCAATAAACATTAAATGTTCCTATACTTTTCTTTTACACAAAAGAACACTGCTTAACTCCGATGTGGAGTTTTTCACAACATAATGAATCGTCGAGAAGGTGGTTCTGGCGGTCGACATTGTCGTGGGATTATCCTGGTACATGCGAGTTTGGATGTTAGTTCCGTTTTCACAAGAGTGCCAGGACTTGAAGATGATGTCGGCGGCGCTATTTACAAATTGTCAACACTGGTTGCAGCCATCTTGTTTTAGAGCTTGATGTCAGCGCCACCACCAATACACCTGATTTCAACGTTCTTCGGCCGATCGCCGCTCCATGTTTTCATATGCTGGTAATATTAGTGTGCAAACTTTGTTAAGCTGACTCTACATGCAAAGCTAACATTGTTCCGCACGCACCTCTTGCATGAGATAGAAAAGGGCAGAGATTCCCTCTGTCATCTCTGCCCTTTTCTATCTCATGCAAGACGTGCGTACGGACCAGCGTTAGGTTCACATGTAGATAGCCAGCTTTAAGCTGGCTCTACATGCAAAACTAACTTTGAACCGACACGACATGTGTGACCCGACTTGCACGAGATAGAAAAGGACAGAGACTCTCTCTGTCCTTTTCTATCTCATGCAAGACGTGCGTACGGACAAGCGTTAGGTTCACATGTAGAGCCAGCTTTAGGTGGTTCATGAGAGCGGCACTGCAGTGCATGTGTCGCCGAACATTGACTTGACGCTTACGCGTTCTTGCTGTCGGCATTCTGAACTGTTTTTTGAAAAATGTTAAAACTTTGTAAAGATGTAACAAATATTATTGACGGGGTTCCATTTGTGGCCATTGTGCCATCCCAGGTGAGCTCCAAAATAAGCTTTTGTTTTGCTAATTTAATGGAGTCGATCTTCAAAAATAAACATTAAATTTAGAGTCAGTGTTCAGTTTGCGTCGGTTTGTCCAAATTAAAATCTTAGTTTGTTGCTGCACTTTATCCCCCACTCTCCGGAAAACTGGTTAGTCGTGACTTTTTAATAAATTGTGTTTAGATTAATTAAATCAAGTAGATTGATTAGTTCATTTAGTTTTTTATTTTAATTTTGTTTAGTTATTTCGTAATAAAATAACTCGGCGCTAGAGTTTTTTGTTTTTATTATTTGTTTAATTGTTTTAATTTCCAATTAATTTAAATATAAAAGTTGAAATTTAAACATAAACCAGAAATAATGCGTCATATAGTACATATACAACATTTGAAAGTTACCGAACTGACTATGTTGGATATAATTAATCGCATGGCTGTCTAACTATATGTTTATCTGACACTTCCGTCTAGCTGCAGCTCCTACATTTTTATCTAAACGAAATCCAGCTATACGTTTATGTGAAACAACTGAACACTTTTTTCAGTAAACAATTTTTTTCGTTAGTAAACGTTTGTACATTTTTTATTTATTTTAATATTTTTAGCATAAACTCAACGGTCACGAACAAGTATTGTTTAAATTACGAGTTCATTTGATCGTGGGTTACAGTTCATTTGGCGAGTTTCCAATTACAATTAAACCGATTACCACTATTCGGTGAATACGCTTAACAAAAAGCGCGGCTTTGGATATCGCTTTGGAAATTCATGTGAGATGGTTCGATGAAGCAATGGCAATGGACGGCGCAACGCTGCAAATTACTACGATTTTCACAATGAACATCAGCTTAAACTTATTTCACACATCGCAATACCGATTATTCAATTTTCATCAATGTTTTTTTATTAACAAGTTATTTTTACTCATGTATATTTTTAATTGCAAATATTATGTTTCGTATATATATATATATATTATATATTATTATATGGCTCTTTTTTCGCCTCTGATGTCAATCTTAAAATATACGATTAAACATTTGAAGGCTTTATTTCTTTCCACTGAAAAACTTTTTCTGACTCTATTTACATTTTCATACTATTGAATATACGGCATTGGCTATCAAAGCAAAATTTTCAGATAATTTTTGTTATACTTGTGTTTGAAAAAGTAGTATGTGCAACATAGAAAGAAAATAAGTAATTGTCGTCTCGGGTGTTAACAGCCCTCAGCTTCGTTTCAGCTGTAATATTTCAAAATTCCACTGGTACTATTAAACGTGTTAATCAGGTTTTTAATTACAACAATCTCTATCCCCGAGATTATAATACTATTTGACAATGAAGACGGACTCTTGTGTTCTTTCGTGCTATTTCGACTTGACTTTTAATTTTTAAAAATTGATAAGCTTCCATAACCCTACATTTTATTTTTAGCATTTTGTCATTCAAAATTGCAGCAACTGACAACATCGACTTTAAAAAGGTTTGAGTTCACTCTTCCCAATAAATAGTTGTCTCCAACTGTTAGTAGACTTTATCCAACCTTTTCTCAATTTACATTTTAATCTGATTCGTACCGAAATCCCGCTGACTAATAAAATATTATATCAAATAGAGAGTAAAGTTTCTAAATGATATTTCCTCAACAACTGTTTCCGTCTTCTCTCTGTTTTTCAATTCCTCAATTGCTTATTTTGTTATCTCGACCCATGAGAGCTTTCTTTTCTGTCCTCTCAGCTTGAAGATCGTCTACAACTTGTAAAGTGTCCTCCAAAGCGTTTTTCTCGCGTATTTGTTGTATCCTCTGAGGAACCGCACTTTCAATATGAGAGCCCCTAATTTCTTCTATTTACAGAAGTAGACAATTTCAGTAACCGCAGGACTTCTTCATCACATAACAGCCATTTTACATATATGTATATACTCACGATTTGTACATAATTTTTTAAGTTATTCATGAATTAATAATATAATAATAATAGTAATAACAACAACAACAGTTAATATATCGAAAAAAATGTCTTAGGTATACATACTCTTACGTCATCTATATATACTAACGGAGAGTAAAGTTTCAACAAATAGTTGAGTTTGTGGCATGTCAGATCCTAGTTTGTGGTGTAATACGCAGTTTTTTTGGTGCAGGGATAATTATTTTGTGGTTTCCACTGACTGGCTTGTGCCCTTCTCAAAATAATAAGCATGCACCTAATATGAGGCAGTTTATGCGACTAATGCAAAAAGATCTTGAACTTGTAGTGAGCTCCTTTATGTCCACATTTTGAGTTTTAGTCTCAGTTGCATCTCAGTATTCTAATAAAATTTAAAACATTGTGCATTATTAAAGCCACTTTCAGCACAGTACATGTTTTTAAAAAATATTTCTGATTTGTTGGCTCATAAGTTTTAAATAATATTGAATTATTAACATTGATCACTATACTCGTGTTTCAGTTGGGGTTTCGTAAGGGCTTTGTAACATTTGCTTTTACTAATATGAATCTGGTAAGGTAAAATAATTAGACCCTGACTTAGGTTATTTCTGACACTCGAATCTCATTAGAAGTGCCTGATGGGGAATTTATTGTAGCAAGAGCCCCACAAGAACCCTACCAAGCCTTACCAGAATTTTCATTTTACTATAATTGTCACTTAACCATAATTTTAGGTTATTTTGTTTACAAATAACAATTTTTTAAACGTACAATCGTTGATTTAATTTATTATTATTATTTTTGTACGCATTATTAGGTAACGTTATTGTGTTAATTTTAAATTATATTTAAACCACAAAACAAATAAAAATTCAAAATTACTAAATTTGGAATTCAAGTGCAATATTAACTATTATTCTATAATGATTGTGAATGTTACCTTCAGTTTGCATATGAAAATAATAATATTTTATTAAATCAAAAAATATGTATTAAGAAAATTTGTTCTTAAAACACTTTAATAAATTGTTGATCTTTTCCTTCATATAAAAGTTTTCGAAACATTCCCGAGAATTTTCCAAAAGATTTGTAAATTTTCTCAATTACCTAAGGCATGTTTAAAATTAAACTACTATTAATTATTACTATTATTTATTTATACTTATTTCATAATACCTAATTATTATCACATTTTTATTATATTTAAAATTTAAAAATAATTCACAACCGCACCATCTGATTTTAAAATCCAAATATGTATTCTAGTGATGTAAAAATTAATTTTATAAGTCTTTCGGGAATTTCACATGAAGTTTTCGAGAACTTTTCTGTATTAGTTTGATAATTATGGAAATTCTGAAATTTTAACCATAAGTTACTGTTCATTCTTTAATGCAATTTAAAAGATAAAAAACACTTCTTAATTTTAAATTTAAAAAAAATTATTCTGATTTTTGAAAAATTTTAATACTCTAGTCATTTTTTAACTTAATTATTTATTATAAATAAAATGACCTAAAATCATACTGAATGAGCCAATTTTAGTGAACTATGAGTTCTCAAGAGGCCCTCGTAGGATTCTGGGAGGGCTGTAGCTATGTTTCCTTACAAGGCATTTCTGACCAGATTCAAGAGTCACAAACAACCTCGCAGGGCCTAACTATTTCCCTACTTTTATCTCGACTAGAAACCTTCTAAATTTCAACATTAGGCAAGAAAACTTGGGGAAATTTCTTCACGGGGATAAAAAAAGAAAAAAACTTTGTAATGTCCTTTGATAATTTTGTATTTCTCATTGAGTTCAAAGTATACATGTGTGGTGTGAGGGTCGAAATATGTATTATACGAGATTTCTACTTTAAAAATTTTAAATGGCTGACGGTACTTTATTAACTTTTGTACCATCTGTCTTTCCCTTTTTTAGCCAGCTAATTCCTCGTTCGTAAATCTTTTTTTAAGTGTGGTAGAACCCATAAAGGTAACTTTATTCTTCTCGATAGTCGTCGCGGAACGAAGGTGATTAAAGTTCCTTCTTTCGTTTTTGAACGCTTTGAGTTGAGCAAAAAATTAGCTGTGGCCCATAGCAGAGAGGCTTCATTTTTCAGTATAGTCCCCGCCTGAAATTTAAAACTGTAGTTTACAGCGTACTGATGATTTATATGTGCATATAATTAATAAAACAATCTGCTGCTTGTATCCAGAATTTAAAACTGAACTTTTAGACATTTTTAGAAACATTAAAACTAAAACGTGATTGCATTCAAGAAAAAATCTACTTAAAACTATTCGGGAGATATTTCGTTCACTGTGTAATCCTAGAGAGCATTACGCTTAGTTTGTAATTCCTTTGCACTGGTTTTTAGGCCATTCCAGCAAAAAAGAGTGTCTAAAATATGTGAATTTCTTTATCTCTTGGATAAAGGTTGAAATACGTATAAAGGAATACCTGAAACTTGCAATAATAGTATTAAAAAAATTGTGTTTGAAATATTTTAGTAAATTTTATTGAAACTACTTTTATTGTTTGTTTGTGTGTGTGTGAGGGGGGATTTGTTTGTGTGTATGGAAGAAAGGTAGAAAACGACAGTGTTAGAATATTCATCGGGTCTTTATATATCTTGGCGAAGACGTTATCTAAAAGAGGTTTTCCCCCTGCTTTCTCGAGAAGGGATGATTCGTAACTGCTTACGGAGTTATGTTGCCGTCGTCAGTTAGTGTGAGACACATAACGGGGACATCGCACGCGAATCGTCTATCATTCTAAGTGATTCTAACAATAAGTACAGCGTTGGGCAGGTAGTAGGCACGGCTTACAACGAATGAATATTCATCGGATAAAATCGCGGAAGAAGCACATTTCTCCGCAACTGTTTCATATCTACCCATTGTAAACGGGTGTCAGTTCAAGTCATTCCTTGTACATTAGGGTGGTCTAAAAAATTTATTTAACTCTCTAAATTTACATTAGTGATAAGTCTGTCACTGATTTCAATCAGTACATATATGTATATATATACGCATATATGTAGATATATGTACATCTGATGCACGAGTATTGATAAATTGCTAACGTAATTTATTTTGTTCCTTAATTCTAAACATACTCGTGTAAATATTTAATTACCATTGATTAAAATTCTTTATTTTATTTTTCCTTTCAAGAAAAACAATAATTTTATCAATATTAGGGGAAGTGGGGGCAAGACGGAGTACTTAACGTTTGAAGCTAAATAAGGCTGACAATACCTATAATATTAATATTATGCTTTCTATTCTAATAATTGAGGAGCACTTTTCCACAAGTTGATAAATCTACACTTTGTTTTTACTGAAAACTTTTATGTATTACAATAATCTGCAGTGCTTTTGTTTAAAGCCAATTTCAGGTTATTTAAATTTAATTCGGTATTCAAAAAGAGCGTTGCAGCTTAATTCTATCCAAAAAGAACTTTCTGTGATTTTATGAAAATTAAACAATTGCAGTTTTACGCCTGACCTCTAAAATCAATTATAAAGTAGAAAAAATATATAAAATTATTTATATAAGAATGTTTTTTGGACTTAAGGCGATTTATTTATTATTTTTTTATAATAATTAAGGAATTTAAAGGTGTTTATAATTTATTCTGGAAAGAAAAATTAAAATTTTAAATCATCTTGATCAAATTCAGATTTTTTAAATTGAAAATTCTTTATTAATAATTTTTTTTGATAATGCAAAATTTGTCCGTAAACTTTCTTTTAAAATACTAAATGTTTTGACACCAAACTTTGTAGAATTACTCAAAATACCATTAGGAAGGTCTCTCTGACCAAGTTTTTTTTCATTTTTGTTATTAAACTAATATTTTTTTCAATTTTACAAATTTTGGAAATTTTTGAAAAATTTGTGATTTTGAAAAATATTTAGTTTTAAGACAAAAATGGAACAAAATTGGGTCAGAGAGATTGTAAGATTCCTATATGTTAGATTTGTAATTACCTCTGCTTTTTTAGAAAATAGATTTATCAACTTTTGATCAAGTGCTCCTCAATTACCTTTAGTTCTCAGCCTTTTATAATTTAGTCATACTAGAAACAACTTTTATGTAATTAACTAAAAAATTAACAAAATGTGGAAAAAGTTCAATCGCCCCATGGAAACAAGAAAATGAGAAAAAATCTAGCTATTTTCATTTATAATCATTTCTTTAGACTAGACAGTTCATTTACATACAGGAAAAGAATACAGAACAAAATAAAATTCAAGCACGACGAGAATAGACGCAATTAAGTTACAAAAATTAGCTGCATCTGGTTGCACGCTCTGAAAACATTTCCAAAAGAAATTTAACAAAATAATTCGCAGATGAATCGGATATACCAGATAGAGCATTTTTCCAAAAAGGATTCATGATCGGAGCATAATAGAAGCTGAGGGAAATAAAAATATCTAAGTATGTTGAAATGTGGACAGATTATATTGAGAGAAAAAAATTTCTTTTACCAAGGATAAAAATACGCTTGGATCAAAAGTAATTATTAATTCTTAAACCAAGAATATTATTCTTAGATCAATAATAATAATAATTATTCTTGAATCAAGAATAATTATACTTAGTTCAAAAATAATTATCATTAATTCAAGTACATATTCCTGATCCAAGAATAATTATACTAGTTCCGATCCTAAAGAAAATTTGCATTTGATTCAACGCAATAAGGCATTGGTAAAAGGAAACATTTCTCTCAGTGTACCAAAAATGGTGAAAGTCCTCCCTCCGTGTATCGCTAAATATTCACCTCTCTTCTTTTGGTAACCGAAATTTAATTTTATTCATAGCAATTATATTACTGTGTTCATTTAAATTTAAGAATCTAAGTTAAGCAAAGATACAGCAGGACGATGGAACCAATTTCCGAGTCGGCACCAATTGTTGAGTCATGACGACTGTTTTTGCTTATAAATAGTGAATTTCATTGAAAATTTAAAATACTCTCTAAAACTGAGTCAGTGGAATTTTCACGGATTCAGTTTTAGAGAGTATATTAATATTATAAAATCAGTGGATCATATTTGTGCATTATGACGCATTCTTTCAGACTATGTTTACTTTAATTAATTAAAATTTTAATATATAATAAAAAACGAATAAACAATATTAAAAAATCTACCGCTCCAAGTTATTTTAATGATAAATAACTTAACGAAATAAAATAAAAGACTAATCAAAAGTATACTTTTTCTTATTTAACACTAAGCCACGACTAACCAGATTATCCGGATAGGGGCAAGTAAGGAGCAGCACAAACTAAATTTTAGATTTTACACAACAAAATTGATATATTTATTAACTACAAAATTTATCAAGAGGTGACAAGAGATCACAAAATTGCCGGCCGCACGGCACGGCCATTTACAAAAGCGACGCGCACTGAACACTGACACGAATGTTTTACAACATTGGTCGGAGAACCGACTCCAGCATCGGCAAGAAGTCTAATCTTTAAGCTCACCTTGAATCGGTCTACGCCCACGTATCAATCCTCGACCAGTCATGATGGATATAAATACTAATTTAATCTCTTTATCAAAAAGAAAACAAAATGGCAAAATGCTTGCGTATCAACAGACGCACCAGTCTAGAATGAATATGACAGGCTTAACGTGTCGTATTGAAGCCACACTTCCATTGGCGGTCGCCCCATTCGCCCCCCCCCCCCCCGAGAATCTTATATTTGTATAAGAGAGAGAGATAGCACTATAGTGCTATCTCTTTCTATCCCATATATCGCCCCTCCTAAAAACTTTGCCTAAAGCCGCCCCTGCACACTTCTGACACAATCACTCCTTAGCGCAACAAGCCAGGGACACAATCGTGTTAAGTTCTTTAGTTACGCTGAGATCCGTCGACGTTACGTAGCAACCGCGAGCGACCGAACTCTGCAGTGCGGTGGAGTGGTGGCCTCGTCCGCCCACCCCTGTATATCTGCCGTCTGCTGCTATTATGACAGGTCGTAAACAAATACCGTCAGCATCGTCTTCCGGTCCTGGTACTCTTGTCAGGACGGGACTCACATCCGTACCTCGTACCAGGACGATCAGCAAATTGAAAGTGGAGAACTCTTGACTTTTCCATATGGAAGCGAGTCAGGTTCGTGCAAAAGTATAAACAGATTTTTGTAATCAAGTTGTTGTTATCAACAATAGCAACAATTCCGGATTGGCAAGTTGGCAGCTAAAATTAGTTAATAATTAAAATAAATTAAACAAATTTATAGATTGAATACAATTAACTAAAATAAAGATTTAATAAAAATTACCGAATTAATTTAAATAAACCAAAAAAATAAATTAAATAAAACTTTGTTTGATTTCAGAGTGCAAGCTCAAAATAATAAGGCACAATTCGCCAAGCTTACACCTGACTGTACAACAGTCGAAACGAAATTGATTGCAGACTGGTGTTTATCAATGTTTTTAAAAGTTAATTTCAAAAAATTGTGCGAGGTAACATTTTACCTCGTTACAGTACATATAGAAATATTCTCTTCTATAACTCAACACCATTTTTCTAAAATTTGTTATTTTTATTTACATTACCTACGAATTCAGTTCGACAGTCAGCCATCTGCTATTTTCATTCGCATTATGATTACCAACAGTTTACTTCCGAGATTAGTATGTCTTGTATTTTTAAAATTTTGTTAATTAGTATCATCGTATGCAGAAAGAAATAAAGATTTTAAAAATGCTAGCATTAATTTTATAAAAGTATGTAATATTTGCAATAAAATTAGAACTCGGTAAATGATATTGCACTGTTAGCGATCTCCATTTGTCTAGTTTTCACTGAAAACTTTTATGTATTAAAATAATCTGCAACGTGATTTTTTTAGGCCGATTTCAGATTATTTAAATTCCATTTGGTATAAAAAAAAGAGACTTGCAGATTAATTTAATCTTAAACAATTTTCTGTGTTGTTATTAACAGAATAAAATGTCAAAGTTACGCATACTTTTCAAATTGTTTCTGTAGGTTCATCACATTTTCTATTAATTTTTTCGTATAATATTCACTTTTTAAAAGAAAATTATGCAGAAACTTTGTTTTTCTTTTTTCAAATAAGCAATTGTATTTGTATGTGAATTAGTGTCATTTTGAGTTAATATTTGTATTGCTTGACAACGTCGATTTTTCCGAGCCAAACTTCAAAGATTTGAAACATTTTAAATTTTTATTAAATATTACAGTTTTAATTGTATTACCGCTGACAGAGAGCATATTAATTTTGCAGTACAAATGAAGAACTACTAGCTTTTTCGAGAGCTCATACGGAGAGTCCGACAGAAAGACTAGGTCGTCCGCGTACGCCAATAACAATATTTCTATAATGCTAGTGACACTCACTTTTCTACACCTCTGGTCAATACGGAACTGCTCAGTATCTGCGATAAAAATAGAAAAAGGGGACTTAAAACGTTCCCGTGTATAACCCCTTGACTATTTTTGAAAAAATCAGTTTGTTCGCTGCCTCACTTAATACGAGCATACCCATTCGAATAAAAGTTCTTTAAAATATTTATAAATTTAGAACTAATGCCAAGTAATTCGCCCAGTAATAATAAAAATTTCGCGCATAACAACTGATGACAGACAGAAGGAAATGCACTTTTAATATAAAAAAATGCCGCAAAAACAACTCTGCGAGGATGCCTGAGGTGGATTTGAATAATCGAAAGTAGGGAGAATAAGTTGTTTAAGCAACCACTTTCCCTCCTAAATCCTGATTGACTCTGGAATTAAATGATTTTCTTCTACCGATTTTGACAGTCTGTTAGATAAAATTTTGGAGAAATGTTTAGCAATACAGTTCAGAAAAAAGATAAGTCTGTAATTGTTAACATCCGATAGCTCTCCTTTCTTAAGGAACATGAAAATTGTCAATTTACCTTACACCTTAGGGACTCTCTCCTTTTAGCTATATTGACTTATAAACTTTAAAACTAAAAGTTAAATTCTTATCGCAGTCATTGTATTTGAGTAAAGATAGAGTTAGCCAATTTAAAAAATGCAGAATGTGCTGTCCAGCTACAGATGCATTCAAACAACATCGAATGCCAAGATTGAAGTAATGATAAAAAATCTTGAAATCTTCCGTAACTTTTCTGCCAAAATATTAACCATTTTGTCACGAAACTTGGTAGAATTACCTAAAATATTATTAGGAAGGTCTTTCTGAATCAAAATTAGATTTGAAAAAAATGCAATTTTTCTAAAATTTTCCAAAATTAATTTTGGGCCAAAATTCGAGCAAATTCGGGTCAGAGAGACCTTCCTAAAGGCGTTTTAAGTAAATGCACCAAGTTTCGTGACAAAATATTCAATATTTTAAGAGAAGAGTTACAGACAAAGTTTGCCTATACCAGTGAAGTCATAATCCATCACATGCCCTTTATGAATGTATATTTTTATTGTTCAAACAATTTGTGTCAATTTCAGATTCAGTGCATCAAAATACATAGGAATATATGGTTTTTATTCACAGATCAAGATACTTTTTTCGGGATGTTGTGATATGGGTGAAAAAAGACTGTTACGTTACAAATTGATTTTGGCTCTGAAAACAGAAACAATTGAATATGTTGCTGATTTTATATTTTATTTAGAAAATAACATAAAAATGCTCGAAAAAAATTAAGTCATTGTATTTAGTTCACGTGATAGATTTTGCGTCAAAAAACTTTTTGGGATTTTGGATCCCAAAAAAAAAAAACATTAAAACTTTTTACATTAAAAAAAGCGGTCGAATTCTTTTGCATTACAAATGTTATAAAAATTTTTTTCTTTCAAGTATTTAATTTAGTTACTTTCAGTTAACCTAACTCTATCCGAAAATAACAGATAGTACGTAAAAAGTAAGATTTATTCAATAAAATGCAACTTTTTGTTTCGTGTTACGTTTTTGTTTAATATTTTATTAATCTCGATACTACAAAGAAACAAGCCTGAGTTTTTGAACAGACAACTGATTTCGCGTTGATATTTATTTCATTCAATACTTTAAGATGTATATAGCCTGCAAATAATCAAGAACCCATGGAATTTGAAAGTAAAATTTTTTTCCGTGGTTTCATTTTTCGCGATCTGGTCCATATGTCGGCATGTGTTTTTTTAAAATCCAGATGAAAATCATTAAGAATTTCTGAAGGTCATCAGATCCAAATGAAATATACGTTATAATTATTTAATGTAAAAAGATAATTTTCTCCTTTCTTACTTAAAGTCTATAATTGAAACAAAGGGATATATATGTATATAAGAATACTGCATAATTTATACAACTTAACTTGGAAATCGAGACACATAGCTGCTGCGAATCGGAAAATCTTTAGCACTATTGATATCCGATCCTCGTCAAGTATACGAAATCAATTTGCATTCTCTCGCAAGTCAGTATTTTGCATTCTCGTCGATGGCTGAGCTTTTCGCCTGGATTTCTGGTCTGCTTATTTAAAAGTAAAATATAAAATAAGTTAAAATTAAAAGCACATTATGCTTAAACATTATTATTAAAAATGTATATAGTTTAGGGAAACTGGGTTAGCAACTAGGTTATTTAGCGCAATCTGTCCCAATGTGTAATATTTTTCTACGTCAGAAATGCATGCGCAGAAATCATCTAAGCAATAAATATATGCGCAGTAATGTTTAAATAAAAAATATATACATATTAATCTCCTCAATAGCAAATTTATTCACATTAATGTTACAAGCACTAAGTAGATGCGTAGAAATGTTGCCCGTACTGGCCCAGTACAGAAATTTCCCGCTGGGGTATATGTAATATGTAATAAATCCACCGTTGAATTACAATATTACATAAATGTGTATTATATTTTAAGTCTAACTCAAATAGTTTGCAAGTTTTAGAGGGTTTTAATAAGATATATCGGTACCTCTAAACAAAAAAAAAAAACACTTTCGGTTTATACACTCTAAAAACAAGTGTCTTAAAAAGTTAAAGTTAAAGTCTTAAAGTTGTCCTCACTTTTAAGACATTTTAGGGTGTCTTAATTTTAAACCACTGAGAAAGTGTCTTAAAAATACCTGTAAGACGCTTTCTAAACGTCTTATGTATTAAAATAAGACACTTGCACCGAAAAAAAAATATACTTGGATTGAGAGGAATCCTCTCATTTTGATGCGAATTTTCCTCTACAATATGGCCTCTAAAGGATCCTCTCATTTTGAGAGGATACTCTCATTTTGATGCGAATTTTCCTCTCAAAAGTAGAGGATACTCTCAAAACAATGTAAAAACGTGAGAGGATTTCACGAAAGGAATGTTACTCTCTTTAGAAGAATATTTTTTTTTCGGTGTGCAAGACACCTGTTTTTACAGTGTACGCCTAAAAATCCTCTCTGACGTTGACTGTCTGAAACCTCCACTATGGTTTTTTGGTTAAAAGTGTCAAAATGTTTGAATTAAAATCAAAACAGCATTTATACAATATTGTATGAAGATTTAAAATTTTTAAGTTTCTTCCCTGGAAAAATTGGAAAAAAATGTGTGGTTTTTTGACGTTCATTTTAACATTGGAGGTTTTAGACAGCCAATGCCAGAGTGGTGTTTTTAGGCGTATAAAGCGAAAGTGGTTTGTTTAGCTTAGAGGTACCGATATAATTATATGGAATCGCGATCCATTTTTCTCCTACGTGAATTAGGAACTAACCGATCCCACTGTAACGATTTTCTTATTTTTAGACACTTTAAATCGAAATATAAAAAGATAAATATCTATAACTTATTGTTTAAAAAAAAAACGTTAACAAATGAATTAAACAAAATATTTTACAACAGCGATAAATAACAACAAGAAAAATAAATTAACAAATAAATATAAATATCAAGAATAATAATTTATTTAAATATTTTCCGTCCAAGTTGAAACAAATTTATCAAATCCGTAATTATAATCAATAATTTTTGTTAATGGATCCTGCGCAGGCATTATTCATTATTAATGTTAAATTACATACACATAACGCAAAAAATAAGTAAAAAGACATAATAAAAATGAAATCATACAATTAAATAAAATATTTATGTCAAAATCGATCAACGTATCCTCTTCTATAATTCACGCTCTCAATTCAACCCTTACTCTTTTAGATTCCTTTATATAAATGACATTAAATAGGAATGAATTAAAATTACTCATCCATAATTCACATAAGGTGTTGATAAGATGATTCTTCAAAGATATTACAGATTCTGGTATTTTGAACATATTAAACATCCTCTCGAAGTGGGGAGCCCCGAGTGATGCTATCCTTCATGGCTGATTCAATACCTTTTCTTCAAGCTTCATTTAAATCCATTCTAATCAAATTGAGATTCAGGCGAAAATAACGGCCACACTTTAAAAAATCAGAACACGAAACATTGATTACTTTTAACGTCGCGATTATTAATAAAAATAAAAACAAGAAACAGAAAGAAAGATCACAGTCTTACCTTTCCGTGTCCTCGGCCGGCACGTGAGAGCGTAGTAGCCGTTGATCAACTTGATCGCCAAGGTACGAAGATCGACTGATTAATTTATTATCCGAATTTCTTCGACCCGACAATCAAATCGATCACCGAGGAAACCCGGAAAATTGATACTACTTTAAAAGATATACTTTGTCGACGAACCGGTAGCATCACACAGGGGTTTATTTCTCATTCATCTTAATTTGAAACAAAGCGTATCGCTTCACCACTGAAAAAAGTTTTCAGTCCCACCTACTAAAAAAATTTCGCCAATCCAACTGGAAAATACAGTTCGTTCTGTTTTAAATCCTAAGGAAATAATAAGAATTTCTAACTAAAGCGAGAAAAACTCGGTAAATCAGAGAAAAAATCTGAACTCAAAATGAGCCCATTTTGTCTCATTCTGAGACCCGGCGTAATCGATGTAAGAATTCCTTCACTTATGTGTTTAGTTTTAGTCCAAAAAGTGAAAAAATGACTTTTCAGTATTAGAAAGTCATTTTCCGACTTTTTGAACTTATCATGAGTAAAGGAATACTCATTTTCGCTGCGTTAGAATGAGACAAAACGCTCTCATTATGAGTTCAGGTTTCTTCTATGTATTGCATGGTTGGCAGAACTGAATTTCTTGCAAATATTCATCAATAGTTAATTGAGCTTTTTTACAAAATTTTATAAATTGCACATGGAAATAAAAAAGCACAATTCTATCAGTGAATGCACCATACCAATCAATTAAGTTGAAAACCAAAGGACGTATTTAAAACGTCCCAAAAAAGTGCCTAGGATTCTGTGGTTAATCATATAAATTTATATATTAATATGTAGATGAATTTAAATATTGTAATTATTTTACTTTTTCAATTGTAATTACAATTTTGATTTTGTTTATTTTTATATAATTATCAAAGTAAGAAAACAAACACGTATTCTCTAGACAAAAGTCAGTCAATTTATTTCAACGTAAAGTCACGTCAAAAACAAATAAAAACTGTCAACGTTTCGCACTACATATATGTAGGCCTCTTCAGGACAAAAACAACTAAAAAAGAACATAATAACACAATATAAATATAAAATTCGTAATATAAAACAAAACATACTAAATTTGAGGTTAATTAAAACAAAACTAAGTTACATGTTAAAATTTACAATTCTAAAGTATAAAAATAAAAATCAACTCACAACATTATAAATAATTCATTCACATTTTAGAATAGTTATTTATGACACAAGGACCTGAAATGGCACTTTATAGTACGAGTAAGTATCGTAATACGAGCCTAAGTCCAATCGCAGCCGAGGCGAAGTAGAGGTGGTGACGAGGCTTCACCGAACGTAGCCGAGGCGAAGCCGAGGTGAAGTGAAGATATGAAGCCGAGGCTCCACCGAAAAGTAGCCGAGGCTCTGATGTGGCTGTGGCGAGTTGTACGATACACGAGAACTTAAGTGCCGAAAGGGTCCAAGTGTCATATAACATTTTTTATCACACAAAAAACTGAGAATTCGAACCTAGGAAGAGGTGGTTATCGTAAAAAACGGCCTCAGGGGGCATTTCTAGGTGGGAGTAGGTCGACAGACTTAGAAATGCCCCCGGAGGGAGGCGAAACCCATGAACAGCCGTGACGTTTGGGCCAGTTTGGGCAGCTGTACCATAAAGTAAAGGTCAGCTGACCAGCATCAGCCAATCAGATTGCGAGTTCATTTACTTTACGGCCTAGGCCGTGAAATGAGCTCTTAAAGGTTTCCAAACAAGCCGTAAAATCTAACTTTTGATGTAAGTGTGATAAAATAGTTATTTATGACACAAGGACCTGAAATGGCACTTTATAGTACGAGTAAGTATCGTAATACGAGCCTAAGTCCAATCGCAGCCGAGGCGAAGTAGAGGTGGTGACGAGGCTTCACCGAACGTAGCCGAGGCGAAGCCGAGGTGAAGTGAAGATATGAAGCCGAGGCTCCACCGAAAAGTAGCCGAGGCTCTGATGTGGCTGTGGCGAGTTGTACGATACACGAGAACTTAAGTGCCGAAAGGGTCCAAGTGTCATATAACATTTTTTATCACACAAAAAACTGAGAATTCGAACCTGGGAAGAGGTGGTTATCATAAAAAACGGCCTCAGGGGGCATTTCTAGGTGGGAGTAGGTCGACAGACTTAGAAATGCCCCCGAAGGGAGGCGAAACCCGTGAACAGCCGTGACGTTTGGGCCAGTTTGGGCAGCTGTACCATAAAGTAAAGGTCAGCTGACCAGCATCAGCCAATCAGATTGCGAGTTCATTTACTTTACGGCCTAGGCCGTGAAATGAGCTCTTAAAGGTTTCCAAACAAGCCATAAAATCTAACTTTTGATGTAAGTGTGATAAAAACATTATTATGACACGCACAACAATTTCACGTCAACAGTTAATATAATAATAAATAATTTTAAAAAAATATAAGATACCGTATACACGTATATCATGGTCAATGTTAAAATTATAGGTTAACAGACAAACACTCATTACAATATCAATAGATGGCAGCATAATCCAAATAATCAACTCAAATTATATAATGTGATTTTGGATAAATTTTTAATATTTTTAGTTTTTTTTTGTTATTATTTGATGAAACATAATTTTAGATGATAATTGTTAAAAAATAATTTTAAAAAATGGGAAATTTGAATTTGAGTTGATTATTTGGATTATGCTGCCATCTATTGATATTGTATAATAAGTGTTTGTCTGTTAACCTATAATTTTAACATTGACCATGATATACGTGTATACGGTATCTTATATTTTTTTTAAATTATTTATTATTATATTAACTGTTGACGTGACATTGTTGTGCGTGTCATAATAATGTTTCTAAAATGTGAATGAATTATTTATAATGTTGTGAGTTGATTTTTATTTTTATACTTTAGAATTGTAAATTTTAACATGTAAGTTAGTTTTGTTTTATATTAGACAAAATTCCTGCAACGTAATGTAGAACTTAGAATTTTTAAGTAGAATGCCTTTTTATTGACCTCACTAGGATCAATGCAAAAACAGGTGTCTTAATTTAAGACACTTTCGCCCAATTATTAATTAGTCATCACTAAGACATAAAAAATATCTTAGTTTAAGACACTTTTGCCCAATTTAAAACAACACGTTTTTGCAGTAATATACCACGTAAAGACGTCTTTGAGAAGTCTTTTAGACCAGTTTGTCTACTGAGATATGTTTTAAACTCTAACGTTTTTTCAATCGTCTCAAATTGTTAACAACCCAAATAACATGAAATGAAAGCTTGTAGCAACTTTTAAATGTCCGCGTGCAAGTTTGCATCAGTGCATTTGTCGTTTTTAAAAAAAACTAGTCTGAATGACGGGCACAACGCAGAGTGTACGTGTACCAGTGAGTCTCATTAAAACGTGTGACTTCAGATGTGAAGTGTAGAGTTTTATGCGTCTTTTCTTTCTTATACTCTCAGAAATAAGGAAACAAAGAAACATTTTCTTAGACAAATATTACATTTTTGACCTTATCTGCAACTATTTTTTTGTTTTAACAAAAGAATTAAGGCAAGTTAATTCTTGAAGCAATAGAACAATACATGGACTCAAGCGACGAATAAAACCTTGCCGTTCACTTCTGCCAGAGAAAAGTTTTCATTTACCAAGTATAAAAATATGCTTACATTGATTTGTCTTTAATAAAATTCAATTATTCTTGTAAAAATTATATTTTTAATTTGATAGAGTACACAGAAAAAACCTGAACTCATATTAATCCCGTTTTTTCTCGTTTTGAGACGCAGCGGAAATGAGATTTCCATTAATATTCTTAAGTTTTAGTTCAAAAAGTTACAAAATGACTTTTTAAGACTAAAAAAGTAATTTTGTAACTTTTTTGACTAAAACTTTACAAAAGAAAATGAAATCTCATTTTCGCTGCGTCTCAAAACGAGACAAAACAAGCTCAATATGAGCTCAGGTTTTTTCTGTGTAATAGCTGCACTTACACCAAGAATAAAATATTTGTTTGAATAAATTTATGCTTGTTTGGAGCATAAATAAAGGTTCGATGACAAGGATAATTTCTACTTGACCCAATTTATTTTAGTATTGGCGGAAAAGAATTTTTCTCTCAGTGTTGATAATGTATAAATGAAGACTTTTTCTTAAGAAAGATATTCTGACGAGATATCTGTTGTGTTTTGCTTCTTTTACTATTAAACGCGCATACTTACATGGTGGAAAATGTTTGCTCCAGTTGACGACTAATGGGTTCACGTTCGCAGCGTTTGTAGGTCATAAAGTTACGTGTAGTAAAAGGGTGAGTTTCCCTACAATCGCAAGTGTGGTTTTGCGGCAAGGAGATACACGACAGAGAAACAGAATCGCTACAACCATTTTGCACTTTGAACGAGTTACGACTTTAAATTCTACCTTAGTAATCGATCATTTGTCACGAACTAATAAAAATACAATGACCCACTTGTACACGGCTCGAATGAAAGATTTTCTCTAAAATTCCTATTCCTGCTTTATGGTAAAATTGGTATAAACGCGTCAGAATGTGTGATTATATTTATAGTTTAAATAAGGGTAATTACCAATTATAAAACATATACTAATCTAAAATTAGAATGATCTGGAGAAGGTGTAAAAAGTGAAAAACTGCAAAGAATTACGTCAAAAGTGTAACGTTTATTTAAATAGTGAGCCTATTTTTTTCTCATTTTGAGGTGCAGCGGAAATGAGAATGCCTTGAATTATTTTAGTTTTAGCCCGAAAAGTGCTAAAATGATTTTTCAAGACCTAAAATGACTGCTTTTTGCTTTTTGCTGCACTTAAAAATGAGACAAAAAGGGCTCATCAAATTGAGCTACAGAGTTGCGATTTTTTCTCAATTTTGCAACTTTTAATTCCAATGTAACCAGTTACTAACAATAAATAAAGAATAACAATTTTAAATTGTTTAAACAAATTACTATTGTTTATCTTTAACTTTTCATCAAATTGAGCTGCAGAGTTGCAATTTTTTCTAAATTTTGCAACTTTTCAAACCGAATATAACCAGTTACTAACAAAAATCTAAAAATAACAATTTAACCAATTTTTTAACAAATTAATCAAATTGAGCTGCAGAGTTGCAATTTTCTATCAATTTTGCAAGTTTTTAGGCCGAATGTAACCAGTTACTAACAACAAATTGAGAATAAGAATTTTAAATTGTTTAAACAAATTACTATTGTTTAACTTCAACTTTTCATCAAACTGAGCTACAGAGTTGCGAATTTTTCTCAATTTTGCAACTTTTTTCCGAATGTAACCAGTTACTAACAATAATCCAAGAATAACAATATATAAATTGTTTAAACGAAGTACTATTGTTTAACTTCTACTCTTTATCAAATTGAGCTACAGAGTTGCGATTTCTTCTTAATTAAACATTTTTGTTTAAGCGGTAAGATTTAATGCAATACGTCATTATCGTGTAAAAACTGTCAAGAAATTATTATTATGAAAATGTTGAATACAAAAATTTTTATTTCCATCATTGCTTTTAATAATGTCTGTTTATTACAATCTGAGAACTGCTCATGGTACTGCTTCTGTTACTCGACCCTGGTAATTGGTTTATTTAAATCAAAAACTAATTTGACACCTCTCTTCGCGACATCTTAGATTATTGTTAGTAACAGGTTACATTCGGCTTGAAAAGTTGCAAAATTGAGAAAAAATCGTAACTCTGCAGCCCATTTTGATGAAAACTTGAAGTAAAATAATAGTAATTTGTTTAAACAAGTTTAAAATTGTTATTCTTAGTTTGTTGTAAGTAACTAGTTACATTCAGCCTAAAAAGTTGCAAAATTGAGACAAAATCGCAACTGTGTAGCTAAATTTGATAAAAAGTTGTAAATAAACAATAATAATTTGTTTTAAAAAATTAGCAATTACATGGAATAATGATTAAACATTAATATTTAAATCAATATTTACTAAAAATAAAACAGAAGAAAATCAACAAATTAATACAATATCTAAAATACCTTGTTATAATTGTGATAATATGTATATGTATATATTGGTGAAACATCTAGACACCTACAAACTAGAATGAAAGAACATGCTAGAGATATAAAAAATAAGAAAACAAATACAGCCATATCTACACACGCTACTAATAATAAACATAATTTCGATTTAAATAAAGTAACAATTCTGAATGCAGAGAAAAATTGGTTTAAAAGAAAATTTTTAGAAATTATTTATATAATAAAAGAAAATAAAGCAATACATTTTTAAACAGACGTTGAAAGGCTGAGTAGTATATATATCAGGGTTTTTTTTAATAATGTACATTAATCTGCTAATACAGTGCTCCAAATTTCCGACATTATAATTTCCACACAATATAGTATCAGAATTTAAGTAGTGTCATACAGTTGGGACATGATGATGAATAAAATCATGATGATGATTAATAAAATCATCATCATGATGAATAAAATCATCATCATGTATAAAAATCTTTTAATTGATTTATTTTATGATTTTTAATATAAAAAAAATGAAAGATAAGAATCTCTTTAATATAACAGCTTTTATAATTTTCAAAATGTAAATACGGCTTTTCCTGGATTATGATTTAAGGTTGACAGAATTACACATATACACTTGTATACATTTAATCTAAAAAAATTTTATTTTTGTTTTTAGCATTTTATAAAAGAAAAAAAAAATAATAAACTTGATAAGGGTAGCGGCAGCTGCCAAAACGTCGTTTTTGTAAAAAATTTTGTAAATTTGAAAGAAATAATGTGGAATTAATGGTCTAAAACTTGTTTTTTATTTAACACACACAAACCCACAAAAAACTGACACTTATTAATGAATATTTATGTTATTTATTCAGAATCTATGAAAAAACTTTAATAAAAGTAGAAAAAAAATTTTTTAACGATTTTTTCGTAATTTTGTAATTTATGGGGTTTTTGGGACCCCTGTAAAAAATAGTTAATATTAAAAATTATTAAATAAACAATGTAACAATATTCTTTGAAGTCTCCTAAACAGAAACAGAGTTTGCCCATTGAAAAATATTCATTTTCAAGGATTCTATACCATTTCTACGAAAAAGTGTTTTTTCCCCATGCATTTTACATGGGAAACTTTGAGCGCTTTAAACGACCTCTAAATATTTTTTGATTTTAAAAAAAAATAGGGGTATTTTTTTTTAGATATAGAACAATCCTAGGGGGTGAGAGCATTAAAATTCCTACTTTAAATTTTTTGGACCACCCTATATGTACATACAATAAAATTCAATAATGCAGAAAAAATACAATAAAATATATACACAACGTATCTATACATACATATAAAGCAAACTATAGTTTTGGAAAAGTTAATCAAGTGTGTTTAGTGGGACTAAAGAGAAGAGAAAGCATATTGCGGTGTATATGGTGAGATTCGAGAGTTGACTGTACCAAGTTTTCTTTGGTTTTCCTTTGAAGAAGAAAGCATTACTGTAGGACGAGCAGGGATAAAGTGACATGGTTCGCGAAGCGTGCTCTTGGTTACTTCTGCACTTTCTTCAGTGTAAACGGACCAACTAAGGTAAAGTACAATATGATGGTGGGTTGCACAACGCGATGAAGGTGACAATTAACACGCTTCACAGCGGGTGGCGTTCTCTAAGCCGACGTTCCGGTCGTTCGTTCACTCATCCGTTCGTTAATTCGTTTCGTTCGTTCCTTCGTTCGCTCGTTCGGTCGTTCGTTCGTTTGTTCGTTCTCTGTATAGTGTTTTATAGAGCGGAAATACACTATGGATCATAGGAAATCAAGCACCAACATGCTGCAGGTATTTAGCTTCCAAGTAAATCTTCTATAAAACAACATGCATTTCGTCTCTTACTGTAAACTTTCTTTTAACATCTTTTCAACAAGTAGTGTTTGCAACTCTATATATATAATAATTTACTGTAGGTATATTTAAATTAAGGATAAATAATTAATGACTATAAAGAGTGAGTGTATACACTTGAGAAAATAATAAAACCTGGAATGTGAGTGACATTTTTATGTAGTTTATGCTTTATAAATGACTTTCAAGTTTATTTATGGCATTAGTATACACTGAATTGGTTCGCTCCCGGGTCGATAGTTAGACCCTAATTTTACGCTACAGACTTTACCTTATTTTGAGAATGTCCTATGTATCAAAGAACATTTAAGGATATAAGATATGAGATAGAAAATTTAGTAGAAGCACCAAATTTAGAACTTCAAAAGAGAATTTTTGAAATCATAGATTTCAAAACCAAGGTACAGAAAAAACTCTGATTTTCTTGATAATATATAGATTAATGCATAAGGCATTCTATTTCCAAACGACCCCCCGCAGAAATAATAGACAATATCACAGAAAAAACCTGAACTCATATTAAACCCGTTTTGGCTCGTTTTCAGACGCAGCGAAACTGAGATTTTCTTTTCTCTTGTTAAGTTTTAGCCCAAAAAGTTACGAACTGACTTTTTTCAGTTTTAATAAGTCATTTTGAAACTTTTTGGACTAAAATTGAACAAGATAAATGGAAATCTCATTTCCGCTGCGTCTCAAAACAAGCCAAAATGGGCTTAATATGAGTTCAGATTTTTTCTGTGTTACTATGCCCCGTTAATTTAATGTGCTACTCCGCTGGTAGTCCGAAATTGACTTCATGTAATTTCAAATTCAATAAGCTGTTCTTATTTTTAAACTGTTGATGTGCTCCGTCTGAATAGTCAATAACTTTAATTACCTCAACATTTTGTTTAAGAAATGAAATTACTTCTTGTTGACACTGGTAGACTGCTATTCAATCGTGGTTTATATTATCCAAAATAATAACCATACACTGAAAAAAATATTTCCGTGGAACTGCGATAATTATGGGCAGATTGGCAATATTTTATTGCTGTTTTGGGGACTGCCATACGTATTGGTGTTTTAGCCATACGGCTGTGTGAAACCGCGAGTCATATTGTAAGGTTAGGTAAAATGGACAGTGGCGCACTGGTGCATTATGGGAAATTCGAACGTATAGTTGTCAAACTTCTACATAACCTGTCAACCGTACTCAAATGTTTAATCTCATCACAGTATTTTTTTCAGTGTAGATTTACTCAATAGTTGCTTCTCTTGTTTAAAATAAATTATTACTGTCAACAATGAGGCCTGGTTGTTGTTCCTGTAAAAAGCTTGCGCTGAGTTCTGTGTAACAAATGCATATATATCAGCGTAATCAATTTGAATAAGTAATTCGACAGGTAATACATTATTCTTTAACTCTTTTAAAAAGGAAGATTGCTTTTGTCCTACAAAATCATGAACTTTTAGTTTTACTCTTTTTTCAGAAAAATCTTTAATAAAATGATGGGTTTCCACAGTTTCTGTTTTTAGAGTTGTCCTGTCGGTATTTTACTATATTTGAAACTCGATTTTCTTAATTTTATTTGTATTAAAAATCGATGTTAATTTCTTTAAATTTCTTTCTTGCCAGGATATTGATGAAATATTCGTTTAGGTATCACGCAGGGGTTTAATAGCGTATCACTATCAATAGTTAAAGTTTTAACTTAGATCTATCTATCATTAATTTTATGATTTTGTCGGAACCACAATTATACAAACTACATGTGTTCCGCTAGATGCTGCACTTACGCAATATTTTGGTCTTAATTGACAAAATTTAAAGAAGCTAATTTTTATTTCTTTATTTTGTTCTGTAAATATGTTATATAATTCTGTTAAATTGAGTAGTATTATTCGTTTCTGATGCGTGACTTGTGTACCATCATCTTGCTTTTTAGACAGACAGTCCTTCATTCCCAGAAGCTTTCTACTATTTTCGTCAGATTAAAAAAAACTTTTAACAACATCCATTGTTTCTTGCGCTAAACAAGGACTTTTCCTGGGATTTGGAGTGGATAAGATTCCATGCTCTTTAACCAATTTTTTTGCTTGTTTAGCTTGCAAACGAGGAACGTTAAAATATTTAACTATTTTTTTGTAACCCCAAGACTTAGGCGCGAGAGTTAAAAGTATAATCTTTTCTTTTCAAGAAGTTGCATTTTTTCTTTTTTCTTTTATTTGCTCAAACATTTCTTCCATTCCTTCATGAACATCTACAAAAACTGTATATATCTCTATAGTTTACTGATTTTTTTACTGAAAGTATTAAAATATTAAATAATCCTTAGTGGTGAAAATATAACATTTTTTCTAAGAAAATAAATATGGCTGAACTTATAAGTAATACTTTTGTGTTTAATATGAAAAATTGTATTTGTTTAAATTACCAGCAATATTTGAAGGTTTCAAATTTTTCTCAGGTTCTTTTTTAAATGCAATTACCTCTTTATGACAAATATGACAAAGTTTGAATCCTTTGTTAGTGATGTCAGGAAATTTAATCGTAATGTGATATTTCTTAAGGGCATGTGATGGATTATGACGTCACTGGTATAGGCAAAATTTGTCCCTAACTTTTCTCTTAAAATATTAAATATTTTGTCATGAAACTTGGTAAAATTACTTAAAATGACATTAGAAAGGTCTCTGAGACCCAAGTTTGTTTGAATTTTGGCCAAAAATTAATTTTGGAAACTTTTCGGAAAAATGAAATATTTTTTAAAAATCACTTTTGAGCCAAAATTCAAACAAACTTGGATCTGAGAGACCTTCCTAATGACATTTTAAGTAATTCTACCAAGTTTCATGAAAAAATATTCAATATTTTAAGAGAAAAGTTACGGACAAATTTTGCCTATACAAGTGACGTCATACTCCATCACATGCCCTTAAGCCTTTACACTGCAAAAACAGGTGTCTTAAATTGTTAAAAAATGTCTTAAAATAAGACATTTTTGGCCAATTTAAGACACCATGTTTTTGCAGTGTATTCCTTTTCCTTTTCCATGATTTTTTTTATTAAAAGGATTTACGCAAACATTGTATTTAAAGTGCCTATTTGTTCAAAAATATTTATTGTTTTTTCTCTGATAACCAAGATATAATTCAAGGTTAATAAAAGCAAAAATTAAAATATAGAAAGTTTCATAATTATTCTTCAATAAAACATATAATAAATTGACACATTTAAAGGGAATAAAAAAACGAACGAACATTAGTGCGATCGAGGATGAATGATTAGCAAGTTCATATTATATATATGTATAAACATTTATAAATTAAATGTTAAATTTGTTGATTTCAGTACCAGTTTCTTGAAAAATGAGACGAACAGGGAGTCAGATAACTTTTGTTTTTTAATTCATAATAAGAAAAGAATACATTCGACTCCATTTTTGCATTCTCGTGTACGCCTGTCTTATGCATATGTTTTCATGGTGTAGCATGTGAGTAACACGTGCATAAAACATGTGTAGTGGAAGGACAGTATATATTTGCACAACAGTAAAACAAATCTTCGTCGTTCTTACAATGTTAAAAACAGACTTCACTTGAAAAAAACCATCTCACAAAACAATTAAACAATAACGAATAAAGCGAAATAGCAGACAAGTGAGTTTAAACAAAGTACATAAGAGATTAATTTTCCGAAATTAAAAAAAAAATTAATTTCAAGGAAAAATTCAAATAACTTTGGGTCTTTTCTTCTTCTTCGTTATATGGCCTTGCTATGGCCAATTCAATTAACAAGCTTGGATCAGTCGGACCTACCTTATAATATTTCAAGATAATTTTGCAAAGTTTAAAATCAAAATATTTATTATTTTAAGAGAAAACTAACGGAAAAGTTGGTCCTACATCAGTGAGGTTATTCACCATCACTTGCCCTTCAAGTATGTTTTCGTGATACCATATCTGATCTTAAATATACGGACAAGAATCTAGATGATACGGGTTAGCATCTGATAGCATCTGGATGGTACGATGTAGCATCTAGATGGTACGGTGTAGCATCTCTGATGGTAGACTGTAACATAACCTCTCTACCATCAAAGATAGTAAAGTTCTTACCATCTATTTCTCTCAGTGCATAACATCTTAAAAAAACTATTGAAACATCTTAAGGAAGTTCTACCGTAAATCGAATAATCAAACAGACTTTGATAAAACTTGGTGTACTGCTAGATGAAGTTTCTAAAATTTTGTAGTTAAATTTTTGAGACCTGTAGGTTCTTGGGAAAAAAGTTATGATCGATTTATTTTTTCACTGTTTAACCTGTTTAACATTGATTGTTATGAGAATTCATTACTCTGTCACATATATTTTCGTACTCAAAATTATAAATTGACGAGATAGTGATCAAAGTTTGTATAATTAAACACAGATATGTAATGAACTTATATTGTATTTAAAAAAGGACAATAGGTTCCTGTGAGAGTTGCAATAAATTAATTTGTTAAAATATTTCACGTTTTACACGATACAGTTCAGACGTTCTGACATTTTAAAATGTTGATTTTTATCGCACATAAAAAATAGTCATATTTAAAAAGTAAATAAAGTTAATAAATAAAATTGTTTAATTATATATCGGTAAAATTAAATTAAAACCTAACCACAAAATGGGTCGCTATCATTTTGTCCAAAACTCAGTTGTCAGAATCTCCAAAAGGCCGAAATTTATTTGTCAGAATATTGAATTTGACGAAAGTACAATTGTCAGAATATTCAAATCTCCGAATCTCCATTTGTCAGAACTTTTAAATTCCCAAATATCCAAATCTCAGAATATTCAACTCTCCGAATCTCCATTTGTCCGAACTTTTAAATTCCCAAATCTCCAACAATCAGAATATTCAACTCTCCGAATCTCTATTTGTCAGAACATTCAACATTCCAAACCTCCAATTTTCAAAATATACAACTCTCCGAATCTCCATTTGCCAGAATATTCAACTCTCCAAATCTCCATTTGTCAGAACTTTCAACATTCCTAACCCCCAATTGCCAGAATATTCAACTCTCCAAATCTCCATTTGTCAGAACTTTCAACATTCCTAACCCCCAATTGTCAGAATTTTCAAATCTCCAAATATCCATTTGTCAGAACTTTTAAATTCCCAAATCTCCAACACTCAGAATATTCAACTCTCCGAATCTCCATTTGTCAGAACTTTCAACATTCCAAACCTCCAATTCTCAGAATATCCAACTCTCCGAATCTCCATTTGTCCGAACTTTTAAATTCCCAAATCTCCAACACTCAGAATAGCCAACTCTCCAAATCTCCATTTGTCAGAACTTTCAACATTCCAAACCTCCAATTCTCAGAATATCCAACTCTCCAAATCTCCATTTGTCAGAACTTTTAACACTCCGAATACTCAACATACAGAATTTCCATCTGTCAGACCAAAAGAATGTAGAATTTCTAAAAGAGCTTTCTGATTGGCTGGAAATTTTTCCGGGAACATTTCCAGCCAATCAGAAAGCTCTTTTAGAAATTCTACATTCTTTTGGTCTGACAGATGGAGATTCTGTATGTTGAGTATTCGGAGTGTTAAAAGTTCTGACAAATGGAGATTTGGAGAGTTGGATATTCTGAGAATTGGAGGTTTGGAATGTTGAAAGTTCTGACAAATAGAGATTTGGAGAGTTGGATATTCTGAGAATTGGAGGTTTGGAATGTTGAAAGTTCTGACAAATGGAGATTTGGAGAGTTGGCTATTCTGAGTGTTGGAGATTTGGGAATTTAAAAGTTCGGACAAATGGAGATTCGGAGAGTTGAATATTCTGAGTGTTGGAGATTTGGGAATTTAAAAGTTCGGACAAATAAAGATTCGGAGAGTTGAATATTCTGGGAGTTGGAAGTTTGTGAATTTAAAAGTTCTGACAAATGGATATTTGGAGATTTGAATATTCTGACAATTGGGGGTTAGGAATGTTGAAAGTTCTGACAAATGGAGATTTGGAGATTTGAATATTCTGGCAAATGGAGATTCGGACAGTTGTATATTTTGAGAATTGGAGGTTTGGAATGTTGAATGTTCTGACAAATGGAGATTCGGAGAGTTGAATATTCTGATTGTTGGAGATTTGGGAATTTAAAAGTTCGGACAAATGGAGATTCGGAGAGATGAATATTCTGAGATTTGGACATTTGGGAATTTAAAAGTTCTGACAAATGGAGATTCGGAGAGTTGAATATTCTGACAATTGTACTTTCGGCAAATTTAATATTCTGACAAATAAATTTCGGCCTTTTGGAGATTCTGACAACTGAGTTTTGGACAAAATGATGGCGACCCGTATTGTCATACGGTAGAACCTCCTTAAAATAAGATACTTCTTTTTGCAGTGTAGTCTTAAAATTCATTTGTTTACTTTCTGCTGCATATGGAACATTGTAAAATAATTTTTTTTCATTTAATTTAGAAGGCTTTATGTCAGAAAATAAGAACTCTGCACAGAGAAAATGGAATTGTTAACATAGGGTATAGAACTAGCAATTTTGTTTTATTCTTGTAACAAATTTGTTGCTGTCTTAACAATTTGGGATTATTTTCGTAAGAAAACCATTTCAGATTTTGCCATGACTACCAACCTAATTGTTGATGCAACAAAACAAATTCTTTATATCAACAATTCAGGTATGTTAGTTCTATGTTAACAATCCGATAATAAACATAACAATGCCTTTTTCCCTGTGTGCTTTAAAATAAAATTCTCCAAGTTAGTTACATTTCAATTTAAGGCTTTAACATACAATTGTTCTACACAAGTGCACTTGAAAAAGGTTAATTTAGTGTAAAATTCGATCAGATATACGTAATGTGCAGTTGTGTACGCAAGTAAAGATCTGCTCGAGCGAGAAGAAGGACTTTAAGAAGCGTCTCAATATACAAGTGTATCGTAGTTTTATAGAACGTAGGCGATCAATTCTGATGCACAGTCACGCTTACTTTGCCCTTCATACTTTATTTTTCAACTTTCATACACTCTGATAACTGGAACCTATAATATAAAAAGTGAAAATATGAAACTTGTTCATGAAGGAAGTATTTTAATTTTTTATTTGTTAATCACACTAACTTAAGCGATAAAGAATATAATATTATTATAAAACACTGTGAAAACTGCTGTCTTACTTTAGGACACCTTGGTATTCACTTTTAAAACGTTTTCTGATGTCATATCAAGACACTATAAATGTCTTATTCCTAGAAAATGTATATATTATGTCAGCTGTGTTTATTTTAAAGCATCAGCTCCGCTCTGGTAATTTGATTGGGCATTTTAGGTGTTAAGATGGGTAATTAACTTAAATTGGTCAATGTGTCTTAACTTAAGGGAATGCATCTTACTTGTGTATGTTCTATGTCTAATATTTTTTGACACAAAGACATCTTTTGTTTAAATTTGATTGACACAAACAATGTCTTCAATTTTTATCCCTATAATATTAGAGAGTTAAATTCAGAAACTTTTCCCAAAAATGCAATTTAAAAGTGTCTGATGTCTTAAAATAAGATACTTAGAAGACAGTAGCTTTTGCAGTAAAGATGTATTCCTTTTACAGAAAAATCAAAAGCTAATGTTACCATTGCTAAACTATAATTTGCTCTCTAAATCTGAATTAGTTAAAAATAACTAATTTGAAAGCAAAAACTCAGTCACTAATTCTAATAGTTATTTTTCTACTAATTATTTAGTAAAAAATGACTAATTATTAGTCAAATTCATTTTTAGGTTATGTCAAAATAACTAATATTTTAGTAAAATTCTGTTTACTAATTTTATTAGTCAGATTTTAACTATTTTTTAGTTATGTTTTTACTAACAATTAGTCATTTTTTAACTAATTATTAGTTATTTTTAACTAATTGCTGAGATAAAAACTCAGGCACGATTTTACTAATTATTAGTTATTTTTAACTAATTCAAATTTAGAGAGTGTAATGATACTAAATTTTGAATGATTGCTACAAATTTGCTCGTCGGATTTGTCTAGTGTCCATATATAACCTATAGGGATCTGCAAATAAATGAATTTAGTCCATCTGACTGACAATCTTAATTCTAAGTTGAACCAAAAATTATATATGATATAGGAAGGTCAAATTAACACAATTTTATATTATGTCATATGCGACGTTTCGCCAACAAGGGTTCGTTGGCCTCATTAGGCTAAATACGTTAAAGCTTTAAACATTCTTTAACTCGTCAAAACATTAAAATATATTAAAAGAAAATTGTGTTCAGCGTAAAATTAAGAACATTTTTCACGAGGCCTGTTAGGCTAGGTCGACACAATGTAAAATTCCTGTCTTAAAAAAATTGGCGCTCTGTCGGGAAAACAGATAAACTAACACCTATACGTGTACTGCTGCAATGTGTTAGTTGAATTTGTTTGAATTAGCCAATCAGCAACGATAACGTTTATCACGTGACTGACTATCGCGCTTTTACAAAGAAAACAGGGTAACTAAAAATTTTGACCACAAATGCATGGGAGAATCGACATAGCTTAAGTAGTGCTGTCCCCCAGACGACTGACTGAATTCGCGAGTCAAGTTGAATATATATACGAGCCGTCAGCCACCGCTGCGAAGAAGGGGAAGAGAGAGACGCGCGAAAATTGGGAAATACCACCCTCTTAGAGAGTCCTGCCGGCTTCTATAGAAATGGTATGAGTAATTGAGTACGCTTCACATTGCAAACTCATTTCATTACAAATTTAATTATAGTGTTTTAATAATAATAATAATAAAATAATTATAATATTGACAATTAATTCGAAAAAATTAGGAGCAAACATTGATTGTTGATTTTCTATGATTAAAATCTGATTTCATATATTTAGAAAAGTTTAGAAAAGCACTGTATAATTATACTTATTGAAGATATAAGAGTGACATTCATTCAAGATGGGTGGAAGGGTGAACTTCGTTTCTTGAATTCAACTATGTTTCGTATATATATGCTGTGTGTAACGACAACCATCCAACTTACCAAAGCTCACAAGCCTCAAGCTTGGCATATATCTTTTCCAGATGTTCTTTGTAAATTGCACTGCGAGAAAACTAGGTTTCTTCGTCGAAAGATTACAGCAACGCACACTCTATACGGACAAGTTAAGGAAGCTCGGCATTCTTAAGCTTTTCAGAAAGTGGAACGGCTACTATGTGCTTCTGCTGACTCTTCTATTGCCGTTGTCGCTGCCTGCAGCTTCGCAACTTGCCGCTTCAAACTACATTTAATTTACGTGGCCTGCATGCCAAATAGTAGGTTATGTTTCTCAAATTTTCCATAGAAATGGCATCGTAATTACGATACAAAAATTTCAATTTATTTTTAAATTAATACGTTAATAACACAAACGACTAGTTAAATAAGTTGTAAGTTCTCCACAATCGAAGCAATCTACCGTGAGCGCTATTGATAACGAACCTCAACTTTAAAAGTAATAACTCTGCGAAATTATACGAACCAGAAAAATGTTCAGAAACGATTGAAAAGAATTATTAATTCTGTGTAAAATAAGCTTTATAAAATATAATTATGCTTATTCTAAGTGAAAGAAGTTATCAATTAAAAAACACAAAGAAAACTTTTGCTGTGAAAAATATATTCGGCATTCATGATAGACGCCGGAAAGGTGCTGAGAAAAAGAATAATATAAAGAACTAAACTTCCTAACCTAAAAAGCTCACACAGCACCAGAAATTCCCTGAATTTCCCCTGAATATTGGTCCACATTTCCCGAATATTCGAACCTAATATTCAGGGAAGTTTCGTGGAAGCATCAAAATGTCCGCCATGGAGAATATTGGCGGCGAGATTTCCCTAAAAAAGTATTTCTAATTTTCAGGGAATTTCCTCATCTAATATTCCTAGAATATTCAGGGAAAGTTGAAAAAAATTTCCAAATTTTTTTTTGATCTGGTAATTGATGAAAATTATATGTAATATTTGACACCCGTAGGATTCTAGAACATTAGAAACTACTGCGCAGCCGTAAGTGTCACAGAAACCAAGTTTGACCAGTGCGCATCATGTACAGTTAATTTATGAATGCTATGAATATTCTAGGAATATTAGATGTGGAAATTCCCTGAAAATTAGAAATACATTTTCAGGGAAATTTCGCCACCAATATTCCACATGGCGGACATTTTGATGCTTCCACGAAACTTCCCTGAATATTAGGTTCGAATATTCGGGAAATGTGGACCAAGATTCAGAGGAAATTCAGGGAATTTCTGGTGCTGTGTGGGAGTAGACCGGTTAAGACGACTCCAGTGATTGAAAATCCTTCTGGAAGACGTATTATTTTTTATGCGATAAATATTTAATGTGTCGCACTCTTTTTTTTTACACGAACGAACACTACTTGATTCTGACGTGAAGTTTTCCCCAATGCAATTAATCGTCGAGGTGGTCCTGGTGATCGTCATCGTCGTGGATGCCAGTACTGGTCATCGTGGGATTGTCCTGACACATGAAATTGGATGTGAGTGAGTCCCGTTGTCACAAGAAAGCCAGGACCAGAAGTAAAGATGATTTCGCCGGTCATGTTTATGAACTGTCAAAACACTGGTGGTAGCCATTTTGTTTTTGTCGCTGCACGTCAGCGCCACCACCACTGTACCTGATTTGCGTTATTCGGTCGATCGCCACTCGATCTGTCCATCCGCTGGTAAATGCTACTGCGAGTACTTTCCCGTGAAGAAATTTCCCTACTAGAACTCATAGGGCGCTGCTTGGAAAAGCGTGACGCCTCTAGACAGGGAATTCTTGTCAAGCCCTAGTCGGGGCCGAGTCAAAATTTCTACACGGGTTGAAATATGATTCGTGAGAGCGGCACTGTGACGCATGTGTCGCCGCATTGAAAACTTGACGAATCGTTCTCACTCTCGGCATTCCGTGACGACGTAGGCCCCTGCCAGGTAAGCTGTCTTCTTAATTAAATGACTTTTGTGTGGAGGAGTCGGATCTCCAACAATAAACAGTAATTTCAAATTAGTGTTCAGTGCACGTAACCTCTTAAAATACGGCCGGTTATTAAATTTTGTAAACTTTTCTAGTTCTTTTTCTTAATAAATTTGTTAATTGCATCATGTGAAATTAAAAGTCGTATTTTGTTGATGCTCCCTATCCCCCACTCTTCGAAAATACTGATGTTAGTATTGGCTTAGTAATTTTCATTTATTTTATTTATTTATGCGGCATTCTTCGAGTTATTTTCATTCAAAAATTAGATTTTTGCCCGAAATAATTTCTTTTGTACTTTATGTTTAAAACTAATACAGTGTCGCCCAACAGGATTTGCCCACCCTATCACAGTTGAAGGTGTTACAAAAAGTTTTATATTTCGATTTCTAATAAAGATATCGAGGTTTTTCCCTCCGTCTGACACCTATTTTGTACCCTTCGGACCGACACCTGGGTCTGGCTGGACCCCTCATTTGTATGCAAAAATATTTTCATTTAATTTAAACTACTTAAAATTTTACTATTTTTATTCACTAACTGACTTCTTGCTTGTTTAATTAATTAAATTTAACAGAAAAACTACGATTTTAAGTGATATTTTAGTTACTGATTCACTGAATGGATAAGCAAAAAATAAATCAAATTCCAATTTATTCAGATTTAGAAATTGATGAAGCTATTAAAACTCAAATTTTTAGCAAGCAAGTATATATTTTTAATTTCATATCTTTCTCAGTGGTTTTGACATAAACTGCACTATATTGACAGGTAAACATAACCTGTTTGGTGACACAAAACCCACAAAACTGACCATAAAGATTGTCATATTGTATAAACACAAGTAAATGTTATTTCGAACAACAGCTAAAATTAAAGATTTTAACATAAATCAATTGAAATAATAAATGTAATAAATAATAAACACTTTAAATAATTCATAAAAATCAAATATTTAATAAGTAGGACCATAAAATATTTTTATTTTATTATTGTACAAAATAACATTTACCTGTGTTTATATGAGAATTTTCAAAAAACTGTTAAGTCAAAATCATAATGACTCAATTTGAAACATAGAAAAAGTAAAAAAGGCCGTTTGCATGATTAAATTGTATTAAATTCTGAACGTTTTCGAGCATATAGTGCAGAGGGGTCCAGCCAGACCCGGGTGTCGGTCCGAAGGTGTATTTTTAAACTCCTTAAAATAATCCTGTGTAAGTATTTTTTTCTCAATTTTTATTTTTCATAAATCGAAAGCCAATTAAATTTTAGGAATCTACCTGAAAGCACAAGTCCCTAACTGAATTAGAAATATGTTTAATTAAGTATTAAAAACGAAAAAGGTCTGGCTGGACCCAGGTGTCAGACGGAGGGTTAAGGTCTCATTTTAAAGCTTATATCATCTACTTTAACAATATTTAAAGAATAAATTTAAAAAAAAAATTTTTTATTGTTTAATTACTGTTTAAAAAAAATAAAATTTTCAATTTTTTTTTGCCAATTTCAAACAAATGTAGTTTTTTAACAAGTAATCGTAAATTAATTATGTATAACGCATTTTAAAGCTTATTTTATTACCTTTAAAATGCAATTTTAAAAATTGTCGTACGATTTTTTTTTAAAAAGTTATTATCATTTGTTTAAAAAAACAGCCCTTTTTTTAAATAATTCGTATTTTGAAAACGGTTCATTTTTTTGGAAAAAGTTTAAGACAAAAAATGTTCATTTATTTATGTAGATTTAAGAAAAAAATATAAACAATTTTTTTGAACAAATTTTTTTTTATCACATTTTTACCTTGTACATATTTCTAGATCAAATACAATTCATATGCACAGCTTAAAAGACAGATAAAAAAAAATTTGTTCAAAAAAATTTTTTATATTTTTTTCTTAAATCTAGATAAATAAATGAATATTTTTTGTCCTAAACTTTTTCCAAAAAAATGAACCGTTCTCAAAATACGAATTATTTAAAAAAAAGGGCTGTTTTTTTAAACAAATGATAATAACTTTCTTAAAAAAAATCGTACGACAATTTTTAAAAATGCATTTTAAAGGTGATAAAATAAGCTTTAAAATGCGTTATACATAATTAATTTACGATTACTTGTTAAAAAACTACATTTGTTTGAAATTGGCAAAAAAAAATTGAAAATTTTATTTTCTTTAAACAGTAATTAAACAATAAAAAATTTTTTTTTTAAAATTTATTCTTTAAATATTGTTAAAGTAGATGATATAAGCTTTAAAATGAGACCTTAGAAACCTCGATATCTTTATTAGAAATCGAAATATAAAACTTTTTGTAACACCTTCAACTGTGATAGGGTGGTCAAATCCTGTTGGGCGGCACTGTACATACATACCTATTGTTTGTTCTGCATATTTGATAAAAATTAAACGTATTTATAAATTACTGAAATTTGATGTTCTAAAAATCAGGGTAATCAGGTAACTTGCTATGTGCCCACATAGCACCAGAAATTGCCTGAAATTTCCCTGAATATTGGTCGACATTTCCCAAATTTTCGAATCTAATATTCAGGCATTTAAATGTTCACCTACAGAAAATATTGGAGACGAAAGTTCCCTCAAAATGCATTCTGCGTCTAATATTCCTACAATATTGAAGGAACGTTAAAAAAAGAATTCAAAATTTTTTTGATCTGGTAATTGATTAAAACTGTATGTTATGTTCAACTTTCGTAGGATCCTAAAAAATTAAAAACTACTGCGCAGCCGTACAGACCAAGTTTGACCAGTGCGCATCATTTAAAATGAATATACGAATAATATGCATATTGTAGGTATTTTAGACGCAAAAATATCCTGAAAATTAGAAACAAATTTTCAGGGAACTTTAGCGTCGAATATTCTCTATAGGCGGATATTTTAATGCTTCCACGAAACTTCCCTGAATATTATGTCCGAATATGCGGGAAATGTCGACCAATATTCCGGTGCTGTGTGGGTGGTTGGAAATTTCGTGAATTTTTTAAATATGCGAACAAAAAATAATATAACTGCTATTATAAATACCTCAGCTCACACTTAAATTGGATATTTATTTAAAACAGAATACACATTTAGTAGCTAAAAAACAAAAATCTTTTTTTAACGCTTCATAACCCAGCCAAATGCAAAAGGAAAATCCTGCTCTGTTTAAATATTTAATGGAAGGGAAAGACATATCGTAAATTCATACCCCGAGAATCGGTACTCTGAAAACGGTTAAGCTTACTTAAGCGACTTGAAGTACCCTTATCCCATCTGTAGAATAAGGTCTCTAATGAAATTCCAAGCATGACACCCGTTATTAATATAAGCCTGACACTTTCTCTTTCTCTTCTTCTCTCTCCCTCTCTAACTTCTTTACTATCTATCCATTTGCTCTTAAAATATATTTAAATGCATATAAAATACTTGTTAATATCAATTCGATTTTCTTAATCTCAAGCAAATACTTGATGTAAATTTGAGAAATCAAAAAATTGTTTTTAAATACCATACTCTTTTAGGGCAAGTGGAATTGATCACTCTTATGAAAAGATTAAGTTCATAATTGTACACCAAATTGAAGATTTTTTTTTATTTGGAATTTAATTCTATAAAGAGATCTGTGACAGCTGCTTTTTTATTTTTGCTTTATGAACAATTAAGGTTCATGCAAAGTGGACAAAATTGTGATTTTGACTTAATTTAATTCACTTTAAAAATATTTTTCTAACGTTTAATACTGTGTACAATTAATGTTTAGGAATGTAATTAAAGTATAAAAAAAAATTTGCGTGTAATAAATACAAATTCTACAAGCAACTACACATTGAGAATATTTGTGTCATAAAAAACAGATTGTGTATAACCACGGAGTTAGCTCAGTTGGTTAAATACTAGACTCTGCGGTCGCGCCAAGTCCAGCTTGCTGGGTTCGCGCCCCGATGAGTCTGGGATTTTTCTAACTAGTGATATAACTTCAGTGGAAGGTTTGACGTCGAGGAATAATGATATGCACTGTCGAAAAAAAAAACAGATTGTGTTCTTGACAAATTGCACTTTTATGATTTTCATTAAACATTATTTTCATGAATAGGTATAATCTTTTATGATAAATTTTTATGTATGTAATTATAAACAAATTATATGAACAACTGAAATTTTCGCGCACTTGTTGGCAGAAAGAAATCGCATTTTATAAACAATTTGTTTTGCAATAATCTTTTTCATTTTTATAACCAAGTAATATAAAATTATTATACATACATAAAATCTCGACTATAATTATTGTCTACAAATTTTGGTAGACAGAAATTGTTTTTCCTTTTTTTAAAAATGAAAAATCTTTATTGTAAAACAAGTTAGTCATGAAAGGAAATTTTGGTTAGATAGTTAGATTTAATGTTAAAATAATTATTAGCGATTTCAACTGATTGTGTCTTCCTAGAAAGCCGAATATATAATATAATAGTTTATATATAATATAATTATTTAGAATAACAAGAAAACTTGCTACAAAACAATATATTTATGAAAATAAAGTTTAATCAGATTATCATAATTTACACTGAAAAAAGTTTGAAAATATCAATTAATTGTATAATTTATTTATAACAAAAATTAGAAAGCTGTCACCCACATTAAAAAAATACTGTGTTCAGATTAGACAACTGATCAGATTAGACAATTTAAGCACCTGTGTTTTCTGTTTTCGGAAAATTATCATTGACACGTTATATAATTATATTTCATTTTACTAAAATAGTTATGATTCTATTGCTAAATTTTAATTTCAAGTAATCAAATTTTGAAAGTTTTAAGTTAAGTCAAAGTGTCAAATTTTAATTCTTGCAATTTCAAAATATGTAAATTTTATATACAAATAAATTTGTTCGCTCAGAATAAAAATATGCTTCTGTCGGGCTTGAACCATGCCTTGAATGCTAGCTTCTTTTCTTGACTTTTGTTAATTTATGTTGCATTTGAAAGAGCCAGAAAGTATAAAGTAGTTTGTATGATTCGCCAAGGGAGAAACCGATACTACCAAGTATGCTTTGAACTTTTTCCATCTTAGTTTAGTATTTGCGATTCCTCTGAAACATAACATCAATAGACAAATGTTTTTAGGTTCTTTGAATTTTATTTTTTAGTATAATACTGTCAAGTCGTATTGAAATAATAATCAATCAAATGCGACTTATACTCCAGAATATCAATTCTGCATTTACGTATTATAATATATTCTTCAATATACTATATACAACACAAAGATCTAATATACAAATTTCTAATTATTGTTATATAAATTATGCTAAATATGAAAGAAACATTTCACTGAAAACTTTTATGTATTAAAATAATCTGCAGCGCGATTGTTTTAAGCCAATTTAATATTATTTAAATTCAATTTGGTATTAAAAAAAAAAGAGCGTTGCAGATTAATTTAATCCAAAACAATTTTCTGTATTGTAAATAGGAGCTTATTCTCGGTTGGTGCTTCGTGACAAGACTTCTGTTTGTCACATATTAGAAAGAGAATTAGTTACATAATTTCATGTAATATAGGTTCTCAATAACTCGTATATTAAATGTATATTCAATACACATAGTCATACGACACTGCTGATTGTCAGTTCTTGTCGACATTCAATTGTTTAATGGATACTTTTAACGAAAAGGGCAATTGTTTGCTAGAAAGTTTAGTTTATTTTAGTTGCTTAAATGTAAGAGATGTCGGAAAGGGTCGAGAGACCATGAACAACGAGTGCTTAATTAAATCAAGTTGCTTTATCGAAAAGTCGATCCAAGTGAATGACATGAACTGGTAACGGCAGCTTTTACGTTAACGCGTCGTTGAAGCAAATGGGGGTGCGAGCAAAACGCAATCAAAAACTTTGGAGCAGTACGGCCGTCCTTCCGGCTAATATCCGAGCGGGCAATGGAGCAATGGAGCAGAGATAGTTCTGTGGCGTGACAATTTCCAATCAGTGCACGGAAATGGCACCGTGCTATAATATTTAGCGGTGAGAGCGGTCGTTGCTCGCTATCAAGCGTCTCAGACGGATATGAGATTCCTGGCTGCGTTTGCAAAATGGCGCAGTCTAAATTATTCCCTTTTGCCCAGATATTCTAATTCTAATCTCACACAAACCTAGACATTACTTCCTTCCAATTCTGTCGCTGTCACTACTATACATGGGCACGGTGCCACGCCGTCGCGTCCCGTCGTGTGAGATTTCATGTACGTATGTATGGGTAGGATACAAATTGCTTCATAAAAATGATTTAAATATTTTGTTGCATTTTAAAATAAATTATTTGCAATTTCACAAGCATTAGTTCACGATTTATAAAATACGCAATAGCAGTTCCAGTTAAAATTTTATTTTCCTTCTCTAATTCCATTTCTGTATCCGCATTACTTTGAAAACTATCTAATGCTCTGCGAAAAAATATCAAGTCCTTTGTGGTTTATTCGACTCACTTGTATTAGACCAATAAGACCTCGTTTGTAAAATTTTTATTTTGTAATTTGGAAATTGCTATATTTTGTTATAAAACTTGGTATCTTAAAATATCATTAAGAAGGTCTATCTGACTTAAATTTAAATATATTTCGCCTAAAAATTAACTTTGTAAACTTCCCAAAATTCCCAATAATGGAAGGGAATCATTCGAATAATAGTAATTTTACCAAATTTTATGACAAAATACTCAGTATTAAGAGAAGGTTTACAAAAGAGTATATATAGGTATTGTGCCTGACGACATGACATTGCTATTAGTGCAATCAAGGTGTTGTTATTAAGTTAGGTTGTTGTAATAGATGAATTCGGGTTTAGTTATTAATAAAAATAACTTTTCGCGCTAAGATATACACTGAAAAAAATACTGTGATGAGATTAGACATTTGAGTATGGTTGATAGGTTATGTAGAAGTTTGACAACTATACGTTCGAATTTCCCATAATGCAACGGTGTGCCATTGTCCATTTTACCTAACCTTACAATATGACTCGCGGTTTCACACAGCCGTATGGCTAAAACACCAATACGTATGGCAGTTCCCAAAACAGCAATAAAATATTGCCAATCTGCCCTTAATTATCGCAGTTCCACGGAAATATTTTTTTCAGTGTAAACTGTTAAATTAAAAATGTAAAATTAAAACTTATAATTCATGGTACCGTAACACTAAGAATGGTAAACTTTGTGTATAGCTGGAGGCTATGATTTTTTAAAGGTAGGTAAGGGGTACGATACTTTTTCTTTGACATTAACGATCAGATTAGCCGGAAGCACGGTAGCTTTTCACTAATTATGTGTATAAAAAATTGACGAAATATTTTTCCGTGTAAAATCTTCGTTACAGTTGTCAAACGATTTCGAAAAGCGTAGAATTCAATTTGTGCATGCAGCTTGGCTGCATGACTATACAAGCTAGACAGATAAGAATTGCAAATGTTTGCAGTCGCTTGACAAATCGACAAAACTACTCTGACGAATCCACTACTCTTGCGGCTTGCAGCGGATTGCATTTGCTTTTACTCCGTTTCAACGACAATGTTAGATTTTAAGCTTGTATAATGTATATAGGTATCTGTATATATAATAAAATCAAAAGGCCTGTCGATGTATTTGTTTGCACTTATATTTATTAAAATATACAGATATATATTAGGGTGGCCCTTAATTAGTCGATGTTTTCAAACCTTCGGTCTCCACCCGAAAAATTGATCAAGATACCAAAAAAAAGTATTCTTTTAGTTTGAGCCAAATCAAGCAGCAATAACAATTGCCTCTAGACAACCGAATTTCCCTATGTATTTTTACTTAAAAACAATCGCTTTTTCGAAAATTTGCTATAAAATAGATTAAAAATAATATTTTTTAATTGGCAAACGATTTTTCTCTTTGGGGTCATCCATAAAGCATGTGATATATATTTTCTGAAAGTTACCCCCCCCCCCACCTCCGCCACTACCCCTCGTGATGCTTTTCCCATGGTCTTAAAATTTTTTTAACATGTAGCGTGATATTTTGCTGACACCCCCCCTCATCCTAAAGTATCGCATGCTTAGGGGATGGCCCCTTTAGAATAATGTCCAAAAAATATAACTTTTTATTCATAATCATTAATTAAACAATTCTTATTTTTTACTTGAACGCCATGCAGACAACAAAATTTTTGTGATTTCGGGGATCTTTTGCGCTCCTGCAAAAAATAGTTCATACAATTTTTGTAATAAATAAGAATCAGGATTTCATTTTTTGAACATTTATGAAGATAAATATCGTTTGTGCATTAAAAAATATTCATTTCATTTTTTTCATGTAAAAATGCATGGAAAAATTTAGTTGAAGTTTTGAAAACATCGCCCAAATAAGTATCACCCTAATATATATTTATAAGGATTAATTTCTGTTTAAACTTTGTCATCAAAGACGTTCTTATACTATACTATAGTAATTCCTGTTAGAAAAATTTTGTGGCACTAGCTAGCAGCACTAGATTGCATATACGAAATGACTATGCATCTAGCGGCGCTGATAGTTGGCGTCACGAAATTTTTCTACCATCAGGGATGATCATTCTGTCTATGGAAGCTTCCATAGTGGTACAATTGGTACATATACTATATATATATATTGAAAAGTATTTTGGTTTCAATTTACCAATATACTTTTAAAATCACAGAAAATTTAATAAGTAAACTCTATAATGTTCAAAATTTCTTCATTAAAAAGAAACCAACAATATTTAATATTCAGCACATATTTTTCTAATGGTTTAATAAAAATACTTGAATTTTAACGAAATAAATGAGACGTATCAACGTTTTTTATTATTAAAATATTTTGTTATTAATCCTTGTAACTCCATTTGAAGAAAATTTATAAGTTAGCAAGAAAACTTTTGATACACATCATTTTCCATTGTGCATTTTGCGATTTTTAAATATGATTTTTTGATTTTATTTATTGTGCTAGAATTATTCATTTTTTAAAAATATATTTCTTTTTTGAAAATGTACCGAATTAAACTAAAAATAATTTCTAAAGAAAATAGGAGTTATACGAGGTTGGCTTATTAAGGTGATGCTATATTAGTTTTATTATGATGTATGGGAATCCTGAAACTTATCTTTGACTTGAGTTAACAAGTCTTCCTCCGAACCGTGAGCGCGTATTTCTCAATTAGAATTGCATAACGTCAAATGGAGTGGAGTAGTTCTCTTATTCTTGCAATAGACTCTATCAAGTAGAAGTGGTAGAGAGTGTCGGAAACGTCGATATTTCATGTGTCATGCGATATGATTGTTGAATGTGTGCTTGTCTAACACGAGAAGAACCAAGTAACAGTCTACTTCCACCGCTATTGCAATCCAATGTCCAACATTGGATTCAACTTAGACTGAATTACGTGAATATATGTATATGTAATATGTATGTATACTATATAGATATACTTGATACCTATAACAAAGTTTTAATCATTTATACACTTAATTGAGATGGTTTAAAGTTTCATCAATCTTTTTATTTTTTCACGAAACTGAAACTTGCCATACTTTTAAATTTATTTATGAGAAAAATTAAAATATCTTCTCTAACAGACATTTTATGCTTGTCTCATAAAACTTTTTGGTTTTTTTCCAGACAATTTGATTTTTATATTTATTCCTTTACTGAAATATGAGTAACTATAGGGAACTTTCTGGACAGGGCCGATATTTTCACCTTACTTTAATTTAAGAAACTTATGATGATAGAAATTTTGTATAAAAACTCTATACATTGCCCAATTTATTAGTGTAAGCATAAGTAGAGAATCTCCAAGTGATTTATTTGCTTTTAACTACAACAGTTAATCAAGTTTAACATACTTAAAAATATATTTTCTTATAAATTAGATAAATAGCAACTCCTGTGATAAAAATGTGTCTTTAAGCTGTTCACTGCTCAGCACAGACTGTTAGCACGCGATTTTATAAGACTTGTGGTGACTTTTCGTGTTTGCATGTGTGTATGTATATTTCTCTCGCGTTACTTATCATTAAACTGCATAGTCTTCAATAGCATGATATCCTACATTCGTCTAAAGGAAGAGAAACAAAGCCGTGAGAGAAACAAGTAGATGATAGAGCGGGAGGTATTAACGCGATTATCATTATCCCACATCGATAATATCCAAGGCTTGCTCTTGACGAGCAGTACTCACGCGATCGGACATTCGTTTCCTTTTCTTCAAGTTATTTTGAATGCCAATTCGCACCTCTACACCCATTGTATACTTTTAACCTTAATTTTTACACCTTATAAAAGGCAAGCACTTATATAACACTTTTATACAAGTAAAATAAAACCAAGAGTATACTCAACCTACATTTCAATTTAAATAAATTACTGATTAACTTTGTATTAGAGCATTAATTAATTAATAGTAAAAAATTGTCTTAAAATGCATTGCTAGGGTGATAATATTATTTCTCAAAAGAAGCCATACACTGAAAAACTTTAGTGATCAATATTTAGTAAGAGACGTTCAGTTTTTAGTAAACAACTATTAATGTGGGGAAAAAATGGCGTAACTGGGAAAATTTAGTAGTCAGACGATCAAACCTCCGTTCCCCCACCACTCACAACTACACGCTTTACTTGCTAGTGTGCGCAACCATTTTGATCGCCTGACTACTAAATTTTTCCAGTTACGCCATTTTTTCCCCACATTAATAGTCGTTTACTAAATATTGATCACTAAAGTTTTTCAGTGTATAGATCAAAGTTTGAAAATAAAGCAAAAAATCTTATTTTCGCTGCCAAAAAAAGCGCCAAGTGAACTTTTTTCATTTTACGTTTATTTTCTTTCTAATAACACCTAGAAACAGAATCCACTTGAAAATTTATTTACTTTAAAATTTTATTTAAATCCGCTCCAAAGCACCGTGGCATATTTGAATAAACAAACAACACCGGCACACAAAAAAAAATTAATTTGGAGTGCCAAAGACCAGACTAGTCAATTCTTACGTATTTTGGATCGCTGAATCCGAAACCGGCATCGGTTTTCAAAAGTTAGCTCTAATTTGTTTTCTAACCTCAAAAAACAACAAATTTAAGTTTACTCTGTTGTAGTATGCTAGTGATGAGCAAAATTGGTCTTGGTCTTGCAGTCTTGGTCTTGGTCTTGCACATTTTGCAAGACCAAGACCAAGCCTCAGTCTGCAAGACCAAGACCAAAAACAAGACTTTATCCTCAAGTCTCGCAAGACTCTTGCAGTCTTGCAAATAATAAAATATATTCACCAGAAGAAGCAAATGTTAGATTATATTTTAAAGGTAAAAATGTCAATTGCGATTTTTCGTCATATCAAATCTATCTGTTTTGTAGATACTTATTCAAAAACGCATTTATTGTCATATTTAAGACTACTTTGTGACCTATTAATCAGAACTTAGTGATGTTTAACCCCTTGACTGTGCTGCTGAAATCTATCATAACGTGGGCTCAAACTGTGCAGCCACTTCCAATTATTCAATTTTTATCAAACTTGGTACTAGTAGGTTTTTCGGGTCGCTGAGTACGAATTTGAAGTCAAATTTCTAAAATTCAAAATGGCGGATCCAATATGTCCGACAAAATTTTTAAAAATCTTAAGATGTCAATGAAATTTTGAAATACTTGTTAATAAGGGGTTTTTGGGGTCGCTAAATACGAATCTGATATCAAAGTTTAAAAATTAAAAATGGCGTATCCAATATGGCAGCCAGAAATTTTAAAAATCTTAAAATGTTGGAATTTAATTTTTTTCAAAATTTTTGACAGTCATATTGGATCCGCCATTTTAAATTTTTATACTCTGATACCAGATTCGTACTCAGCGACCCAAAAAACCTTTGAGTACCAAGTTTCGCAAAATTACGTTGACATTTTAAGATTTTAAATTTTTTGGCAGCCATATTGGATCCGCTATTTTAAATTTTGTAAATTTGACTTCAAATTCGTACTCAGCGACCCGAAAAACCTACTAGTAGGGGAGAGTGGGGCAAAACCGCTAGGTTTATATTTATTGATGCACAAAATTTTAACTATACGTTCAATTGGAGTAATTTTTGTTTGTTACACTGCTGAAACTAACCAATAACAGATTTTAATAGTCGTTGTTACATTTATCATAATCACAGTTACATTATTTATTGTTTTTTAAAAAGATTCAAACTAGCGGCTTTGCCCCAACTGTTGGGGCAAAGACGTTTTTGCTAATATTATTATTCCAAATATAATAAATGATCTAAAATATATACTAAATAACATTTATTGGTGCAATAATTATAAAACATAAACATTTTACAGATTTTTAAAGAGATTTAATCCATTTTATTGAAAATAATGACGACTTGTATTTTTAACCTCATATTTTCAATTTAATTGTTTTTTATTTTGTTTCAAAATCTACTTTATCAACTCTACGAAAATAAAGTGTTATTTAAATAACCGCGCGAAAATATGATTAAATAATAATGCGTATTTAATATTCCAAAGGCACGATTTTTTTTCAAATTAGTAATAAATGCTAATAAACAATTTAAAAATGAAATAATAATAATAATAATAACAATAAATTTGATAGAGAAAAATACTTATTTGTTTTGATGAAAAAATGCAGGTTGACAGTTGATTAACATGAAGTTTCCATCATTTAAAATAACATGATAATATTCAATTGTTTTTTATGAAATATTTTTCAAGTGTCTTTGCCCCAAACGACAAACCTTTTTTTAATTTAAAATTTTATATATTTAGGTTAAAAATTAAACCAGGATTTCAAAGAGATTGTGTAGATAAATCATTACTCTACTAGAACGTGAAAATTTCAATTTTAAATGCTCACAATTTACATTCAAAATTTAATAGTTTTGATCAGTATAAATTTCATCTCAGACTTGTAAAATCGATTTTTTCCGTATTTTTCTTAATACATTTTATATTTTCAAGATTTTTTTTTTCTAAACAATAGTTCCAGTTATAATTATGATAAACTATAAACATAAGTTGAAACGGTCTAGAAATAAGGGAGATATTTTGAAAAACGTCTTTGCCCCGCTTAGCGGTTTTGCCCCACTCTCCCCTACCAAGTTTTATAAAAATTCGTTAAGCCATTCTCTTGTTTTCATCATGACGTACGTGTATACACGTCATCCACAGTCAAGGGGTTAAAGAATAAACAAAAGCCTTATATATATGTGTGTAAGATAGAAAAAGATAGCACTATAGTGACATCTCTTTCTCTCTCATGTAATATAAAACTGCAAGACTCTTGTTTGCAAGACCAAGACAAAGTGTGCAAGACCAAGACCAAGACCAAGACTGTGTATGCAAGAACAAGACCAAGACCAAGACCATGGAAGTCTTGGTCTTGGTCTTGCATTTGCTCATCACTATAGTATGCATAAAAGCTGTTGAAAAAATATGAGTCTCAAACTATTGTAACTTGTGAAGTATCACCTTTAATTTAAGCCCAGAAAACTTAAAAAATATTCAGTAGTTCCCGAGATATGAGTCAAAACGTTAAAGCTTATTTTTCTGAAAAACCATAATTTTCAGGTTAAGTCACGATTTGTTTGACTTTTAAGTAAAAAATGCTTGCACGTTTTAAATCATATCTCGGGAACTACTGAATATTTTTTAAGTTTTCTGGGCTCAAATTAAAGGTGATACTTCACAGTTTACAATAGTTTGACATTCATATTTTTTCAACAGCTTTTATGCATACTACAACAGGGTAAACTTAAATTTGTTGTTTTTTGAGGTTAGAAAACAAATGAGAGCTAACTTTTGAAAACCGATGCCGGTTTCGGATTCAGCGATCCAAAATACGTAAGAAATGACTAGTCTGGTCTTTGGCACTCCAAATTAATTTTTTTTTGTGTGCCGGTGCAATTGAATAAAAACAATATCTCACAACATTATTAATAAACATGATTTTCCACTGTTTTTTAAAATAAAATTTTATTCCTTTGTAATACACATTTTATCAACGGAGGGCGTCGATATGTATATAACTATAATATTTAACCGCTGATATGATTCAGATGGCGAGGTCACGGAGGTTGAGCAATTCCCGATACGGTTAGTACTTGGAAGGACTGATTCTGTGATCCGCTAGCGTGTTGTTTTTCTCTGCGATTGAGACATTTTAAGCAGGAGATTAGACGTCGAGGTCTCGTTATGAGCACTTCGAGATTTCAGAAAGGGCCAGGTAAATACGAGTAGGGGTGACCGGGGCTACTTGGCGCACTTTTCACTCTTTGTTGATTGGTTCTGCCAATTTTGTGTACATGCAAACTATATTGTACAAAAACTTTGCTTAACATCTCAGCTTTGATTTCAAAATATGTGTCGATTCAGGGTGAAAGGGACCTTAGCTGCAGAAATGAATTTTACGCGTACGGGCGTTTGAAGTTGAGCCTTTCTATGCTACTGTTAGGGCTATGTCTGTGTTTCATCTCTAATAACACAAAAACTAATAGACATAAAAAAGTTTTGCTTTATGTATGTGAAAAAGCAACTCAAATTCTATCGATTCATAATAACAATTAAAAAACAAATGTTTTGAATTTTACAGAAAGGGAGTTTGAACTTGTGCCAGCCTATGTTATTGTTAGGTTATGCTTATGTTTAATCGCTAATAACAGAAAAACTAATAGACATAAACAAGTTTTGATTACTGTATGTGAAAGAGCAACTCAAATTCTATCGATTCATAATAAAAACTAAAAATCAAATGTTTTGCAGCTAAGGTCCCTTTCATCCTGAATCGACACATATAAAAGTTCCAAAAAAAGTTGTACTTTTTTTTTTAGAACAGACTTTTTGGAGAAAACCAAAGTGCGCCAAACAGCCCAGGCCCAGGGCTGCCTGGCGCACTACCCAGGGTTACTTGGCGCATGAATTAAAATGTGTGATTAATAATCAAGCAATATGTTTCATTGTTAAAATAAGTCTTCTAAGGAAATATTATCTTGAAAAAATGTGAATTAATTCAAAATGGAAGGTTCATCTTGTTCAAAAAGTGAAGTTCACGAACCTAAAAACTACAAATATCTGGAAACGTAAAATTATGAGATTATAATAATAATAATAATATATATTAAACACTTTATTATCTTAAAGGGTTATTCTTGGTACTGATAATAAAATAAAAGTGTTACCACATTGAATTTAATACATTTTTATTAGTCACCAGATGTAGCTTATAAACTTCTAGCGTTCCGAGCGCGCCAACCAGCCCCGACCCTACTGCGCCAAGTAGCCCCGGACAGACTATTTATACATTTTCTTCGTTTTTATGAAAACTGTAAATATAAATCAAAAATTTTTAATTGTTTCTTAAAAGCAACTGTTCAGAACTGAACCTTAATTTTGATTTTTTCTGATTGCATTTTGTAAAAAGATATAACAAAAAAATGAAGGCGTTAAAATTTATTTTTAAGTACCAAAATTGGTTTTTTGAATTTATAGTCCAGAATAATCAATCAATAATAATGAAATTATGTGTGAAGTTACAGTTTATCAAGTTCATTAATTTGACCGAAGAGAAAAATTAATTCGACTTTTCACTTTTGAATAAACTCAAGTGCGTCAACCAGCCCCTGCGCCAAACAGCCCCGGTCTCCCCTACTTTTAATAAAGTCGGCTATGGACGCAACAAGGAATGAGAAGGTAAAAAAGAGATAGAGAGGAAACTGTAAAGACTTCAAAAATAGGTAAACAGTGAAAATGTATATCTTTATAACTAGTACTCATCAGATTAAATTATTTGCTAAATATCTGAAAAAATACTTTCTAACCAAGAATATTAGATAAAAAAGTAAAGTTCCCACTTAATTAAAGATTTTTTTCTCCGTTTTGATAGGAAATGCGCTTTTTATTATCTTTATTAATTAGAATTTTCATGTTTAATTTTTGAAATTTGGGAATCGAATTACTAACTACAGTATTGTTGGAGAAGAAAGAAACAAAAAGCTGTTAATGGCATATTTCAGATGCTCTCTCAATGTTGTGTCTTTATAAAACGTAAAATGCTAACTCTATCGTCTAGAGTTGGGAGTAAACCCGTTAGAATCGACAAATACACGAGGGCTCGTAATTCACTTCCTCTCTGGGGAGTGCTGAGTCCGGACTCGGCAAAGCTATGTAATACCTTGCTCGTATTCTTATAGCAATAGCAGCCGCGCTTGTGCTGTGCTGTGCTGCACCGCGCCGCACTGTGTCGATCGGGCCCACCACTAGGGAATGTGAGTTTATCTTCCCAGGTTTCATAAAATGAGTGCTCGCGGTAACGCCTGCCATGTTCTAAATAATCGATGATCGATGCTCTCTTGCAGAAAAAGTAGAAAAGATTAAGCGCTGCTCCACGTTTTCGACTTCTCTGGGGAATCATTTCAATAGATGTTTCAAATGTTTGTCTGAACCTTAATAATGTTTGTACGAATACTTTCACTAAAGTCTCTGAACAGTCCAATAGCAAACATATTATATATTGGTAACTTTCGTCTTGTAGGCGGTTTTTACAATTTGCCATAAAAATTAAAATTTTGCATAACTAATTTTATTCTCGTGCGATAAATAAATCACCAAGTTAGATAAGTATATTATCGTTTCTAACAAGAAGAATAATAATTATTAGACAGAAACTATTTAAGAACTGGTCTTATAAGTACTACCCTAAAGCGGATGGATGCGAATTCAGATGGAGTTGAACATAATAAATTGGTGGTTTCACGGGGCCTCAGGGAACCAACTGACGAAAATATAGCGGCGGGCCGCAAACTACGAATTGTTAGTTATTGCTCACGTAAAACATACGAGCTTAGAGCCCGTGGGGCGAATTCACAGTGTGCCTATTCTCCACACGTGTGCAGTCAAGCATTTACTTAAAAAATGTTATTCTTTTAATAAAACTAATTCATTTGTTGTGATTGAACAATCTTTATTCACATAACTTTAATACCACACTAAAAGAAAGTATTGAAATATCTCTGGTAATACTCTGTATGGCATTGCTTCTTGCTTTTCTTGCAGCAGTGTTGCCATCCGAAAATAGTACATTTCGTAACTAGGGCCCTTGACCACCCTGATATACGTCACAGTTCCTAACATGTGTGAAAATTAGGCGTTATTGAAATGAGTGCAATGTTTTTGCAACGAGTTGTAGGTTCGCTGGAAATGACTTGACAGAAAAACCTGGTCTCACTGCAGAGATGCTACACGTCTGCGCATGTCTAAAGACAGTCGTCTGATTGGTCGAAATAGGCGGACGATACTTTTACAATAAACACACCGAAAAAAGGTTAAGAAATCTGTCAAACTTAATTCCTTACAGCAGAAGTATTATAACCTTTCAATAACATCAGCTCCACCTTAGTGTTACTCCTGCGTTATTTTGGTACACTGATTGCCAGATATGCTTTAACATATTTCCATAGGACCTACGTGTTAAAATGTAAAAGCATATCTGGCGATAGCTGTACATCTGCTGTACCCAACGTGTTCCCTAGGAGGTGAGATTGATGACGCTCTCAACTTTGGTACTCTCTAAATATGAAAAGCGAAATTTCACTAATTCAAAGCTATAAGTATACCACTGATTCCAATTAGCGTATATGCGTTGTAGAAATAGTAGAAAATCACTGGGTAACCTGTGAAATTTCACTGATTCAGCAGCGTATATACCTATATACGCTTATTGGAATCAGTGGTATACTTATCGCTTTTTCAAATTAAGAGAGTAGGGCTCCCGTACCAAACTAAGACAGCTCTATTAACAAATTTTTATCATTCGTCTATCTGTCATTTCGAAGGTACCGTGTAGGTACTGAACTTTTTTCAGTATGCAGGAATGTAGTTCTGATAACTATATTTTCTTACAAAATTGATTTCTGGTTGAGGGAACCATGTTCGTAGTAAAAATTGTCTCTAACCACAATAGATATTTATCACAATGTCAGTGACAAATTGAATTTAACTGGCGCATGCGCTGATGCATCTTCAATTGCACATCTGGTGTTCGACCACAATATGTAAACAGTGCTACACGTTAAGTGCGGAATCATTTTCTTACTACCTTTTTAAATGTTTTATTTTATTAAAAGAGTGCAATTTACAAAGTGACAACATTGATACATTTCTTAATGAGATTTTTCTTATTACACTCGAATCTCTCCATAGCGAGACGCACGGGAGTTTAGAATTCCTCTATTATCATGCTCCGCCTAGAAAGAGGGATAGGCTTACTCTACGATCTTTTATGTCCATCGATAGTGCGCATGTTAGTCTGCGTATCTGTCTTGTAACGAGTGGGGTTGCAGGAAAGGTAACATTTCTCGTTCTGTGGAGAGAATCAAAGCTCGTTAAAGAGAACGTTCGTTATATAGAAGGTCGTTATGGAGAGATTCGAGAGTATTTAGAAGTTGTTGATGTCTTGAAGACTGCATTGATTTATTATATTTTGGTGAGTTATTACATTCTCATCCTAAATGATAAGGTCTTAATTTTTGTAATTAAATTTTTAATACAGTCGCCTCTCGATAAGGTGGACTTCAAAGGACCATAAAATCAGTTCAAATTACCGAGTTTTATTTATCGCGTGTTTTACACTACAGACAACTATAGTGCTATCTCTTTCTATCTCATACATAACCATCTCTAAAAAATTGTCTGAATCCACCGCTGTTTCGTTTATTATGTTCTTCACGGAAAAAATAATTTTTTGAATATTACCGAACTTTGTACTTGAGTTTGGGGCAAGGGAGAAAATTTAGTACTAATTCAAACCTAAATATTTTAGGTAAATAATGAACTAGTTCCTGAAAAATTTTTAAAAATTAGATGGAAAATAAAATTTATATTTTGACTTCTTTCGGTCTGATTTTAAACATACCATTTACCTATAGATTGGTGATTTAAATAAAATATTCTAAAATCTGAAACAGAAAAATCCGAAGCTGGAAGATTCGAACTCGCGACCCCTCACTCTAAAGGCGCCCGCTGTATCCACTAGGCCACTGACGCAGTTACAAGTCTTTAAATATACGTTATATACGTGCAACGGCTTGCAGTGCGCTACAAGACAGTGGGCGTGGGGCCATGCCTCCTAATGTATAAAAGTCCGGAACCGGTTCAGTAGTATTTACTGAAATATAAAGTGCTGAACCATATTTTAGTTTCTACATTACTGTTTTGGGATTTCTTCTGAATTTTCGTTAATCGTTAATAAAAGCTCATTAAGAATCGTCAAATTTTCTCTATTGCCCCAAACTTATGAATTAATTTCGTACACTGCAAAAACATGGTGTCTTAAATTGGCCAAAAATGTCTTAAATTAAGATACTTTTGGTGTCTAAGACACGAAAAATGTCTTATTTTAAGACATTTTTGAACAATTTAAGACACCTGTTTTTGCAGTGTACTTATTCATAAATATTTTTTTCCGTGTTTGAAAGCAATCTTAGAATATTTATAATAATATTTTTATTTACATATTAAAAAAGAGAAAATTAATAATGCTTTTTACGTAAGTTGTAAAAATATTTATTTATTTATTTGTCTCTGTCTTATTATGGTCTAAAATTTATTAAGTGTTTGTAGAATCTTAAAGTTTTAGAAGCTGGCGTTTTAATATTTAAAAGTAATTTAAACCGAAACTTCTATATTGATTAGTAAACTTAATAATTTAGTAGCAAGTTCGATAATTCGATAAAAAATGTAATACGAGATGTAATATTTTCGTAACATTGACAAATGAAACAAAACAATATCCATTATAAGAAGAGAATATTTTGAACGTACCCGTGTAGAAATTACAAGTGGAAAACTGGACATAGCTAGCACCAAAGCTGGAAACATAGTTTTGCAATTCTATCTAGACCCAGTCATGGCTCTAATCGATTCTGCTAGATTGTCAATTCACAATAAACTTAACCTCAAAATTCATTCTAGTCGCGAGAGTGGCGCCAGTCTAGTTTCCAGGCTAGTCGCTACCTTGAAAGTGCGTTACATATGTACCTAGTGCCACCTTAGGGTCTTGAAAGTCTAGACTGGTACCTATCTAGCGTCACGAAATTTTTCTACCAGGGTGAATATGAAAGTTTATATCGTAAGAAAAGTATAAATTATTGAGAGTTTGATCTGACAGAATTCAATTAATTGAGAGTGAATGAAGCAATTGACCAAAAGATACTTTTAATTATCAAGAGTTCATAAAACCATTGTTTTATTTGAATCTACCAAGAGTTTTGCAAGAGACTGGACTGTTATTTCAATTTAACGAGAAATTCAATTTATCAAGAGTTCAATTTATTGAAAGGCTACTGTATTTATGAAACTCTGTAGGTATGTTTATTATGCAGTGTATCACAGAAACAATTTGAACTCATATTAAGCAAGTTTTATCTCGTTTTGAGACGCATCAGAAATGAGATTTTCATTAATATTCTTTAGTTTTACACCAAAAAGTTGCAAAATGACTTTTTAAGGCTGAAAATGTCATTTTGCAACTTTTTGGAGTAAAACTGAAGAATATTAATAGAAATCTCATTTCCGCTGCGTCTCAAAAGAAGCCAAAACGGGCTTAATATGAGTTCAGGTTTTTTCTGTGATGATAGTTTGTCAACATATTTTTAGTAAATTTACGGACAATAATTATTTTGATCAATTTAATTACACATTACTCCAGCGAGCATATATTTTATTTGTATTATTCCACTACATTTTCTGGTTATAGCAGCCAGTTTCCACTCTCAGTGTAGGTTTCAGATAAGTAACACTATTTTCACATAAAGCGAATATCGACTCTCCTCTGTCGATCAAACAATGCGTGCTATAAAAGTGAAAAAAGTGCGAGTTATTCAATTTAAACTGTACTTGTTTGCACTCTGACACGCCACAGAGAGAATCGTTCTTCAAACTGCAACTTTTTTCTTACCTATAGAGGGCCAATCAAATCACGCGATTTTTATAACTACACCGAAAAAAATTCCTAGTACCCGTTTACCAGGAATTGACTATGTTTCCTAGTTACGAGATGAGCCGACTATGAAATCCTAGTTAAAGTAATAAGGTTCAAGTACAGTTAAACTGACTGGGGAAATTGGTTAATGTGACTAGGAAAATAGTCAGTTTGATCAATGATATTAGTTGTTTTAATCACGTGCAACTCGATTTTTATTCAATTTCGAATAAATTAATTTTTCAAAAAGCTGTAATAAATTAAGAAATCATAATATTTTCAATTTATATCCAATAAAAAGCGTTATTAAATTAAAAAAAATAGTACGTCTGTCAACAACAGAAATTTGATGTTGTCAGATCGCTCAAGGTTAGAACCTTTATTGAAATCAGAAACTCGACCGTACTGGAAGACGCGCGTTAACGCACTCGACCAAGGGAAGACTTGGTTGGTTGTTACAAAACATCCTATACTTTTTTTTGTATAAAAATTATTTTTTTAGCATCACAAAATATATGTATTATATTACTATTAAATATTTGTTAATTTCAAACAAATTATTTCATTTAAAGGAATAATCATTTAATTATAAAATTGCAATACTTATCTTAATAAATTTATTTTACATTAACAAATTATTTATTTAAATAAAATCTAATTTCTTTATATAATAATACGTATTTATATTTCTAAATATATTTATGCAATTGTTACGTTTTGATGTACAAAAACCCTTACAATATACCCTAGTTCCTCCTTTTAAATCAATTTCAATTAAGAATTTGATTTGGGATGAGGATTAAGTCAATGAGAGCACTAAAATATGTTGAATAATATTTATTTATTAGATAATTATGAGTTGAGAAGTTACAAATGTGATTTCAGAAATTGATAACGATGAGAATCTTCGAAAACACGTGGAGTGCTAAATTGGACCGAATCAATAGAATTTGATTAATATTTAGATTTGCACTTATTAGAGTGTTGCAATACAGTAAGACTGTACACGAGATGATAACCATATAATAGATTTGAAGTATTAAATACGTAAGACTCTCGTATAAACTTAACAACTTAACAACTACTGACAACTACTCAACTTCTGAACTACTGGTAACTACTGGTCTTGTCGTTCTGTTGAACCAATTTATATTGAAAAATTGGAAGTGATAATGGCTGCTTTTGTTTGTCCCTGCACTCCGCTTCCTCTTGCATAGATACCCATACCTATTTTCCTTCTGTTCCCCTGCATAGGTTCAAGTTTGTAATTCTCTACGCCAAAGAGAAAGTATAGTTAAAAAATGTCTGTCTTTACTTGTCCCTTCTCCCTGTTCCTTTATAAGTGTTTAGACTTGTACTACCCACCACCAAGAGGTAGCTGTTCTAGATATCATAATCTTTTTCTTCCTCAAACATGCTCAATTACAAAATCAAATCTACTCTTGTCTAATATTCGTATACAATATTAACTAAAATGATATACAATAATAAGAATTCTTATATTTATAAGAATTGAATATAGACATAATTAATAATGTATATAACAATATATATAGTATATATATAGGTTACGAACGTAACACAATGTTCAAAAATGTAACGTTAAAATTTAAACTCAGTGCGAACTTTGTGAAAGTCAACCTCCAAAATGTAACTGTGCCTGAACGAAGAAAATTTTCATAACGCAAGTGTCAATAAAATTCAACATTATTTCTTTGTTTGGAAAATTTTAAAAAATAGTGTATGTAATAAATTATATTTGACTATTAGTGTAGGAGAGAACGGGGCTACACTAAAGCGTCGATTCAGTGGACTAAAGTGTCCTGTGGTCCACTGAATCGACGAGGTTATTGGCGGAAGGTCACGTAAACAGTCAGGGCCGTATGAAACTTTAAAAGTATATTTCCCAAGTACTTATTTTTTATTTTCTTTAAATTCATACATATTTTGAACTATAATTGAAAAATAAAAGAATGGAAATTTAAAATAAATATTTAAGTATTAAACTATTGAAAAAATAGTAGGTACGACACGGTTTCATTTGTAGTAGGGCACCACGCGCCCGCGAAAGTTAGAAGTTAGTACGCCTATGAATAAGCGTGTTCGCCGAGCTCAGCGCCCCCTTCTCACCGATCACCACTTCATCAACAAACTAGTCCACTCGACCGACGTCCACTGAATCGACGCTTTAGTGTACTTGGCGCACTTTTCACTCTTTGTTGATTGGTTCTGCCAATTTTGTGTACATGAAAACTATATTGTACAGAAACTTTGCTTAACATCTCAGCTTTGATTTCAAAAAATAAAAGTTCCAAAAAAAGTTGTACTTTTTTTTTTAGAACAGACTTTTTGGAGAAAACCAAAGTGCGCCAAACAGCCCCGGCCCGGGGCTGCCTGGCGCACTACCCGGGGTTACTTGGCGCATGAATTAAAATGTGTGATTAATAATCAAGCAATATGTGACGCCGCGCGAGAAAAGGGACCTATCGCAAAAAATATCAATTTTCATTTTTTTATGCCAAATGGTAGCTTATTAGTTGCTCTTTCATTTAAAAGAATCAAAAATTGTTTCCATTAGTTACTTTTTGAGTTATTAAGCATGAATCGTAAGAATTAACATTGGTCGCCATGCACTGACGCAACTTCCAACGCAAAAAAACCTATCGCGAAAAAAATCAATTTTCATTTTTTATGCCAAAAGGTAGCTTTTTAGTCGCTCTTTCATTTGAAAAAATCAGAAATTGTTTCCATTAATTACTTTTTGAGTTATTAAGCATGAAGCGTAAGAATTTATATTGGTCGCAATGCATTGCTGCAACTTCTAACGCTCGCCCTGTAAAGTTAACGTTTCAGGCGATGGGTCCCTTTTCTCGCGCGGCGTCACATATGTTTCATTGTTAAAATAAGTCTTCTAAGGAAATATTATCTTGAAAAAATGTGAATTAACTCAAAATGGAAGGTTCATCTTGTTCAAAAAGTGAAGTTCACGAACCTAAAAACTACAAATATCTGGAAACGTAAAATTATGAGATTATAGGGTAAGTCCGGGGGAGATGGCCATACGGGAGAGATGGCCAATTCAAATATTTTACTGAATTTGTTATTAAATATCAGTTATTATTGGTTATTTTGCTTCATTTGTGTGCGTGAAAGCAAACAACAACAAAAACTTGAAAATTAAAAATGAAAAAGTACTTGAAATCCTGGTGTATTTTTTTGACTAGTGCTCGAAAACATCAATGGGTTGACTTTACTGATTGTTAAAGTGTTCTTTTTTTTAGAATAATGCTTATTTTCGTATTTTTTGGAACTATACATGAGGCAAGCTTTGTAATAACGTCAGAATTATACATGAAAAATTTTTATTTATTTAAATATTAGGGGAAATCTGGGGGGATGTCATAAGGGATAGATGGCCAATTCTAATATTTTTACAGAAATTGACTCAAAAGGTCACTTATTCTAAACTAAATTTCTTCGTTTTGCATTTAAACATAAAGAAAAGCAAAGTTTTGGCGAAAAATAATAAAAAATTAAATATAATACTTCCTTTTTATTTTGTCTATTACTCCAGTACTGAAAAATTTCAACTTGTTTAAATATCTATTTATTGTGATGATATTCTTTAAGATAAGACTTATTTTTGTGTTTTGTTTATTCTTTCATGTAATAAACTCAAAATGAAATATTAATTATATTTATTTACTAAAATAATAGGTGTGGCCAACTCTCCCTTACACCTAAGGCCATCTCACACTACGATTGGCCATCTCTCCCTGAATGTCACTTTTTACAAAACATTAATTTTATGATTGTTAACATTAAAATATTTTATATTATTTATGGTTGTTTTAAAGTTAAATAGTCAATGTTTAATTAACAATAAACATCAATATATAAATGTTTTTTTTTTTATTTTTATGGACCTTCATAGAAAGTATGGCCATCTCCCCCGGACTTACCCTAATAATAATAATAATATATATTAAACACTTTTTTATCTCAAAGGGTTATTCTTGGTACTGATAATAAAATAAAAGTGTTACCACATTGAATTTAATAAATTTTTTTTAGTCACTAGATGTAGCTTATAAACTGCTAGCGTTACGAGCGCGCCAACCAACTCCGACCCTACTGCGCCAAGTAGCCCTGGAGAGACTATTTATAAATTTTCTTCGTTTTTATGAAAACTGTAAATATAAATCAAAAATTTTTAATTGTTTCTTAAAAGTAACTGTTCAGAACACAAAACCTTAATTTTGATTTTTTTCTGATTGCATTTTGTAAAAAGATATAACAAAAAAATGAAGGCGTTAAAATTTACTTTTGAGTACCAAAATTGGTTTTTTGAATTTATAGTCCAGAATAATCAATCAATAATAATGAAATTATGTGTGAAGTTACAGTTTATCAAGTACATTAATTTGACCGAAGAGAAAAATTAATTCGACTTTTCACTTTTGAATAAACTCAAGTGCGTCAACCAGCCCCTGCGCCAAACAGCCCCGGTCTCCCCTATATTTTATAATGTAATTAATAATAAGTTATATTTCTTTAATAAGAAAATATACAAAAATCTAACCTGAAAAATTGCATACGTATTTAACGTGTATAACTGATTATATTTACGACTGAAAATTAAAATTTAAGTTCTATTAATAATAATGTTTTGATTATTACATTGTGTATAAGCAAACACTTATTTAAAAAGGTTTATATTCATAATTATTTACACGTGTCAAACTGATTAAATTTCTACAAAGTCCTGAATGATCTTCTTAACCAAGTTCACTAGCAGATTTGACTAGGAAATTCAGGGTTTTTGCTACTAGGAATCCTTACTAAATTTACTACATTACGATTGACTATAGGTTCCTGGTTAATAAGGGCATTCACATTTTTTTCGGTGTACGTTATGAAAAGTATTTTTCATCTATTTTAAAGGAGTCGCAAAACTGGATCCACTTTTACTCTACATTTGCATTGTTGTTTTGTTCGAATATTGTTATCTCATGGTAATAATACAAATGTTTCCTCAGAATTTAATTTAAATTGACGATGTAAGAAGCAAATAAGTAAAGAATCTAGGTACGCAGAAACAAGATACGTTATGTCCTATCAAGCATCTTAATAGATATTGTGTTTCTGCAAAAATACTGTCATTCAAAAACAACACAAAAAGATCTTTATATACAACTGCATGTTTGAACAAAATAGAAATTCCTAAAAGAATTTTCTAGCATACCACCCGCATGAAACTAAGAGAGTATTTAATTCTTGTAAGTATATATTTCTTGGCAGTAACGTATAGGTGCTGCATAAGAGTGAAGTAGTAACTGAATAAGAAGTCAGACTGTAGTATAATTTGAAGACCTTCAGAAGATTTGCTAGTAGAACAGATCAATATTGAGGCATCCACAGTGGATGTGATCGAGCTCACGAGCAGTTCAGCAGTCGCAACTTCATGGTCTCGTAAATTTAAATATTTTATACGCATTTATTTCTTTGGTCCGACGGACTAAGAACAGAGGCCCAAAAAAAATGTTTGTGGATTTTTTTCAGGAACGGTAAAAGTTTCTATACTAAATTCTTTTGCACATAGTTAATATTGGCGGATCCAAGATGTGCTTGCCCTCCCCCCAAAAGCCTTATATTTGAGAATATTCATCCATTGTATCCAGTCAAGGTTTTTGGAGGGGGTATGAGAGGTACATGAGAGAAAGAGATAGCACTCTCTTTCTCTTACGTAATATTCTCTCCAAAAACCTTGTCTGGATCCGCCACTAATTGTTAATTAGTAATTCCGTAACATTTTGTAAAATTTTTGTTGAGAAATATTGATTTATTTGCTGTTATTACACGGAGAAAAAGGAATTGTGGGATTTACAACCCGGATTGTTAATATAGAACTGACAAATCCGGTTTGTTGTTGCAGCAAATTTTGTGTTATCTTAGCAATTTGGGATTGTTGTAGTAACAAAAATTTTGTTACTTAACTAAACTGATTGTTACTTCAACAATCCCTTTTGTTACTACAACAATCCCAAATTGCTAAGATAACACAAAATTTGCTGTAACAACAAATCGGATTTGTCAGTTCTATATTAACAATCCGCTTGTAAATCCAACAATTCCTTTTTCTGCGTGTAGGATTGATCTAATAGTTTTTGAGAGAGGAGGTTTGTCGACCTTGAAAATTTTGCTCCAAATGAATTGAAAATGTGATGGAATATATTCCCGAGATGCTCTATATTAAGAAAATGAAAACTTTAAGACGATTAAATGCTTCATGTTTATAAATCAAAGAGTGCAGTTCTAATTGAAAGAAGATGTAGTCAGGGACCACACATGATAATGATTCCATGAAGATGGCAGTCATAATACAAATTTCATTTCCGTTTGGCTCATTTCTGACTGTCGCGTTCAGTTTTATTACACCGAAAAAAAATATTGTTCTAAAGAGAGCAACATTCCTTTCGTGAAATCCTTAAATTTTTACATTGTTTTCACAGAAAAAACCTGAATTCATATTGATCCTATTTTTTCTCGTTTTGAGCCGCAGCGAAAATGAGATTTCCATTAATATTCTTAAATTTTAGTACAGAAAGTTGCAAAATGACTTTTTAAGACTGAAAAAGTCATTTTGTAACTTTTTTGACTAAAACTTAACAAGAGAAAAGGAAATCTCATTTTCGCTGCGTCTCAAAACGAGAAAAAATGGGCTCAATATGAGTTCAGGTTTTTTCTGTGTTGAGAGTATCTTCTACTTTTGAGAGAAAAATTGGCATAAAAATGAGAGAATTCCTTTCAATCCAAGTATATTTTTTTCGGTGTACGCATGCATAAGCACTTAGCTACTGGGATCCAAACTGTTTGGTTGTCACAACCAAATTATGTTTGGTTTAATCAAATAAGAGCAACAAACTAAAATTGTTGCTCTAAACAACTTGCTGTGTTACGCCAACCATATCGTTTTGTTATACCAATAAAAATATTGTTGTTACAACCAACAATGGTCAACTAAAAAATATTGTTGCTAAAACTAAACCTTTTTTCTCAGTATATGTAGGTCACAGAAAAAACGAAAGGTAAATATTACCTTAATTTGGGTTAAAATTCACCTGCATCAAAAATCACTCTGAACATACATGCAAAAACAAAAGAAGAAAAATGACCAGCACCCGATTTCACTCCTTTGTCTTTTCTGTGTAGAACGTTTTCAAAAATCTAAGTTTATTCAATTTAATGTTTGAAAAAGTCTTTTCATGTTTTTATGACATTAAAAAGCAACATACAGGTTAGTAATTGCCGTACTCTCACACGCTATCAAATATTGCATGAAATTTGTGCTACACAACTTTTCCCTCTGTCCGTTTGATGATGCACAAGGATTGGATGTATTTTGCCATATTTTCAATGTGGCTCTCAATTCTATCCTATGAACTTGTGTTATTGAATCGGATGGAAATTGGACGATGAAACTCTGTATGATACTCTGATCTGATATATGAAATTGTTTGCAGCTAGAGAAGGTTTTTTTGTACGACGTACGGCATAGTGGTATTGGTAAAAGTTTTACACGCATCCTCAGTTTAAAGCAGTGTATTTCTTCTTTCTCATATTTTACATTTTAGTGCAACAGTGTCAAGAGCAATGTAATTTGATACTTACAATGTACAATAATACAATGTTGTACAATAAAAATAAAATTATTTGTATACATAAATATGTTGGATAAATATAAAATTTGTTATTACATTTATACTTAAAAAAACGTGCTTTGTATTTCTTTCTACATATTTTCAGAAATTTGTTTACAAAGAATTTATTGATCATAAAATCAAAAAAGTGAACAATGTTTATTGACTACTTATAAGTTATTTTTTTTCGCCTTCTTGTTTCTAATATTTAAATTTAGTATCCAGAGAATATACTAAGCAGGATAATTTATCCTATAATATTTAGATATTCAATGAAAACATATATTTAAGAGACCTTTTTACAAAAAATCTTAGAATTGAAATCAAATAATACTCTATTAAAAACTTAGATCCTATATTTAGCAACTTCAATATTCAACATAAAAATTCAAAACTAAACTGTTGTAATCCGCTCAGGAAATATATATAAAAAGGTGGTAAATTATCTGGAACTTAAAACCGGTTTACGCAACGGTCGGGTGCGGTGTCAAGTCTGATTCTTTACTGGTCTCTTGGAAAATGGACCCCTATCCTAGACCCACTCAGTGTTGACAAAATGTACCTACTTTCACTTTCTCCAGGGATTCGGCAACGCTCATAAAAATATGTTCCCACACATCTGATATATAAATTGTTAACATCTAGATAGGCATTTCGCGAAATGCCCGAGGCGTTTCAGGCAAATTCGAAATTTGATTAAGTTGATTGAAAAACATGCAATATTGAAATATTTAGTCAGTTGAAAAAAAGAATCCAATTATAACTATAATTATTTATTGCAACATTGCAAACTATTGTGGCACTTAGAGTTACAGAGCACTTTTTTTATCTTACACAAACATCTCTTGGTCCTACAACTGCCACTTCTAATACGTCATATCTCTTTAATCTCCTGTATTGACGACTTGTTTTCGGCCCACTTAATTTAATTTCCTGCATGTCTTTTAGAATTTCGTCATACTTATTTCGCGATATAATTTTATAATTTTTTGAGTCACCTATCGCATTATAAAAGTCCGTCCGCCACTGTTGCTTAAATTTTCACTTGTCATTTTAAAAGTTGTGCGTACAACGAGAAGTCGAAAGAGACACTGAACTATTCATTCACTTATTCAATTAATAGATATATAGTAGGTAATCTGTAAACTGTTTGTTTACATCAATATATGACTTACTATAATTAAATTTCGAATTTGCCTGAAACGCCTTGGGCATTTCGCGAAATGCCCAGGAAATTCCCGAAAATGCCTAGGAAATTTGGAAATTTCCTAAGATCTTAGGAATTATCCAAATTTCCTAGTGATTTTTAGGCATTTCCCGAAATGCCTGGATTTCGGGTTTTGCCGGTAACATATATATAATTAAGGTTTTAGTGTCCGTTTCTCTGAATAGCTGCAGTCGAAAAGCGATAGGTTTAATTGTTATTTGTTTTCAAATACATACATTAAAAAATATGTTCGTAAGAAATAGCATGTATGTAAATATAAACGTATATGTTATATTTGTGATTTCACGATGCATTACAAAATAAAAGAGAATCGCTTCGCTAGTAGAAATTTTCTTGGTACGTTGGAGTTTGTGTGTGAAGTCGTAACCGCACTCATGCTGTTTTTATATGCTGAAAATCTCCATTGAATTACAACTACACTCGGCAGCAAGAGAGAGCGCATAAAATATGGGAACCTAAGTTCCGCAAAAAACAAAGAAGACGTCTTTTTACAAAAAACGTTGCTCCTTTCACGGTTACCCGAATTTACTGGGATGGACGGCTGCATTAAATCAGTTGATTGGTTTGGTAAGTGACATTAAAATACTATGAGGTCCAATAGCAATTGTTTGTCAAACTGATATCATAATGGTACAATATAATGAGATGAGTCACCTCAGTCTTCATGCGCGTATCGCCTTGAAGGTGATTTTCACAATGAGGCGATTCACTAACAACTGTCGGAAAAAAATTCAACAACAAAACTTGTTATATGCGTATGCAAATATTTTTTTGATACTGTTGTTAGCTCGGTTGTTAGTGCATCGTCTCGTCGTGAAAATCGCCTTCAAGACGATGCACCCGCATCGCTTTGGCATTGAGACTGAGTAAAATCAACCTCACAGTATAGTGCCTCCTTGATTAACGCCGGACAGCGAGGCCGAAGGACTTGATTCAAACTGGTCTCCAAAGAGAATTTCTAGGATATTCGCAGCGCTGACACCTTTTCGGCTTCAATCGAATCCTGATCTAACTAAACTGCCTCGCGATGCATTTGTTTTTCTTAGAATTTTCCTTAGTGCACGAAAACCTACGGAATTTTACGAAGTACGAATGGGCTTTTTCAGTGCACTCCTTGTTCCCTTTCCTCTAACAAACCCAAAAGCTTATTTCGACCTCAACCTCTCCAATTTTTGTTCTCAAACTAGTTTTGGACAATTCTAAGAGTAAAAAAAATTGAAAGGTTGCTGTGAACTTGGTCAACTGGGACAGTCAGTACTGAATGTTAATACTTTTTTTCCCAGTTGTCTCAGCACTGGCAGACTATTGGCATTATACTGATGCAGAATTATATTATTTAATACTGACTTACAGTATCAGTATACCCAGAGAAAATATATATTTACTTACAATTAGAGACAAATATATATTTATTTGAGTAAATAAATATCTTTTTTATTTGTGCCAAATATCTGGGTATACTGAGCTGTTGCCAAGAGCATTACCAGCCTGCAATAGCTCAAAATAAGCCCTGTGAAAAGTCGGAAGTTATCAACTGCGACATGAGTACTTTCTACCTGGGTTTATCTCCAAATATAGTTGAAAATAATAATTTTTAAAATACAACTGACACTTTTAAACTGCTATAATGTAAAATTTTAATTCTGGAATCAATTTGTTCACTTCGATTTATAAAATTCTTCTGAAAATATTTGTTAAATATTACAGTAGAAATGTAAAGATATTCCTCCTTTGAGCTATTTTAATGAACAATCTCATGCGTAAATTTTCTCAGTGTGCCTAATACTAGTATAGTAATTTTTAATGGTGTAAAAACAAATTACTATTATTGCAATAACTTCCATAAAAAGAATTCAAGTTTTTGTCGCATAAAAGAAAATAGCGCTATTTAGCGCAAATATTAACTCCAAGTTCCGGTCCAGGGAAAACTAAAGAGAACGCAAACATTAGTATTGAACAATATTTCTTGTAATATAAAAAATTACTTGAGAATTTCAAATACTTGGATAAACAGTGCGCTCAAAGATTGATAAAAAAAGTTTTATTTATCTGCAGTTTATGTATAAGTTTGAAATCTTAAAGGTAAGAAGATCTTTTCTAAGCAGGGTAACGCGAAACAAGGTCCACAGTCGTAAAGTATCTATGATAAGGGAGGAAGTCTTGGCGCGAGTCCCACGATCGATGGCGATGCGGTGTCTGGAAAGTTTATCTAACCAAGAGTATAGAGTGGTGTGGAATGCTGTTAACTTTCGATTTATAAATAAACTTTGTCACAACTTTCGTTTCTCAATGATCTATCATAACATTAATATACTTATAATCTGCAATGTGTTTATTAAAATGTAGTAACCAGCAATTGGGTATTATAGGTTCTTTTATTCCTTACTTACTCAAGTTCTCATCCGCACTGCTAGAAATGTTTTCTAGGTATACGAACATGCAATAATATCAATATCTGATATATTATTAATGTCAACTTTAGAAAGAGATTCAGACATCAATTTCTGTTTCTGACATCCATCGATATTAATCCAATCACACAGCATTAAAAGTTTAAGTATTAGTTTTCGTATGTTAGATATAGGTATTAATTTATTGTAGTATTAGGTATACGTATTCATAAGTATGTTCAGAATATCCCTAATCCAATTATTACACATGAACCATAATTATATGACTAATTTATTGAAATGATTTTTTTTTATCTATGAGTAAAACTTTTACTATCTTTATCAGTGTTGTATTATTTATTTAATATATTACTTAATAATTATTAGATATTTAATAACTGCTATAAAGTCTCTTTATTGTTCCAGTTTCATTTAATTTTGCATTATAAATGTAAAGTATATTGTATACTCATCTCGTTTAAAATTTTATTACAAACAGAAATTGTCCTGCACGTGCGATAGGATATTCTGGTTATACCGACAACTAGTGGTTCCCGAACAAAACAAAGTGAACGGGTTGAAATCTCCGTTAAAAAGCATAATTGTTTCGTGTATAGTAGATCTCCCCATGGCGATAAATCTCTGGTTCAAGTGACCTCTCGTGTAATGTATATAACGCCAGCAATACCACTTAGCAGAGGGTCACGTACACAGCCGATATTGCTTTGTGCTACTAACCCCTTCCCTGCTATTCTCATTCTCTTACTCTCTTTAGCGTTCTCTGTTTCATTGCAGCTTACTGCTACATATCTCTCTTCCCTCTAGTTAGCTACACTGTCATATTGTTTTCAGCGTCGAAGCAAACTCAATACGAGTATACTCTGTATTCTGTTCCTGTTCAAGTAATAAGGTTTTTCTAGTGAATTTCGTGTAATCATATGTTCTTCTACACTTTTTAATGTGCAATTTTCTACTGAGTACCAATTAATTTAGTACTTTCGAAAAAATATATATATAATCTTACTATAATAGAACACTGAAAAAAATGTTTAGTCATATCAACAAAAATATGGTTGAGTCAACAAAATTTTTGTTGCTATGACTAAAAATTTGGTTGAGCCAACAAAATTTTTGTTGATATGACTAAACATTTTTTTCAGTGAAAATACCAAGTGAAAATTAACAATGATTCGGACTATTGTCAGTTTAGGGCAGAAGCTATAGATTTTGTCAAACTGTACCAGATCAGAGTAAGAAAACAGTAGGGGAGACCGAGGAGGAAAGTAACAAAAATCAGTTTTTTGATGCTAGCATTAAAACTTTTTGTCGGATAAGTTCTGTAAACATATTAATCGAAAGCTTGGACTTTCACCTATTAAATAAAATTGGATTTAAACATTAATAATAATTTGATAGTTCACTGCAGGACTTTTAAATCAGCTCTTTATTTGTTACTTTCCTCCTCACCCCTGAGGTGGAAAGTAACAGCACGAAGGAGGAAAGTAACACTTGAAATTAAGGCTAGCATTTCAAATATAAAACTGCTATTAATTTAAATTATTTTTATTATGAACATATAAAAAGACAAAGTGATATTAACTACATTTTGTACATAATTGGCAGATATTTTTGCACTTTTTTTAAATCAAGTTTTTTTTTATCTATTTAGTATTCGTTGAATAGCAATGACATTAAAAAAGCATTGTTTCTTAAAAATTCAAATGAAAAGTCCAATATTTAATCTTTAAAATATAAAATAAACATATAAAATCACATAGTTATAAAAAAGGAAGAGGTTTATAAAAATAAAGCATTAGATGAGGAGGAAAGTAACAACGTGTTACTTTCCACCTCACCCCTCTTTTTTTTGGATTTCAAAAAACAAGTTTAAATTACAGAAAAGTATTTCGCATCTTTTAATTATGCACTAGCACGACTTAAAGATAAATAAAAAAGCTTCAAAAAAACGAAAAGCATATTTAAAATATCTATAAAATCAAAAAAATATGAAATTTTGAAAATTTAGGCAAAAACTTACTTTTGACGTAATTTTTACACAAAATGTCAGTATCAGATATATAGCTTCCGGTAGACCCCTAGCATAATTTGGGGGAGGTAGAGGGGGCAAAACTGACTAAAAATTATTCAAGGACTATGTCTGTCCGCTCATTGGTTTAGAAGTTATAAGCGTTGTTACTTTCCACCTCTGTTACTTTCCTCCTCGGTCTCCCCTACTTTACTTCATAAATATGTAGTTCTACGTCATATTTGTACCTACAAATTGTAAGGATAAGGAAGTAGGGTTATGAGACATCAGGTTAGTTTACTTGCATCACTGAGAAAAAGTTTTAGTTCATCCAAATAAAAAAATTTTGTTCGTCCAACTGAAAAATTGTAGTTCGTTTTGGCTATAAGTAAGCGCCATCAACTACATGATCAGTTGTTTTGAATACAAAGGAAACTTTGCTTTAAATCTCGATAATAGTTAACATTTGAAAATACTATGGCATTGTATTCAATGGTTCAAGTCTACTATGAAGGCCAGTATAGTGTATACATTTGGATTAAGATCTCACCATGGATATATTCTGACATACAGTTACTCCCTTCCACCATTTCAACATTTTTTTTTAATCAATAAAACATTTCCACTATCGTATAAATTAATTTTAAATCGAAGAAATTGTTTTCTGAGTGTAAATCAGGAACCTTTTCAGACCCGACCGGTGCGGTGCGGTGAGCCCAAGTGCAAGACCTGTGGAGAAGTGAAAACGGAAACTATCCGATGCCTGGTCCGTATATTAAATTAGTGCGCCTATCCTTTCAACTTGGATGTTATATTCTATTTAGTTCTATACTAAACCTGCAATTGTCCTAATCATTTTTTACAATTAAAAAAAGTAGTACCATAATTTTCTTTGAACAAAAATTAAAAAATTAAATTGTGAATGTTCAAAGTGAATTAAATCAATAAGTGTGTGCTATACTATATCAAATACCTATACCTAATGTGTATAAATCGTTGTGAAAGCAACGCAAATAATGGTTAGTGATGATATCGATAGTCGACGATTAATCGTCTCTGCGGGACTGTCTAATTAAATTAAACTTCTCTCAAGAATTTCACTTAGTAGAAAAGACAAGGGTCCGATATATTATCGGTAACATGGAAAATGGGACACTTATAGACGTAGCACTTGTGTCGAACGATCCAAGCTCAAGTCCCGTAAAATCTTCCAATATCTTGGTTAGCAAGAATATTTATGAACTCATAATAAAATACCACCTAAAGTATCAGCACAACTGCCTTTGCCTCTTTTTGTTGGTAATAAAGAATAATCTGAAGAATCTACGTTACATATACACGAACAAAATGAATTTTCTATTACATTAAACTGATTTTTGCTGTTAAGAAAGTATTATGACAGTAAATATATTTGCAACGATAACAAAGAAGTTTTCTGTGTCAGCTAACTATTATCACAGGAAAAACCCGTACTCAAAATGAGTCTCTTTTGTCTCATTTTAAGGTGCAATGGAAATAAGAATGCTTTGGTTTCACAAAGTCTCAAAGAGTTATTTTCCCCATAAGTCATTTTGAGCCTTCTTGTGCCAAAGCTTAAAGTATAATTCAAGGCATTCTCATTTCCGCTGCACACCTCAGAATGAGACAAAGTGGGCTCACTATGAGTTCAGCGTTTTTCTGTGATTAACATGACAAGGCTTCGATTTTGGAGCATTGAGTTCAGAACTTGCACCAAGCATACACAGAAAAAACCTGAACTCATATTGAGCCCATTTTTTCTCGTTTTGAGACGCAGCGAAAATGAGATTTCCTTTTCTCTGGTTAAGTTTTAGTCAAAAAAGTTACAAAATGACTTTTTCAGTCTTAAAAAGTCATTTTGCAACTTTCTGTACTAAAATTTAAGAATATTAATGGAAATCTCATTTTCGCTGCGGCTCAAAACGAGAAAAAATGGGATCAATATGAATTCAGGTTTTTTCTGTGTATAGGTACACAGAAGAAACATAAAGTAATGAAATTGGGTGCAGGAAATTGTTTTCTTTTGTTTTTTCTGTATTTTTTTTTGCTTCAGGAGGGGATCACTTGCAGAAATAAGCTTACTAAAAAAAAGTTAGAAGGATTTTTGATATTACTAAAATTATTGTATTAACCAAAAGATTTGTTTTGATGAAGAATGCATTAATTGTATTATTATTATTTTTACTTATTAATGAGAAACTAATGCTGGATTTAATGTAAGCAGAGGTCCATATTTCACTTATTGTAATCTTATAAATAAGACTAGATAGAGCAAACAAAAGTTCAAACTTGACTGATGCAAACCCTTCCAACTTCTCTTATCAAGTCAAAGCTATTGCAGTAACATCTTTGCTACGAAGATGCCAGGAGGAAGAAATGTTAGAGGATCAAAGAGTTTAGCACAAGTCGTATTTTGGATATTCATTGATCCGGGATGGAAGATGGCTCATGGGAATTTGAACGCATCTGAGTTTGATAACCATAAGAAAACCTAAAATCTCGTCTTGATAGTTTCTCTGCTTTTCTATACATATATCATCAAAGTATCGATTCTTGATTAGTTCAAGATATCGTTCAGCAACTTCGCTTCTGTAAGACACAAGTTGTTGAAAGATGTTAGAAGTACAGCTAGATTAGATAACTCTTGTGTTTGGTTGTAATTTTCAACCTAAATAAATGTTTTAGAGAGAACCGTGAAATATATACATATAAGTTAAAGATTTTAGTTTAAACTAATGATAAAATTTAATCATGTTGTTAGGTCAGAGAAAAAAAGGAATTCAAATTAGTGAATTGCAATGATAATAATTATTTAATATCATTCTTGTGTCCAAGGCAAAAAAATCTGCTGGCGTGATATCGGTTTGATACTGCCGAACAGTGGGCTGAAACTCAAAAATCCTAGCCAAAACCCACAAAAAAAAATTTTCAAATTTATTTTTTTTATTATACCTATGTTGGTTATGTACTTTAATGTCTGAGCTATTGATTGGAGATATGTATACAATTTTTATACAAAAAATTATTAATAATAACAAAAATTAATAAGATGTTTACGTAAGTATCTTTTTGTAAAATTTTACAAAAGACTTACAGTTTTTTTCAATAAAGTTACAAAAAAGTTGTATATTCCACAAAATTCTGCTTATTCTCTTAAATATCTTTAAAGACAAAAAATTTTTAAATTCAATAGTTTATAACGGTATATTCACCTGGTTGCAAATGAAGTTGTGCTTTGCAGGCGCTATTCTAACAGCCTCACTCCGTAGATTTTAATTAAAAATTGGCTATATTTTGCTATTTAATTTTCTCAGATATATTTGTTTCCGTTTGATGCGAAATGATCCCCCACATTTATTCAACGTTAATGACGTTAACCCAATATTCTGACAGTGGTTAAAAGAAAAAATGTTTTTAATTACTGTGGGGTGTCTGCAGAAAGAATCATTTTAAAGTAAAATCTTAGCCTGGCAACATGCAGGTACGCTGTAATAAAGTACAATGCAATTAAAGAAAATGCCTGGAAAGAGTTTTACCCACTTCCACACAGCTTTTTGTACATTGTCATAGTTTACGGAATGTTGCAGGCATAAATGATATAGTTTTATGTTTTTAATTTATCAGTCACATTAAACTGATACTAATTTAAAAGGAATACAGAGCATTAAAGAAAAAAATAATAAACTTATTCAGGAAAATACTGTTTAAATTAATAATAAACGAAAGAAAAAAGGTGAAGAGAAAGAGAGAGAGCAAAGAGAGTGAAAGAGAAATGCGGAGAAAAATTTTTGTGGCGTTGTTTTATCTGTGATTTATAAGGATTCACTTTTCCACTTGAGATAACCTCTGAATTACGATATCAATTAATTTTATCTTAACTAATATAAAATTGACAATTTTTATTAAACAAAAGACTGAGCAATTTATTAGATTTTATTACATAGTGGATGTCTTTATTTTGTTAAAAGTACCTATTCTTTTAATTTATTCTCATTATGGCTATATCTTAAAAAATAATTTTATTCTCCTTTTTTTTATTTCGAAGAAGTTGTTAAAATAAAAGTAGTAAATAAAGTAGTGAGGGAAATAAAAAAAAAGTTCTTACCTAAAAACATTCCTTCTTTGAGTTTTTATAATGTAAATGACAATTGCTTCAATTTAATTTTACGAGCAAACTAAGTTCCAAATACTATACTTTAGGTGCTTGCACGGAAAAAAATCTATCCTTTATGGCATAAAAATGCTTTAATCTTTTATAACGTGTAACTTTCTTTACATATTTATAATGAGTATAAAATCATGTATTTTTAGCTTAAAATACGTTTGTGCGAAATAGGTTTAATAGTCTTACCAAAAAAGAATGGGCTGCATAGGTTTTGGTGCTGAAGCAGATGCAATAGACAAAATCGGCCAAGCCTGCACAGAAAAAACCTTAATTCATATTGATCCTATTTTTTCTCGTTTTGAGCCGCAGCGAAAATGAGATTTCCATTAATATTCTTAAATTTTAGTACAGAAAGTTGCAAAATGACTTTTTAAGACTGAAAAAGTCATTTTGTAACTTTTTTGACTAAAACTTAACAAGAGAAAAGGAAATCTCATTTTCGCTGCGTCTCAAAACGAGAAAAAATGGGCTCAATATGAGTTCAGATTTTTTCTGTGTGTTTATCCCCTCCAGTCATCGAAATATTGCCTATTTCATCTGCTTCAGTATACCAGTATTTTTGAAGATTTCTCAAAATAAGTATAGCTATAAACTGTAGCGCGTTTCAATCGACTACCATGTAGTCAAAATCTTCAAACGTTCTATGACAATTGTTTCTCAAAAAATTTCATAGAATTCGAAACGTGTTAGAGAATCATTTTAACCTTTTGAAGTTTCAGTTAATAAACACACAGTCACTGATAAAGGCATATAGAAAAGCATAAAACAACTTTTTCTTATTTCTCGAACTCTAAAGCCAAAATAATACCACAAGGAAGAATTTTCATAAAATGTTGATTAAGCTTTTAACAAATGTCTCTATGTCCTAAATTTCATCGACTCTTTAAATAGAATTTAATAAAAGAAATTTTTCCCTATTCAAACATTTAGTTCCCCCTCTTGCCCCCACATACTGTACTTACACGGTAAAAAAAATTAGCAGCCAAAGCTAGGACTTAGCTACATTAGCTAACTTTAATTGAGGAGCAAGCGGCCAAAAGTTGATAAGTCCATTTTTTGCTGTTTCGAGAAAATTAAACAAATGCAGTTTATCACTTAACCCTTCAAATTAATTACAAACTAGAAAAGCAATACTAAATTCTTTATATAAAAATTGTTTTTGAATTTCAGACCTCTTAGTATCAATTAAAGTTAATTATATATAAACAATATTTTAGTTTCGATAATTCTTTCTATTAAAAAAAAATTAAAATTGAAATTCATATTGGTTGTGTCTACTGTTTTTAAAGTCGAAATTATATATTTTATAATATATTATAATATATTAATATAATATATTAATTAATTATTAATAATTAATATAATATATTATTATTAATATATATTATATATATTATATATTATCCTATTATATGGATAGCTAATTTTTTAGCTAACACAACTATTAATTAGCTTTCACAGCTAATTTTGTTTGCTGAAACAGCTAAATATTAGCTACCACAACTAAAAAATAGCTATCCATATAGGAGCTAACTCATTTTTCTCAGTGTACTTACACGGAAAAAAATTTAATTGTAATGATTACTATAGTCTACAGTACAGCTCGGATATGTGACCACTTTTTGCGATGAATACAAAAAATGTGTTAATGATTAAAAAGTTGAGCAGAAGCGATTACTATAGTAGTTTGTAAGGAGTACATGCTCTGCAGTATTCGAGATAAAATTGAGTTTTTGGAATCATTACATTTCTAAATGTATAGATTAAAAGAAAAACTGTACTTGTTCACATATAAAATAGTTATGATTACAGTAGTCTATAGTAAAAACGAATTGTGCTACAGGGCGACGAAAATTAAAGTTTTGTTAATACTGATTCCTATTTGCTTTGTTATGATTACTGTAGTCGTTTGTAAAGGCTCCTGAAATATATATATCACATTCCGCTCAACGCCGATGGTTACCGATGACTAACGAAGATAACCGAATCTTTAATTCGTCAGTCTTCAACACATTATTTACTTTGCAAAGCTTTTAATTATTTTCGTATAATAGATTTAAAGTTTTAAATTGAAAGAAACAATTAACAAAAAGTAAAAAAAAAATTATAAAAATAAATAAAAATAAAAATTTTAATATTTTTATAAAATATTATCTATAATACATATTCGACGTTATTCTGTTCGTCTATGTTCGCATTATTGAAGTTATTTTTTTTATAATTTTGTTTTTTTTCAGTCCATCTGTTCGGACTTGTAAAGTTTGACTTTTTCCTTGAATTTCATACTTTATATCGATGATTTAAAAATTATTTTGCAATTTAAATTTTTAGTAAAAAGAGATTATTTTAAAAAAATAAATATGTTTGTTATTTGATTAAGATATTAATTATATTAGAATGATATACATTTAGAAGGGATTAAAAATTTAATTTAATGATTATTTTGACCAATAAAAAGTAGAATTGATTAAAACTTGGATTGTTTGAAACTTAAATTGAATAAAATTTAAATAAATTGAAAAAATAAATTCGAATTTTAATATATTGAAATTTGTAAAATTTAAAAGTAAAAACAAATCGAATTTGGAAAAATTAAATTTTAAATTGATTAAAATTTAAATAAATTAGCAAATTAAAAGAATTAAGTTTAGAAGCGATTAAAAATTTAATTCATGATTGTTTTGCATTTGACCAATAAAAAATTAGGACTGATTAAAACTAGGGTCATTTAAAATTTAAGTCTAATTAATTTTGGATAAATTTCCATTTTAAAAGATTGAAATTTGCATAATTTAAAATTCGAATAAAAATAAATTTGGATAAATTCAATTTTGAATCAATTAAAATTTACATCGATTAAAATTTGAACAAATTTACTATTTAAACGAATTAAATTTGCATAAGCGATTAAAAATTTAATTAATTAATATGAATAATTAGTAAAAATTAGGATTAATTGAAAGTTGGATTGTTTTAAACTTAAACCGAATGCCATTTGGGCACATTATAAATTCAATATATTAAAAAAATAAATTAAAATCTTAATAGATATTTTTTTTAAATTTAATTTGGATGGATTGACAATTTAACTTACGATTGTTTTGACCAATATAATTTATAATTGATTAAATATAAGATCGCTTGAAAAGTATATCGAATGAAATTTGGACAAACTGAAATATACATAGAAAAGAATTCGAATAATTGAATTTTTGATTGTATGTATTGAAAGTTAAGCAGTTAAAGATTTAAGATACTTACAAACAACAATTAATAAAAGTTTTACTTTAACTGATAATATAAGAGATAAGTTATAAATATATTTTAGAATAAATTTCCATGAATAGGAAAAAAGAATAGTTTTAATTTTTAAAGTTTCGAAAAACAGCTTTCCTAAAGTCTTAAATCCAGAAAAATGAAATTAAAAAATTTTAATTAAATTTTTATAAATAAAGTTAATTGTTCTGTCTCTCAAAATATTTATTACTTTTTAATTAAATAAAAATTGGCATTAAACGTGTTTTATTCATATTTTAGTAATATATTTAAAATATTTTTAAACGTTTAATAATTTTTTCAAGCATAATATCTAAAAATTTAAAGAAAATTTTCGGTTTTTACTGTTAGAAAATATGCTTTATGTCAAATTATATTTAAAAAATTGTTTAACATACTTATTTCAGTAAGTAAATTTAATTAAAGAAATTTTTTTTGACTTTTTCATAGTTAGAATAGTGTATAAAATAGACCTTAAAATATTTGAGGATAAAAATTAATTATTACTATTATAGCTTAAAAAAATATGGTAATAATTTTTTAATATTTCAAGTTTTAGTGTTTCTCGAAAGTGGAAAACTTTTATAGTAGTTAGTATATAAGAAGACTAAAAGTCATGGTAAACATGTTAAAAGCGATAGATAATGCGTAAGGCGTCGTTTAGGTTTTAAATTGTATTTAAGTTAGGTATAGATATATAAGCGAAATTATGTATAATTAGGGTATAATACAGTTGTCTAGAGTAACAATGTAATTAAGTTTGAAGTTGGGAGTCTTGTAAAGAGTGAATTAATTTGTGTATAGTAGTCGAACTAAATAAAAAAGTTTTTATTATTTTTATTAGATAAAAATGTGCTTTTTCCGTTTACAACAGTCTTTGAGAATCAAAACTATATCGCTACCTTAGCCAGTACAAAGTACTATAGTAAAATAAGAAGGCCGCTTTAGGTCATCTTATTTTACTATAGTGCTACTGTACTGACTACGGTTGTATGCAGTAAATGTGAAATAGAACTTTTTGACTTCCTTTTAACGTAGACTATAGTAATCACTAACATTTGTTTTGTATTCATTACAAATAAATTCGTAATAAGTACATTTAACTTGTGGAATGATAACAAAAAAAGCTTTTTAATCATTACAAAAAGTGGTCACATATCCGAGCAGTACTATTCAACTATTGTAATCATTACAATCAAATTTTTTTCCGTGTACTTAAAAATGTAAAGACTAAAACGGAAAGTTTTTCTACGTGAATAATATCCTATAGGCTCTATCCTAATTGAACCATTTTTGTGTTCAAATGTAGTATAGAACATGGAAAAGATAACAGAGGTTAATTATTTTACAAGAAAATTCATTTCAAGTAGCAAGTGTCTACGGGAGCTGAAAAGGAAATTCTTAATTAGGGGACAAACAAAAAGGATCGTCTCTCGAGCTAGAAGAACGGAGTAAGGGAAGCAAAGGGATGGGAGAAATGAAACTAAAGTGAAGAGGATCCAAGCCCGACTTAGCCGTCAGAGAGCCAAGAGTATAGCTAGGCAAGGGGTTGAGAGGGGGAAGGTAAAGACTTTGTAGATGTAGTGCAGAGTTGTAGATATTGTAGAATATCCTGGTGTCTGTGGAGCGGGTAAGAGCGTTAGAGAAATGTGCACGCACATTTCTATATTAATGTATGTGACTGTGGTTGCACAGTGCACACTCTTATATACTCGTGTGCGAATGCTGTCGAGAGAAAAGAGGTAAAAGGAAGGAAGGAAGGAAGGAAGGAAGGACGGAAGAATGGATGGATAGAAGGATGGATGGAAAGAAAGGATGAGAGGACGTAATTTGTCCTTTGTGGCATTACGTTAGTTTTAATTCATGCTAATGCAAAAGCGCATGAAATTTCATTTGCTACTGCTGCGTGTGCAGTTGTTCCCGTGCCGTCACGTCGCGTCCCATCGTTTCATGTTGGAATCTGGAACATTGGACGAAAAAGTCATCCAAATAAAAGCACACACTTGATTTCATGAATCGTGACCGAGATCGTGACATTGTTCTACTAATTAAGTTTTTATTATAATATATTAGTTATATTTTTCTGATTCTTATGAAACATTTTGCATCGCTGCAAATTATTTTATATTTACCTATAGACACGCACGGACTACTTCACACACAGTTACATGATCGTTTATTTTGGGTAGTCTAAATGGTTAGTGCGATAATATTGATATATTATAAATGTCTCGATAATCAGATTTACTTGCATGCATTCAGCACATGTGAAATAACGGTGTATAATAACCCTTATTATTATAGTCAGTAAATTTGTGTCTCACTTATGTTTAAAAATTAAACAATTAAATGTTTCGTACCTTTGAGACATTGATTGCTATATTTGGTTTAAGTTGTCACGTATTTAACTTTGAAACAAGTTTGATATCTCGATTGAATCAGAGGACATTATTCGTGTTTTAGACCACTGAATATATAAAAAAAAACCTGAACTCATATTGAGCCCGTTTTGTCTCGTTTTGAGACGCAGCAAAAATTATATTTCCTTTTCTCTTGTTAAGTTTCAGTACAAAAAGTTGTAAAATGACTTTCAGTTTTAAGAAACTATTTTGCAACTATTTGGACTAAAACTAAACAAGATTAATGGAAATCTCTTTTCCGCTGCGTCTCAAGACGAGACAAAACGGGCTCAACATGAGTTCAGGTTTTTTCTGTGTAGTTGTGATTTTTGCTGCATGTAGTTTTCTGGTTAATGAAATTCTTGAGATTAACTCTAGGTTATTGTTAAATGTGTCTTTATTTTTATGTTTTTACAGATATATTTGGTTGGTTTTGTCCTGCACTGAAATTTTCACCCAAGTCATATATTAAATTACCAAAAATGTTTTTAGTGTTTCATTCATTCACCTGAATCCTTATTTTTGCTTGTAGTTGTTGTTATTGTTATTACTATTGTCGTTGTTGTTGTTTTTGTTGTTGTTTACTGTAAAAAGTAAGTCCTTATTTCAGAGAAGTCTGAAAAGAAGTCTATTTCGAGAAATTCCAACCCTGTACTTCTCAAACTCGATAGGGGAGACAGGGGCTGGTTGACGCACTTGAGTTTATTCAAAGGTGAAAAGTCGAATTAATTCCGTTCATTTCTTAAGTTAATATACTTGATGAACTGTAACTTTGTACGTAGTTTCATTGTCATTGATAAATAATTGCGGATTGTACGTCAAAAAAACTGATTTTGGTATTCAAAAGTAAATTTTAAACATCTTAATTTTTTTGTTATATCTTTTTAAAAAATGTAACTAGAAAAAAATCAAAAGTCAACTTTTGAGCTATGAATATTTATTTTAAATTAGTTAATTTTTATTAAAAAATTACCTAACAAGGCTTGACTCACAATATAATATACTTTAAGGGCATGTCCCAGATCTTGGGACCAATTGAGACTAAAATGTAGAATTCTATCTTATCTCCCATATTTAATTTGTTAATAATTTAATTGTTTTTTAACATTTTTAATAAGTCGAACATTCATGACACACTTTATGACTTTCGAAAACGATTCCCAAAATTTCAAATCGATATCTTCTCTAGTTTAGGCTTAAGTACGTGTAAAAAAATTAATCAATATTACCGACATTAAAAAAAGAGTCGGTTTTTTTACACGTACTTAAGCCTAAACTAGAGAAGATATCGATTTGGAATTTTGGGAATCGTTTTCGAAAGTCATAAAGTGTGTCATGAATGTTCGACTTATTAAAAATGTTAAAAAACAATTAAATTATTAACAAATTAAATATGGGAGATAAGATAGAATTTTACATTTTAGTCTCAAGTGGTGCCAAGATCTGGGACATGCCCTTAAATTGAATTTTTTCACTCCTGCACCAACCAATCCCTGGCCGGGGCTGTCTGGCGCACTTTGAATTACTCCAAATAAACTGTTCTTAAAAAGGAACTATGAAATGTTTTGGAACTTTCTTTTTTTTAAATCAAAGCTAAGATATCAAGCAAGGTTTCTGTGCAATATAGTTTTTATAGCTGCAAAATTATCAGAGTTAGGGGAGAGTCGGGTAAAATGCCTAATTGGGTAAATTGGCAATGGTTAATAACTTGGCCAAAAATAAATATTAATCATAATTGTTTTTAATTATGAAGTATATTAAGGTGAAGATGATTTCTGTAAAGTTTCATGTTTATCAGTTTATTATTAAATAATTTATTAAATAATTGTGAAAATGATGCTTTCCAACGATAATTTTTCATTTTTAAAGATTAGAAAACATGCACTTCTATCTCACATACGTACATAATTTTTTTTTAAATTAATCCTTGAATATTTAGCTATCTAATCACTTTGACTTAATTTATAAAAATGAGTTCAAAAATGAAAATAATTAGTTTAATTACATCGTGTGTTTTTGGGTAAATTGCCTTGGTTAAATTGCCTATATGCTGTAAAACTTCTAAACAAGATACGTACGATACGGAAAATCTCTCGGGTTACACGTATATTTTGATGTAGAAACTAAATATCAAGTTGTTACTGCTTCTGTATAAAAAATCAGTGTTTTAACAAATTAATTATATTAATTATTGCATTCATATTAATAATAATTATAATAATTATGCATTGAAGAATCATTTTTAATATATTTTTAAAACATGATTTTAAATAAGCGCGGGATGAATCAAAAGAAGTGCGCATGCGCAGAAAAAATACATAAGATTACGAAAGTTACGTGTTGTCACGTGACTATAAAGAATCATGGCGGATTAACTTGTCACATTTGACATTGAATGCCAAAATTTTCGTTTTCTTTCTAAAACTCACGCAGTTTTCAATCGAGCAGGTATTTTTGTAATTTATTATAGTGTTTAATTTACTTTTGTATGATTTTTTATAATTGTAGAAGCTTTATTTATTTGTTATAGACTTTATTTTCATTTTTTGTCGGACTGCTTTGGATTAAAATTTTAGTTTTATGACAAAAAGATTATATTTTTGTATTCACAGCTAGTTCTTTTTTTAATATAAACAAGATAATTGATTATAGAAAATATATAAAAAAATTTTTTTTACTTTTATTCATATTTTTCCATATTTTTGTGCACAGGCGATTTGCCCAGTCGTGTGTCAAAATGGCGAATTTTGACATCAATATTTAAATAATTCTTTTTTCTATTTTTTCTGAAATAAACACTTAAAATGACTACCTTATTATATTCTTAAAGGATGTTTTCTAAATATTTGATGGTTTATATTTTTCAAAACTATAATTAAATACTTTTTTTTTTGCTCTAAACTTTACTATAGGCATTTTGGCCGACTCTCCCCTAATTAAAAAAGAGTGAAAAATGCGCGAAGAAGCCCCGGTCTCCCCTACCTTTTGTTTTTGCATCGATACAAAACAAATTCTTGAAAAAACTTGATTTTAAAGAATGCACAAAATAACCCACCAACACTGCAAAAACAGGTGTCTTAAATTGTTTAAAAATATCTTAAATTAAGACATTTTTTGTGTCTTAGACACCAAAAGTATCTTAATTTAAGACACCATGTTTTTGCAGTGAAATCCTGGTTTTTCAGTTTTTTACACTTTTTTCTTAAAGTATGCAATAAAAAGTTAGCCTTTCACGTATACAATATCACAACTGGATTGTCAACAAGTATTATTAATACCTTCATAAACACTTTTAAACTTCCGAAGATCTGAACAGAATTTTGAGAACTTTGAAATTTTCCAGTTTGATTTTTACGACAACACGATTTTTTTTCTGATTTTTGATAAAGAATTAAGTAAATTCATTTAGTTCTCTCTGCAGTCTTGATATCAGAAAACATTTATACCAAATAGCAAACTTAAGCAACTGAATATAAAGATTTTATTCATTAAAAACCTTGCGTGCACAAAATAGCCCCACTTGACGGTACGTAATTTATGGAAGGCCGCTGATGTGAATAGCATATACTAGACTCAATATTTTGTTTAATTTTAATGACAGTTGCTTGTAGTCAAGTATTAAATATTGGCACGTATATGACGTTATAAACATGAAAACATGAGTTTTAATAGCACACTGCAAAAAGTAGGTATCTTAATTTAAGATACATTTGTAGTCACTTTTAAGATGTTTCCGAAAAGTTAGCAAAAGTATCTTAAAATGCATTAGTTTTCTAAGATGGAAGCTGAAATATAAGATACTTTAAATGTCTTAAAAGTGACTACAATGCATTTTAAGATGTTTCTTTTTGCAGTGCAAAAGGGGTGCCAACCTCATAATGCGGAATTTCTTGAAACTACAGTCAGAAGCTTAAATTATAGTACTAAATTTGAAATATTATAGTTAAGCTTTATTTCTTATTGTTATTATTCAAATAAAAGTAATAATTAATATTTTTTACTAAAAATTACTAAATATTTATAAAGATGCAAAGCGCGTTCTAGTATTTTTTTTTAAATATTAAAAACAATTTCTGTAATTTGAAATATATTGTTCTAAATCTGTAACTTTTATATTACAAAGAAATGTCATTCAATTAAATATTGAAGGCTACTTTCGAAAACATTATAAAACAAATAATTTAAATAATTATTTGCTGGTTTAATCTTTTTATACTGACAAGATGAGCTAGGTTCTTATTTATTTAAAAAAAAATTTATTGTGTTGCGAATTTTGTATTAACATGATTATTATTTTTGAATAATTTCAAGTTATTTCATTGGTTAATAATTTTGAAAGACGCACTCTCATTGGTTGAAATTAAGAAACCCAAAAATGTCTTAAAAATGACCACATAAATGTCTTAAAATAAGACACCTGTTTTTGCAGTGTAAATAGTCATGTTATTTTACAATTTCTATTTTGCATAAAAAGAGATAATTATATAAGTTACTTACAAAAAACTAATAAAAATATAATCATTAATATTTATTGCAAACATTACTGATGGCACATCGACATCGGAAACATTGATTTTTTTGCTTTTGATGACAATGTTTTTAACGATGTCTTGCTTTCGATGATTTTGATGTATCGATGTTCTTCATTCGATGTTGGAAATCAATTTTTATAGTAGGGGAGTGGGTCCCAAGATGGACATTTCGTATAAAATTTTTGTTTAAGGTGACAGCGCCTTACGCTTTCTGTCACTTTTATTTTTTGTATAGACGAAGATTTTGATGCACATTTGAAGAAAACAAACCAGTTGGTTTTTCTTCTACACATGTTCCACACGTAATTTTGTGTCTAAAAAAAGTTTTGTAATAGTTTTTTCTGAAGTTTGTAAAGTTATTTAAATTTACGATTTAGAATGAGTACTTAACGTTATAATATTCTTTATTTATCGCGTATAATAATATCCTAAAATGATTTTACGAATTCAGTGTTCGTATATATTTTTTTACTGGGGATTAAAAAATGGTGTCATGTACCCTAAGATGGACAGGCCACAAATCGCAATGTATTTATTTGCATACTTTCGATTTTACACTTTTTTCAATAACCCGTGTAGAAATTTTGAGTCAGACCCGACTAGGGCTTAACAAGAATTCCCTATCTAGAGGCGTCACGCTTTTCCAACCAGAGCCCTATTAGGTCCCCACGAGGCCTCGTGGGGCCCCGGTTGGAAACACTGTCACCAGTCTAGACTAGTTCTAGTAGGGAAATTTCTTCACGGGAATTTTTTGAGCCAATTAATTAAAATTTTTTATTTCCACCATAAAATGTGATGTTATCGTTAGAGAAAATGATATATCGATATTTTTCGATACCTTTTTACTTTTTACTGTTAACCTATTACATTGAAGTTTTTAGAAATGTTATTTGTTGATAAATTCCGTAAAATGATTAAAAATTAGTTAAGGAATTGTTACACGATGTTCATTTTATATTTACTACAATTTTCAGAGACTTTTAAGAAGGTGTCCATCTTGGGGTTACTTTTTTTATTTTTTTAGACCGAAAATTTTAACAATTAGAAAAAATGCTTTAAAAAATGTTTATGTTCAAAATAAAATTTTATCCCTGTGGTCATAAGTTACCTTATAAATTGTACTTTCATCCGGTATAGAACTTTTTAATATATTTAATTCGGTTTGGATTCTACAGCAATAAATCGAAAGGGTGTCCAACTTGGGGTCCTCTCTCTTATTAAATTGTGTAAAAAATATTTGCTCTTTGTACATCAATCTACAAAAGCTCTTATAAGTAGTTTTGCGACATTTTTTAGTTTTTTGGTCTAATGTTAGTTAATTTTTTTTTTTTTAATTTAAATTGTTGATTTTGAAACATCGAAAAATTAATGTTTACGATTCGATACATCGATGTTATGATATTCGATGTGACATCACTAGCAAACATGGACGTTCAATGAATTTGATTTTAAATGATGGTGAATAACTTGTTTCTATAATTCTATATACATACATATACGTATATCTTGAATGTACCGATAGTCAAGCATGTTGCACCACTCGACTTGACTCAAAAATGATTGCCCTTCACAAATGTTCTTTTCTTATATGTAAAATAAAAGGTTCCTTTACAAAATTCTAAATAACCGACAGGTATATATAAAAAACAACTTCACTGTAAAAACATGGTCTCTTAAATTGGACAAAAATGTCTTAAATTAAGATACTTTTGGTGTCTAAGACACAAAAAATGTCTGAATTTAAGACATTTTTTAACAATTTAAGACACCTGTTTTTGCAGTGTGTCAACTTGAATATTTAAACAAAATTGTTTTAACGCTATATAATTTTTAATAAGATAATTAAATGTACGAAGTAGGTATGTTTAAATATTTACAATGTTTGAGTACAAAATTCAAATGATAAAATGTATTATTCCGCAATTTTTAAAAATAATGTTGTTATCTTTTTATGTTAAACCAAACATTTCATGTCCAAATAAAATTCGATCAATTTTTTCAGTTACCTATACATATACAAAAGCAATATATGTAGATAATGCATTATAATTTATATCTGCAGAAGGGTTTTGACGTCGTAATTTAAATTTTATTCGATATACAAACCAATGTTATAAGCTTAATCTTTATTTGTAGTTAGTGACCATAATTCATGAGATGTTAAAGGAAAATAAAAAAGAGTACTACTGTCGAATGAATAGAGAAAAGAAGAACAATGGAGAAAAAATACGACGGGTGGGAGACAGAGAGAGAGAGAGAGAGAGAGAGAGAGAGAGAAAGGATAAAGAGAAAGAGAGACCTGCGCATTTTCGCGTTTGAATTGTGAAGCAAGCGAACAGTTCAAAGGCACCCTTGCTTCTGCTTTCTATCGTGTTTACAATATCGCGAATTTTAGCTGATTCAACTCTAGATAGGTGGATTCACAATTTCCGATAGATTATAATACTTGACGCACGTGATTTTATCGGGGGAGAGTCAAACCTAGTGGAAAATTCATCTTAAAATACAATAAAAACGACAAAGTGTTTCCTCATTGTAGGTCAAATGACACAGATATAATAGAGACGTAGCACAAAAGAATTTTTATAGAAGTGGATTTTTGTGATAGCAAAAAAAAATAAAAAATGAGTTGAATTATCATTCAAGAACGTAAAGTGATATGTAGTACTTAATGTATATTTTGTACTACAATAAACTAGTGACAGGAAGTTATTGAAATTATGACTGGAACATTTTCATCTAAATGATTGGTTTCATTTGAAAAATTATACTCATTGCAGAGTTGATTAGAGTAAGTTTAATTTTTTTATTTCATTGAACGATTAACTTCTATAGCTGCAATGGTAAATAATGCAAAATGTTTAAAGATAAATATAGTGATATTATCTCAAGTCACTATTGTTTGAGTTCTATTAGTTACGATTTTATTTGTATATTTATTTCGTTTTCTTTCAAGAGAAGAACAATATACAATTTATTTTTCATAAAAGAACCAAGTTTGATAAGTTCTGCTGAATTTTAAGGAAAAAAATTACACAACTAATATGGTTTTGAAATGCAGAAAAATTATTGGTAAAAAGTTTGAGAAACAGTTTCAAAAAATATTTCAAGTATTACGAACGATACTTTTCATTTAAAAAAAAACATAAATGCCATGTGAGAATCAAAAAAATCAATAACAATATTGCAAAAAAAACCAATAGAAACATTCACTGCGGAAAAAGTGTTAAGAGTGAGCTTGAATTGGTTTACCCTCTCGACTAAGTCCATTAACAAAGGATTGGTCAGGGGGTTCAAGTAATAAAAAGACTGGCTCAAAAGATTAAATATTCATAACAAAAAAATTTAATATCACATATAGTTATATACGAGAAGTCTGAATAATAAGAATAAGAATTGAAAAAAATTTGGATACTTTTCTTTTAAATTTCATTTCATCTCCTAGCTCTCATCTCAATACGAACAAACACAATTCTCTAAATATCATTTTTGGGCATTTAATTTTGTAATGTCGGGACTTAAACGACAACTCCCTTAAAAACTTACAATCAACTTACTTGACAATTGATATTCACCAATAGGCTTAAATATACCGCCTAATAATTTAAAAGTTTAGAATATTTGATGTTACACGAGAACATAAAGATAAAATAAGACGATTCAAATGAAAAAGGAATTTCAATTCTCATTTTGGAGTACTCTTCTCATTGGTACAATTAAAATATGAATCAAGTCCTAGTACTGTGAAAAGCATCACTGGATATTATATAGGTACTGACTCTCAACAAGTTCACACTAAAATGACACTTGACTCTCAAGCAAGATATGAAACTAAATGAAACGTGTAATATTTTCGCTTATCATGTACTCACTTCCACACATAAGAAAATATATCACACTTATTATTAGGAAAACTCATACCTTTACTGATGTATCGGTCTCACTTTAACATCATGTATGACATAATGCTGATAAAGCTCTTACTCGTAACTGACTAAAATAAAAAAAAGAATATACAAAAAAAAAGTAATTTTCTGCTTATCTACATATAGAGGGATAACCCGTGCGGAATTTACGATGTGGGCCTCATGGGGTCCTTACCAGTTTTCCTTATCTCTGGTAAGGCCCTTGTCAGGAAAACGCTAGCGCCTTACAAGGCTGTAACGCTTTTGCACATCAACGCCCTAGATGTGGAAAACTAGGCAGGGCCCTACCAGTTTTTTATATGAACGCCCTATTTAAAAAAAGGTTTTATATCACTTACAACTTGGAAGTTACCAAGTTTGAGTGATTCTAAAGTTCATACACAAATATATATAATTTAAAAAAAACATTTTTATCACACTTACATAAAAAGTTAGATTTTACGGCTTGTTTGGAAACCTTTAAGAGCTCATTTCACGGCCTAGGCCGTAAAGTAAATGAACTCGCAATCTGATTGGCTGATGCTGGTCAGCTGACCTTTACTTTATGGTACAGCTGCCCAAACTGGCCCAAACGTCACGGCTGTTCATGGGTTTCGCCTCCCTCCGGGGGCATTTCTAAGTCTGTCGACCTACTCCCACCTAGAAATGCCCCCTGAGGCCGTTTTTTACGATAACCACCTCTTCCTAGGTTCGAATTCTCAGTTTTTTGTGTGATAAAAAATGTTATATGACACTTGGACCCTTTCGGCACTTAAGTTCTCGTGTATCGTACAACTCGCCACAGCCACATCAGAGCCTCGGCTACTTTTCGGTGGAGCCTCGGCTTCATATCTTCACTTCACCTCGGCTTCGCCTCGGCTACGTTCGGTGAAGCCTCGTCACCACCTCTACTTCGCCTCGGCTGCGATTGGACTTAGGCTCGTATTACGATACTTACTCGTACTATAAAGTGCCATTTCAGGTCCTTGTGTCATAAATAACTATTTTGGTCTTAAGAAAATACGACAATAAATTTAAAAAACTTTTTTATAAAGTTTCTTTTGTCGTCAACGAAAATGTAGAATAAATTCTAAATAGTTTATCAAATAAAAATAAATTTTAGCCCAGAAAGTCAACCTTATCTTTAAATATTTTGCAAGATATAACTTTTTAAAAATATTTTATATATTTAGCAAAGATAAGTTTCCAATTCTAAAATTATTATTATAAATTATTTTTATTTAAGTACACAAACGTATTAAATACATAAATAATAATTGCTAATTATTTTTAAAAGAATAATTTTATTATAGAAATGGCAGACAAATCGTAAATTTTCAACATCGAGAAAACATTGAAGTTTTCTGGAAATATTGTTCGTTAAACTATTTGATATTTTATTAGTTAATTACAAGTTTCATTAGTAGAATGCTATAAATTGTTAAATGAATAACAATAAAGTAAAATAAGTATTTAAATTAATCGACAAACACTTATTTTTTAGTTTAAGAACGTTTGAAAAATTTCTTAAAGGATCAATTTACTATTTAAATGTTTAAAATCGATAAATTGTAAAATGTAGAAAGAAATTTTAAAGTTAATGTATAGGATGTTTAATATTTATATGTGACCTAGACAGTGAAACGGGAGCTTACATGTTAAAAAATTTTTTTTTTTAGTTTACACCACGTGAAAGAGCGTCAGCAAATCTATGAGAATCGGAAATAAAAATGAAAAACTATTTTTTGACACGTAAGCCCCCTTTTCACTGTCCATGCCACATATAGATAATTAAGTAATGAACAAATATAATAAAGAAAACATCATTTTAAAGACTATTATTTACATTGAGGTTATGTCAAGAGGTTAAACTGAGAAACGTTACTTTTGTCGTTAATTTAAAATTAAACAAATACAATAAATTACCTTTTGAAGAATTCATTGCCAAGTTTATATCATTCTTAGGGTGAAATAAAAGAATTTACATTAAATATTATAATATACTTATACAGCTTCAGAACAGTTCAATTTCTCTAGAAAATAGACGTGAAACAACGTAAAATGGACGCGATCAACGATGCAGAGTTGCCAGCAAACCTCGATAGGTCGGCGCCATCTGTCGAAAAAAAATCGCCAAATGCGGGAAATTTAAAATGATAAATTTATATCTTGTTACCAAATAATTTAATAATGTTGATGTAAATTAAATATTATTCATTTTTTATTGGAATATAATTACAATTATTTAAAGCAGGTCAATCAAAATATTTACAAAATAAATAACGGAATTAGGAATACACGGAAATATTTTTAACTCAGTTTATTACTGAAAAATATTTTTAATATTTAAAATTTCAAGACCACCAAAAAGAAAACTCCCACTTTCGAACGTCGCGACGCGCACGCCATCATACTTAAAAAATATGTCGTTACCGAGGAAGCTAGTAGTTTTTCTTCCTTAGGGTTCTCAATAGTCGCCCATGTCAAACTCTAGTAATGAGACTTTAACTATAATTTATAAATCCAAATCATTTAATTATTTTCATCTCTGATCAAAAAGGTAATTACTGAAAAATACACCTTAATATTGCTAATGTGCTGCTTAATTAATAATTAATTCATATTTTTTTCATTTTTTTTCAAACAAGGAAAACTGCTAAGGGCCATGTCTACGCCCTACTTTAAATAGGGCAAAGTAGGGCATTTTCCGCACGGGAAATTACACCATTTTTGTGACTACTTTATAAAAATGATATTATAAAAGAATGACATAATACTTACGTATAATTGCGGGAAAAAAATTTGGCTATATGTAATTTTAGAAAATATCATACATCTGTTAGGAATTTTGGTATGTATTAAATTTAAAATACATGTGTGATAAGCATACTTGAAGCTCAGGTACTGAAATTTAATATAGGTACAGCATGTACTTATAGACTTAAGATTCGTGTGTGTAAATTGAATTGAACAACATGAGATAATAATAATAAATTTGACCGACTGATATTCTAACCCGCTCAACACTGATGCAAAAACAAATACTTTAAATACGGGGACACAAAACACGTACTCGTCTCATTTTGAGACATTTAGTGTTTCAAAATGAGACGCGTACGTGTTTTGTGTCCCCGTATTTAAGATATTTGTTTTTGCAGTGTTGAGTGTGTGCCTTACTCAGTCCCCACTCTTCTCCGTAACCTTACTAGAAAAAATTTCGTGGCGCTGGATATAGACTCCAGTCTAGACTTTTCAGGACACTGGGATGGCACTATGCATAAATGTAAAGCACTTCCAAGCTAGCGACTAGTTTGGAAACTGGACTGGCACCAGTCTCACAACTACACTTAATAGCAATTAAAATTAGCTAAGGTAGCTAACTCATAGCTATGGCTGCTAATCTTTTTTCTCAGTGTAGAACACAGAAAAAACTATCTCCGATTTTTGCTGCATGCACAGAAAAAACCTGAATTCATATTGATCCCATTTTTTCTCGTTTTGAGCCGCAGCGGAAATGAGATTTCCATTAATATTCTTAAATTTTAGTACAGAAAGTTGCAAAATGACTTTTTAAGACTGAAAAAGTCATTTTGTCACTTTTTTGACTAAAACTTAACAAGAGAAAAGGAAATCTCATTTTCGCTGCGTCTCAAAACGAGAAAAAATGGGCTCAATATGAGTTCAGGTTTTTTCTGTGTGTGATTTTCAGATGAATGAAATTCTTAAGATTAACTCTAGATCATTGTTAAATGTCTCTTTATTTTGATGTTAAATTTACACATATGGTTGATTTTCTGCTGCAATGAAATTTCCACCCAAATCATATATTAAATTAACAAAATTTTCTTTCAGTGAATGCATTTTGAAGCTATGTTTCTGTCGTTAATTAGCTATCTAGTAGAATCGAATAGTGTCATATGGTAGGGCTAGATAGAATTGCAAGACTAAACTGATGCTAGCTGTGTACAGTTTTTCACGGCTAAACAAAATAAGGAGTCTTCACGTCCGAAATTATAGCAAAACATTCTCGTACAAATATTCCATACGAATTTGTAGAAGGCAGTCTTTACACAAAATTACTAGATGAATTGCAATTTATAGTCTGTTCTCAAACAGTGAAATAGTTGTCATTTCTATACGAATCAGTCTATTTTTCATTGTCATCGGATTCCCTTTACAATTTCTATGTTCATGCTCACCAATATTTTGATTAGTTAAAACCTGTTTTTTTCTTGGTACACTTTTAGGAACTTTGTTTCGAGAACAACATTTTAGTTTTCTAATAAAATATAGCATTATCTTTGAAGCAACGACTCTTCATCATAGAAATATCTACACACTGAAAAAGAAAGAATTGCAATAATAGCAAATTGAATTGTTAAGGTAGTTCTCTCGGAAAAACTTTTTCTTTAAATATTTTTCTAATTGAAATATCATATAATTGAACATTCAACGAATACGATGATATTTTTTTAAAAGTAAGAAGCGGTGCTACTTTTTAAGATATTTGAGAATGAAGTTGAACTTTTTAACAGGGAATAAAGTAGAAGCCATGGTTAAAAAATACAAGTTTGCTTACCCCGCAATGAATTTGCTTTAGGTTTAATAATAAAAACTACTAAATTATTCTTTAAAGTATAAGGAATTAGATCTCGTTTTGTAAAATGTGGCTTGCGGTACTAAATTTCGAAAAATAGTATTTTGAAATACACGTTTTGCGTTTTATTCATTTTTTTTAATAAATACAAAAGAGAGAGACTCTACACCTTGAAATTCACAGAAAAAACCTAAACTCATATTGAGCCCGTTGTTTTTCGTTTTGAGACGCAGCGAAAATGAGATTTCCTTTTCTCTTGTTAAGTTTTAGTCAAAAAAGTTACAGAATGACTTTTTCAGTCTTAGAAAGTAATTTTGCAACTTTTTGGACTAAAAATTAACAAGAAGAAAGGAAATCTCATTTCCGCTGCTTCTCAAGAAGAGAAAAAACCAAGTTCAGGTTTTTTCTGTGTTGTTGCTATTCATTAAACATCACAAAATAAGTAAAAAATGACAATATTTGAGTTGAGAATCACTGAACCAAGAGAACTACCTTAATATATAGCGCCTGCAACTTTTTTTGTTATTATAACCAAAAAAATTTGCTAAGAGAGCAAATGGATTGCTAAAACAGCAAACCAAATTAGTTAAACTGCTAATTTAACAAATTAGACATTGCTAACTTAGCTAATGATTTGCTGTCTTAGCAAATTTTTTTTGTTATAGTAACAAAAAAAGTTGGAGGCGCTATATTAACAATTCAGTTTGCGATCAGAGCAATTCTTTTCTCTCATTGCATAATTAATAACATAAAAAATATAATAAACCATTGACTTTAGTATATATTATTATGTATTCAGACCCTTTGAGGGCTTTTTAACACATACGGAATTTCATTAAAAAATTAATTTCTAAAAATTAAGATTCGAAACGGAAATAAACAAGTGCTTAAATACAAGTGCTAATCATTGTTGAACATCAATAACATTATATGTTATATAAAATGTTGTTATTTGCCTAACAAACATGATCTCGAGCATGATCTAAATAAAATGCAAAAATGACTAGAAAATCGTCAAAAACAGTTTTTTTCATGTAACAAATAAAAAACTAGGTTTAATCAATCAGTGACATGGTCAATCAAAACCTATCGCAACGGTGCTATGTTATGCAAAAAATGATCATGATTGGTTAATTAGTTTCATAATTAAAGCAGGTACCCCGTCTTGTCTCCCACTACCCCTAAAAAGTACAACTGTATTAGAGGAATTTTTCGCCATAGTAGCTCAATATTTAGTCAAAAATGAACAAGTGATAGGGGAAATATCCTTATTTTTGCAGAATAATAGAACTTTAGTAAAATTTTACTTCAAAGCAATCCGTGCAGAAATTTAATTCAGGTTTTAGTCAGGCTCTGGTAGGGGTGGCTGTTTTTAAGCTGGGACTCTTAAACCAGGGGCTCTGTCGGCCAGTCCCTGACCAGGAGCCCTGCTGAAGCCCAACTTATCTACGATTGGTCTAAACAGCGATAATATTAATTAATTCAGCTAAAATTGTTTTTATAAGTGTAATAATTATCATAACTTGATCTAATTTGAAGTAAATTTTAAAAATTAAAAAAGAATCTGTAATTTATTTGCAAAATTATGGCCTTTAGATGCAACCTTGTCGGAGACTCGAGCTCTTGATACAGTAAGAGAAAATACAAACCAGACAGTAGAAAAAGACAGAGATAAGAAGAACGCGCGCGTCTTACTATCGCCGTACTGTCTGTTTCTACTGTCTTGTTTAGGTGCAGGTTGTATTGTTTAAGGTATGGTGGGTGGGGGGGGGGGGGTGCAAGACTGAACTTTTTAATGTTACTGATATCACTGCAAAAACCGGTGTCTTATTTTAAAACATTTATGTGGTCATAGCAAGATGTCTTATGGATGCAAACTATATTTAAGCATCTTAAATGAAATTTAGTATTAGATAAAAAATGGTGAAAATCACTTGTGGCCTTGGGTCCGTGGTTGTAATAATTAAAACAGAACGTTCAAATTAAGGTGCTGTTATTGTTTAAATGCATTTTCGCTGCGAATACAGCTCATCAGGACTACAGAGAAAATAATAATAATAATGTTTAAATTATGTAGGGGCGAGAGCCCCAAAATGGACATCCTTTCGATTTATTGCTCTAGAATCAAATCCGAATAAAATATATTAAAATGTTTTATATTGGATGAAAGTACAATTTTTAAGGTAGCTTATGGCCATAGAGATAAAATTTTGTTTTGAACATAAACATTTTATAAAGCATTTTTTCTAACTGTTACAATTTTTTATCTAAAAAAAAGTGGCCCCAAGATGAACACCTTCTTAAAAGTCTCTGTAAAATGTAGTAAATAAAAAATAAACATCGTGTACCAATAATTCTTTAACTAATTTTTAATCATTTTACTGTAATTATCAAGAAATAAAATTTCTAGAAAACTCCAATTTAATAGCTTAACAGTAAAAAGTAAAAACATATCGAAAAATATCGATATATCAAATTCTCTAACAATAACATCACCTTCTACACTGAAAAAAATATTTCCGTGGAACTGCGATAATTATGGACAGATTGGCAATATTTTATTGCTGTTTTGGGAACTGCCATACGTATTGGTGTTTTAGCCATACGGCTGTGTGAAACCGCGAGTCATATTGTAAGGTTAGGTAAAATGGACAGTGGCGCACCGATGCATTATGGCAAACTCCTACATAACCTGTCAACCATACTCAAATGTCTAATCTCATCACAGTATTTTTTTCAGTGTATTACAGAAAAAACCTGAACTTATATTGAGCCCGTTTTTTCTCGTTTTGAGACGCAGCGAAAATGAGATTTCCTTTTCTCTTGTTAAGTTTTAATCAAAAAAGTTACAAAATGACTTTTTCAGTCTTAAAAAGTCATTTTGCAACTTTTTGGACTAAAACTTAAGAATATTAATGGAAATCTCGTTTCCGCTGCGTCTCAAAACGAGAAAAAACGGGCTCAATATGAGTTTTGGTTTTTTCTGTGTTGGGACAAGACGGGGTATAGTAAGTAAGAACAAGATAAGGAACTGAAAACCAGTTATTTTATGGAAAAACACTGTTTTTTGGTGATTTTATACAATTTATTTATAATGTTTTGTTATCTAAATAATACAAATACACAGGAGCAGGTAAGTACTTGTTTATTTCTGTGTTATAAAAGGTATTGTTTTTTAGGTTAGTTTTGTAATTTAATTTCACATGAGAAAATTAAAATTACTCATTTAACTGGTTTTTAAGTTTATTTTAAGAGATCAATAAAGCTGCTTAGATGACGAAGACGATGATGCAACCTTTACTTGCAAAATTTGTAGGCAAAAGTAGGTTGAATTTTTTTACTTATTCTTAATTTTATATTTAATTAAGTAGTACATGTTCCAAATAAGACATAGTCATAGAAGACTGATTACCAAAGATTATTATTATAATAAATAATATATTTTTGAATCGATAATGTTAGTTTTGTTGAGCTTCAAAGTTTAGGTACCCCGTCTTGCCATCACCTTCCTCATATTCAGATTTAAAGTTTTAGAGAGATAAATATTGCTGTAGGTGGAAGTAACATTTTTGGAGTTAAAAATCAACCTCAAAGGAAATGAGTCTCACACGCGCCATTTTAAAAGCGAGTAGGGACTGAAGGATTAAGCGTTGAATTTATTTGCATCAACTGCAAAAGGATGTGACTTTTATGAGATCCCGTTGGGAGTTAAAGCAAGAATTCATTCTGCAATGATATAAATTAAAAAATGATTAGCAAAATGTAAATTTTAGACTTAAATTTGTCCAAGTTCTAAGTAGCTTAAATGAAGAACACGGAAAAACGGCGTATCACAGAAAAAACCTGAACTTATATTAAACCCGTTTTGGCTCGTTTTGAGACGCAGCGAAAATGAGATTTCCTTTTCTCTTGTTAAGTTTAAGTCCAAAAAGTTGCAAAAAGACTTTTTCAGTTTTAATTAATAAGTCATTTTAAAACTTTTTGAAGTAAAACTGAATAAGATAAGTGTAAATCTCATTTACGCTGCGTCTCAAAACAAGCGAAAATGGGCTTAATATGCGTTCAGATTTTTTCTGTGATAGCAAATTTGACATTATCTGGTACATTTACCAGTTACGTGGGAGTTGACAGCTAACAATCTATCTAATCTAGTAGACGGGTAGATAGAAAATATAGATGGTCGAAAATCGACTAAACTGTCGGGTATCCACAAACCTTATAAAACCACTTTCTTCCGTAAATGATAACAAAACGCATTGTAAAAGATCTATTTTGTTATGGGAACAGTCAAAGTTAAAGAGATTTATATTTTCCTAACAGCAATAAATAGATAATATTAAAATATTATTGCAATTAGCATTAAAAATGTTTAATATAAGTATGGGAGAAAATAATTATTTATGAATTTAATATTAGTCTACATTTATATAGATTAAGAATGCTTACAGCAGCATACCAAGAATTGCAAATGAGTTGAAAAGCGACCTACTGATAAGACTCTCTAATTACGTCATTTAACGTGCAATTATGGAAATGGTTAAGTATCTCTGTGGACGTGTTTCCGCATTGGTATATGGTTCTAAGCAGAGAGCTGGTGAGAAAGGTTTCGAGTAGCAGGCGGGGTGCAATGCCTTGTTGCGCGGCGCAGCGAAATAGTCTTTGCTCCTTCGTCCAGAGCTCAGCATCAGTAGTTATGTTGTAACTGTAGGTAGCTCTGTACATGGATGTACTATATGTATACATAAAACGAGTTCGAATACTCTAAAACAAGCCACTAGTCGAGTAATCTTGTCAAACGAACTGACTCAGTTTTCTATGTAAATATATACCTACAACTCAACTATAATTGAAACTCAATCGCTCAAACATTGTTTAACTATTTACAACATATGCAAAAACATATTGATAGTATATATATTTATAGGTTTAGGGCGCTATATACAATAAACGGAGAAAAAAGATGTTGATACGTTTATCAGAATCATGCATGTTACTCTGGATGGAAAATAATACACTCCAATTCGGGGTAAAACTTTAAACAGGCTGTATCTAAAATTACTGTTGAACATAGTGCCAAAGGGAAAGGTGAAAAATTACCAACAGAAAATTGTCCAGAAAATTTGTTCATTTAGAATTGACAGGAATTTCCTTGTTGTTTGCATTTTAATTGTTGAAACTTTTAACTTTATCAACTTAAAATGAAATGTATGTATACTTGCACAAACATTCATTTTTCTATGTTTAACATAATGATTAAGGTTAATTTTATTTAATAAAAGTGATTATAATTTTACACATCAGTATTACAGTAGAACGTCTCCAGCTTCATCATTTTGGGGTTACTTATATTGGGTGTCTTACAAATTAGAAACTGATTTTAAATGAACATACATAGATATAACATTTGTTTCAATTATCAAATTATTGTTTATTGTTCAAATGTTCAGTAATGATATAGACTATTTTCATCGTCGTTGACACGTTTTTGTATTTTCTTCAGAAAACTATTAACTTTTTGTAAAAAATATTTACAACATAAAATGTATATTTTTATTAGATCCATAACTTTTGTCTTAAATATTTTTTACCATCCTTGTAAAAAATTCTGAATATTTTATGAGATACTAACAAAAAACCTTGAATTATTATGGTATTTTTTTTATGGTTTTTACCATGATAACCTTTTCGCTAATTTTCACTATCATTTTCGTAATGGGTGCATAAAGATACATAAGGGCGATTCCATATCAAATTTACAGTCCACATTTTAAGATCGATTGAATATATTTTTTATTTGTTCTTTATAAAAAAATATTAGATACGTATTTTTTTAATATATTATAGGTATATATATATATATATAAGTGGACAAATTTTCGAGTTATAAATTTTCAAAATTCTAGGTTTTTAAAAGTAGACCTATTTTTAATTACATATAACTCTGAACCTATTGAATTTATAAAATTTTTATCAATACATAAAAAGTTAGGTTTTTCTTCAACTTCTAGATAGTGTTTACAAAAAAAAGATAATATTTTTTAATTCAAGAAAACAAACAATATTGTAGAAACAAATTCATTTTTTTTAAATGTAGATCCTACTAAAAACCTTTTTTTTTATTTGTACATACCTCAAAATGTCAAGAATATTTTTCAAAAAGATTCGGGATGGCTTGGTGAGTATTGTGAGTTTAAATTATTTTTCAAACTCTGCCTGTTATCACCATTTTTTGTACAGTGCCCGTTTAAACTAGAAACAATTGCTTTGCTTTGAATAGAGCTGCATATTGCTTCTTTTTTTAATGCCAAATCAAATTCAAATAACCAAAAATGAATTGAAAATATTGCAGGTTATTCTCTAATTCAACATAATTTGTATTGACAGGACTCTAAATTTTTGTAAAAAAAAATTTGTAAAATATTCTTGACATTTTGAGGTATGTATAAATAAAAAAAAAGTTGTTTAGTCGGATCTAAATTTAAAAAAATGAATTTGTTTCTAAAATATTGTTTGTTTTTTTGAATTAAAAAATATTATCTTTTTTTTGTAAACACTATCTAGAAGTTGAAGAAAAACTTAACTTTTTATGTATTGATAAAAATTTTCTAAATTCAATAGGTTCAGAGTTATATGTAATTAAAAATAGGTCTACTTTTAAAAACCTAGAATTTTGAAAATTTATAACTCGAAAATTTGTCCACTTATATATACAATATAAAAAAAAATACGTATCTAATATTTTTTTATAAAGAACAAATAAAAAATATATTTAATCGATTCTAAAATGTGGACTGTAAATTTGATATGGAATGGCCCATGAGTACCTATACCAAGCGACATTATTATTAGAGGTATGAAGTTTTCGGAAGTTCATTCTCTTTTGTTTACTGACATTTTATAATATTTTGTACATATAATTGTGCAGAAATGATTTTTTTATTTTGGGTCCTATAATGCCTAATTTTTATTTTCGAACCAACAATGAACACCTGTATTATTATTAACAAACTTTATTATATTTTAAAAGATTTTCTGAACAGAACTGTACAAAACTAAATTTTTTTTTTTTGGGCCTGATAAGGCCCAATTTTTATTTCTGATAAAATCAGACTTACCGACCTATAATACACCCCTATACCAAGTTTACATGCAATTTTTTTGATTTTTTTTACCTAAAAAAAATTCAGATTCAAAAATTGATATTTTCTATATTGTTTCATCTAACATTGATTTTGATATTTACTTTTTAAAATTTATAGCCAAATATGTTGTAAGGAACATACAAAAATTAATGCAAAAAGATGAGTAGTAATCTAACAAAATTGCGGTTTCTAATTTTTTTGGAAAAATTGTCATATCTTCCGTTTTAATTACAAATTTTTAACTTTCTAAGTTTGTAAGCCTAACTTGGGTCAAGACCTTATATACCATCAAATTTTGTTTAAATCGGTTGAGTCCTTTAAATGTGATTGGCGTACAAAATTTTGTGACATGCAGACAGACAGAAGGTCTAATATAATGTAATCATTTGAAACAACAAATTTAACTAAATAAATACATACTCTTGCATATAATATCCCCTGGAAGATTTTTTTAGTAGATTTAACTAGGGGAGTGGGCCTCAAGATGGACAGGGCCGCAAGATGGACATTTCGTATAAAATTTAACGAGAAAAAATGGGCTCAATATGAGTTCATGTTTTTTCTGTAACAAAAAGTGATGTTATCGTTAGAGAAATATTTTTCGATATCTTTTTACTTTTTACTGTTCAGCTATTAAATTGAAGTTTTTAGAAATGTTATTTCTTGACAATTACAGTAATGTGATTAAAAATTAGTTAAAGAGTTATTGATACACGATGTTTATTTTTTATTTACTACATTTTACAGAGACTTTTAAGAAGGTGTCCATCTTGGGGCCACTTTTTTTTAGATCAAAAATTTTAACAATTAGAAAAAATGCTTTAAAAAATGTTTATGTTCAAAATAAAATTTTATCCTTGTGGTCATAAGTTACCTTATAAATTTTAGGGGATACCGGGGCTGGTTGGGTCATTTTGCACTCTTCGTTGTTTAACTTCGTTAATATCCAATTTACGAAAACCTTATCGTACAGAAAAGAAGAAGTCCCGTTATTACTTTTAGTTTTTCTTAGGGAACATTGTTTTTGGAGAAATCCAAAGTGACCCAACCCGCCCCGGCCCGGGTCAGATTGGGTCATGATTAAAACGTTACTGTTTAAATGTTAAAACATTACTTTATATAATATACATAGTTTTTACAGTTATTTTATAATAAAAGGAACTGAAAAATAAATATATTTAAATTAGAGCAGTGAAAGTATAAGATTATAAAATAAAAAAATTGCTCATATTGAAAAAACGTATTTTTTAATTCCCAATTGTTAAAAAGTATTACCATTAGTGTTAATTGACTGAAATAAATTACTGATAGTGAAATTTAATTAAATTAATGTAGTTTATTTATGTAGTATAAGTATATAGTAAATTCCTCATGCATTTGGGCGGCCCAACTAACCCCGGTCAAAACGACCCCACTGACCCCGCCTGTGTTTTTTCAAATATTTGATTTTTTCTATCGATACTGCAAATATAAATTAAAATCTCTTCATTGCCCTTTAAAAGGAACTATTCAAAGATCAAAATTTGATAATTAAACTTTTTCTAAAACTATTACTCAGGAAGATATAACAAAAAAACAAAGTGGATAAAAATTGACTTTGGAGCATCAAAATTAGTTTTTGTTATATTTGCTCCACATAAATGATGATATAATAATGAAACTTGGCACAAACTTGCATCTCACTATGTACCATAATTTTTGTGTAGAGAGGAATTTATTCGACTAATAGCCTTTGAGTAAACTGCAATGACCCACTCTACCCCTGACCCAACTAGCCCCGGTCTCCCCTACTTTCATCCGGTATAAAACATTTTAATATATTGTATTCGGTTTGGATTCTACAGCAATAAATTGAAAGGGTGTCCAACTTGGGGCCCTCTCCCCTACTTTTTAACTACCCGAAGTAATTCAATAGGTCCTCAACCGAATTTAAAAAGTTATATTGACTTTGAAAATGTAGTTAAAAGAACTATGAAAGTAGTTGGTAAAATGAGATTTTTTAGTTGCTTTGGAAATTTAACTAAATAAAGTAATAAATTAAACTACTAATGTTTAACTACATGAAAAACAGTACAATTAACAACACGAACACGGTTAGATTAACTAAAAAAATAATTACTTTAATAGCTATTTTGCACTCAACTATCCAATGGTAGTTGAATTTCACGGCTAATTTTTTTCAGTGTAGAAATAGTCACGACCGGGGATTGAGTGGAATAATTTTTTCTAGAATAAAAGTTTTTCTTTCTCCTATCCGTGAAGGTACGGTTTATTACCAGAGGGAAGGAGCGAACCATAGAGAAGGTATAAGGAGTAGAAGAGACGTTTAAGAGCAAATATAAGGGAAGCAGTAGTTCTATCACCAGTGGATGTATTCTCATAGGTGACTGATTTAGGTTGCATAAAAGCTTTTCAAATACTACCATCGATATATTTTTAAAATTCTCCTGGAAATAAAATATTAACATTTTTACTACCCTTAATAGTAAAAATATTTATGCAAAAATAAAACGATATTTGAAAATCAAAAACAGGTTAACTACATAAAAATTGAATGTATTAATTTAAGATAATATTGTAATTGGTAAAAATAATATTTTAATAAAAAAATCTACTTGATAAATAGTGCAATTCGGTTGCACTGCCTCTTGAAATGTAAATTAGCAAAATTGCTTAATTTGAATCAGTTAAAAATAACTAATTGTCAAGTAAATCGCTTTATGCGATGAAATATATACTGCCAGACTTTAGTCTGGAGATTACGCCCACACAGCACCAGAAATTCCCTGAATTTCCTCTGAATATTGGTCCACATTTCCCGAATATTCGAACCTAATATTCAGGAAAGTTTCGTGGAAGCATCAAAATGTCCGCCATAAAGAATATTGGACGCTAAATTTCCCTGAAAATGTATTTCTAATTTTCAGGGAATTTCCGCATCTAATATTCCTTCAATATTCACAGTATTCGTAAATCTTCTGTACATGATGCGCAATGGTCGAACTTGGTTTCTGTGACATTTACGGCTGCGCAGTAGTTTTTAATGTTCTAGAATCCTACGGGTGCCAAATATGACATACAATTTTTATCAATTACCAGATCAAAAAAAATTTGGAAATTTTTTTTAACTTTCCCTGAATATTCTAGGAATATTAGATGCGGAAATTCCCTGAAAATTAGAAATACATTTTCAGGGAAATTTAGCGTCCAATATTCTTTATGGCGGACATTTTGATGCTTCCACGAAACTTCCCTGAATATTAGGTTCGAATATTCGGGAAATGTGGACCAATATTCAGGGGAAATTCAGGGAATTTCTGGTGCTGTGTGGGCGTATTGTTCTTTATTTGGATAGTGTTACCGCGAGACTGTAGACTTTTTGAGACGAGACGAGACTATCGATGTCAATGCCAATACGAGACGGGGCATTTATCTCGTTATGTTTATTCAAGACGAGACAAGACCAACAGTATCAAGCCCGAGACAAAATATAAATATTTCTGTAAACAAATGAAAATACAGTTAAATTTTAAATTGTTTTATTATTTAAACATACAAAATCTTAGAATTGGATTAACGTTTCTTCAGAGTGTTTGCTTCACTCATCCTTAAATATAATTGATTATTTTATTTTTTATAAATTTTATTTCTTTTACGAATAAAAAGCTATAATATGTTCTTTTAAAATCAATAAGTAGAGAAATACTATTTCAATAAACTAAAGAGATTTTGAGGTTATGTTAAACCACTAAATAAATTAGTAGATTTTCGTCTACTAGATTTTTAAGACTCTTTTTATTACGAATTAATAAAATTAAATTTAAATTAATTTAAAAGCAGTTTCTAAAAATAAACAATAAAAGTAGTTTTCAATTTTGAAATAAGAATAATATAGTACATTTCGAAACGAGAGTGAGTTTGTTTTCCTGCGAACGGCGACTTCGGCACCGTCGCTTCTGACTCGTTGCAAAAACTTGCGCGAGTTCCATAATGCCGGTCACACAAGTTACGATTGATACTTTTTATAATGAAGTTCTAAAAAAAGGCGTGTAAAAACAAAAGAATTGTAAATATTTAGGTAATATTAAAAAAATACATAGCACTATTAACAATGAGCACGTATTCCATGATGAAAAACACTGAAGAACTAAAAATTGTTACTAGAAATGAGGTGATGTAGCAAAAGATGTCAAGGGGGAGTAACTCCCCAGGAATTAAGGGGTGAAACCGTGGCCAGGGGATTCGCCCCACGAAATAAAAGAACCAACTCAAAAGATAAAAAATGTCAAAACAATATTTGAGGTTAGGTTTTCACTCTCAGCGATTTCAGAAAAACACCTGTGTAGAAATTTCAAGTTAAAAACTGGATATAGCTAGCACCAAAGCTGGAAACATAGTTTTGCAATTCTATCTAGATAAAAGATTCTGCTAGATTGTCAAATGTAGCAATGTAAATGTAAATGTAACCTCAAAATGCATTCTCGTCGCGAGACTGGCATGGCGCCGGTCTAGTTTCCAGGCTAGTCGCTAGCTTGAAAATGCGTTACATATATACTTAGCACCACCTTCAGGTCCTGTAAGTCTAGACTGGTACCTATCTAGCACCACAAAATTTTTTTTACCAGGGCACGACACGAAAAAATTAAAAGAAGATGTCACACCGAACGTGACAACTAATATTAATAATCCATATTAATTTTATTTAATGCGCACTCACTTTACCTCTGCTTTACTCAACCAGAAACATGTAAACGATGTAAACAAACAGCAATTCTGTCCGCGAACGTATGACTGATAGTAGTAGTTGATTTTACGTTGGCACTATACTGGTTTTATGCCTGTATATCTGGCACGTGTGACTGATAGTATGACTCGCAAAGTCGCGTCTGCGCAGTAGACGGCAATTTTGTTGGTAACAATGACAAAATTCACACAGTATCACTCCTGCCAACATTGCAATGTGTCAAATTTACTGTACTTGTTAAGAACACCGATTAAGTTTATAATTTCTGATCCTTTCCTCCTATTTTTTATACTAGAAAAAAAAGCGCACGCCAAATTCTATTATTTCTTAAAATAATGTTTCATTTATGTATAATTATGTGAAATGAAGGAAATACATAATATAATAAAAAAAGAAAATTAATGATAAGAAGACATTGCAATAAATTTAAATTGATGTGATCATTTGGAAATTTTGATTAATTAAAAATTAATTAAATAAAATAAAGATAAAGAATAAAATGTAGAATATGAGGAGTAATTATAAAAAATTATGATATACTTAATACCATTTAAAAACCTTTCTTTAAAAAGTTTACCGATCAACACTCTTTGCTCTTAATATTTTAGAACCTTTTTCCAATATAGCCAATAAATGAATGTGTGGTAAACCACGCTTTTGAAATTCAATAACATACAGTGGCGGATCCACGGGGGGGGGGGGGGGTCATGGGGGTCATGACCCCAGGAGCTGACTGATTAAGTAATAAATTTTCTTAAATTTCTTTCCATTTTGAACTACATGTCATTGTAATAAATAAATCTGGTCTACCATGAAAAGCTACATAATGGTCATTGCGTATTGATATTGTTTTAACATGTTACGAGGTGAATCTATAAATGTTGAAGGCAGTATCAACATCTTGCCAACATGTACATTATTTTCAATTTCTTGATTATCTGAATGATCAATTAATCCTTTGTAAATTTCACTTCTTAATTTTGTTTGATTATTTTTACAAAAATGTAACCGAACTTTTTCAACTTTGACATAATTATCAACTAACTATTGCTGAAACATTCTTCCACCATATAAAAATTGATTGAAGGTATGATCTCTTACTCCTATTTTATATTTTATATAAGCAGATCTGGACACAGTTTGATTTCTGGTTGGTTTGTCTCTATCAGTACTAATCGTATCAAGAGTATAACCCTTGCTTCCTAGAGGATGAAGTATAGGATATATCCAAGGTTCAACGTTTGGATCTAAATGACTAACCAATTGCAATTGTTAAATCGATGTATTATAAATCGTTACATAAGACTCTGGTATTAAACCTTCAGCATTCATATTAAAAAAAGCAGCAGCTTCATTACACCTTTAAAAATTGTAAATTAAATTATTTTTTTTTGCTATCGCAGTTTCTATCTCAATGATCTCAGACATCATTAAAAAAGACTTTGTGTATGCGTTACAATCTCTCAATAATTTGGCAATACTAAATAATATATCCACATCTAAGTTGTCATGTTTGTTTAATCTATCGCAAATTGCTTCTTCTGGATCTAACAGAAATAATTGACCAAAAGATGGATCATTATCTAATTCAAATTTTCCCTGAATTATGACGTCAAACATTTTTAAATCGTAAGCAAGTTGTCCACTTAGTTTGTCCACTTAAATGTCCGATATTTTTTCACAGAATTAGAAAGATGAAGACGAAAGTCATAGCTTAATGAAGCGTTTAATCTGTGAGAAAATATTGGACATGGACCTCTGTACACTAGAAAAACAAAGTCTTACTTCGTTTACAACTGAAACCCAAAATAACTGAAAATCAGCCAATTTTTCGGGTTAAAATCAGTTTTAGTACATTTTATGGCTGAAATCCAGTCGAATTTGAGTATAACGTAAACAATAACAGTCCAAAGTGGGCTAAAATCAAGACTTCTTTTTTAGAGTGTAGCTTAGTGGTTTAGAGCAGTCAAGCGCCAATTGAAAGGCCCGAGTTCGAATCCCGGTGGAGCTTAATGTCCGATATTTTTTCACAGATTTCAAAATTTAAATAATTTAATGGATCAATATCAATTTCAGGAAATAGGAAATTGTTGATTTGATAATAAATTCGACCTTGAATTATTTATCAAAAAAATCCCCGCCTTTTATTATTGTAATTAACTACATTGGCATTTTAAGATGCAAAAGCAAATGAATTATTGTAAAGTCTTATATTATTCCTAAAATGGCCAGATATCTTATGAGATCCATCTAACATTTTTTTTAATTCATGAGGGTATTTTTCTGAAGGCAACGATACACCATCATGACTGCAACAATAATTACCAAGATATATATATTTTACCAAGATAATGTTCGTTATAACTTGGAACATGTATGCTATTAATATTTTTTTCTGCATAAGTAAAATCATGAATATCAATGTTTTCATTTGCATAAATGACTCCATTTTTTTACCTGTATGTTCCGAAACATCTATTTTTTCCTAACCTATTACGTTTCTTTTTAATTTTAATCTTTTACGTTATTGTTTTTGTTATTTTGCGTGACTTTTTTCATTTTCTCATCACAAGTTCTTATATCTTTCTCCTGCATATCTTTTGAATATAGTATTTCATTATTTTCATCCTTATCATGGCACATCTTCTATTTCAATTTCAATCTTTGACGATAGCTTTTTTTTATATTCTGCTCTACTTTTTTTTAATTTTCTGATTAGAGGTGTTAACAATTTTTGCCTGGCTCACTATTCTTTGTAATTTCTCATGCATATCATCTCCTCCTACTTCTTTAAGATACTTTAACTGACTTTCAATTTTTTTTGTTATTCTGCACGACTTTTTTTACTTGTCTCATTACAATCGCTAGAAATTATTAATTTGTCAGAATTATTATCTCTCTTTCCTTCTTTAACAGCACTATCTATGTGTTTTTTTTAGAAAAATTTAAATCTGTTTCACTACTTAAACATACATCTTCCATAACTGATATTTCTGTTTCTTTGTTATCAATTCTTTTTCGTTTTAATTTCATCATTTCACTATATTCTTTCTGATGTTCTGCTCTAGTTTTTCTACTTTTCTCATTAGCATTGCTAAAAAATATCTTCTTGCTACTATTGTTTCTAATATTTTATAATTATTACCTTCTTTTAATACTTCAATAGAATTTGACGCATTTTTACATGTTTTTTCTTACAAAAATTTATATTCTGTCACTATTTACACTTTCCATATTTGTTATTTGTCTCTCTTTCCCACCTCTTCTTTTAACTTAGGTCTTTTACAATACATTTTTTCATATTTGGTACTGCTTTTTTTAGTTTCTTAGTCAGGAATATTAACAACTTTTTTCTGTCCTATTTTTGAATGTAATGAAGGACTACTACTATCTCTTTTCATTTCTGTAAAGCCGCCATTAGTTTAATAATCTAATTTTCTCTTCTGTGTCGCATCTTTTACATTCCTCACATGTAAATTATTGTTGTTTATTTATTCGATATTGCCAATTCCAAGTTTCAACAATTTTGTAAAATTATCCGAAAATGAGATGACAAATTTTTTTCAAACATTATATACAAATGAGTTCTCTTTAAAGCATGATTATATACAACATTTTTAGGGTTAATATTAAAATATAAAGAAACAGCAAACGCAATGGCGTATACTCCACAATCAATCAAATTTGGTTGTTGTTGTACTCTTAAAAAACTACATTAGGTTTAAATGGATATAACCTGCATTAATATTCTTTTTGATCATCATTTAAACAACCTTTATTAAGACTATCATAAACAAAAAGTTTATTTTCATCATAGTAAGTGCAAATCCAGTGACCCAAAAGTCGATTTCTACTAAACAATATTGTAATATGTGACTTATTCTTATTAATTATAATTGTGTATTGTTTATTAAGTATTATAATAAAAATGTGTTTAATGTGAAAGTGTATAGTATTAATATGCTTATTGTTTATTAAGAGTTTGTGTTGAATAGTTCTTAATACGGTGAACAAAAAGTGTTTATTAAATAAATGAACTGTAAGTGATAAATAATAAATAATAAAGTGACTCTAATAGTAAACATACAGTAAAAATTAAATGTGAAAAGTGACAGTGATTCAAGCGAAAGTTTGCAAAATGTGTTGCAAAATGTGTTGACTAAAGTAACAATATTTAGAAAGTGTTTAAATTTTTTATTTCCTTCTTATTTTCAATAAAGTCAGTGTTATGAAATGCTAAACGTGTCCAAAAAATGCGATTGTGGATTCATTAAACAAGTGATTGATAATTGCTTAATAAATAAATTAATTGTGAATGTTTAATAAATAATAAAGTGATTGTTTCTAAAAAGTCATTACAGTGCAAAAGAAGTGTTCATAATATAATTATATAAAAGAGGTGAGATAAAGATATGAGACAATAACATGAGACAATAATATGAAATAATCAGATGAGACAATGAGAGAAATAAGGTAAAAATATGAGATAATAGCATAAGATAATTATTATTCACTTTCACATTATTCACACTCAAGTTCTATTCATTGTAACTTTCCCTACCATGTACTTCTATACAACGCACTAATGTATTTATCTCTCTTTTCGTTGAAGCTCGAAAATTTTTTCTCTTTCCAAAAACCAATTGTAACACTCATTATGCAAGGGTTGGCTTGAAAAACAATTGGCTTATTTAGTCTCTTGTTTGTATTTAGAAAGAAAAATTTAAATTTGAAGAATACACTAGAACTCCTATCGAGCGGACAGCTCGGGTGAGTGTCTGCTCGATATGGAAGGTCACCTTGACGTGTTAAATGAATGGAGCTCAACTTCTTCCTTCTCCTCTCGTCCCGTGAATTGTCTACTGTTTTCGCTCGATATGAGTCCGCTCGATAGGAGTTCTAGTGTATTTGAATAATGAGGTAAAATTTCAGAATTTAATTTAATTTCTCTCTTTTCATTAAAACTCGAAAATTTTTTCTCTTTTGCTAAAGCCATTGACCCTCATTATACAAGGGTTTGATCGAAGGATAATGACACCTTGCAGGTAGTCTATTGTTTGTATTAAGAAATAAAATTTAAGTTTCAAGGTAATTTGTATAATAAGCTGAGAGTTTCCTTTTCCGTAAACTTTTAACAAATACCTTCTCTCTCCAACCAAGGAACCAGGTATAAAAATATCCTTTTTCGTTAACTTTTAACGCTTACCTTCAGTACTCGTTTCTTATATAGGATAAGAAATTAGTTAGCTACTTTCTGTAAACCCTGGTAAGGCGAAAGAGACTAATGCATTATGTAGCTTAAAGATTGAGAGAGATAGTTATCTATTTCTGTAGACGCTTGTTAAAGAGAAAAAGACAAATGCATTCGGTTGCTTAAAGATTGAGAGAGACAAAGTACTGACTGTTAGTGTGTGAGAGAGTTTTTTGTTTTGTTTTTTAGTTGGTTTAATTTATGTATTAATTGAATAATCAGTTTTTGGTTAGTTTATTTGTTATTTTTGGTTTAAATGAATGATACACCCGAAAAATAATCTATGCGACGGTTTCGTCCGGTGTCTCATAACTAGGGAGGTTAAAGCAGACGAAGCAAACGTAAACAAGCAGGGCCGTACGTATGAAAACGAGAAACGTTTTCTCTTATTCGCCTGCGATTTTAGAACAGGGAAACGCAAGGCACCTTTGTGCCTTCTTCACTGCGTAGCAAAATTCGTGCGCGCGCATCGATCCCCCTGCCTTCTGTCCACAGAGCCATAGATTTCAGTTCCGAGAGTCGCATAAATTGAAGTTTGCATAAACTAGGGTTCGAGTGTATTTTAATTTCCATTTTCAAAGAGTTTAAGTTATTTGTTTTTGAGTTTAATTATAGTTAATTGTATTTTTTAAAATCTTTTTGAGAACAGAAATGATGATATGAGATGAGAAATATATATAAAATGATCATAATTATAAAAATGATGAAATGATATTAAATAATGTTAAAAATAATAATAAAGTGAAAAATGACATGAAAATATGACAAAAGATTGAAGGTAGACGGTATTTGAATATTATAATATTTTTCGGAAATTTAAAAAATGGTCATTTATAAATCAATAAATAGAAAACAAACATTAAATTAAAAAAAAATAGTAAATCAAGGAAAAATGAAATAATTATTATTGTTAAAAAAAAGAGACTCAACAATTTAAGAAAGGATATTTAATAAATAATGTGATAGATTTTTTAGAGCTGAGTTATAAAAAATGAATTTCAAAGGTATAAGCTCGCCATATTTATATATCTCAGTGAAAATAATTATACATTTATTGCTTTAACTATAAAAAAAGTTTTTGCTTGAATAATAAAATTTTTATGTTTAAAAAAAATTCTAATTTTTTATCATATTTGTATCAATAAATTTTAAGTTTTCAATTGTTTTTTACTTTTAACCATTCTCGCCTTTCCAGAATATTTTCAGAAAATATTATTAATCTATTTATTGTTAGATACTCAAAAGTAATTATAATAAAACGTTTTCCTTTTCAATACATATACATAAAATACAGTCAGTTATTTGAGTTGTAATACATCCGGACACTGAACTAACTGTTTAGTTAATTTTTCATTTTTCTGTGCCTAGATTTTATTTTCATTTACATCTAGATATAAAAACGAAGCAATTTAGTCTAAAAAAAGTGACTTTTTGCATATATTTATCGAAAATATTTGAATTGCCCATCTCTCACGTGATCTTATTTCTTTAACAATAAGTAAGAAGTAAATATCTTCTTATGATGAAATCTTGTTAGTTATTAATTTAGTAGCTAACTAACTAACTTAACAATTTCTTACTAATTCATAGTCAAAGATTCCGCTCTATTTGAAATAATAAAAAATTACTATATTGTATTATGTTAAACGTAACACATTTCAATTGAAAACATAAAAATTAATATAGTTTTACGATTTACCCATCAACAATTTAAAACTTTTTGAGCAATTTATATGATTTTGTTGTCTATGCGACAATCACCAGACAAAACATTCGTTACGTTCATACGCAGGTGCTCAAATCAAATGTTCTGTCAACAACTCGACATTTGTCGACAGATTAATGCGTCATTAACGGAACTGTTCCTGACGCGTGAGCAGCAGGTTCAGAATGTGTCACATGTGTATAGTAGCGACGATGCAAGACATAAAGTCTCTTCGGTAATGCAAATAAAGTATTAGAACAGTAGACGTTGTCATCAAATCGCCTCTTTTCTTAAATTCTGAGGTGACATTTTTTTCTTGTATCGTTTAATGCAAAAATTTCAATTTTTAAAAGGAAGGCAATTTTACAATCTGTTCTGTTTTGCTTTTGAGACACTTTTTGTGTCTTCGTTACAAAAATGGGACAAATTAAGCCACATATTTCTAGACACTTGCTTCTATTCAAGGCTTAAAAAGTCAAACATGCCACCACAAAGTGTTAGTTTTCTTCATTCATAATTATTTAAGCACATTTTATAAACTAGTGTGAATTTCAACAGTAGATAATCCATTATAAAACTATCAAAAAATGAGGTTATGCTTTGAAAGCATTTTCTTGTTTTTAAAAACATTTTAATTTATTTTGAAATAGTTTTATATAAACTGTAACTATTTCCTTCTGCCTTAGTTGCTATGTTTGGTTAGGCGTAACAAGATTTCTCGTATTTCTAATATTTTATTTAATTACTAAAGAATAAAAACAACTTTTATGTTAACCCCTTGGCTGTGGATGACTTGTATACACGTCATGATGAAAACAAGAGAATGGCTTAATAAATTTTTATAAAACTTGGTATTAGAGGGTTTTTTGGGTCGCTGAGTACGAATTTGAAGTCAAATTTCTAAAATTCAAAATGGCGGATCCAATATGGCAGCATTTAAATTTTTTAAAAATTTCTGGCGGCCATATTGGACCCGCCATTCTGAATTTTTAAACTTTGATATCAGATTCGTATTCAGCGACCCCAAAAATCCCTTAGTAACAAGTATCTCAAAATTTTGTTGACATCTTAGGATTTTCAAAAATTTTGGCGGCCATGTTGAATCCGCCATTTTGAATTTTTGAAATTTGGATATTTGACTTCAAATTTGTACTCAGCGATCCAAAAAAAACCCCTAGTACCAAGTTTGATCAAAATTGAATAATTAGAAGTGGCTGCACAGTTTGAGCCCACTTTATGATATTTCAGCAGCACAGTCAAGGGGTTAACAAATTGATTTTATATTAAAGAAGAAAACTTATCATGGAAATGTATTATGGGTAAAAAGCTGTTCCTCAATTTATATTTTTCAAATAAGAAAAGACTATCTAAAGTTGGTACGAGGTAGTTTTTGAGAAAAAATTTATCGTATTATAAAAATACTTATTATAAATAAGCGGTTAATTTTAGGCTCATTTTGCTGATTGTGATAATTAATTGAATAGATTAACACACAAAACCTGAAGTGCTCAAAACGTTGCATAATGATGCCATCTTTTAGCTCAATTTCTAAAATAAATCGAAATAACGGTATTATTATGCAACGTTTTGACATGCAACTCTACTGCTGGACAGTCTCCTCTACATGCTTAAAATAAGTGAAATTTAACTAAAAATAAGAAATTTACTAATTGCAAGTGTACACTTATTGAACAAGAGATAGCGACTTATAACTTATTAAAATAAGAGAAATTTCACTTTATTTTCTGTTTAATCAAACATATTATTTTACCAGTTTTCTAAAGGTTCCATTTCCTCTTACGTCTACTGCTGCAGTAACATCTTATTTTTTCTAAAAAAATGCATTTACTGTGCACTTGGCTGCCGAATTTGCTGTCAGACTCAATCGACAGATCTTAAAGGAGATTGTTGTTATTGCCTGAACGTTTTCATTTTTCTGCCAGGTCATATGTCACTAAAGTATTAAGGATTTTTCTTATCTACCATATCTGGTATCTCTGACCTTACGTAAATCGTAAAGATTGAAATTCTGAAATTGTTATTATAATCATGTGAAAATGAATTATTTTTAATATCACCGGATATGTTGTGACATACATACACTGAGATACTTTTCGTTTCACTAAATGATAAAATTCTGTCAAAGTTTGGTATATGATACAGACACATTATTTTGGGACATGCCCATATTTATCGAAAATATTTTTTTATTTTTTATCGAAAAAAGAAACGTTTAAGTCGTTTTGAAAGTTTATATTTTTTAGAATTGAATTAAGAACGAATTACTGTTGACCCAATGCATGTGTAATGAAATTTGTTGATTTATATAGGTACCTAAGTGCACCATTTAAACATGCATACGAAAGATTTGACTAAACAATTTTTGAAATGGTTTGGAATATATGCTTTGTAATTGGATTGTACTTTTCGCCAGTAGTGGAAAGAGATATGAAAGCTTGTGACGATACGTGCCTCTGAAACAACGAGTTTGTATAATGCAAAGTAAATACGGAGGACAATGCGTGTTGCAACTCACAATTGTGTCATAACGAGTTGGATGGTATTCTATTAGCGTTACTTGCATTTCTCTCCCAAACCTTTCAAGCTATATTCGCAACCTATATACCAGTACATCCATTTCCCGCTGCCCATTTATGCGAGGCATCAAATATCAATAAATTTAAATTAAATGTATAATGTTTGCTTATAAATGATAATCATAAATGAGCACGAACATTCAAATTATATAGTTATAGTCTAACATTTTTTTTGCACATTTAAGAAAAACTAAATATAGCTAGTTATCACGCAGCAAGGAACAACTTTATTAAATTTGACTTATTTCTAAAATTAAATCTATTTGAAGGGGTTTTATCTTGTATTCACATATATAAATGGTGGAACTTGATATTGAAGAAGCATGCTACAAAAGGACGTGAAGTGAAGACTTAGTTTAAATTCCACTAAAAGAAAAGTTTTCTTTCGTCAAGAATAAAGAAATATTTACATTGATTTTCCTTGAATAAAATACAATAATTCTTTGTACAAATTATAATTTTAATTTGATAAAACAATAAATGCCAAGAATAAAATATTTGTATTAATGCACACTGAGAAAAAAGGTTTAGTTTTACCAACAATATTTTTTAGTTGACCATTGTTGGTTGTAACAACAATATTTTGATTGGTATAACAAAACGATTTGGTTGGCGTAACGCATCAAGAAGTTTCGGACAACCATATTATTTTGTTGCTCTTATTTGGTTGAACCAAACATAATTTAGTTGTGACAACCAAACATAATTTGGTTGTGACAAACAAAAAGAAATTGGTTGTGACATCCAAACATAATTTGGTTGTGACAACCAAACAATTACTAAAAAAATTGGTGATTAGTTTGTAAGTAAGCTGCCGATAATAATATAAATAAAATCTAAATAAAAACCAATACCAGACGTCTGTTACTGAACTGTTTAGCTATAAGGTTTATTCCATATTGGTCATTCATATCTCTCATGGGCCGGTGGTTAGCCTACTGGACTGGCAGCTGGAAAACCCGGGTTCGAATCTTCATGACTAATGAAACTTTTCTGTTTCAGGTTTTCATTAATATGAATTTTCTACATTTTCATCTGATTATATTTGTGTAATTAAATTAATAACATGTGAATTATGTAATTATATGTGTTGGCCGACCGAAAATTCGCACCTGGGTTAGTTAGCTCCCAAATAAAAAAATTTTTTTATGACAACCAAAATTTTTGTTATCCCGAATAAAAAAATATAGCTGTGACAACCAATAATTTTTGTTATGCCAACAAACAACACTGAACCAAATAATTTAGTTGTCTCAACCAAATAGTTTGGTTGAATAAATATCAACCAAATAGTTTTGTTGAATAAATATCAACCAAATAATTTGGTTGGCTCAACCAAATTTTCGTTGCTATGACTAAACATTTTTCTCAGTGCATTTATGCTTATTTTAAGAATATTTATTGTTATTCTAGGTCTGACAATCAGGATAATTTTTACTTGATTTTATCATTGACGAGAGAAAACTTTATTCTGAATGATTACAATCGTAAAGAAAACAAAAGTTTATACTTATAATGTATTTTTAATATATTGAAATCTTATTCGATTGTGATAAGCATTTATATTCTTTTGAGTCATCATGTTTGCTCTATATCTATAATATACAGTAGACCAACCTCGAAGTTTTTTCAATTTTAATTATTATTTTCAATGAACTGAAATACTTCTATTTAATTTGGTAAGATAAATTTAAAAATTGGAGGCAATTTAATTCAAAGCTTGTGGTTCTGATTGTTGTAGATTTAAAATGATTGTTTTTCTTTTTTAATTAAAAAAAAAATTAGCGTTTTGAATTAAATTTATTATTTATTGAATTTATAATAATATTTTTATAACACAGTCTTAAAAAGGGCGTATATTGTACCTCCCGAGATAAGTAGAACACTATACCTTTGATTTCTTTGTATCGTGTTCTTCTGAAATCGTTGAGGGTGAGCACCTAACCTCAAATTTTATTATGAAAATTTTTATCTTTTGAGTTGATTTTTTGTTTCGGGGTACTTCACCCCCTGAACCTCCCAACCGGGCTTTCATACCTGGACCCTCGCCCCCACCTCTAGCACTTTCTGCTACCTTACCGTATTTCTAGCTTCAAGTTTACACTTGTTACGAAATGTACCACTTTGTTCAAATTTAAAGTAGAAACATTATATAAAGAAAATAAAAACTCATGCAGCCTCGCTTCTTAGCGATTTGATAAGTATAATCACTGAATTAGAAAAGCTTCCTAAGGCTATCGTTCTATCAAAAACGGCTCAAGAGTAAAACATTTTACGAAATTTGCAAATAAAAAAAATATTTTTGAGATTTAGTCGCGGGGTGACGTGTTTTACTTTTATTTGAGGTTGATCAGTAGCTATATAGTTTCTCTTTTTTTTTGTATATCGTATTATTTATCCCCAAAACAAACACGAAAGTTAACTTTGCTGGTGGTTTTTTCTTGCATAGTTGAAAAAGTAAAATTAATTATCTGTTGAATGAAGAAAAGTTTCTAAAAAGAAATCTGTTTAAATTAATAATGCAAGTTTATGTTTATGATAGTGAGTGTTGAATGGAGTGTTTTTGAACATTGCGCGAAACGTGGCATCTTTCACTAGAATCACGTTTGCAATGACCTCTGCTACGCTACAACTAAGCCGAGGTGGAAGAATGGTGCTGGTGACTTCCGCGAGATACGGAGTAAATTAATGTAAAAGATTGTAAATGTACCAGTGTAACCAGAGTAAAAAGAGTAAAGAGAGAAAGAAAGACGAAGTGTTGCACGAATCCGAATATTTTCCACATTAGCGACCATCGCCAACTAACGAGTGCACTTAATTTTCAACCACGGAAGCTGCTGCTGACACAAGATTAAAAATATTTATACCTTACTAGGTAGGTAACTGCGACATACATACTTATTTTTCTTTCTTTATCATTTTACAAAAGCGTGTGCGTGAGAACGATAAACATGATTTTCAACTGTTGAAAAGATCGGAAATTTCCTGTACTTAATCATTGTGTGAGGAAAAAATATATTATTAAAAATGATGCTCACGTTGCACACAATACTTTAATAAAGTATTTGCAGGGTTGATGGATAATGTCGACGCATTGAAGCAGCTGTATAGATTGTATAGTGGTCCAGGGTGATTATTGGCACGAAAACGGAAATATTTGTGTCTACGGGTATGATTGTGCATGTGAGATAACGCGGTTCGATTACGATCGTAAATAACGACGGTACTTTATCGACGTTTTGCCGCTGTTATGCGTGATATATGTGCACCAAGTAAAGCAATGCACCGAGGCTTTCGGGCAAGTAAAAGGGATTTACTCGTCGATCAAATAGGGATACATGCTGCTCACGCTGCATATCTCTCAGCTATGCTCACTAAATCTAAATCTAAATCAGTGAAATTTTCACTTGTATTTTTTCATATGTAAATGTACCAATAAGTGTATCTGCAATTCCAAAACAAAGTTATCATCCATTTTGACATTATATATTCTTAATTTAGTTAATTATCTAAATAATGTAAAACTTGTGTTATTTCTTATTTACACAGAAAAAATCTAATTTCAAAAGTGAGCCTTCACTGAGAAAAATAGATTGTCAGCTTTATTATCTGGAGGGTGAAGCTAGCTATTATTTGAGAATAAACAAAAAACCAATAGTTTGGACTATAAAATTTTTGACACTCCAGTTTTCTCAGTGTTGTAGGTGGAGCCACGTTCTATGTCATTTAGCATTGCTCAAATTGAGTAGAGGAGACAGGGGTAAAGTCTGTCACGGGGTAAATCTGGTCACTAGCGATTTGACGTTATATCGGTACTGTGAATAGTACTTAATATTCAACTTATGTTAACGATCGTAATATGTTTCGTTTAGTTTCATGAATTCAACATGAAATCAGAAGCGGTCATGTATTTTTAGAGGTGCTAGCAAAAAAAACGTTCTTCGGATTTTTAAGTTTTTTGATCATTTTTCTTAAGTCTTAATTTATTTGAGTAAGTTTTTTCGATGCTTTTGAATGTCCTTGTTCGTACTACATTTTACCAACAATAAAATTTATAACTTGTTAAATCCAAAATTGTAACCACATTAAAATTTTTATTGTCCCTTAATAAAATAATATAACATTTTTTAAATCCTTAGTTGTAATTCATTATATTTATTAAAGCAATATCTATTGTTTGTAGAACTCATAATTCATCAATAATAAATCATACTTAAGACGGGAATAAGTCGAAATTTAATATTTAAAAAATAAAACTGTCAGGGGTTACCCTAAATTCTTGAAAAAATCAAGTGACCGAATTTACCCTGGAAAATTGTGATTTGAAAATTTGGTATATGTGAATGAAAAATTATCTTTCAGTAGAACTAAAATAGATAAATCAGAAACTCTTTATTATTTTGATAGTAGATATGATAAGCTTTCGAATCATATAAATTAACTTGGATTTAGAGAATAATATTCTAGATTTTTACCTATCAGACCAAAAGTGACCGTATTTACCCCGGTCTCCCCTATGCATAAGAAATGAACAGAAGTTTTTTGTGTTTATGTGTAAATCTATTTTATCTAGATTGAAAAGTAATTGTTAGAAATTCATAACCACTGACGATTATTGAACAAATTTTAGCAAAACTCTTTATTTAGGAAAATGGAAAATGAGATGAAAAGTAAATAGAAATTAAGCTCTACTTTCTACAATCCACACTGAGAAAAATGGATGTTTAGAATTAGATGTTTAAAATAAGATACACTGAGAAAAATGGATGTTTAGAACTAGATGTTTAAAACAAGATAGTAACGCCTAACCTCTAAATATAAAAGGTTAACATCTAAGATATTAAATTTTAACATCTAGATATTAAAGTTTAATATGTAGATGTTAACCCTAAACATCTAGATAGCTGTCCCTATGTTAAGTGATAAATATGTTAAGCGTTAACATCCAGACGTTAAGGGTAAACATCCATTTTTCTCAGTGTAGCAACGCTTAACCTCAAAATATTAAAGGTTAACATCTAAGATATTAAATTTTAACATCTAGATATTAAAGTTTAATATGTAGATGTTAACCCTGAACATCTAGATAGCTGTCCCTATGTTAAATGATAAATATGTTAAGCGTTAACATCCAGATGTTAAGGGTAAACATCCATTTTTCTCAGTGCACCACCGAAAACCTTTAATCTTTCTCAGCTGAAAAAAAAATAAAAGGATTAACAAATATACCTATAATATTTCGACACTCGTCTAGTGCTCTCATCAGGATCTGAAAGAAACAGAAATTTAAGTAAAAAGTTTCAGCCATCATTATTGACAACTTAAAATGTATATTATACTGTACATTGTAGTCAGCACAAAAACAATTGCAAGTGAAGTCTACTTGATAATTGAAAAAAATATAGATGAGCTGAACCACTTAGAGCAATAGGAAAGTTTCTCTGACTCGAGTTTGTTTAAATTTTGTCTCAAAATTAATTTTTAAAATTTTTGCTATTTTTTGAAAATTTTCCAAAATTAATTTTGGGCCAAAATTCAAACAAATTCGTGTCAGAGAGACTTTCCATGATATTTTAAGTAATTCTACCAAATTTCGTGACAAAATATTCAATATTTTTAGAGAAATATTACGGACAAATTTTGTCTGCACCAGTGACGTCATACTTTATCACATGCCCTTAAAGTTGGACCAGTGAATATTCACTTATATAAAGAGATTTCTCAAAATGCTTTAATTTTAAATTATTAAAATTCTTATTTTTCAAAAACAAAACGACTGGAATAATTATTATACTGAATTGAAGAAAATTTCATGACTAAATTGAAACCTCGTTAAAACTTGAATTTTCAACGCCTTACCGTCATTATTCCATAAAAACGTTGATTGTTTTAAAAATCGAGACTTTACCCGTATTTCTCGGATGCGCCAGACGATAATTAAATAAATTCGACCATTCTCGTCTCATATCTATCGACAATTTAAAATTCAACCTTCGATAAATGACACTAGCTAGCTCATCTGGTGCGGAGAGGGGTGTGAGCCAACAAACGAACGATTCGGACGAAAACATGCCATGCTTCCTGAAATAAATTTTCAAACCTTCGAAATATTAAGAGTGTAAATAAAATGAAATAAGTCATCCAGATATTAGAAAATAAACAACTTAACATTTATTAAAGTAAATAAAATCTGAATGCAGCTTTACAAACTCTTTACATAAACTATCCTCTCAAAGGAAGGTAAAAGAACTATAATTTTACTTAATTCATCGTCCGGAAAGAACTCACTTTAATGAAAGATACATACAGCCCTTAACATACAAAAATTTTTTCCCGTCCTGAGTTGGGTAGAAGCACATGGCGATCTCAAATTCTAATCTCATAAATAGAATACAAATAGCGAGCAGCTTACCAAAAAGAAAGACTCATGACGATCGCCACCAATTCCATGGACATTCAATTATTATTAAAGTAAACAACCACCATTATTGTGATACTAAAAATTACATAAAAATTCTAAAAGTTTGCGACCAATCCGCTTGAAGGCTGAATCAGGAAGAAAGGTGGTGCCGATTTTCTTCCTTCTTATCGATAATTTGGATATAAGATGATGAAAATAAACAAGCGCAGACCAACTAAACTCTTGACAAATAAAATGACTCCTTCCAAACATGGAAATTTTCTCAACCTCCGAAGATGAGCAAAACCAAACAAATATTAAATTCTACGAAAGCCTTAAATTCTATTTTTGCTCCCTGTTTCAGTATAATCACGAATGGCTCCTTCGAGAGTTGGCTATAACGACAAATAACGTACCAGAAAGATTCCGCCAAGTTATACTTATTTAATAGATGTCAGAAGTCTTCCTCTTTTTCAATAAGTGCATGTACACTTATTAAAAAAGATGAAGACTTTTGAGTTATTCAAATTTAGAGAGTAAACAATAAAAACTTTTTTTTTTTAAAAGAGCATGTCCATCCTGCTTAAGGGCATGTGATGGATTATGACGTCGGATAGGCAAAATTTGTCCGTAACTTTTCTCTTAAAATATTGAATATTTTTTAATGAAACTTGGTAGAATTACTTAAAATGTCATTATAATGGTCTCTCAGACCCGAATTTGTTTAAATTTTAGCCCAAACTTAATTTTGGGAAATTTTCGAAAAATTGTAAACTTTTTTAAAAATTAATTTTGAGACAAAATTCAAACAAACTCAGGTCTGATAAACCTTCCTAATGATATAAGTCCTAATAATATAAGTAATTCTACCAAGTTTCATGAAAAAATATTCAATATCTTAAGAGAAAAGTTGAGGACAAATTTTGCCTATACCAGTGACGTCAAAATCCATCACATGCCCTTAAAACAAAAAATACATCGCGGATTGAAATCTTATTGGGTATACTGAAAAAAAGAAACTGTTGAATTAATAGTGCCGATGCTATTGAATTCAATTCTTTTTAATCAATAATATCTGTAATCAATTATACTAATACATATTAAAATATAACAATTCATACTTTTAAATTAAAATCATGATGTTTTTAATAGAATTATTTAAAGTAGTTATAAGATAGAGAGAAATAGTTAATTTTAAGTTATTTTATATGGTTTCAAATAAATATAACTTGTTATATCAGTAAATATTATTTACAGTTTGTACAAATATATATTTCAGATGATGCAATATGCTTTTGAATCAATAGCACCAGCTTTTGTTATTATAAACGGCATATTCACATACGTTCAAATGCAGATGCTATAAAATTGAAAGTACATTTAATAGATCGGTAAAACTATTTATTGAATTGTATTATATAAAATATAGAAATAATAAAATGCATTTTTGCATTTTTTAACTTAAAACCTAGGAACTTTATAAATAAATAAATAAAAAATGAATAAAATAAAATAAAACAAAGTACATTATGTGACCGCGTCTGAGAAAATGGTACTTATTACCAAAAAAATCGATTTTTGGTTTTTGACGGTTTCGTGTACTTCAAGCTCTTAAAAATGTAATGCGATCAGTCCTGATCGAAAACAAACTTTTTTTTACTTTTTTAAGCAAATTTAAAAAAAATGTTTACCCCGACAAAATTTTTAACTTTTACTACTCAACTCTGACAAAAATTTTTTATGAAAATATAGGTCTTTTTAAAAGAAAAATGATTCTTGGTATTTTTGATTAAAGTCAATAATTAAAAGGTTATTGCATTGAACCTTAAATATGAATATCAAAACTATCTGAGAAAAATTAAATCTTAACTCTCAGAGACGAGTTGAGATGTATACCCGTCATTAGCGACCTAGTTAAATAGATCAATAATAAATTGTGAATTATGGTATTGTTGTTAGTTCTGAATGTACATATAAATTTTCAGATCTCTAGATCAATTAGAAATTGTTTAAATTCGATTTGAAATTTTAAGCATTTGATTTTTGCAACATAATTTGTTTATAACAATAACAGCGATGTTTAAACAATTGTTTTATTACGAAAATCGTATTTGGCGGAAAAAATTACATAAGAAACATCTATCTGGGTAATTATTAATATGCAACATTCCCAGTAATCGAGTATATTTTAATGAAAAACTTTAAACTCATTTTACTCAAAAGACGCGGTCACATATATTCAAAAATGCAATTTTTTAAAGGATCTTTAGAGGAAACGGTAACTTGACGAATGAAGGGGCATTTTCATAAACTATTATAATTATTAATTATATTATATTATATATATTTATATTAAAGATAAAAAAGAATTATTTCAATCCTCAATACCAGGTTGCGGAGCGGCTCTGACCTCGCGATCACGAAAGTTAAGCAAAGTCAAGCGTGGTTACTGATTAGAGATTATATGGGTGACCGTCTCCGTGATATTGCTGCAGCTAGATATTTTTCACTAAAATTAAAAATATTCTGAAATAAAAAAAAATATGTACGGCGAAATTAGGTAGAGTACAACAGTTCAAGACTGAGGGAGGAGTTGAGCCGGTGTAAGATAAAGCTGAATAAGAAAAAGACCGATATTTTTTTTTATTTTACAGTTATCTTTTGCTTTTGGTTCAATAAATTAATTTTCTTAAATGAAAGGACTAAACTATTTTTTTTTAATGTAACAGTCAATAAAACTTAAAATGCAGCAACATTCATTTTATAGCATCATGCATATAAGCAATAGTATATGCTATAGTTTTAATAATATTAAAAATGAAAGTACGCACTATTTAAATCACTACATATTTGTTCGAACGATATTGAATATGCCATTTGTTAGATCAAACCAATATGTAATTGATTTAATAGCATTTTTTTCTCAGTGTAAGACGTGCATGTTTACATTCATAAATTAAAAATAATGACAGTCGGATTGATAGTCGCATACTATAAAAAGTAGAAAAAATTTTTTTTACAAGAAATGGGTGTCCAACCCCTTAACAAAAATTACATTGTTAATCGAGTTCTTATTGGGTAACGCTTATGTAGTTTTACGCTAAGATTTTGGAAAAAACGACACTTGGTTTGATAATTATACTATAAGAAGTAAAAACTGTTTTTTTTAAAAAGGGTGTCCACCCCCCTTAAAAAAGTTCTTCTTAAGTAACATAGTATGTATAGTTTTACGCATAGATGTTGGCAAAAGTGGAAGGAACGACATAATCATAATTAATAATCATAGAATAAGAATTAAAAATTTTTTTTTTTAATTAAGAAAAAATCAAGCTTTTATATTAACAGTATTAAGTTTAGGATTATTAAAATGTAGAAAAAAGTAAGTCAAAGTTAAAAGTTAAAGCTAATGTACTAAAATATTTTTTAATTTTCCATAGTGATTAGTGAGTAAATGAAACTTTCACTCTTTTTACATAAAAGACGTATGACATTCGCAACAAGATAATATTCAATTTCAATAATTGGAGTTTTACTTATTCAGATTTAGAAAGTGATATTGCTTTTTGTGATGAATGAAATACAATTTTCTACACTCAATGGTGATCATATTTCATTTAAAGCATTTTCATTTAGAATTAATAAATATTTATTAGGTAATACTTAAATCAAGGCTTTTATTAATGCAGACCATTTTTCGTTTCAATGTGAATGACGATCAGATAGACGATTTTGTCTTTGCACTGGATGCTATTCTTAGAAAAAATTAGCAGTATTATTTATTCACTTCATTTCTACCTTAGCTATTTCAATTTACATATTACATTATTTGGAAATCTCGAGATTTTCTTTATAATAATTATAATTAGGAAAAACAGTATAAGAAATGTAATAAACTGAGAAAATATGTTCATGAAAACTTACATTAAAATAATTTAGACGTGGGATATCTTATTAACTTTTTTGTAATACATTTTTTAAATTAGTAGTAGTAGTAAATTTAAACCGACCCCCTAAAAGGCAAAAGCCAAAAATGAGACATTTTTTGCGTCTTAGATACAAAGAAGACATCAAAATATCTTAAAATAAGACACTTAGAAAAAAGCAGTTTTTTCAGTGTATTCTGGTGCATTTTGAGCTTTCAGATTGTAATATGTTTCAAATTTTGCAAAAATGTCAAGAAATCCTACGGCTTAATTATTTTTAATGTAAAATTTACCACACAACTTCACAGAAAATTGTTTTGGATTGTATTAAGCTGCAACGCTCTTTTTTATACCAAATTGAATTAAAATACAATTACAACACTTTAAACAATCGCGCTGCAGATTAATTTAATACATAAAAGTTTTCAGTGTTATCTCAATGTATAATTTTTTAAATTTGTGAATGTATAAAGTGCAAAGCATTTAAATGTTAAGAATACCCAGTATGGCTATTATTTAACTGTTAAGAAATCTTGTTAAAGTCACTTGTATGATTTTCCCGTTTGTAAACTGAACACACACATAATAAGAGTTTAATCGCTACACCGTTTCGTTGAGACGTCAGAAGGATATTTATGAAGCATGCACCATAACTTTCAAAAGTTGGCTAAGTACCTCGTACGTTTTTTGCGCCATCTGTGAATTTCAGCTATCAGGAGCATATACTTTCAAACACAATAACCAGTGCCAAAATCTAATAATGAAAAGCTGCGTACACCTTCAAAATTTTTTTTACTTTGCGCGTATAATATTCTGATGACTTACTTTTATATTTAGACATGTCTTAAGATGAGACACCTGTTTTTACAGTGCAGATTGCAGTTTAATTACAGATGGGAGAACTGTTGCACTCTTCCTGGAGGTATAGTTATTACGCACTGAGTCACTGAGTGAAAGATTAAGAAACACTGGCAAAAGATTTGTTTCGACAGATAGTTTAGGTTGTCGTAACCAAATTTTGATTTCTTGAAACGAAAGTTTTTAGGAATGTAGGGGAGCAACTTGATCTGCATCGAACCTTCTGAAAATTCCTACAAACTTCCCTGAAAAGTTATCCACTTAGGGACCTACAATCCATTCTCTAAAGATGATAGGTTCTTATGTGGGAAATCTTTTACGAACCTTTGTGGGAATTTCCAGTAGTGGTAACAACTCTCTCCCCACTACTTTTAAGTCAAGTCACTATGTTTAAGCCTCGGAGGTAAACAGCGCCAATATGTGAAGGAGTTTTCACAATCAAAAAGTGAGCGATAACGTAAAGTACGCCTTGCGCCAGAGAGGGTAGATAATAGTGATAGAAAAGCAACGTTGAATTCCTCTCTCTCGCACGAGGAGTACTATATTTAAGCTCCGCTTTTACTTACCTTAGTGTCTTAGGCCTGAGTTAAGTTTTAAGTACCGTGGTGTAAGAGTATTCACTGAGAGTCGTTCAATGAGAGAGAAACAGCGTGAAATTTCTCTAGCGTGAGGCGTACTTTATCTCGCGTCACTGCGCCGCCTGATGATTCAGGAATCTGTTTTCATACTTGATAAAAAATAACATGGTGCCAAAAATTCAGTTAAGTTAAAATGTTCAAATAATAAAATTATAAATTTGTAAAATCTAATGAAAATGCGTCATAGTGCATATTCACTTATTTCGAGAGTGAATAATGTGAATATGCAATAGAGCCGTTCGCTCAAAGAACCACCTAAGTCGACTTAGGTTATGGACAAAAAACTTAAATTAAACATCTAGAAACAAATTACATGTATAATTTACGTAATTATTACCTTGACATTTTTTTTAAACTGATGATGCATTATCGAATCACAAGTTTTGACAAAAAAAAGTTGAATAAAATTATTCTAACTATTTTAAAAACGATTATTTATAACAAAGCACTTAAGTGGTTTTTCCGGCGAACTATAACAAAACAAAACAAAAAGAACTATTTTGATGAAATACACAAAATAAAATTATATATTTTACACACAAAATTTGTCTAAAATATTTTTAAATAGTTCTAGGTACTAACCAACGATTTTTAATTTGTTTAAACAATCTTAGTTAACAAATAAATAACTTCAAAAGTTTCTCTTTCTTTCATTTCGTTTCTTTTGTGAAATTTATTAATTACTATTGGCCTACGATTACAATACAGAATAAAATGTTTACTAACAATTTTTAAATTGTTTAAACAATTATAGTTAACAAATAAATAACTTCAAAAGTTTTGCTTACTTTCATTTTGTTTCTTTTGTGAAATTAATTAATTACTATTTGCCTAGAATTAAAATACAAAAGAAAATGTATACAACTAATTTTAAATTATTTAAACAATCTTAATTAACAAATAGAGAACTTCAAAAGTTTTCCTTACTTAGATTTCGTTTCTTTTGTGAAATAAATAATTTACTATTGGCATAGAATTGAAGTACAGAAGAAAATGTATGCAAACAATTTTTAAATTGTTTAAACAATCTTAATTAACAAATAAAGGACTTCAAAAGTATTTTTTACTTTGATTCCGTTTCTTTTGTCAAATTAATTAATTACTATAATTGGCCTAAAATTTCTACGTCCCGTGTAGAAAAGTTCCCAGTATTTTCCAGTTTCTAAGTGGGCGCCAGTTGGAGCCCACCTGGGGCAGGTGGGCCAAGTGGGCGCCAGTTTGGCCCCACTTGGCTTTTCCACACGGGGTAATCATCTAAGTTAAGAAAATTTTCGAAGTTATTAATATAAACTATAATTGTTTAAACAACTTAAAAACGGTTCGCAAACATTTTAAACTGTATTGTAACTCTAGGCCAATAGTACACTGCAAAAACTGCTGTCTTCTAAGTGTCTTATTTTAAGACACAAGACATTAAGAAAGCGTCTTATGGTTATTTCAAGCTATTTCATTGGTTAATAATTTTGAAAGATGCTTTCTCATTGGTTTAAAATTAAGACACCTTAAAACGTCTTAAAAGTGAGGACAAAAAAGTCTTAAAATAAGACACTTGTTTTTACAGTGTAATTAATTAATTAATTTCACAAATGAAACGAAAACTAAGGAAAGAAGACTTTTGAAGTTCTTTATTTGTTAACTAAGATTGTTTAAATTATTTAAAAAATGTCTGTTAAACGTTGTAGTACAAACATTTAAAAGTATTTAAAAAGAAATATTAAAATAAGTTCACTTTTGAGTTATCGGCAGATTTTCGTCCGAAAATCGTGATTTTGGTCATATTGTGCGCTGCGCCTAGCCTGGACGTGGTACTTGCAGGCGCGCTTTTGGTCGCTCTCGCGCACTTAAACTCTTCATCAAATCATAAATAATGGTTAAAAACTTCGGAAACTTAACAGATTTGTTCTATATGTGTTGTAAATTACGTAGATAACCGAATTTGAAAAAACCACCTAAGTCGACTTAGGTGGTTCTTTGAGCGAGCGGCTCAATTGTTGAATTTTAAATAAATGTGATTTCACATTATCAAAATTAGAGAGTATATATTATTTGCCATTCAACTGAATAAATGTTTAAATGTTGGCGAACTAGCACGTTGCTATAGTATGCTCCTGTTTAGGTATAGCAATTGAGTAATTCGTTAAGCGGTTTAACTGCATTGTAAGGCAAGGATTTCGCTTCAGACTTGCTCGTAGAAGATTTACCATTATACATGTGTAGTATTCAGTGTAGAACTGTAACATCATTGAACCCTTTGTTCTGTAACCAAATTCTCTACTATGTATTCGAATGTAAAATTAATGCGTTTTTGCTTCACATCCCAAAAAAATCATAATTCCTACCTTCAAATGAAGATAATTTTTACTTGCATCGATTTTTATCTTGAAAGGCATACTTTAGACAGCTTCAAATACATAAAAAATAGATAATAAAAATACTAAAAATTTATATGCATCACATTTTCTTTCTTGTTTTCTTTTATGTTATTAAAAGAGGAAAAGTGTCGAAACTTATTTCTTAAAAAAATAAATAAAAAGTCCTTTATAGATACGTCTTATATATTAAGCAAATAATTCTTTTAAAAACAAAATGAACTTGAAATCAAAATTTAATAATTGAACCAATTTAATACTTAATATTTGTATAATTTTTTTAGTTTGGGACATGATTTTACTGTCTTAGAATTTTGTTTTAAATGGTGGAAACAATTGTTTCTCTGCTTTTTTTTCAATGACATTTTTGGAAAATAGGGGTTAAAATTGGGGTGACTTATAATTGTTTAACAAGGTTGTTTTGGTTTCGAATAAATTGAGATTTTTAGTTTTCAGTGTAGAAGTGATTTGCAAGGAATCAACTTATTAAAATGTAGAATTTTACTATTTTCAATAATTTCGTTTTATAGTCGATGAATGAAGAAAAAGTTGATTTTCAACTGTTTTCCTCATCTCTAGGATTAATAACTACCAGTTTTTTGTTGCATTGTGAGTTACCGAACAATGGAATATTCAATATTTACGTTTGTCGATTGGACCAAAAATCGACATTTTTTAGCACTATTCTGTAAAACTACTTAATAATGCTGCAATGTTTTTTCTAAACTTTATAAAGAAATTTCTTAAATTATTATTAAATTAATAAAGTCATGCTTCTCTTAAACGGACTAGCTAAATTATTCTTAATTCAAGCGAATATTCTTATCAAACTGAAACTTCGTTATAAGTGGTTTTTCAACGCTTCTCTGATGTTTTCATCTTGAAAGGTTAGATGCCTCAATCCAAGACTATCCGTACTTCTCAGGCGCGCCAAGCAATGATTAAAAGGATTTAATCATTGCCGTCCCAAAGCTATCAACGATGTAAATATCCAACCTCGGGGAAACACCACCAGCTAGCTCTTCTGGTGCGGAGAGCACAGAAAAAACCTGAACTCATATTGAGCCCATTTTTTTTCGTTTTGAGACGCAGCGAAAATGAGATTTCCTTTTCTCTTGTTAAGTTTTAGTCAAAAAAGTTACAAAATGACTTTTTCAGTCTTAAAAAGTCATTTTGAAACTTTCTGTACTAAAATTTAAGAATATTAATGGAAATCTCATTTTCGCTGCGGCTCAAAACGAGAAAAAATGGGATCAATATGAATTCAGGTTTTTTCTGTGTGCGAACTAACTCGGGAAAATCTTGCCATGCTTCTTGAATAAATGTGTCTGATCTTTCAGTAAACCGGAGTTTCAAGATTCAAAAAAAATATGAACGCCAGCTTTTAAATAAAATATTGGGTGAAGGAGGGAAGAATTTGTTTTTGGGGGTCTTTTTTGGTTTCAGCGCCCCCAAAAAAATAGAAATAAACACGGAACTCAACTTTTCGTGAAATTTGAAATTCCAACCCCCCTTTCAGGGGGTAATAGGGTGTGAAGGAGGGGGAGATTTGTTTTTGGGGGTCTTTTTCGGTTTCAGCGCCCCAAAAGACATAGGTATAGACACCGAACTCAAATTTTCGTAAAATTATAAATTTTAACCCACTCTTAGGGGGTAATAGTAGGTAAATAACAATTAAATTAGCACTTTTCAAATTTTTGTTTACTCTATTTCGTTACACTGTAAAAACAAGTGTCTTATTTTAAGACATTTTTGTCCTCACTTTTAAGACGTTTTAAGGTGTCTTAATTTTAAACCAATGAGAAAGCATCTTTCAAAATTATTAACCAATGAAATAGCTTGAAATAACCATAAGACGCTTTCTTAATGTCTTGTGTCTTAAAATAAGACACTTAGAAGACAGCAGTTTTTGCAGTGTACGTCCATAAAATCAAGGTATTAGCAGGCATTACAAAAATTTTTGTGTAGAAAATAAAAAAATAAAACGAAAAAGTTGACATTTTTTCAGCTGTTTGCATTAACATTAAAAAACGAATAAAACAAAAATCTACTCTCACAGATTTCTAAAGAATTTATTTATGAATTTTCAAAAAGAAAAAAATTGAAAATCCATTCAGCTGTTCTTTCTAAAAGTTGATTTGAACATCAATTTTTTATTTCAAACCACTGTGTGACGATCGCGAACAAAACACACCATCGTGAAATAATAATTACATTCAGTTAAAAATAGGACATTATGGCGACCAATTTAACAAAAATTCACACTGTAAATTTTCGCGACCACCTCGGTCGAAAGGCCAACCTTTTTACTTGTTATCGGTAATTTGATTCATGATTGTCATCAAATCCATGAGATATCCCTTGCTGTGTGATTCGGCCGACTTCCTTCGCCAAGAGAGTTTCGTCGAGCGGTAAACTCATCCACTTAACGCTCTTGATGTACAGTCATTGGCCGCGCTCTTGGCGAAAATTGGCGCAGCGCTGGCAGCCCTCTCTGGACATTCCTCTGAGACGTAGGACAGTATGATTTAATGAAAAATAAACAAAACAAACTGCTGAGCAACTAAGAAGTCATCCACAAAGCATGTGATACTTTAGGGGGAGGGGGGGGGGTGTCAGCAAAATATCACGCTACATGTTAAACAAACTTTTAATGCATGGAAAGAGCATCACGAGGGTTAGGGGGTGTTAAATTTCCAAAAATATGCATCACATGCTTTATGGACGGCCCCTAAGCTCTTAAGGGGGTCACCCCATGTGACGGGCCGTTTTTAAGCGTTTTTTCTTAAATTTTTTTTTCAGAACCATGAAAACTTACTCTCTAAATCTGAATTAGTGGTTTTCTACTAATGAATTAGCGAAAAGTGAGCTACTATTAAATTAGTAAGAATTTTACTATTTATTAGTAGAAAACTACTAAGAATTAGTAGAAAACTACTAATCTTGTAGTAGAAAACTACTAATTAAATTAGTAAAAAAATCTACTTTTTTGAAAAGTAAAGTTTCACTATTTCAATTAGTAGTTTTCTACTAAGTAATTCTACTAAGTAATTCAGATTTAGAGAGTAGAACTTCGGACTTTTTTTCCATATATTTAGTGATATTTTAACTACAAATACAAATTTTTTCAATTAAAAATATTTCAATATTTACGACTTATAACACTGTAAAGTGGTTTTGGTGATAAAAAAGTGGTCCATCGACGACCACGATTCCAAATGATTGGCTGAACAGAAATCAAAAAATGAAATAGCATTTTAATCTGTGGTTATGTGGCTATCGCCGGAACCAGGATATTTTGAAAATATTAAAAATTGAATTTTTTACGCGGGTTTGAATTTTTTTTTTAAAAAACGCGATTTTTTGCGTCTATTTTCTTCTATATAAAAAAAACGACTTGACCTTTTTCAATTATCCTGGTTGGGGCGATAGCCACACATGAGCTGAATATAGGGGAGAGTGGCTATCAATGTACCGGGTATTTTTCAAGGTCATAGTACTTATTGAATTTCACCAATTTCAAACACTTCTTTGCATCAATATAAAACTACAACACTTATCTAGGTAATGCACACATATTTTACACGATTTATTTTGATTAAATAATAGAATTTAGGTTTTTTCTAAAGTAACAAGCTATTTTCATTTTCAACAACCTGGGTACACAATGAACCACCTCTATAAAAATACTAAAAATGTTTAACAATAGTAATATTGCAATTTTCACTTTGTAAAAAAACTTATTTTCTATCAAATACTATAAAAAATTATTACTTAACACCTTTAATTGATAATGTATAACATAAATATACCTCAAATTTAAGTTAACTATCTAAAATGGCATTTTAGTTCTGCTATGTTGAGAAAAGTACTGATAACAATTGCTGTAACATGCTGTACGCATGCTTAGTTTTATAATCAGGCATACCACTCTAGAAATCGAAAATACACTAAAATTCCAGGTGGTTCATTGTTCCCTGGTACATTGAATCAACATGACATTTGCAACAAAAATGGTTTTTTATAACTTAATCCAATATTTCAAAATCTTTATCTCATTAGAATATTGTAGTTAAGGTCCAAAACAAAATAAATCGTAAGTACATTTATTTTTAAATGGCCTTATTTCAATTAAAAAACGTGTTTTTATTTTAGGTAAATTTTTTCTTCAGTACATCAAAAACAGTTTTTTCCAGTTTTCTCTGTAATGAATAAATCCACACGTCTCAAATTTATGGACGTAGTGTGTTTACGCAAACTTAATTTATATTTAAAATTAGGAGAATTTTTATTTAATTGTTTCTGAGAAAATTGAAATGGATCATTGAAAAAACTGGTACATTGATGGCCACTCTCCCCTACTCTATAAATTTGAACGAAATCGGTTAAGTCGTTTTTGAGAAATCATGGTCGCCAGTTCGAAGAATGTGGTTTCGAGAAAAACGCGTTTCAAAGTTCAAGTACGAATAAAGTGTATGTAATAATAAAATTCGCGGATAAAAAACAGAAGCGGCACAAAAGGTTCAGTGACACACTTCGTTGAAAGCTTGACCGCGCGCTCGAACATCTTACCTTCTCACTGTAAAAAATTTTGAACAGCGACGAATATGTTTAAATCACTTTACCCACATATTCTGCATACGTTATAGGTGCGATATATGACGAAAAAAAAAATTTATTTTTTGAACCTATCACATGGGGTGACCCCCTTAACAAACAAAATGGTTTTCTCCGAGCATGGCATTACTTTATCAATTTTTCCAACCTCCCAACAAGAGCAAAATCTAACATCAATATATATAAAAGTACCATAAATTCTAGATTTTCGCGACTGGATCTATCAAGAGTTGCTCATAACAATAGATAACGTGTCAGAAATGTTCTACCACTTTATAAGTTAGAAATTATACTCATATGAAAATTCTACTTTTTGCAACTTTTTCCCTGGTTTGTAAAATATTTTAATAAAATGTATAACAAATTTTCTTTCCGCACACTAATAAATAAGATAATATAATTTCGAACTGACAGGTCAGAGTTGAAATTTAGCTCTCTTCTTTTTATTTCACTACCATTTAACCTAAAGTTTCGTGTTTTTTGTAAAATATAATATAAATAGTTGATTCTTTAACTTTTTTTTATTGTAGTTTTAAAAAATAACAAAAATTTAAGCAATAATTGAAGTAAAAGTTTAAAATATTAATTTCAGTTTTCAAGAATTTTTTTCCAAATGAAAACTGAAAGCTTTGGTACTGAGTTACACTCTTGTCACGGAAAACTATAAAGTAAAAATATAATATATTTCATCTATGATAAGGTAAGCTTAGAGTTAGCAAACTTTCAGTCCTAGTTAATTTTGAAAGTGAAAAAGTGAGTTTTTCGTAACTTTCGATGGAAAAGTTATCTTTCCGGTTGAATTTGCGTTCTATGAACCGCGTCACCATATACCGTTCAGGGCAAAGGCTTGGAAAAGTTTGCAGATAAGTTCAAACAACGAAGAAAGAAACCATCAAGTAAAACCAATGTGAGATCCTTTGATCTCGAGTGCACAACTGCACAGTTGGGAAACGAGTATCTTATTTTAAGGCATAAGACAATTAAGATATACAGAGAAGATCCTTTAGTTATTTCATTTTGTTTCTTCCTACACTGCAAAAACAGGTGTCTTAAATTGTTCAAAAATGTCTTAAAATAAGACATTTTTCGTGTCTTAGACACCAAAAGTATCTTAATTTAAGACATTTGTGGCCAATTTAAGACACCATGTTTTTGCAGTGTATTATTCTTTTAATTTTCATACAAAACTAATTTAAGTTACTTAACTTTTAGTTTTTATTCAATTAACTGAATTTTGATATTATTTATTTCACTCTAATTTTGTTCTCAGAACTATTGATTTTTTTATTTACTTTCACCGTATACTGATTTAAAAGGACGCCTAAATGGAAAAATGACAAAAAAGACGATTTTTGTTTGTTTGACTATCGGAAAGTAGACTCAATTAGAAATAGAACAAGACTATTTACAGCCTTTTCTGATGAGCAGAAGTAGCTTAATAAGTTTCTAAAGCTGGATACTTTTTCTTAAAAATAATAATTCCTGATGTTCATCAATGAATGTTGTATGAATGCTTCAATTGTATATAAATTTCGTAATTTTATATAAATCAAAACTCCATATGTATTTTTCGACATGATTAAAAAATTCAAAATCAGACCACTTATAAAAAATTTATTCCGCCATATTGAATTCTCCATCTTGGATTTTAACCTTTAGAGAACTGGCAATTTTTCCTACAAATTAACATTTTTTTGTATGTATGAAAATTCATAAACAAAAAATTCAGTAAATACAGACGGCAGTATCCCCACTATAGTGGCCGGCTAGGGTGGGGTAATTGAATTTTTGCAAAATTGATCAAAATCGTTTGAAATTTGTTACTCGGGGGGTTTCGGGGTCGCTGAATCCGAATCTAAAATCAAAAATTCAAAATTCAAAATGGCGGATCCAATATGGCAGAAGATTTAAGAAATTACCGAATAATGCTTTTACAAAGATATAAACTTTTTTGCATTTTAAGTCCGCCATATTAGATCTGCCATTTTAAATGTTGAATTTTTGAGTTCAGATTTGGATTCAGCGACCCCAAAAACCCTCAAGTAACAAGTTTCTGGTTTTATTTAAACATTTTTTTGGTGGACACTATAGTGGGCACCCGGGTACTAAAAACGTTGAAAATCTTACGTAGGTATAATATTCATATTTAATGACCCAAAAAACCACCAAGAATTTCCAAGCATATTTGTAGTTTTTTTTTTTAGTTTTTTTAATCCTCCGCCATAATGGATCCACCTTTTTGAATTTTGAAAAATAAATATCAAATTCGTATTTAGAAACTCCCAAAACTCCCGAGTAAAAAGTTTCATGTCAATTCAGTTAATTTTTAAAAATTCGTCTACCATGTTGGATCGGCCATTTTGAATTTTTAAAATCTGACTTTGAATTTAAAATCAACTTCCCTAAAAAACCCTAGTGTACCAGGTTTCATAAAATTTGGATTATTTGATTCTGAAATTCATAAGTTTTTCATTCTTTTTAGTTATTCGTCTCTTTTGTAAAATTTGATTTTTTATTTGTTTTTATCTTTCGGTACACTTTTCTCTAAAACTACTAAACTGATTTACAACCTTTTTTTAAAATTTGTATTGTAAGGTTTCAAGATAACAAATAAGAAGTTTAAAATCATTTTGAGTTATATAAACGGTGATGTGAGTCAATTAATCAGAGAAATTGGGAATTTTTTTACATTTTGGTATAAATACTTATAAAAAAGTATCTATTTAACATAACGCCTTATTACTTTTTATTCATATAATCGATTATATTTGTAATCGAATTAAACAAGTATGAACGCAAATGGAGTAATCTTTTTCGAGAAAAATGTACCGAAAGTTAACTATTTTTACATTCTTTTAAAGTGACTTAGGCGTCGTAAAAAGAATTAACATTACCATTTTAATCAAATTTGATATTGATAATGGTTTTTTAATGATGTAATTAAATTTTTGAGACCTCAGGGTACTTTTGAAAATACATGTAAAAATATGGATAGATATGACAAACGACTCAATTCCCGTAAAACTCAATGTTCAATGTTCAAAATGAAAACCTTTACAACTTTTTTCACGAGTACATCTCTGCAAAAACAGGTGTCTTAAATTGTTCAAAATAGTTATTTATGACACAAGGACCTGAAATGGCACTTTATAGTACGAGTAAGTATCGTAATACGAGCCTAAGTCCAATCGCAGCCGAGGCGAAGTAGAGGTGGTGACGAGGCTTCACCGAACGTAGCCGAGGCGAAGCCGAGGTGAAGTGAAGATATGAAGCCGAGGCTCCACCGAAAAGTAGCCGAGGCTCTGATGTGGCTGTGGCGAGTTGTACGATACACGAGAACTTAAGTGCCGAAAGGGTCCAAGTGTCATATAACATTTTTTATCACACAAAAAACTGAGAATTCGAACCTAGGGAGAGGTGATTATCGTAAAAAACGGCCTCAGGGGGCATTTCTAGGTGGGAGTAGGTCGACAGACTTAGAAATGCCCCCGGAGGGCGGCGAAACCCATGAACAGCCGTGACGTTTGGGCCAGTTTGGGCAGCTGTACCATAAAGTAAAGGTCAGCTGACCAGCATCAGCCAATCAGATTGCGAGTTCATTTACTTTACGGCCTAGGCCGTGAAATGAGCTCTTAAACGTTTCCAAACAAGCCGTAAAATCTAACTTTTTATGTAAGTGTGATAAAAATGACATTTTTCGTGTCTTAAACACCAAAAGTATCTTAATTTAAGACATTTTTGTCCAATTTAAGACACTATGTTTTTGCAGTAATTGAGGTCTCAAAAATGTAACTGCAACATTATAAAACCATTATCAATACCAGTGGACCAAATTTGATTAAAATGGTAATGTTAATTCTTCTTACGATAGAATCTGCTTAAGACACTAGATTCTCTTTTTACAGTGTGATATGTGTAGTCATCCAAAATAACAAATTTAACTAAATAAATACATATTCTTGCATATAAAAATAGAAATAGTCACGGATTGAGTGGAATAATTATTTCTAGGAAAAAAGTTGTTCTTGATTCAATCCGTGAAGGTATGGTTTATTACCAGAGGGAACGAACGAACCATAGAGAAGGTATAAGGAGTAGAAGAGACGTTTAAAAGCAAATATAAGAGAAGCAGTAGTTCTATCACCAGTGGACCTATTCTCATAGGTGACTGATTTAGGTTGCATAAAAGCTTTTCAAATACTACTATCAATGTGTTTTTAAAATCCTCCTACTCCTAGAGTTTTATTAAATTATAAAATTCTGTCAAAGTTCAAATTTTGGGAAAATAAGAAACTTTCATAACTACTGAATATATTCATTTTGAAATTTGGTGTATCGACATTTGAAATTAAAATATTGGAAATTGGTGTTGCCGCGATACACGATAGAAACGAGACGAGACTAGAATACTTTTGACTTGATACGATATCAGAGAGTATTTTTTTCTCTATTGACAAATCGATACAAGAAGAGAAAAGTATCACGAGAGGCGAGAATTCTCGACGAGAAATGAAATAAATATTTTTGTTGTTGTGATTCTACTCACTGTTTTTTCCAAATTTTCTGTATTAAAAATGATCTGGATCCGGAAATCTAAAATTTTTTAAATTCGCAGTATTTTTAAAATTTTCAATTTTTAAAATTCTTATAATTTTATATAAATAAAATTGCACAAAATTGAAACTACAAAATTTACAAATAATTAAATCCATGCGATTTTTATTTTAAAATAACATTTAGATTCTATTAATGGTCCTTTCCTCTGACATACCCTCAACCTGAGAAGTGGTTTTTTATCAAAATAAAAATATTAATTTGACCAAATTTTTGTAACGATTTTCTTATTTTTAGACACTTTAAATCGAAACATAAAAAGATAAATATCTATAACTTATTGTTTTTAGAAAAAACGTTAACAAATGGATTAAACAAAATATTTTACAACAGCTATAAATAACAACAAGAACAATAAATTAAAAAATAAATATAGATATCAAGAATAATAATTTATTTAAATATTTTCCGTACAAATTGAAACAAATCTATCAAATCCGTAATTATAATCAATAATTTTTGTTAATGGATCCTGCGCAGGCATTATTCATTATTAATGTTAAATTACATACACATAACGCAAACAATAAGTAAAAAGACATAATAAAAATGAAATCATACAATTAAATAAAATATTTAAATAGGAATAAATTAAAATTACTCATCCATAATTCACATGTGGTGTTGATCAGATGATTCTTCGAAGATATTACAGATTCTGGTATTTTGAACATATTAAACATCCTCTCGAAGTGGGGAGCCCCGAGTGATGCTATCCTTCATGGCTGATTCAATACCTTTTCTTCAAAATTCATTTAAATCCATTCTAATCAAATTGAGATTCAGGCGAAAATAACGGCCACACTTTAAAAAATCAAAACACGAAACATTGATTACTTTTAACGTCGCGATTATTAATAAAAATAAAAACAACAAACAGAAAGAAAAATCACAGTCATACCTTTCCGTGTCCTCGGCCGGTACGTGAGAGCGTAGCCGTTGATCAACTTGATCGCCAAGGTACGAAGATCGACTGATTAATTTATTATCCGAATTTCTTCGACCCGACAATCAAATCGATCACCGAGGAAACCCGGAAAATTGATACTACTTTAAAAGATATACTTTGTCGACGAGCCGGTAACATCACTCAGGGGTTTATTTCTCATTCATCCTATAATTTGAAACAAAGCGTATCGCTTCATTTTGAAATAACAAGTTACACATTTTTCAGAAAAAAGTAGGTTGGGCCAAAATTTGGTGTCAAATAATAATATCCCAGGCGCGCAGGGACGATGATTTGAGGCTTTATAAAGCTTGACTGAGGACTGGTCAATATTGATTGAGGATTGGTAAGTCGGAGAAAGCAAGACTCGTCCAAGCTAGAATGTAACAGTGATTCAAGCCTGACCCTCCAAACTTGGTTGAGGATTGGAGTCCAAGACTCTATCAATGTTCGGAAGTCCGATTATAGCTTCGTCAAGCCTGATTCCACTGTCGCTTACAGAAGACAGAACGTTAAATAATTATTAATATAATAGTATTCTTGTTGTATTATGTTGTTAATAATGATACTTCTTATAATTATAATAATAATAATAATAATAATATATTATTATTATGAATTATATTATTATATTATTTATAATTATAAATACAATAATAATATTATTATTATCATTTTTTCTTAATTACTGTACTGCTGCAGATTATCATAAAATTAATAAAATAAAAAAATTTTTTAATGTTCATGTATAATTATTTAAATTGATATTCTTCAGCTTGTTTTTTTTATAATTTAAGATTAATTGCACATTTACACACTTAATTATTATCGACTTAAGATTAATTAACAATTTTAATACATATAAACACTTAACCTATGAAATAAAATTTCGCACGCTCAAGGGGGGATCGAACCCACGGCCCTATAGACGAATTCGCTCGCGGTGAACGCACGCTATTAGTACCACTCGGCTACGACGGGTAGTTGAGAGTCAATAGAAATAACTTTGTGAGGTTCAGACCTGGATTATGTGCTATTTACATTTTAATAGTTCTGGAACATATTCATTATCAAAAATAAATGAATAGAATTTATTTATCCTTCGTTTATACTGATATACAGTTTATGCAATCCAATCTCCTAACTTATTAATATTTTATAAATAAATATTTTTGTAAAATATTTGCAAAATATGTAAACAAAATTAACTAATAATTTATCATTTTTATTTATAACTTTAATTTAATAATATTATTTAAATAATTAATTTCAATAATATATAATACAAAAGTAAATTATAAAAATTGTTTATATATAATGTATTGAAGGGCACTTTTATTTAAATAAGGAAATTTATTCAATTTGTATAATTAAAGTTTTTTTGAAATGAATGATTTTACAAAATTACGCTATCGAGCACGTAATCATATCTTCAATATTTTTCAAATTTGAAAATGGTCTTTAAATTATTTCGTTTGGTTATGATTCTTTGAAATTTATTTTTTTAAAATAAGAAAATAATTGTTTACAAATTTAATTTACTTCTAATATATCTTACAATTAAGTAAAATTACATAATTTTTGTTTGTTTATTTATAGTTTATTTTATACAAAATTAATAGTAAATATTCATAAAATTACTAAATCTGCAGCAGTTGTAATATTTATTATTTAATTAATAATACTTTTTATATGTATATACTTTAATATATAAAAAAATATGTAATATGATAAGTTGAGCAATTGTGTCACAGTTGATTCAAGCTTGAATCTAGATTGGATGTTCAAGCTTCGCACATGAGGATTCAAGTAGTCTTGAATCAAGCATGGAACGAGCATTGGTGTCCAATCTTGAACCAATACTGAACGACAGTGATTTAAAGACTGTTCCCAGTCTCGGTTACCCACTCTGGGTGTCAAAGCTAGAATCAAGCCTCCACCCAGCGTCAGCATTGGTTTGTCGCGCCTGGGATAATTAATAAACATTTTATGTTTTTTCTTTAACCCTCTGCCTACGGTTACTTCTCCCCACTCTCGCACTCTCTCTAAATCTGAATTAGTGGTTTTCTACTAATGAATTAGCGAAAAGTGAGCTACTATTAAAATAGTAAGAATTTTACTAATTTTTAGTAGAAAACTACTAATCTTGTAGTAGAAAACTACTAATTAAATTAGTAAAAAAATCTACTTTTTTGAAAAGTAAAGTTTCACTATTCCAATTAGTAGTTTTCTACTAAGAATTAGTAATTTTCTACTAATAATTAGTAGTTTTCTACTAAGAATTAGTACTTTTCTACTATATGAGTAGTATTTTTTAAAAAGAGAAAAAATATTTTTCCTGGCATAAACATTAACTTTATGAATGAAAAAAGTAAAAAATACAAAATTTAGCAAAATCTAAACTTTTGACATATTTTAATTTTTATTTCGTAAACTAACAATGTTAATTTCCTTCATAATATGCATTTGAGATCTGAAATTTACTGAAGAAAACGGAAAAAATTTGATGCTTTAATAAAATTAAGCGTACTCAAATTATACAGAAAAAACCAAAAATTCAAGGTGGGTTAAGACAAGCCGTCCGCCATATTGGATCCGATATTTTGAATTTTTTAAAAATGACATTGGATTTGTTTTCAGAGACCCCAAAAACCTTCGAATACGGAGGGTGAAGTTTTTACTAGTATACAATTAGTGACAATCAAATTAATTATAATTTTTTTCAATATTTTATAACTAATTTGTTATTAACAATAAACTGTTATTTAAATTGCAAAAAATAGACACAATTGTCTGTTAAGTAATGTATTAGGATCATAAAATGCAAAACACCATCCCTAATAGCACTGAACGTTAGTTAACTTCCAGGTAACGTTACTTTTTAACGTCCGGGACGTTAAAATGTAACGTTGCTGAAGGTCGATTTAACGTTAAAATGTCCACGGCCATTTAACGTTCACCTGGAACGTTATAGAACGTTACTTTGGGACCTTCAATGGACATTCAAAAATGTTTAAAAATTAAATAACGTTAATACTGTGCGCAGTAGTTTTCTATCGCAACTAGAGCTGCGCAGTTGATTTTAGTGACCACTGTTCTTAAGAAGCATTCACATTATCAACATTGAATATAAGACCTGAAAAAAAATTTCAGATTTTCCGCACTATTTTTCCGCAACCCGTACTGCGATTTTTCGAATGTCCATTGAAGGTCCCTAAGTAACGTTCTATAACGTTCCAGGCGAACGTTAAATGGCCGTGGACATTTTAACGTTAAATCGACCTTCAGCAACGTTACTTTTTAACGTCCCTGACGTTAAAAAGTAACGTTACCTGGAAGTTAAATAACGTTCGGTGCTATTAGGGATGTCTGTATTGCTTTTTTTTAATGTGAAAAACAGAAAATATCAGATACAAACAGGTGGGACTCTGGTGTCCCGCTGTGCTTCAAAGGGTTAAAACAAGATAGTAACGCTTAACCTTTAAATATTAAAGGTTAACATCTAGATATTAAAGTTTAATATGTAGATGTTAACCCTGAACATCTAGATAGCTGTCCCTATGTTAAGTGATAAATATGTTTAGCGTTAACATCCAGATGTTAAGGGTAAACATCCATTTTTCTCAGTGTAAGAATCGGTGTCAGTGCGTATTGGGCATGTCTAACATTGTTGACTAAGGCATAAAGATCTATCTTATCCCCCATATTTACTTTTTTAACAAAATAACTGTTTTTCGAAATTATGAATAAAACAAAGATTCATGACACACTTACTTACTTTCTGAAACGATTCCCAAAATTTCAAATCGATATCGTTTTTGGTTTAGACTTGTCTAAAAATAAATGGTGGGCCCCCTCGGAAGTGGACTTCATTTTAATTGTATTACACTGGAAAACTGTTGAGCAGACGGTTGCGCAAATAACAATAGCGCAGTGTCACCAACTTGTAGTCGGACCGCTAAATCCAAGTTGGGAGAGTTGTTCTCTTAAATCAGGGTGATTAGTGCGCCATCTTAAACTAAAGTAAACAGCTGACCGACGCCTTTATGGGTTTGAGGCTACGCGATCCAAAGCGCAGCAGCTCGATCGAAAACGAGAGCTGTTGTCTTAAAATGGAAGCGTGCTGTCTGCTTACGTTTAACGCAGCTTCCCAACAGTTTTTCAGTGTAGTAACGTTACTGATAATAAACAGCTGCCATGTCAGGATGTCATAGACTTTTATATAACAATATTGAAGTGATCGCGTGGTTAGAATTTTGGACTTTCGTGCGTGCGTTCCGCCGTGTTTCGGTATTCGAATCTCCTTGCGTCAAATTTTATTTTCCTTAGAATTATTTTTAAAATGAAAATTTTCCGTTAAAGATGTAGAAGTTAGGTCTTGAAGTTGACTATACAAATCTGGTCTGCTGTTTTCTGGCTGCCAACTTAATCGGCCTCATCGCAGTTGTGGTACTCCACCCCCACTGTGTAACTTATGTTTCTATTTCTTAATCAATTGCAACCAACTTCAAAAAGCGGCCGCTGTACTAGAAGTGTAGAAGTTAACCTAAATTTTAAGGTATAGTTCTCTCCAAAAACTTTTTCTTACATACTTTTCAAACGCAAGAACAATTCAATACACTGAAAACTTTTATGTATTAAAATAATATGCAGCGCTTTTGTTTAAAGCTAATTTCCGATTATTTAAACTCAATTTTGTATAAAAGAAGGATCGTTGCAGCTTAATTCAATCCAAAACAATTTTCTGTGATAGAACTTTCAACGAATAGGGTGATGAAACCAATTACCGAGTCGGCACCGATTGTCGAGTCACGATAATTGTTTTTGGTTTTAAATAGTGAGTTTCATTGAAAATTTAAAATATATATTATTAACATTATAAAATATATTAATCATATATGTGTGAACATAAAGAATTTTTTTTTATAATTAAACACCATTTTTCTAGAATTTGTTATTTTTATGTGCATTACCTACGAAATCAGATGACATTACGCCATCTGGTCTTTTCATTCGTATTGTGATTATCGACAGTTTACTTCTGAAAGCATTTTGTATTTTTTAAATTTTATTAATTAATGCCATCGAATGCAGAAAGAAATAAAGATTTTAAAATACTAGCATTAGTTTTATAAAAATATGTAATATTTGCAATAAAATTAGAACTCAGTAAATGGTACTGCATTTTTAGCGATCTTCATTTATCGGCTTTTGTTATTAACAGAATAAAATATCAAGGTTACGCATACTTTTCCAACTGTTTCTGTAGGTTGAATATTTCTAGTTTTTCTGTTTACGTTAAAATTTTAGCAATTGAAATCTGTAAGTTAATTTTAATTTTGTATATTTATTAATTAATTTTACTCATAATGTGAAGAGTTTGAACACTTTACATAGATTGTTATTCTTTATTTGCAGTGAAAACGACAATATTCGTTCCAGAAGTCGAGAGATTGATGTCAACGTCACGACAAATAGTATTTGACATATCTCATTTTATATTAATTTTTTCGTATATTACCCATTTTTAAAAGAAAATTATGCAAAAATTTAAAACTTTGATTTTCTTTTTTCAAATAAGCAGTTGTATTTATATGTAAATGATTTCGTGTATGAGTTATAAATTGTCTTTTCTTGTCATGTCACTATTTCCTAGACAATTGGTTCCTTCACCCTATAATATGATATTTTTTTAAAGGTAGGAAGAAGCGCTAATTATGAAGATATTTTAGATTCAAGTTCAACTTTTTAACATGGAATTATGTGGGAGACAGACTTTGAGAAATACATTTTTGTTGACCATGCAATGAATTTTCTTTAATATTAGAAAGAAAAACGACTAAATTAAAGTTTCAGATATCTTTTTGAAAAATACGGCTTGTGGTGTTGTTAACCTGTCACAACACTAGGTTCAGTTTGGCCATCTTAAATTTTATTAGGTGGGCGTCCAGAGGGGGCCACAGGTGCTTGCCCCCCCCCCTCAAGAATATATAAATGACTTACTAAATCTACGTCAATTTTAATTTTTGCGAGCAAAAAAATGGTTATCATTGAATCCCCCCCCCCCCCAAAAAAACCTTGTCTGATTCCGCCCCTGCATTCAACGAATGCCAATACTGGTCTGTATTGTGATCACCTGTGTAAAAGAATTGTCAAGAGGAAGACGATATCCACTTCGACCTCTGCTCAATATCTTATTGTAAGATATTTTGGTGTCTTTTGTGTCTAAGACACAAAAAATGTCGCATTTTAAGACACTTTATGCGTCTAAAATACAATAAAAACATCAAAATGTCTTTAAAAACTGTTGCAAGACAGTTTCTTTGCGTGCACTGAAAAAAATTGAAAAAGGATATTAACTATTGATGAAGAGTTTCAAGAAATTCAGTTGTGCCAATTCTAAAAATAGTTAAGTCAAATGAAAATGAAGTTGACTTTACTATTTTTGTATTTTCAGTTTGTTTTACCAATAACTCTAAGAAAAAGTTAAAACAAATTTTATAAAATAGTTTAAACGCAGTAACTGCGCTTGCGTACTTTGCCATCCTCAAATTTGTTTGCGGAATCATATAAGTATCAACCACTGATATCAACTGATTGTCTTGACTATTGGTCATGCTTGTCATGTAACTTAAAGTTTTGTTCTTATTTGTGCCCTATTCTTTTTGCTTTAGTTAGAAAATTTTATTTAATTTAAATTAAAGAATTGTGACGTTTTTGGATTTTTTTAGAAATTTGAGAAAGAGAACAAATTTCCTAACCCGAATTATCGTTCTTCTCAAAAACGTTTCAAATTTTAAACATATTTTATACTCATTGCGAAGTGGTAATATTGTAGGTCTGACTTCCGGTCTATTTATTCAGACAGTTTCAATTTTTTGCTTCGTTTCGGAAATTGATGGGTTTTAGATGCTGGAATTCTTTAGGAAATAAAAGTTTAACTTTAGTAACGAACGCGCACGTTTGTTACAAAATTTTAGTTGATTTATTGAACACAATCAATTTACAAGTCGAAATTCGAACAGATTCTTATTCTCACGATCACCGGTGAAATGAATTTAAAAATATAGTGTATTGACTGTGTGTGTTATTTCGATACATATTTACCTTAGTAAAATGAAAGACAATTGAAGATTCTTCTTAAAATTTCCTCTATTATAGAGGGCAAAAAGAACGATTTTTAATTTCAAATAAAATTTTTAATTTTAATAATTAACAATTTTATTCTACCAATTTCTCTCAATTCAATTCGATTCTAAATTGAGTACAGAGACTCCAATTTATTATCTCGAATTTATCCCGTTTTATTTAAATAATTAAATTCGATTCAAAGTCAAGTTCAGAGTCTTGACGTTATTATTTCGAGTTTATTTTGTTTTATTTAAATAATTCAATCTTATACGTATCCCGATTTGCGCTATGTGGCAAATCAGCGACGGGCCCGCTACCAGTTGTAATCGGCGCGAAAGAATTTAGCCACAGAAGAAAAAAGGGTTTTCCCGGCTTGAATTGCAACCGATGAATAATTTTCTTTAAATTTCGAATTTCTTTTTTTTTCAAAGTATGAAGACTTTATTACAAATAAATGTAAATTTACTTATTCACTTTCGAAAAATCATTCTGAATTATAAAAACTCCAAATGATTTCAAAGTTGAATAATTCTATTGAAAATTTTCTTTAAATAACCATTAAATCGAATTCAAATTTAAGTTCAAAGACTTGAATTTATTTTCCCGAATTTAATTCAAGTTTCTTTATTATTTAACCGATTTGAAGTCAAGTTCAAAGATTTGATCTTATTTTCTCGGATTTTAAATTTCTTTAAATAACTAAACCGGCTCGAAATCAAGTTCAGAGACTTGAATTTATTTTCCCGAATTTAGTCTCGCCTTAGACGTAGCCAGATCAGTAGATCTACAAGTGGCGACGGGTCAATCCTCAGAGCCGTCACTCTAGGTAAACGGTTGATATCGGAATGACAATGAGTGTAGCTACTTAATTCGCGACGTCCCCATTGCCAAGTTGTGTTAATTAGGTGGGAGGAGGTACTACATTCGATGTACGAACTACTGCAGGCGGTCTCGCGGCCGCAAGACGCTGAATTTTGTTTCGCATGCTCGTAAGGTGTTAAGGCGCGGGAATATTTAGTGCCTGAAATTGGATGGCCTCTTCCGCCCCAAACACATTCACTGTTTGATTTGATTATGATTTTATTTAATTTGTTTTTAATCATAATCTGTTCAATTAGCTGTTTACTGTGGGTAGAAACCCAATAATAACACCTATTGAGTATGGTACTGTTATATACGATGCACATCAACTTTTTAAATGATGTAAATTTTGTATTTTTCCAAAATAATTCTGAATCTTGTTTTGTTACGGCGGTTGCCTTGCATCCGCTTTCATTTGTGATTTGCCCATCCGCTGGGTGCATCGAAGATAGCTCCCGTTTCTCACTTTTTGTTGAAATAAATTTTGTTACAATTTATAAGCAATATAAAGTAAATAATAATAAAAGTCGAATTAATTTTGTTTCTGAAAATTAATTAAAGTTCGACTGTTGCAAATTAGCCTAATGGGAAAATCTATTCTTTTTAATCTTTATTAATAATTTCCACATAAAATAAAATGTAAAAAAAATGAAATTGTTTAAAAACCTCGTCAATCATCTTTCACTTTTACAGTTTTTATCATATTTGTATTTTCTTGTTTTTGTAAAATTTGTAAATTGATTTATGATTTTAAAGGTGTAAAAATCTTAAATGTTAATATGAAATGGATTCAATTTGGATTAGAAACAAGCTGTCAGGCTCGACGACAACAATTAAATTAATAAATCAAAAAACTATGAGTTTTGAACAAAAATTATCTTTAATAAGTTCGAGCGTAACAAGAATTATGGAATTTGTTAATATTCTAAAGTAATAATACTGAGGAAACAAATAGGTATATCTATTTCTTACCTGTTTGTATTGTACAAACATTAAATTAATTGACCCTTATAAAATATTAAAGAAGCGCAAATTCTATTGGCTTTGGGGTTGTTAATCTGAAGGAAAAGTGGCTTTCATAATAGATTTGAACCAATAAATACAACGCCATAGTATTTTCAAATGTTAACTATGACCGAGATTTAAACTAAAGTTTCCTTTGTATTCAAATAGTTCAGATAAATATTGGTGCTTAGTTATCGACAAAACGAATTACAATTTTTCAGTTGGACGAACAAAAATTAATAGATTGATCGATTTACCTGTAAGGAAGGTCAATCAGAATTATTCGAGCTTGTCTTCCGAAAATAATTAGACTTGTAGTATCGCATATTTACACCCGACGGTGTAAATATGCGTAGTAAATATTCAGGTAGCCAAATTTTGGAAATCCCCACTCTTCCTCGTCCGGAGCCCTCGATATTTACCTCACTTCGTTGTTTGTCATTTCAGATCATATTTAATGGGTGAAGAAGAAAAATTGGGAGGGAGGGATATAATTATTTTCGGAAGACAAGCTCGAATAATTCTGATTGACCTTCCTTACAGGTAAGTCGATCAATCTATTAATTATTCTTCGCTTGTCTTCCTTCAATAATTAGACTTGTAGATACTCAAAGAAGCTCCATAATATGATCTGAGTATTAATGTGAGGATAATTGTTTATTATTTGTTGGCATTAAAGTTATCCTGATGTTTAGTTTGATTTGTGTAGGGTTTTGTAAACTTTTTAATATGTTGAAGTCTTACGACTTACGACCCACGATAAAAGATCTTTTTTTTTTTTTTTTTTTTTTTCAACATAGATTTTAATAATAACTGTGTGATGAAGTTTTTAAAACATGGTAAAAGGTTCCTTGAAAAGCTAATTTCAATTTTTGCTTTATTTGGAGAAAATGATTTTATTTAATCATAAAAATTATTTTTAGTTTTCTTAGCCCAAAGAGGATGCATCATTATCTTCAAAGTATTTTGGAATCTAAAGTTTATCCAAGTGATGCTTGGAAATATAATTACTAACAATAAGTTATGACTGTAGGTTTATGTACAAAAATTGTTGGTGATGCGGTTGCTTTTTGCATATTATTGGTAAATGAATTATTTTTATTTATGTATTAATTTTATTCCAATTCCTTTTTTGTAATTTATATTATTTTAGTACCAAATATTATGTTCATTACATTGAGTAAATTTCTGTTTAATTTTGTGTAATGTTTTAAAAAAATTTTAAATTCAATTCTTTCAGCAAAAGCGAAATTTTTTTTATATGTGACATAAAATTCTTTAGTCTTAAATAATTAATGTGAATTCATTTTTAAATGTTTGTTTGGAATGTAAATTCATAATTTTCAATAAAATCTATCTTTAATAAAATGTGGATTTTAATCCACTTTTCAGTTAAACATGTAAAAACTGTCCATAGGGTAATAATTTTATAGTCTCATTGATAACTTACATCTTAATGTAAGTTTGTGTATATCTCGAACTTGCATTTTTATAGTCGTATTGTTTGTAGACTATTTATCTGCCGAAATTCGCTAAACAGAAGCTATGTTGTAAGATGGTAGCGTAATTCATCGTTTGATTCTAAGGATTTGATTTAAATATGTCTTGAAAAACTATTTTCATTCAAATTTTTCAATATATCATTGTCTTGTTTTATGATTGAATGTGTCATACTTGGTAGTAATGTACACTTTTGAGTATTTTTATTGAGGACACTATAAGTGTTTGTTGAGCTAAATTGATTATTTGTTAAGTATTACATTTTAAGTGCATTGGTAAGTTATTCCTAATGCTATTTTTGTTTTAATCAAAGTTATATATTTATTTATTTTTTTTTTAAAAATTAAGTTGATGAATATTATTCAGTGATTACATAATGTAAGAACTGAGTGAATATCTTGAAATTTGATGGTTCAGCAAGAAATATTTGAGTTAGATAATTTTCTTTTAATGCTTCCTGTTGTAAGATTTATTATTAAATCATATGTATATTTATTGTTTGATTCCAGATGTATTGTTATTATTATTATTGTAGGAGGATTGACTAAAAAAGGATAGTTGGTCAATTAGTTTCTCTTTATTAAATCCAAGTTATTCAGTTTCCTTATTTTTAATCAAGAGCGTATCTTGTTTTATTTATTATTATAGAACATATTTGAATTTTATACTGAAATTCGGACAATATTAATAATAGACCTATAGCGAGGTTCTTGGTTCCTCAAGAAACATTGTTTGAAAGTCTTTGGAAAAGAATTTTATTATCGGTTATTGACATTAATAGACCTGCAGCGAGGTGTTTGTTTTTGTTTTCTTTTTTGACAATGAGGAGCTTAGTTGGCAGTAAAATGATTAATTAAATTTTAAAGCCGATTTATCTTGTTCTATTGTTAAGAAACATTCCCTGGAGTTACCCTTGTTGTTGTTGTTGTTGTTGTTGTTGTTGTTGTTGTTATTGCTATTTCACAATGAGCTACACATTTTTCATTAAGAGGTCTATGATCGTTTCTCATATTTTGTTTGAGTTTTTAGCAAAAGTTTATTGATTTTGTCTACAGTGAGGCTTAGATGTCTATCAAAGCTTAATGGGTTACTTATTCTTCCCTGAGACATATAATTGTTATTACCACATCTGTGGTGAGGTTATGTTGCATTCAATTTTTTTTAGTGAATTGATTGACTAAACCTACAAAGATAAAATTAGTTGTCATTAAAAGACCTATAGAGAGGCGATTTCTTATCTATTGTTCGCACTTTTTGGCAAAATTTGATATTATTTGCCTACGTTGAGGCATTAAGTGCATTAGGAGGCTTATAGGGAAACATTTTCTTATAAGTTGATTAGTTATTCGCCGAAATTCGTTCTAATTAGTTTACACGAATGCTCTGCTTCTATTAATAGAGGTGTAAAGAATTCTTTTCTCGTATTGTATTGCACTTATTTATTTGTTTATTTCTATATAACTTTGCGAAAATTGTTTAAGTGTCATTCCAGTGAAGCACTTATTTGTTATCAACAGGCCCATAGGGAAGACATTTGTTATATGTTGTTTGATGTTTTAGCAAAAAATCGATTATATTAGCCTACAATAAGGCACATATTTATTATTAACAAAGAGAGACCATGTCTTTATCTTGCTATGAGACGTCGAGGCTATTAACAGACCTCTAGAAAGACATTTAATTATATTAGTTTAAAATGAGGAGTAAAGACTACATAGAGACTTATCCAGTGGCCAAGTCTCAATGAAAATATAATGGAGTGTTGAGACTATTAACAGACCTATAGCGAGGTTATGTCTGATATTAGAATTAATTTGTGCATTGAGACAACTAAAAGGCCTATAGAGAGGCCATGTCTTATATTTGCCTAGAATGATTCGTTGAGATTATTTACAGACATATAGAGAAGCCACATGTCATGTTAGAGTTGAGACTATTGAGACTATTACATTGAGTTTACATAGACTCTATGTATTAGATATGTATTATCTCGATGTATTACATAGACATTGAGACTATTAAGAGACCTCTAGCAAGGTCATGTCTCATACTAGCTTACAATGAAGTACTGTGATTATTAAAAGATCTATAGAGAAGTCATGTCTCATATTAGAATTATATTGTTTATTGAGATTATTAAGTGACCTTTAGCAAGGTTACGTCTCATATTAATTAACGATGTGGCATCGAGAATTTTAAATGACCTATAGCGAGGTCATGCCTCATATTAAAATTAAATTTTGTCCTGAGACTATTAAGAGATATATAGCAAGGTCGTGTCTCACATTAGTTTACTATGAGGCATTGAGACTATTAACAAACCTAAAGCGAGGCCATGTCTCATATGGGAGTCGAATTATGCCTTGAGACTATTTAGATACCTATAGCAAGGTTATGTCTCATATTTCTTTAAGCTGAGGCATTGAGACTATTAACAGACCTACAGAGAGGTCGTGTCCCATTTTGGTGTTGAATTGTACTTTGAGCATTTGAAGAGACCTATAGAGAGGTTATGTCTCATATTAGCGTTGAATTGCTCTTTGAGACTATTATGAAACCTATAGCGAGGTCATGTCTCATACTAGCTTGTGATGAGTTATTGAGACTAAAAACAGACCTATAGAGAGGTCATGTCTCAAATTTTTGTGCAATTTACACTTTTCACTTTTCACTTTACACTTTTCACTTTACACTTTAAACTTTACACTTACACTTTCCACTTTAAACTTACACTTTTCACTTTATTTATTTTATTTAATTTATTAATTTTTTTATTAGCATATTACATTTACAAGTAAAAAGTTTTAATTGCTTCGGTGAAATTAATAATAGGCCTATAGAGAGGCCAAATCTCATATTAGCCTGTAGTGAGGCATCGAGACTATTAAATAACCTATAGAGAGGTCATGTCTCATATTTTTTCAATTTATTCTTCCACTTTACACTTTACACTGTACACTATTTTACTTTTATTTTATTTATTTTTCACAATATACAAATTAAATTTTAGTTTTAAGTTCTCTGTTTTAAAGCACTTCCCACTTACAGAGAACTGTTCGCGTCGGGTACAAATAACGAAGTGAGGTAAATATCGAGGGCTCCGGACGAGGAAGAGTGGGGATTTCCAAAATTTGGCTACCTGAAATGCTATAAACGTGTACCGTCGGGTGTAAATATGCGATACTACAAGTCTAATTATTGAAGGAAGAGAAGCGAAGAATAATGTCTTATTTGGATGAACTAAAAATTTATGACATGTAAACGTTGCCAGGTGAGCTTCATTAAATTAACTTTTATTTTATTTATTTGTTATAAAATTTAAACTTTGTTTCTTTATTATTATTTATTTGTTTATTTTAATATCTTTTTTTTTATTTGTTAAGTGCTTTCTTTGTGTAAAACATGGTCCAGCTATGTATCCGGCGAACTTTGTAATCAATTATCGCCAGTTTTATTATTAAAAAGTTTTCACTTGAATAAATCTGTTATATTACTGAGAAATAATTAAAAAAGTATTTTGTGCTACTTCTTACTGACACTTTGCGTCATATACATAGAAAAGTGCAAAGTACTTAATAAAATATAATTTTAAAAAATAAGACAATACATATTTAAAAAACATTGAAAAATTGAGAAATTCCGCCAAAAGAGAAGTTTTTAGATTAAAAATTGTAGACATCGATAGACCGTTAGTTTAAGTGTAAACAAAGCAGATATATATGTAACGCTCCAGGGTGAAAGGCACCTTAGCTGCTAAGGTTCCTTTCACCATGGAGCGTCACATATAGTGATGTTACAAATTATAAGAAAATTAATATAAATAAAAATATCATGTAAATTATTTTTTTTATTTATTTCTTAGAATGTACCTGATTACTTAAGTAACTTTAATTATGTGAGATTAATTACTTTGACAGTGATAAATTTTTAAGAACATAATTATGGGGGGGGGGGGGGTTGCAAATTGTTACGTAATTTAGAGTTTTAATGTTACTTCCTTTTACAAGGGGGAGAGAGGGGGTAAAAATAGGCTAAAAACCTGTTACGTAATTTGTATACAAAGCCATACTCCGCAGAATGTACAAAAATTTGGGCACACTATGTTCTTTGTAAATTTCCCATTGAGAAGAGTTGAACAATTGTTATGTTGCAATAAAGAAGGAATCTCTGATTAAAAACTGTCTTTGAACGATAGCGTACTGCCATAAATAGGATCATTTATTGCATCTTTAAGTGCAGTCATATCAAAAAGTCTATTCTACTTCTTTTAAATTCAGTGCCGTCTTTACAAGCGAGATCTTCACAGCTTGGGATTTAATAAATGTCTTGTCGTCTTCCTCCATCTTCCTCTTCTTTTTTCTTATGTACTATCCCATCTCACCACCACCTCTATACTTCACTATATTCCTACTCTAATAATTTTCAGAAAACAAGAGCTTGCATTGCCATAAATTATAATTGCTCGAAAACTCCAGATGTTTTTTCTTTCATCTATTAATGTGGTTTTTAGTTTCTTGAAGTTAGAAACAATTCAGAATATCTGCATATATGTAAATGTATTTTGCTTGATAACGAATTCTGCCGTACGAAGTAAAAACTTTGTTAATTCATATTTTCGTGAAATCGAGAAAATTTCGAAAAACTGTTTGTCTAAAAAAAGCCGAATGTAATATAAATAATTCTGTGATTTAACTTCACTTTCTAAGTAAATTAGTAGCGTTCTTTCTAATTCTGCAGTCAAAAAATGATAATTTAAACAAATTATATTAAAAAATGGACGTAAGTAGTTATTTTTATAAGCGACACTTAGCTAAGTTGACTTAAGGAGTGCTTCACGAAAAAATAGGCGAGTTCAAGCCGCTGCTGAGAAGTAAGAACTCAGTTAACTCCAGCTGGCACGCGAGAATCCGAAGTTAAACGATTTTGACTTGAAGAGTTTGCTAATTTGCTTTCGAAACACAGGGTCTAACTCATGCTACTTTTTGAAAGAAGAACTCATCTAATTCGACTTAATGATTTCGCTTCGAAACCAAGGCTGAAATTCAACTACACTGTAAACAAAGGGAGTTAAAATTTAACTTCCAACGGGATTCTATAAAAGTCGCACCCTTTTCGAGTTAAAGCGAAGGGAGTTATAACGGCTATTCCTTTAGTCCCCACTTTTCTTCACAATGGCACTTATGAGCCTCACTCCCTTTTGAAGTTGAATTTTAACTCCAAAACGCAATTTTTTGTCAAACAAATAGTATATTGTGCACCGAGACGCAAAACGCACGTTTCTCGTCGAGCTATGTTTGCGGTACGAGGCGAAGCCGAGTACTGTAAAAAAGCGAGGACGAGAAATGCGTTTTGAGTTGAGGTCCACACGATGTTTTACAGAAGTGGTGTACGTTTTTCTCGGTTTTTTGGCGTGTTTTTGAGACTTAAAGCAGACCATACGTCAGGCAGTAGGTTTGCAGACAACGGCAGTCAAAGGAGACTTTGGAGTCCGAGGCGCATACGACGACAAAGTATCCTTTGCCGGCCGTGGCCGGCAAAACTACTGGCTGACGTAATAGTCTGCTTTGGGTCTCAAAAGTGCGCCAAGAAACCGAGCAAAACGTGCTCAGCTTACATAAAAAGAATTTTCTCCCCTTTATAAACTTGCAATGCAAACTTGTTGCAAGCTTACAGTAATCTTGCCATGAAAACTTGCTGCAAACTTACAGAGCAAGCTTGAAGTAACAGTAGATACTGGAGGGTTTAAAAAAATGTTTAAAACAACAATAAACAACAAAATTTAACTTTTTGTTTTAACTGCATGCACAGTAGCACAAACAGAGATCTAAAGTGAGAACGTACTGAAAAAATACTGTGATCAGATTAGACATTTGACTATGGTTGACAGGTTATGCAGTCATTTTGCCTTGCACTTAAAGTGAGACATGGCATGGAACGTACCGTACCGTTACAACTTTGACAATATATTCACTCATTTTTAGGCAATGTCGTTTACCATATGCAATTATACAGTTTAAATGTTTTAAATATTGGGACCAAAAGGCTCAAAATAAGACATTTGCTTTTGCAGTGAAACTAGGGCTGCGCACAACACGATACAAAACGAGATTTTACAGAGCATCGTCTTGGTCTAGTCATGCTTGGTATCGTTTCGGTTTCGTTATTAAAATTATGGTCTCGTTCATTAAAAGCACTGTAAAAAGGAAAATAGTAATAGCCACACAGAAAAAACCTGAACTCATATTGAGTCCGTTTTGGCTCGTTTTGAGACGCAGCAAAAATGAGATTTCCTTTTCTCTTGTTAAGTTTTAGTTCAAAAAGTTGCAAAATGACTTTTTCAGTTTTAATAAGTCATTTTGCATCAATTTCATTTCCGCTGCGTCTCAAAACGAGCCAAAAGGGGCTTAATATGAGTTCAGGTTTTTTTCTTTGCAAGTGTAATAGCCAAATGTAAGTTTTTATATATTTTCTAAAAACAAATTTTATCATACTTTTAAATGATATGTTTATTTGCAATATTTGTGCGCAGCCCGACGTAAACCTATTGAAAAGCAAATTTATATAAATTATAAACAACGAAGCAGCGAATTATTCCAATTTAAGTAAAAAAGTTAGTTTGTCAGAATAGGTAAGTAGCTACCTATTTCCTGAGGGGTTGGTTTAACCTGGGTTTAAAAGTTTTCTTTTGGAAGCAGCTCTTTTTCAACGAAAACCATTTCCTGTGTTCTCTCACGGAAAGTTGTCTTTGGTGGCATACAAAGCGTCTTTAGCACTTGTTCGTTTTACGTAAAATCTATGTTTTCAAAGTTCAATGAGCTTCGATACGTACCTTTGCTCCATGATCCGACGCGAAGGCAGAAAACCGTGTAAGTGAATGCTAATATGATGGTGCTTTCGGGAATTGCATACAAGCGCAGAAACTAAAGTGATCAAATCCTTTTCTGAGTCATTACCCGAACAGCACCGAATGTTTCAGCAATATTGGCAAGGTTGAGACAAGGTAAAAATGCCTTGCCTCAACCTTGCCAATATTGCTGAAACATCCGGTGCTGTTCGGGTAGTGTTCATACTACATACAAATACAATTGTTTACAAAGCTCGACGTAATCACAGCCTCGGGGTGGATAAACTCTATTTGCTTTGAAATCGTGGAACTTGAGGAACCTCTTCTGGATCTGTTCTAACAAGTTACTTTGATCAGTAAAATTTGGATTCCAAATAATGGAAGCAAATTCTAATTTAGACCGAACAAGAGCATAATATAGGACTTTTAGTGTATTTGGACGTGTAATATTTTTTGAAGTTCTGAAGAGGAAACCTAAAGTTCTCGACGCTGATAAGACTGTTTTTGAAATTTGTTCGTTGAAGTTCAACTTATCATCGAAAATGACTTCTATATGGTCGCGCGTAGAATTCACTCTTTCTACCAATGATCCGTTCAGAAAATAATTACAAATGAAAGGCGTTCTACTTCTCGTAAAAGTTAAAATATGACGCTTCGATAATCGATAAATTCAACGGCAAATTATTCAAGATTTTCCACGAGTAGATCAGATCAAGGTCATTCTGGAGTTCCTTCATATCATTAATAGTCTGAATAATTCTAAAAACCTTCACATCATCCGCAAAGAGCAAAATAAAAGATTTGATACCTTCAGTGATGTCATTTATAAAAATAGAAAAAATTGGTAGTGAAGATCCCTAAGGAACTTCCCTATTTGGACTAAAACTTTCGGATGAAAATGATCCAATCGAAATCTTGTGCGACCTATTATGTAAATATATTAGAATTAAGATGCAAGGATTAAATGGTAAACCAACCTTTGACAATTTTTTCTTTAAAATTGAATGATCGATCAAATCAAAAGCCTTAGAAAAATCCAAGAAAGATTTATGGTTTGCTAAAAATAAACTAAATTTTTTAAGTTTGATCTCCATTTTAAACAGACATGTTGTTCGTTAACAACAAATTTTTTGAATGCGAAATTAATTCAACAGGTGTGGAATTTGCTATCTTAGTTTTATTACCATTTTTAAGAACAGGAAAAATCTTGGCAGATTTCTACATAAAGGGGACAGTGCCTGATTTGAGAGATAAGTTAAAGATTGATGTTAGAGGATAGGCAAATACTAACGCACAATCTTTAATTATAAAGCTTGGAATTCGATCGGAACCATCTGTGGAAACCGCTTTCAAAGATCTTGCACTTTTAAAAACAAAATCTTCGGATAATAAAAATTCATCATTGCGTAAAAATTCGGGATACTCACATGTTGGTTCACCAACTAAATTTGAAAAGCCACTGTAACATTAGAAAAATAACTCTTTAACAGAGTCAACAATGAACTACGGTTCATCCAAAATATTAGGCAATGAAGGACTTGACTTATCACTGTTTATATAACTCCAAAATGATCTTGGATCGGCATGTAAATTTGATTCAACCGATCTTGAATAATCTCAGTAATACTGCTTAACACTTTTTTAATCTTAATAGAAAGCACTTTAATTTGATCATCATAAAGTTGTGGCTTATCTTTTTTCTTTTTAAAAAGGTTTTTTTTAAATTAATATCTTTAATTATATTAGCTGTAAACCATGGTGGATAACGCCGCTTAGGTATGTACATTGAAAAAAAACGTTATAAAGAATTCGGTAAAATTCATTACATGCCAAATTAGAATCTGTAAAATATCCGTGTGTTTGGTATTAAGTCTTATTATTAAATCTATTTTTAAAATAAGTTTATTAAATTTGATTAAACGCACAGATTTTTTCATCATAGAAACATATCTAGGGGAGAGGGCCCCAAGTTGGACACCCTTTCGTCTTATTGCTGTAGAATCCAAACCGAATAAAATATATTAAAATGTTTTATACCCGATGAAAGTACAATGTATAAGGTAACTCATGGCCACAGAGATAAAACTTTATTTTGAACATAAACATTTTTTAAAGCGTTTTTTCTACTTGTTAAAATTGTCGGTCTAAAAAAAAGTGGCCCCAAGATGGACACCTTCTTAAAAGTCTCTTGATGAAAATTGTAGTAAATTAAAAATTAACATCCTGTAACAATTATTAAACTAATTTTTAATCATTTTACGGAATTTATCAGGAAATAACATTTCTTAAAACTTCAATCTAATAGCTTAACAGTAAAAAGTTATAAAATATTAAAAAATATAGATACATCAAATTCTCTAACGATAATATCACATTTTATAGTGGAAAATAAAAAATTTTAATTAATTGGCTCAAAAAATTATTGAAAAAATTGTAAAATCGAAAATAAGCAAATAAATACATTGAGATTTGAGGCCTGTCCATCTTAGGGTACATGACACCATTTTTTAATCCCCAGTAAAAAAATATATACGAACACTGAATTAGTAAAATCATTTTAGGATATTATTATACGATAAATAAAGAATATCATAACGTTAAGTTCTCATTCTAAATCATAAATTTAAATAACTTTACCAACTTGAGAAAAAACTGTCACAAAACTTTTTTTAAGACACAAAATTACGTGGTATGTGTAGAAGAAAAACCAACTGCTTTTTTTTCTGCAAATGTGCATCAAAATCTTCGGCTATACAAACAACAAAAATGACAAAAAGCATAAGGCGCTGTCATCTTAAACAAAAATTTTATACGAAATGTCCATATTGGGGCCCTGTCTATCTTGGGGCCCACTCCCCCAGTTAGGTTTATGCAGTGTCACTGACAAAAATGGATTTAAATCATTATAAATTATATTATTCAATATTTTCTACGTAAATAAATATTTTAATCATTTTACAATTAAAATTACAATTACAACTTTAAAAAGCATATCAAAATAGACATAAATCAGATGTTATCTCAATTTTTGACAAAATGATGGTTATGTGGTTTTACCTTTCAGTTACAGAGTTTAAAATCTGAAAAAGAGCAAACTTTTTCGGATTCCCTAACTTGAGCGGTTGCATTTAGAAAGTTTATTAAAAAATGATCAAAAAGCTGGTTTTGAAACCTTTAAAGTTATGTATTAAACTTTGTTTTGATCCAAAAATAAAGTACTGTTATCATGTCCACCAACGATAAAGTCTTGAGGTTCTATGGGAAAAATAGTTTGGTTTTCTTATTAAGGGCGCAAAATAGATGATCTCGCTTGAGATACTTACAATATACCGAGTAATGCACGCATCCAAAAAATGATTTTTCACTTATTCAAAGTCAATAGAAAAAACTCTTACATAGCCAAGTTTTTTTACTCACGTATGCAAGTACTATTTCATCTGTCTATTTAAAGCAGTATGAATATTTTATCGACTATCAAGAAGCAGAAGAAACTTATGTACTTACTTATTCAAAGGAAAATCGAATCCTACCAAATGAAATTATACAGTTGTATGTGGATCTAAAATTAAGTTTAATTACATAAAGAATCTCAATGGTTTAAAATTAAGACACCCTAAAATGTCTTAAAAGTGAGGACAAAATAAGACACTTGTTTTTAGAGTGTACAATGTAAAGAAACATACACTGCAAAAACAGGTGTCTTAAATTGTTCAAAAATGTCTTAAAATAAGACATTTTTCGTGTCTTAGACACCAAAAGTATCTTAATTTAAGACATTTTTGGCCAGTTTAAGACACCATGTTTTTGCAGTGTACTTACACACATGCATCGTTATATCAAAGCTGGTTACTCCAAAAGTTAACGCAGTTTTTTTTCATGTCGGTCAGTTTTACGAAACAAGCATTCCTAATATTAGAAAATTTGATTTGTGTAGGGAAAAACACTAACACATTCACTCTAAAAACAAGTGTCTTCTTTTGTCCTCACTTTTAAGACATTTTAGGGTGTCTTAATTTTAAACCATTGAGATAGTGTCTTAAAACTACCTGTAAGACGCTTTCTAAACGTCTTATGTCTCAAAATAAGACACTTGTAAGACACCTGTTTTTACAGTGTTTAATACACCAAATAAAAAATATTTATTGGCGACGTTTCGTTCACAGTTCATACACAGAAAAAACCTGAACTCATATTGAGCCCATTTTTTCTCGTTTTGAAACGCAGCGAAAATGAGATTTCCTTTTCTCTTGTTAAGTTTTAGTCAAAAAAGTTACAAAATGACTTTTTCAGTCTTAAAAAGTCATTTTGCAACTTTCTGTACTAAAATTTAAGAATATTAATGGAAATCTTATTTCCGCTGCGGCTCAAAACGAGAAAAAATGGGATCATTATGAATTCAGGTTTTTTCTGTGTAGACAACTTCAGGCTATAATAATAAGTATTTAGTATTAAAAATGTTTTCAACGCGAACCAACACAGAATATACATTTTGAGAAATGATTTTTACCTCGTACTAAATTTACTAAATTTGTTTTAAAACATTACAGACTGTGATTAGTTAGACGTTAGTTGGTCCTAGGTTAGGGACAAACTAAACGAGAAAAGTGCGATATTGACAATTACAAGTATAAGCAAAGAGCACAAATACAGACTGACATTGAGAAATCAAAACAAAGTTACCAAATTAGAATAAATTATAGAAATAAAGTTGAAACCAATTAAGAAATTGGAAAATTTTTCTGTAGAAGATGTTTGTAAAATCCTGTTGAAAAATCCTTAAATAATATTGTTAAATTAGGCAAGGATCCAGTAGATAAATGGAAAAAATGTGATGTTGTTTACAAGATTCCATGCAAAAATTGTAATGCAGTTTATTATGGCGAAATTAAACGATGTCTCGAAAAGCGAGTTTCTGAACACAGAAATAACAAAAATCATAAATTTGATTTTGAAAAGACTAAAATTGTAGATTTTGAACGTGATTGAAGAAAACGTGTTTTTTCAAAAATGATTTTTATTAACAGTGATCCGAATAGCATAAATGTTTAAAAAAATTTCGATGGTTTAAACAAAACTTACAAACATCTTCTACAAAAGTTAAGGCATTAGCTACGGCGCGGCGGAAAGCCTTGGGTCAATTCTTGTCATCTACAATTTTGTCTTGAAATAAAGAAAGGCATATTACACTGAACAAAAGTTTGGATATTCTGGAGAAATGCTAGGGATATCCCTAAGGTATATGTTTTTGTTATGAGAGTGGTAATTTCAAACTACTTTCTTTAGTTCCTAAATTAAGATAGAAAAAACAAAATGTATTTTATTAGATAAGATATATAATTGGTTTGAAAAGTATTTTACAAGAATTTGCAAATTCAATTTCTGTATAAATTTTTTTAGTAAACCTCAATAATATTAGGAATAATTGGAAGTTTAGAACTATTGTACATTTAAACTTACTGAATGAGTGATGATCTTATAATATATGCATATAGTTGAAAACATTGAAAAATCTCTGGCGGGAATTTTGATAGAGTTAAAGAGATGTAGGAGAATGCAACGTGCTATCGAACAAGAACACTCTCGACTTGCAACCTGCGAGTCTTTATATCTACAGAAAATGCACCGCATCGTCAAAAGATAAGCTGCTTATAAAGGTCTTAAGCCAATGTAGCTGTGCACGTGATCTTATTGTCGCAACTACTCCATTTCATAGAATCTAAACTCCGACTATTGGCATTCCTTCTGTAAAAATATTTCAGTTTAAAACGTTTCAAGAATCTTGTATAATTATCTCAAGAATTTTGAATCGGTTCTCGAAAGAAAACGAAAAAGTGAGATGATATAAAGCAAGAGCAGTTGTATTAACAATTCAAGCAGGTGAAATAGAATGAAAATATTCTCCTTTTTGTTAGTAGTAGGTACATATGCATGCATCCAGAGAGAGAGAGAGAGAGAGAGAGAGAGAGAGAGAGACAAAGTACTCGCACAAGTCGAGATTGCTAGAATGCATTGTCATCAAGGACGAGTGGATACATAGAGAAGTTGCTCCAGAAACGACGAAGGGAGACAGGTGGCATCAAATTATTGCAAACAATTACGTTTAATGAGAGGGTTAACGCCACCAGACAGAGCGGGCGCGAACGTGGATGCAAATGTGCCGACACCGAGTAATTAGCATTAGCACACAGGGAGTCTCGTTTTGCACACCCATACTCTTTAATGTGTAGCTTCTATCATCCTGCGAGCACAAGAATTTTGTCTTCCTTTATCATTTTTCTGAAATGCGGTGTTAATATTTTATTTTCATTTTATTAACTTAATTGGAAAGTGATAATAATTAACAATTACTTATCTATTGAACCAATTTCAAGATATCCTAGAGACATCCTCACACAAAACCTGAAGTGCTCAAAACGTTGCATATTAATGTCATTTTTTAGCTCAATTGTAAAATCATTATGCAACGTTTTGAGCTTTTTAGGTTTTGTGTGAGCTACAGATATCTTTAGATACCTTGGGGACATCCCAAGGATTCCACATGAATTCTATATAGTAAATATTGTATAGAACAAAATTATTTTGTCATATGAAAATATACGCATAAAGTTTGTAATAGAAGCTCATATATTATTTGTTTTAATATATTTACAAACTTCAAATGTATTTTTATATGCCAAACAATTTTTTTTCTACAGAATATTTACTATAATTTGTCTAGAATTAATGTAAAAATTCTATATTTAAATTTCTGTGAAACCTTTCCATTTATATACCTATTGCTGTCATTAATTTTGACGAACAGTTGATTACTTAAATAAACTCTATAAAAACTTTAACCTGTGATGTTCAGCTTTTAAAAATTAAAAAAAAAACGTATAAATAAATAGAATAATTATACTAAAAAATAAACAACAATAAACAATAAGTCTAACCTGAACTGCAGTACTGCAGATGAAGTACAAAACCTTACACATTTACTGTATCACATGGTGGTGAGTTTTGCAAACTGTAATGTCGAATGTGGCTGAAATGAAATATTGCATTCTGCCTCGTACAACTTTTTGATGAAAGAAACTACACAAGTGCGAACTAGGCAAAGGCGATTTTTTTTCTTCTTCCACGAGCATCGTGCTCGACTCAATTTTTTGATAGAGAAAGAGCGCAATTCAATTCATCGTCTAAAATACCTTGACAGCACTGCATTTCGCGAACATCTAATTTTTTACCTGAGATATTCTAGGGATATACCTACATTTCTTAGAAAGACAAAATGCAGCGATATAGTCTTAGCTGGAACAGCTAAACATTTTATCTAGTGTGATGTCACAGGGTGCGAAAACAATTTTTTCTAACACACGCACCGAAAGTACAATCTTTCTTACCTGTGAAGAGGTCAGAAAGTGAGTCTTTCCCGGCGACAGGGAGGGAATGTTATATTTCTTCCCCATGACGTCATTGACAGGGAGGGAATGTACATTCCCTCCCCGTGACGTCATTAACAGGGAGGGAATGTACATTCCCTCCCTGTTAATGACGTTTCATTATAAATAGAGTTTTATGACAATTACGCATGCAAAATAGCGTTTTATGAAAATCACGCATGCGGAATAGTGTCTCATGAGAATTACGCATGCGGAATTGTGTTTTATGATAATGACGGATGCAGAATGGACAGAAGCTCAAGCGCCTTTTCTGCTGGTTGTCACTCTGCGAATGTTAACTAATTTTTATCAGCAAATGTTTTTATACTTTCGGTATACGTGTGTTAGAAAAAATAGTATGTGCAACACGGGAGAAAAGTGATTATCGACTCGTGTGTTTGCATCCCTCGCCTTCGGCTCGTGCTACAAACTCACACTCGCGAAATCACTCACTTTCCTCCCTAGTTGCACAATATACTATTCCCTTTCTAGCGACGTAAAAGTCTTACCTTCCAAACTTTAGGCAAAGTGACAAAATAGTGTTGGTGCTTCTTATATACGTAACATTATCTAATTTTTATTAAAATTAAGAAACTTTAAATCTGGATTAGTAAATTTTGACAAATTTAAATAACATTTAAGTATTTGATTAATAGATTTGTTACTAAGGGGCCATCCATAAACTACGTGGCTCCAATTTTCAAACTTTTCGACCCCTCCCTCCCCCCATGTAGCTTAACGTAGAATTTGATAGACCCCCTCCCCCCCCCCCCTCATAAGGGCACGTGGCTTTTTTTTAAACGTCTTATAATGCCTAAATATATCATTTCTGGCGTAAAAATAATTGCTGTAATATTTAATTGTGAATTAGATTTATTATTTTTTATTTTACTATTTATTAAATCATTGGTTTCAATAGAATTTTACCAATTACATTAGAAAGAAGTCTCCCATTAAAATATAACCTAATTAGAAAATACGTTATATAATAAACATTTCGTTATATTTTATCGTTTGACAGGGAGATCTTTGTTATAATGGTTTTGAGGGGAGACTGCATCGATATTTTCAGCTATGTAAAAGAATTAACTTAACTAATTGTCGCTACAATTTTTAAAATAATTTTTAATTTTAATCAGCCAAAAATTTTTTTGACAATCTTTGAATTTTTGTCTTTTGTCAAAATTAAAAGATTTTAAAATCCATGCTTAATTTTTTTAGATAAACATGTTTCTTTAATAGAAAAAAATTTGCGACCCAAAATTTTAAATTTTACTATTTTTGAACCTTTTTTTTGGTAAAAAATTTTTTTTTTTTTTTTTTGAGAAAAGGGTAAAAATATAAAAACTTCTAAAGATGTTTAGGAAATTAAAAAATCATTAAAGATTTTTTATCTTTTCACATTCATAATTAAATTAGTTATATTTCTACTAATCATCATTTAGTAAAAAATACCTATTAATTGGTTAAATTCACTTTTAGGTTATGTCAAATAACGAATAGTTTAATTAAATTCTGTTTACTAATTTAATTAGTCAAATTTTACTTTTTATAATGAAGTTAATTTTTTACTAATAATTAGTCATATTTTACTGATTCAGATTTAATGACTATTATTTGATTTTTATATGTTAAATGCTTATGTAGATCTTATATCCCAATGTGTTTTTTGTATGTTTTTTGAAAATTTAGTAATTTTTTGGAGTTCAAAATACGAAAACTTCAAGACAATAAAAAAATTTTAATAATAATTTTTTAACACGATATAAAATAGAGAGGGGAGGGGGTTCAAAAAATGTTGACATAACTTTAAAAGGATGATTGACAAATGTGTGATAAGTTATGACAAGGGGCGGGGGGGGGGGGGGGGGGAGATCGAAAAAAGAAAAAAAAAAGATGTCACGTTATTTGTGGACGCCCCCTAAATTGTATTGACTTTTCACTAAAATTTGAGTTAGAGGTAAAAACTACTAAATTAAGTAGTTAAATATTACAAAAAATTAGTGGTCCACTTTTCACTATCCAAATTTGGGGATCTGTAAAATATAAATCAAATAAAACAAAAATGGCTTAGGAAAAACTTAACATATTGCAAAAGAAAACTTTTCTAAACTAATTATGCAGCTAAAATGACGGAAAATCGTAAATGCTTTTTTAATTTCCTAAACATCTTCAGAAGTTTGTAAATTTTTTTCGATCTTATTTTTCATTAAAATTGTTAGATATAACCCTTTTCTACAGAAAAAAATTAATTTTTTACAGAAATAATGCTTCAAAAATTGTAAATTTAAATTTTTGTGTCCCCAATTTTTTTTCTATTAAAAAACATATTTTCAAAAAAATACGCATGGGTTTTAAAATCTTTTAATTTTGACAAAAAATAAAAATTTGAATATAGTCAACAAATTTTTTGACCAATCTTTTTTATGTCCGTTGAATTCCTTGTAAAAAATTACTATAAAAATTATAATGACGATTAGTAAAGTGAATTCTTTCACATAGCTGAAAATGTCGCAGTCTCCCCTTATAATTCTTATTTTTAACAACTTCAAGGTTTTCTGGTAAGCATAGACCCGGTTCAATTCAATTCTCTCGAAATGATTTTTGAGTTGCCAACGCTATTTAAAAAAAAAATATCTGTGAAATTAAAATACAAAGCTACGTTGCTCGGACTCGAACCCCTCCCTCCCCCCATGTAGTCTAGCGTAGCATTTTGCCTGACCCCCCCTCCCCCCTAACAGACTACGTAATTTATGGATGACCCCTAATTGTGATTTAATTAATTTAACTAATAATTATTGCACTGTGATTAATTCAATTTTTTTTCTTGAATTAAAAAGTATTTATTCTATTGTGATAAAATCTTCGCAGTCGAAGATACTAATTGAACTTATAGTTTATAGTTAAAAAAAATAAAGCATTAGGTGAGGAGGAAAGTAACAACGTGTTACTTTCATTCTCCACCCCTCTTTTCCTTGCATTTCAAAAAACAAGTTTAAATTACACAAAAGTATTTCGCATTTTTTTAATTATGCACTAGCACGACTTAAAAATAGATAATAAAGCTTTAAAATAACGAAAAGTATATTTGAAATGTCTCTAAAATCAAAGAAATATGATATTTTGAAAATTTAGGAAGAAACTTATTTTTGTCGTAATTTTTGCACAAAATGTCAATATCAGATATATAAAATCCGGTAGACACATTATACATAATTTGGGAGAGGTAGAGATTTTATGCCAGTGTGATTTTATGTTTATTTTATATTGTACTCTCTAAATTTGAAACAGCGCAAAATATACAGCTGTTTCAAAAGAGCGTATATACGCTAATCAAAAAGCGATCATTTCACTGATTTACAGCGAAAATCACTAATTCATCAGCGTATATACGCTGTTTTGAAACAGCTGTAGGGGAGACCGGGGCTACTTGGCGCACTTTTCACTCTTTGTTGATTGGTTCTGCCAATTTTGTGTAGGGGAGACCGAGCAGGAAAGTAACAAAGGTCGAAAGTAACAACGCTTATAACTTCCAAACCAATGAGCGGACAGACATAGTCCTCAAATAATTTTTAGTCAGTTTTGCCCCCTCTACCTTCCCCAAATTATGTTAGGGGTCTACCATAAGCTATATATCTGATACTGACATTTTGTGCAAAAATTACGTCAAAAGTAAGTTTTTGCTTAAATTTTCAAAATATCATATTTTTTTGATTTTATAGATATTTTAAATATGCTTTTCGTTTTTTTAAAGCTTTTTTATTTATCTTTAAGTCGTGCTAGTGCATAATTAAAAAATGCAAAATACTTTTGTGTAATTTAAACTTGATTTTTGAAATCCAAGGAAAAGAGGGGTGAGGTGGATAGTAACACGTTGTTACTTTCCTCCTCATCTAATGCTTTATTTTGATAAACCTCCTCCTTTTTTATAATTATGTGATTTTATATGTTTATTTTAGATTTTAAAGATTAAATATTGGACTTTTCATTTGAATTTTTAAAAAACGATGCTTTCTTAATGTCATTGCTATATTTAACGAATACTAAATAGATAAAAAAAACTTAATTTCAAAAAAGTGCAAAAATATCTGCCAATTATGAACAAAATGTAGTTAGTATCACTTTATATTTTTATATGTTCATAATAAAAATAATTTAAATTAATAGCAGTTTTATATTTGAAATGCCAGCCTTAATTTTAAAGTGTTACTTTCCTCCTTCGTGCTGTTACTTTCCACCTCAGGGGTGAGGAGGAAAGTAACAAATAAAGAGCTAATTAAAAAGTCCTGCAGTGAACTATCAAATTATTATTAATGTTTAATTCCAATTTTATTTAATAGGTGAAAGTCCAAGCTTTCGATTAGTATGTTTACAGAACTTATCTGACAAATAGTTTTAATGCTAGCATCAAAAAACTGATTTTTGTTACTTTCCTCCTCGGTCTCCCCTACATGAAAACTATATTGTACAGAAACTTTGCTTAACATCTCAGCTTTGGTTTCAAAAAATAAAAGTTCCAAAAAAAGTTGTACTTTTTTTTTTAGAACAAACTTTTTGGAGAAAACCAAAGTGCGCCAAACAGCCCCGGCCCGGGGCTGCCTGGCGTACTACCCGGGGTTACTTGGCGCATGAATTAAAATGTGTGATTAATAATCAAGCAATATATGTTTCATTGTTAAAATAAGTCTTCTAAGGAAATATTATTTTGAAAAAATGTGAATTAATTCAAAATAGAAGGTTCATCTTGTTCAAGAAGTGAAGTTCACGAACCTAAAAACTACAAATATCTGGAAACGTAAAATTATGAGATTATAATAATAATAATAATAATATATATTAAACACTTTTTTATCTTAAAGGGTTATTCTTGGTACTGATAATAAAAAAAAGTGTTACCACATTAAATTTAATAAATTTTTATTAGTCACTAGATGTAGCTTATAAACTCCTAGCGTTCCGAGAGCGCCAACCAGCCCCGACCCTACTGCGCCAAGTAGCCCCGGAGAGACTATTTATACATTTTCTTCGTTTTTATGAAAACTGTAAATATAAATCAAAAAAGCAACTGTTCAGACCACAAAACCTTAATTTTGATTTTTTTCTGATTGCATTTTGTAAAAAGATATAACAAAAAAATGAAGGCGTTAAAATTTACTTTTGAGTACCAAAATTGGTTTTTTGAATTTATAGTCCAGAATAATCAATCAATAATAATGAAATTATGTGTGAAGTTACAGTTTATCAAGTACATTAATTTGACCGAAGAGAGAAATTAATTCGACTTTTCACTTTTGAATAAACTTAAGTGCGTCAACCAGTCCCTGCGCCAAACAGCCCCGGTCTCCCCTATACTTTGCACTGTCGAAAAAGGGAATTTTCGCTGTTTCAAATTTAGAGAGTAAAGGTTAAATATTGAACTTTTGATTTGAATTTTTTAAAAACGATGCTTTATTACACTGAGAAAATAAGTTGACACTAAATATAACCAATTTTTGATTAAATTTAGCAGAGAGAGATGGTTAATATAGCACCTGCAAAGCTCTTTGTTTATTATTAGCAGATTAAATGCTACTGTTAACCTCGAAGTTTGATTGTGATCGCCGGTATCTTGTGTCTTTTGGTCAGAGTCTCTTAACCTAGAAATTGGCTAGAGACCTATTTTCTCAGTGTAACGTCATTGCTATGCAACGAATATTAAATATAGATAAAAAACGCTATCATAAAAAAACCGATTTTCGTTACTTTCCTCCTCGGTCTCCCCTAATTAAATAAATGAATCCGATATAATAGTGATCCTATAATGGGAGTACCTTGCCGCATTTTTTACTTTCTTAATTTAAGGACTTATTTTAAGGTTTAACTAAATTAAGATTTATTCTTGGTTGTTCTATGCTAAATTTTAATGAATAAATTAAAAAATTTGAGTATAGAAAAGTTGTGGATTTTGTCCATTCGAATGATGTAACTACTTTGTAAGGGTTCAATTCGCACAAAGACGACTTTATAAAGTCACTTTGGCTATGTTGTTATGAAGTAAAACCGTGTGTTGGAAAGTACGTTGCGACCAGCATCAAGAAAACCACGTTGAAGGTTTTTTTTGTACATGAGCGTTAGTTGTGGCTTTTAGGTAGCTTCTTAGATCTTGAAAATTAAAGCATTTTATACGAACATATGTTGTTAGTAACCACAACATTGTCAAGTCTATTATATTCTTTTAAAAATGAATAAAATAATAGTTAAGGATTTATTATATACATAGACAGATATGAATTTTTAGCAGCACATATATATGAAGCACGTAAAACTATGATTTCATTTTTATATATGTATTATGTTCTAGAAACTAAAAGTTTTTCTAAACCAGTAAAATAGAACTCTAGTTCTGTTATCTACAAGTTCCAAAAACATAGTTTAAGAAAAAATGTTTAAAGTTTGAGAATAAGAAAAAGAAACATAACTTCGCGTGAATATCTTAATTTTAATCTGAAATTTTTGAATTATATATTATTAGGTCTATTAAGGTAATTCAAAACACAGTTGATTGGGAGAATGATGATCTGTCGTCTGCAAATACATCTGAATATATTCAAACACTGAAAAAACGGTTAAAAGTCTTATTTTAAAAATTATTTTTGTCGCCTATTTAAGATAAAATATTCATATATTAACACTGCAAAAACTGCTGTCTTCTAAGAGTCTTATTTTAAGACATTTTGGTGTCTAAGACGCATAAAATGTCTCATTTTAAGACACTTATGGCGTCTTTGATATAATAAGGACACCAAAATGTCTTAAAATAAGACACTTAGAAGACAGCAGTTTTTGCAGTGAAGGATTTAATGTTCTTAAAGTAAGAAAAATATTCTTAAATTAAGAAACATATTCTTAAGTTCAGAATATTTTCTTATGTCCTTAAGAATGTGCTTCTTATTTTAAGAATATTCTTCTTATTTTTGGGAATATTATACCCTTAATATACCTTATTCTTAAATAGCAGCCAAGAATAATTCGTAAAGTATATAAAGAACCCCGTTTTCTCAATGAACGTTGCAGAACGAAAAGCTTTATGCAATTAGTATTGATATGACTTGTAATATATATGGATCTAAAAAATAAACAGACATTACATGCATTAATGACTAAAATTATATGGGATCAAAAAAGATTTATAGAGTTATTAAATAAAAAAAGTTAATAAAAAAATTGCTTTTTTTAAGTCAAACTGCACTGAGGAAATAAGTTGACTAAATATAACCAATTTTTGATTAAATTTAGCAGAAAGAGGTTGTTGATATAGCACCTCCCGTGTGGAAAAGCCAAGTGGGGTCAAACTGGCGCCCACTTGGCCCACCTGCCCCAGGTGGGCTCCAACTGGCGCCCACTTAGAAACTGGGAAATACTGGGAACTTTTCTACACGGGCTACAAAGCTCTTTGTTTATTATTAGCAGATTAAATGCTACTGTTAACCTTGAATGTTTAGTTGTGATCGCCGGTATCTTGTGTGTTTTGTTCAGAGTCGCTTAACCTAGAAATTGGCTAGAGGCTTATTTTCTCAGTGTGTAATAGGTATTACCTATAAAAAAGGTAAACTCGACATTTCTACATAATAAATCGAAGTAATGATTCTTTTTTCTAGAGACACTTAGAGTTTGTAGTTTGATGTGCAGCTTTTCTTTCAATTGTTTTTTTACCTTGACCCAACGAGATTTTGAGCAAAAATAAGGACATGTTACAGACATCTATTTAGTACTAAAATAATTCTAGAACTTGTCCAAGAACGGTGGGTACAGGAATATTTTAACCGATTTTATTATTAATTTTTTGAAATATTCCAAAGAGTTTTTGAAAAAGGATTAGAATGAATTTAAAGAAGAAAGTTCCTACACTTTTATTTAGATTTCTTAAACTCATTTTGAAAGAGAAACAAACTTTTAAATTCGATAAAAAAATTTTCATCTACGAGTACTTGAACTCAGTATCTCGAGACTACAAAATCTTCGCCTTGTGCAACTGAAGTAAATACGCGGTTAAATTACTGAAGAATGAAAACATACTTGAGTGAACTAATATACAGCACTAAGTCCGCGTGCTGGGAACTAATCATTAATCTCATTGTATAAGTTGCTAAACAATTTTTAAATTATTATTAAACTAGCAACATTAACGCGCGCCCAAGCGCGCGACAAACTTTCCATTGTTGTTGGTCATTTAAAACTATAAATTTTTGCAAGTACAAATAATGGAAATTACGAAATTAAAGAATATATCTGAAAAATGACGAAAATAATTGACAGCTGAAAAAAAATTCAAAAAATAACTAAATAAATACATAATTGAAATGAATAGTTTAAAAAATTAAAAAATGAATATTAAATTTAAACAACAAAGTTGAAAAATTATAGGAATAACTGTTCGAAATAATTGCAAATTGAACAACTGGATTGGAAATCAAAAAAATTATTGAAATTGAAAAAAAATAATAAAAAGTCGAGGAAATAAATTTTTAAATTTGAAAAAAATAATTGATAAGTGGAACAAAAATTACAAAATAACGAAAATATTCAACAATTAAAAATAAAATTAAACAAATTTCTAGATTAATACACAACCGAACAAAATAATTTAAATAATCAAAGAATAATTATAAAATTTTAAGATAATAATTGAACATTGAAAACATTGTAGAAAATAATTGAAAATTACGAAAAATAATTAATAATTGAAAGAAATAGTTGAAAAAGAAAGAGAATAATTAAAAAATTCATGACAATGTGTGAAAATAACTGTCAATTGAAAACAAAATTCCAAAAATGACTAGATTAATAGACAACTGAAAAAAATAATTGAAAAAATTAAACAAGAAATATTAAATTTAAAAAAAATAAATGCAAATTGGAAAATTAAGAAAATTGAAGGAAGGTGTTGTTGAAAATAATTGTACAATTAACAACTGGATTAAAAATCGAAAAAAATAATTGAAAATTAAAGAAAGCAATTAAAAATTGAATAACTGAAATTAAATTTGTGGAATATACTTGAAAATTGAAGAATGGAATTAACAATTAAAGAAAATAATTGAATAATTATTTTCTTTAAAATTAAAGAATTTTAGTGATAATCAAAATAATAATAGAAAATAGGTGATAATAATAATAATAATAACAATTGAATTGAAATTTTAAAACAATTTTGATGAGTGAAAAAGTAATTGAAAAAATCCAAGAATTATTGAATATTGAGGAATTAATGGAAAATCGATAAAATTAATTAAAAATTAAAAAAAATATTTGAGAATTGAAGAAAATAATTAAAAATTGAAGAAATAAATTAAAAATTAAAGAATTAAATGAAAATATCAGGAAAATAATTGATAATTTAAAAATAATATTACAATATGACGAAAATAATTAACTATTAAAAAATAATAAACAATTGAAAAAAAAACCGAAAAATGGTGAGAATAATCAGGATTAGAATTTTTTTTTATTAAATTAATGAATAATCATAAAATTGGAGGAGAATAATAAATTGTAAATTAAAAACTGATGAAAATTATAAATAAAATTGTAGAAAATAAATTAAAACTGAAGAATTGTATTGAAATTTCAATGTAATAATTGATAATTGAAAGAAAATTTACAAAATGACTAAAATAATTAAATATTAAAGACAATAATTTAGAAATGAGGTAAATAATTATGGTAATCGAAAGAAAAAATTTAAATCTGTCGAGAATGATCGACAACAGAACAAAATATCTAAAGAAATTAAAGAATAATTATTATACAATTTAAAATAAAATTACAATATGACGTAAATAATTAACTACTAAAAAAAATAATTAACAATTGAAAAAAACCGAAGATAGGTGGGAATAATCGGGATTAGAATTTTTTTTTTAATTTAATGAATAATCATAAAATTGAAGGAGAATAATAGATTGTCAGTTAAAAACTGATAGAAATTATGGATAAAATTGTAGAAAATAAATGAAAATTATAGAATTGTATTCAAATTTCAATATAATAATTGATAATTGAAAGAAAATTTACAAAATGACTAAAATAATTAAATATTAAAGACAATAATTTAGAAATGAGGTAAATAATTGGCAATCGAAAGAAAAAATTTAAATCTGTCGAGAATGATCTACAACAGAACAAAATATCTAAAAAAATTAAAGAATAATTATAAAATTTAAAGAGAATAATTGTATATTGAAAACTGTTAAAAATAATAGTAACATAAACATTGAAAAACATTGAATTGTTTCTGGTCATTTACAACTATAAATTTTTGCAAGTACAAATAAGATATATAATTTATTGAAATTTGTTATTCAAATAAACTTAATATTCTAGATAAATATAACTTTTATTCTATGCAAATTAAAATCGTTGCCGACTCCAAGAAATAAACAAATAAGTGAAAGTAAATAAAAAATGTTTCAAAAGAGCACGAATTTTCCAATTTTATATTTAGAAAAGAAAAATTAATAAGAAAAATAAATAAAAGGAGCAAATAGCGTAGATAGATACATTACAAAAAGTTGAAATATTTTTGTTGAAAGAATAGTTTTTTGAACAAAATGTATTCAAACTTCTATAATTTATAATAACTTCAATTGTTCTAAATTTCTGTTGAGGATTATTTCTTTTCTTCAAAAGTTCTAACAATTCAAGTTTTAATTTTTCCAAATTTAAAATAGATCCAAACTTAAAACAGTTTCAACGAAATGTTGACTTAAATTTATTTAAACTTCAATTAATTCAAATTTTCATTTGTTAAAGTCTTAAGACTTATATTTAAGTTTTTTTAAATTCCTTTAAATTTCAATTAATAAAAATTTTAATTGATACAAATTTGAACTGTTATAAACTTTACATATTTTCAAAATCTAATAATGTATATTTAAATTATTTTTAACATTAACCATTATATAAAAACTTCTAATTATACAAAAAAATTTCATTGTATATTTAAAGCTTTAATCAGTCAAAATTTTGAAGATAATAATTTAGACTATAATTTGAATCAATGAAAATTGGGTTTAATGGAATTTGAAATTAAGTGAAATTTACATTTACAAAAAAAACTTGAAATTGTGGAAAGTTAAAATGTTTAGTTATTAATAATCAGAATAATAAAAACTCAAGGATTGATTAAAATTTAGATAATTTAAAGCCTAATAACCAATAAAAATTTAGATGAATTCAAACTTCAATAAATTAAAACTTAAATATATATTGATTCTTAATTACTAATTTAGATTTTCATTAAAAATAATTATTCCAAAATTTAATGATCTCAATTTCCAATGATCTAAATATCAATTAATTTAATCACAAGAACACTTCAAGTTAATTTATATTGATAGAATTAAATTTTAATTTACTAAAAATTTTAGTGTATGGAAATTTCAGTTCAATATTTTAGGGTAAACTATATTTTAATTGATTTATTTTCTGTCAATGCAGTTAAATTAATTCTTATGAAAGTAGACTCTAATTTTAATTTAAAGATACATTTTTTCAAACGTAACTGATTTAAAACAAAAAAATATCTAAGTGACAAACTTCAGGTGCGGACAGACAGGAATGAATGAATGAATGAATCTTGCGGATTATTATTATAGATTGTTTTGGATGATTTCTCGAAAAATTCCTGTATCCACATTTTTTGAACAATTTGTACAATTATTCTGGTAAAATTTTTTTTAGCGTATGTGCTTTTATTAAATTTGACTTAATTCCTCTCTTCATTATCAATATTTTTTAATTTAATTAGCAGATCTGTGCTTCAGGATCTATAAGACAGAAACGAGATTTTCACTGCCTTTGTAGTGAATTAATAAGCGGAACTGACATTGTTAACAAATCATTATGCACTATGGCTATACTCGCTGGAATTCTCCTTTTTTTCGTTTTAAATCCTCTTATCTTCTGCAAATTTGTGTTTATTGATATTTGAGCTTCATCGGACAGCTGGCCTGTAGAAATATAAAAAGATTCTATTACTCTCTGTTCATCGTTGAGCATTTTGTGAGCTATTACTGGCATATAATACCAAGAATACGTATATATACATACAGCTCAGCAGTATCTTTAAAGCACAATTCTTAATGAAATTAAAGCTTAAGAGTGACCCCGAGTAATAAATTTCGTAAGCTTTACTCTACTTTTTAAAGCTGTTTGTTTATATATGTTCATTACTTTGTTAATAACAATTAGATAAGCAATAGGGTGATCGTTATTTTGCGAAAGTTTGAATTTCTTAGGTCGCCGGGCTAAATTTGCTTTAGAATGTGAAAAAAATGAGCTGTGCACAAGGACAGCCCAATCAATTAATATATTAACCCGTGCCACAGAAGGGTTGAAGTTTACATGGGATTTTACATGGGATAAGTACACTTTTGTACGTTTTGTATAATAACGTTTTTTACATTAATTTACTCTCATAAATGTATTTTAAGAACTACGGTTAATCTAAATAGAATATTTAATATTGACAGTTGACAGCTGTCAATTGGGCTGTCAAACTTCAAAAAACGAGAGTTTTTGACAAGTTTACATTAAATTATTCACATATGCATATAAAATTACTTTAACAACACGTAGAGAAACCAAAATAGAAATATGCAATATTGACAGCTGTCAACTGTCAATTAAGCTTTAAAACTTTTGAGGAGACTTTTTACATCAAATTACTTATATACAAGTGTTCTTAACAAAAATTGAGATTAATTCTAATAGTATTATCTACTCTTGACATTTGACAGCTGTCAATTAAGCTGTCAAGCTTTTAAAAACGAGAGTTTTTGACAGGTTTTATATTAAATTAGTCAAATACACATAAAAGTATTTTAAGAAAACTGAGATAAATCTAAATAGAAATATGTAATATTGACAGCTATCAACTGTCAATTACGCTGTCAAAATTTTGAGAAGGAGACTTTTTACATTAAATTACTCAAATACAAGTATTTTTAAGATTACTCAGATTAATTCTAATAGCATTATGTATTCTTGACATTTGACAGCTGTCAATTAAGCTGTCAAGCTTTTAAAAACGAGAGTTTTTGACAGTCTTTTAATTAAATTAGTCACAAACGTATGTAAAAGTATTTTAAGAACACCAAGTTAAACTTAAATCGTAATATGTAATATTGACAGCTGCTAACTGTCAATAATACATATTGCTATTAGAATTAATCTTACTGTTCTAAAAAAAACATTTGTATATGAGTAATTGAATGTAAAAAGTCTAATTCTTAAAAGTTTGACAGCTTAATTGACAGTTGTCCATTGTCAATAATACATATAAATCTATTTAGGTTTATCTCAGTTTTCTTAAAATACTTTTATGTGTATGTGACTAACTTAATATAAAAACTGTCAAAAACTCTCGTTTTTAAAAGTTTGACAGCTGTGAAAAGTCAAGAATACATATTGGTATTAGAATTAATATTAGTTTAATTAAGAACACTTGTATTTATGAGTAATTTAATGTAAAAAATCTCCTTCTCAAAAGTTTGACAGCTTGATTGACAGTTTACAGCTGTCAATATTACATATTTCTATTTAGATTTATCGCAGTTTTCTTGAAATAATTTCATGCGTATGTGACTAATTTAATGTAAAGACTGTCAAAAACTCTCGTTTTTAAAAGCCTGACAGCTTAATTGACAGCTGTCAAATGTCAAGAGTACATAATACTATTAGAATTAATCTCAATTTTTGTTAAGAACACTTGTATATAAGTAATTTGATGTAAAAAGTCTCCTCAAAAGTTTTAAAGCTTAATTGACAGTTGACAGCTGTCAATATTACATATTTCTATTTTGGTTTCTCTACGTGTTGTTAAAGTAATTTTATATGCATATGTGAATAATTTAATGTAAACTTGTCAAAAACTCTCGTTTTTTGAAGTTTGACAGCCCAATTGACAGCAGTCTACTGTCAATGTTAAATATTCTATTTGGATTGACCTTAATTCTTAAAATACATTTATAAGTGTAAATTAATGTAAAATTTCACAAAAGCTGTCGTCTTTAAGAAATTGACAGCTTTATTGACAGCTGGCAGCTGTCAGATCTTATTTTTGACATCGGATTTGTGTTCAGCACTTCAAAAACCATAAATATACATATCGTTAAAGGAAAAGATTAATAAAATAAAACGTTATTATACAAAACGTAGAAAAGTGTACTTATCCCATGTTAAGTCCCATGTAAACTTCAATCCTTCGGTTGGCGGGGATATTATTAATTAATTGAGCTGTCCTTGTGCACAGCTCATTTTTTTCACATTGTAAAGCAAATTCAGCCCGGCGACCTAAGAAATTCAAACTTTCGCAAAATAACGGTCACCCTAATAAGCAAAGATATTTTCCTAAATGTTTATAGTGTCCATTTCAGGAACAAAATGTTACTCATTGTCAGTTCTTTTATGTGAATTAAACAAAAATGTAACAGATGATGCTTTAACCTAATAAGTATGAAAAATTACAGTTTTTTATTAACTTTCAAATAGAATAACAAATTAACAATTGTTTTCAAAATCTGGCTCGATAGACCGTCTGCAGTAAAAATTCTTGAAGTGCCATTTAGATTGTTTGGTCGGACTCTGAACAAAAATCTAGACAATTCGATCAGCGCCAGGACAGACTATCTAAACAAAACTTAAATAATTTTTCAATCCCGACGATCTTCACAATGTCTGACCAGACGATCGTAGGATTCAAAAAACATTTTCTGTTAGAAAAGTTTCGTGGCGCTAGATAGGTACCGTCTATACTTCTAAGACTCTAGGGTAGCGCTAGGCATATATGTAACGTATTTGTAAGTTCAAAAATAGTCACCAGTACAATTATTATGTCACCCAGTATCATACTATTCTCTCAGTCAGTCGTATTTTTTAAAGATCATTAATTTTGCAATCGTTTACATCATAATGTTTAATAATATTTTTTATAGGCATTTGAAACTTAAATGTTCAATATTTAATTAATACCTAATAAACATTAATACATAAATGCTGTTCGTTTTATTTTTATAGACCTTTAAAAAAACTATTTCTAACTTCCCCAGATTTACCCTAAACTTTTCTTTAGTTCTCATGCAATAGACCTGGGAGTATTTATATTCGAAACTTTTATTGTTTAGAACACCCTAATGCATACATATATGTATGCATATTCTATAAATACCTGTATGACTGTATGTATATTCTGTGAGTTCATGTATAGTATATTCTTTGCTTAATTCAGTCACGATAAAAATTCGATTACTATAAACTTGTTAGAGTGAGATCGAAGCAGCCTGATTCAATGCGAGGCGGGCGAATCTATGCCTCTGAACTGACAACGACTATACCTAAAAGCTTCTGCGCGTGGTCAATGAAATTAAAGGGTAATTATGGCAAGCTTCCGCGACACTTAACGAAGATAGATTTGGCGCGCGAGGTACAAAATTACGACACCAGCAATTTCGTCCATCCGAAGTGGAGATCGTGCTTGGTGATACGAAGAAGCGACATATTAGACATCAATTTCCATCAAGTTCCGTTCTTCATCATCGTCAAAACGCGCAAAGCATCCACTCATAATGTAAATACACATTCAATAGCATGTTAGTGCACAATAATATGTTGGGTATTTATGTCAATCAATATGTGAATTCATTAGTTTTATTTCACTCCGCACTGAACTTGACTTTGTCATTTACTGGAAAAAATTATCTTTTAAAAAAGAAATAGTACTTTTCGTGTAGTATTTCTGGTAGGAAGTTATCACTGTTTAAACACACTGATTTTTCTCAAAAGTATAATAAATTACAACCCTTATCAAATTACAAAGTTAATATGGCGTCAGATGAAAGTACATTAACAGTACTCTTAAGTAAATAATATAGTTTTAAAATAATTAAATACTTTTTCGAACAATTTATTTAAAATATGGAAAATTTTGACGTTTTTCAGATGAATTTAAAAATTTATTTTCTCCTTATAATATTTTTTTTCTGATCTATAACACAGGCACACAAAAATAGCGTATTACATTACATGAAGAAGAACGGACGATTTACAGAGAGGGCAAATGTTTTTAGTAAGAATAGAGCACGGACATGAGTGATAAACCTCTAGATAAAGTCTCGTCCTACAGGCCTAGATGCCTGTTAGATTTAATAAGCAAACTTCTAGAGGAAATGGTTGTACAGAGAATGCAGTCTCACTTGACATTAGAAAACAATCTATCCGATTACCAATTTCGTTACCACAAAGGCTTGTACACAGTAGACGCCATACAGACGGCAGCGGACCTAGCCAAAGAAGGAAAAGACAATTTGATACCAGGAAACGCTGTCAATTCCGCACGATGGAAAGAAGGTCATCAAGTCCATGAGGAACAAAGAAACACCGCCCTATCTGTTGCGGATAATGGATATAATTGCCTTAGCAACAAATGGGTAATTTAGGAGGATGACACTTGCACTTTGAAGCAAGAGATACAACGTCGTGCTCCTTCAGACTCAAGAATAGGACCATTCGTATGAAAAGTCTGTTATGATGACTTCTTGCGAATGGGTCTACGTAAGGGCTCGGAAGAAATATTTTAAGTACTTAGGTGTTGAGTTAGACATATTGCTTAATTTCAAATACCATATAGATCAGTGGTTTCTGAGAGAGCTGTTTAATGTGCGGAGAACTTAGCTCACCTATTCCGAACATCGGAGGGTCCTCAGAAAAGAAAAGAAGACTGGTGGTGAGTGTTGCCTACTCTAAGCTGCTTTATGCAGCATGGATGTGGGCTCCCTTCCTGTGAACAAGTAAAAGCAAGACCATCCTAAATAAGATACTGCCGACGCAGAGAATATTACCGTGCGTTTAATCTATGCCTATTGTTGAAAATATTTAAAGTTATAAGCAGGATTTATTGCAAGATTTAATTGGGTGGTGTATGTCTTTCTGTGGCCATTGTGAAACAATGCTTAATCTGTCATAAAAACTTAAATGAGTTTAAGGTTCCTACACTGAGAAAACTCTGTACCGAATACCGCACGAGCGGTTTCTGCTTGTATAGCACATTATCACTGCAAGCGAAAATTGCACAAATCCATGATAGTTTTTCACCGATCCGTGCGAATATCGCATAACCTTATTGCTTTTTCTGCTACAGTGTCTAATGCGATGAACGAACGTATTCATGCGTTATTAGCAATAGATTTTTCTCAGCGTATTAAAGTGGGTTTTCCCCTGTTCTGTGGCCATGCCTGCCCTGCTTCCCTCTCTTCAGGATCACTCTAAAAACAAGTGTCTTATTTTGTCCTTACTTTTAAGACCTTTTAGGGTGTCTTAATTTTAAACCATTGAGAAAGTATCTTAAAAATACCTGTAAGACGTTGTCTAAACGTCTTATGTCTTAAAATAAAACACTTGTACTCTGTTAAAAAAATGGTATATGTGCTTACAACTTTACACCGGTGTTAAGAAATCGGTGCGATTTTGGCCGTGCACTACACCGGCCGAGTGTAAACTTAAAACAAATTGGCATTTACAACCAAGCGGTGTAAACGGACTATCAAATCACACCAAAAAGTGCGATTGTCAGTTTCTTTGCCTAACTGTCCCTCTCTTCGCCCCCTTTGTCAACATCTGAGAATAGCCATTTTTACGTTTTCTTCTAATTTTCGTTTTCACTGAATCCACTAGCAGACAACTATATATATGACATGACTAGAAGTTTCGGATGCGCGAACGCGCGACATGTTTTTCCCACGTTCAAAATTGAAACAGCCCATTATTAGTAAACTAAATGATTACTAAATATTTAAATATGATAAATCCAGTTTATCAAAAACATAATATACCTAATGTAACTTAATATATAAAGTGAAAAACAATAAAACACAGAAGTAAATAAAAACAAAAAAAGATTACTCGACGACATAACCTAAACAAAGTATTGAAAATAATGTCATATCAATTTATTCAATTCTCTAGTCTATTCTATGTGGCATATAAATTTCCCGAATATTATTTCAGCTTCTTTAAGATATTTTAAATTCAGAATTGTATTTAAAAACAATTGGAATTTATTTTTATAATTTAGAAAAACAGGAACAGGTTTTATAATAGAGAAAAATATCAATTGTTGTAGAATCAAATGTTTTTTACAAAATGTATTCTATGTGGCAAATAAATATCCAAAATATTGTTTTAGTTTTTTTAAGATATTCCAAACACAAAACTGTATTTAAAAAAAATTGGATGATATTTCTATAATTTATTAAAAAAAAAACAGGATTTAGAATAGAGACAAAATATCAATTTTTGTAAAACAGAATATTTTTTCCAAATTTTAATCTATGTTCCATAAATTTCCCAATTATTTTTTTAGATTCTTAAAGATATTTTAAATTTAAAATTGTATTTAAAAAAATTAAATGATATTTTTATAATTTATATAATACATTTCTGAATTTAAAATATCTTAAAGAATCTATAATAATATTTAAGAAATTTATGTGCTACATAGAATAGAATTCGAAAAAAATATTCGGCTTGACCAAAATTAATATTTTGTCTCTATTCTAAAACCTGTTTTTGATTCCATAAAATAATAGAAATATCATATAATTTTTTTTAAATACAGTATTAGAAATTAAATAACTTAAAAAATAACAATTAAAATTTGGGAAATTTATATGACACATAGAATAGAAATTAGAAAAGATATTCAGTCATACAAAAATTGATATTTGGCCTCTAGTATACAACCTGATTTTGTTCCCATAAATTATAAAAATAAAATATATATTTTTTTAAATACAATTCTGAATTCCGATTTTCTTAAAGATTCTAAAATAATATTTGGTAAATTTATTAGCCATAGAATCGGTAAAAAATATTCGATTCTACAAAAATTGACATTTGCTCTCCAGTCTAAAACCTGATTTTCTTCTCATAAATAATCAAAATATCAGCTATTTTTTTTTAAATTTAATTCCAAATTTGGATTTTCTTAAAGATTCTAAAATAATATTTGGGAAATTTATTTGCCATAGAATGTGTACAAAATATTCGATTCTACAAAAATTGACATTTGGTCTCTGGTCTAAAACCTGATTTTCTTCTCATAAATAATAAAAATATCATCTTGTTTTTTTTAAATTCAATTCTGAATTTAGATTTTCTTAAAGATTATAAAATAATATTTGGGAAATTTTTTTTCCATAGAATGTGTAAAAAATATTCGATTCTACGAAAATTGACATTTGCTCTCTGGTCTAAAACCTGATTTTCTTCTCATAAATAATAAAAATATTAGCTATTTTTTTTAAATTCAATTCTGAATTTGGATTTTCTTAAAGATTCTAAAATAATATTTGGGAAATTTATTTGCCATAGAATGTGTACAAAATATTCGATTCTACAAAAATTGACATTTCGTCTCTGGTCTAAAACCTGATTTTCTTCTCATAAATAATAAAAATATGAGCTGTTTTTTTTAAATTCAATTCTGAATTTGGATTTTCTTAAAGATTCTAAAATTATATTTGGGAAATTTATTTGCCATAGAATGTGTAAAAAATATTCGATTCAACAAAAATTGATATTTGGTCTCAGGTCTAAAACCTGATTTTGTTCTCATAAATTATAAAAATATCATCTATTTTTTTTTAAATTCATTTTTGAATTTGGATTTTCTTATAGATTATAAAATAATATTTGGGAAATTTATTTGCCATCGAATGTGTAAAAAATATTCGATTCTACAAAAATTGACTTTTTCTCTCTGGTCTAAAACCTGATTGGGTTCGCTGATTACGAATCTGGAATCATATTTTTAATATTTTGAAAATTTAAAATGGCGGATCCAATATGGCGGACAAAATTATCAAAAATTAATTGGATTTGCTTCAAACTTGTTACTCGGGGGTTTTTGGGGTCACTGATTATGAATCTGGAGTCAGTTTTTAAAAACTCAAAATGGCGGATCCAATATGGGGGACGAAATTTTTAAAAATTAACTGGATTCGCATCGAACTTCTTACTTTGGTCTTTTGCGGTCGCTGATTACGAATCTGAAATCTCTCTTTAAAAATTGAATATATATTACGGAGGGCGAAATTTTCAAAAATTAATCTTACCCAAAGTAAGAAGTTCGAAACGAATACTATTAAATTTTGCAAACCTCGTACGCCATATTGGATCCGCCATTTTGAATTTTAAAAATATAAAAAATCTGATTTCAGATTCGTAATCAGCGAACCCAGAAAACCCCGAGTAACAAGTTTAAAGCGAATCCAATGAAATTTTTGAAAATTTCGTCCGCCATATTGGATCCGCCATTTTGAATATTTAAAAACTGACTCTTCATTCGTAATCAGCGACCCCAAAAACCCCTGAATAACAAGTTTGAGGCAAATCCAATTAATTCTTGAAAATTTTGTCCGCCATTTTGAATTTTAAAAGTATTAAAAATTTCATTTCAGATTCGTAATCAGTGACCCCAAAAACCCCCGAGTAACAAGTTTGAAGCGAATCCAATTCATTTTGAAAATTTCGTCCGCCATATTGGATCCGCCATTTTGAATTTTTAAAAAGTGACTTCATATTCGTCATCAGCGAACCCAGAAAACCCCGAGTAACAAGTTTAAAGCGAATCCAATGAAATTTTTGAAAATTTCGTCCGCCATATTGGATCCGCCATTTTGAATATTTAAAAACTGACTCTTCATTCGTAATCAGCGACCCCAAAAACCCCTGAATAACAAGTTTGAGGCAAATCCAATTAATTCTTGAAAATTTTGTCCGCCATTTTGAATTTTAAAAGTATTAAAAATTTCATTTCAGATTCGTAATCAGTGACCCCAAAAACCCCCGAGTAACAAGTTTGAAGCGAATCCAATTCATTTTGAAAATTTCGTCCGCCATATTGGATCCGCCATTTTGAATTTTTAAAAAGTGACTTCATATTCGTCATCAGCGAACCCAGAAAACCCCGAGTAACAAGTTTAAAGCGAATCCAATGAAATTTTTGAAAATTTCGTCCGCCATATTGGATCCGCCATTTTGAATATTTAAAAACTGACTCTTCATTCGTAATCAGCGACCCCAAAAACCCCTGAATAACAAGTTTGAGGCAAATCCAATTAATTCTTGAAAATTTTGTCCGCCATTTTGAATTTTAAAAGTATTAAAAATTTCATTTCAGATTCGTAATCAGTGACCCCAAAAACCCCCGAGTAACAAGTTTGAAGCGAATCCAATTAATTTTGAAAATTTCGTCCGCCATATTGGATCCGCCATTTTGAATTTTTAAAAAGTGACTTCATATTCGTAATCAGCGAACCCAGAAAACCCCGAGTAACAAGTTTAAAGCGAATCCAATGAAATTTTTGAAAATTTCGTCCGCCATATTGGATCCGCCATTTTGAATATTTAAAAACTGACTCTTCATTCGTAATCAGCGACCCCAAAAACCCCTGAATAACAAGTTTGAGGCAAATCCAATTAATTCTTGAAAATTTTGTCCGCCATTTTGAATTTTAAAAGTATTAAAAATTTCATTTCAGATTCGTAATCAGTGACCCCAAAAACCCCCGAGTAACAAGTTTGAAGCGAATCCAATTAATTTTGAAAATTTCGTCCGCCATATTGGATCCGCCATTTTGAATTTTTAAAAAGTGACTTCATATTCGTAATCAGCGACCTATTTGAAAATTTACAAAATTTTCCAATACGCTATTCGAAAGAGCGATTCTTGGACCATAAGATATGGCTATAGCAGAATTTTTTTCGTAAGGTTAAATTGATAAAATTTTGCGTCAAACTTCATGACAAAAAATTGTACATTTGGGCGTTAAAGGGTTAAAAGAATCTTTTACTTCCAAATTTATGAAAGAATTGAAAGTCACAAGTAACTCATATTTACAAGCACAATTAAACATAACCTGTAGGAATCAAAATATCTTTGACACTTATAACCTAAAATATCCTAAAACACACAATAGGTCACAAATTTTGTAGGAACTTTCCGCGTAATCCACTTTCTCAAATAAGGAAACAACACTCACTAAATTTATAAAACACAAGTTATGATAAAACAAATGCACTTTATACGCGACGACGCGATTACATGACGCGATGTTTGTTTAAACGCATCTCGAGTTTGACTAGTATATCTATTTGAATCAACCAAAATTTAATTGAACGGTTCAAAACATTTGATTGAATAAACCAAACTTTTTTGTTGACTGAAATAAATTGTGATTTACTAAATACTTATTTTAGTTCAAAGAAAGAGTTTGGTCGAATGAAACAAATACATTTAAATAAAAATTTTGTTTCTGGAAACCAAAGGATTTGTTACAAGAAACCAAATGCTTATTTAATCTGATAAAACTTTTTTGTTGTATCAAATAAAATAAATTAACTAAATGGTTTGTTTAATTCACCTGAAATTTTTTTCTGAGTGTACAGAAATAAAAACTTGATCTTGCAAATTATTAAATTTCTATAAAATACTCCATAACGTATTTAATATAATTATAATATTTACTATACATATTTTATAATTTTATAATGGCTTGACTAAAATGTGTTCCAGTATACTCAGTTTTCTTTCGATCATTGAAGCGGGATGGCGTGTAGAGAAAATTAACTGTCAGAAAACTTTTGGCTGGAGAATATTGAAATACGAAAGTTTAAATGACAATATAATTTGTCTTAAAGAATGTAGATATAAAATTAAAATTTAACACATTAAAGAAAACAAAAATCCAGGGACCGATACCGAAGTTAATTTTAGTTTCAGTTTCAGGTTTGATACAAAACGAAAGTAAACAAACCCACTTTTGTTTCGGATCAAACTGAAACAAAAGTCAAAAATGTAATTCAGTTTTGGGTCAAAACTGTATATTAGGTTTTTTAATTTTGTTTCAGTTTGAGCAGAAACTAAGTTAGGTTCTTCACTTTTGTTCCAGTTTCATACAAAAACTAAAACATAAGTAGTTTTTACTTTAGTTTTGTTTCATTATCAGTCCCTGTAAAAATCTTTTATTAAAAACTTTATAGAACTCATGAATTTGAAGAAATACGGGATATCATTGATAGTGATATTATTATTATTGTTTTAGCATTCACGAGTAGGTACACTAGCCTCCAATTTTTTCTACCAAGAATGTCTGTCGTCAAGAGAATCTGTGAAATTTCAATGGAATTTATGTGATCACTTTGGTACCAGATGTAGTTTAGAATCGTTCCAGTCGTTATTAGAAGAAAATTGTTGTAAGAGCGTCAGGCTTATTGCAACCAGAATTCCCAGTGGGGAGTTTTTCGATACTCGCTTGAGCTTCAATTTAATTTTTTTATTTTCTACTTCTTATTATTACTTTCCTTTCATATCGATTTTATATTAAAGCAGTCGTTAAAATGTTATAAAATATTATTTACAGTTAATAATAAACATTGAAATAAATCACTAACAAAAAACGTTAAAACATGCTAATTTAAGATGTTTAATAATTATGGAAATTGTTTTTTTTTTTATTGAAAATAGTACGTGATATTAAAGAAAATTTCAACTGCCTTGTCTATGAGTACAAGGATAAATAATAATTGATATCATTGACCAAGCAAATGTTTGTAAAAGAATTACTAGTTTTTTTTAGATTACATTAGATATGAAAGTAATTAACTTAACTATTTTCATTAATTAATATACCAAAACTTAAATATATTTTAGTATTTTCTGTGTAAGGACGTCACTGGTATAGGCAAAATTCGTCCGTAACCTTTCTCCTATAATATTCAATATTTTGTTGCGAAACTTGGTAAAATTATTTAAAATATTATTAGGAAGGTCTCTCTGACCAGAATTTGTTTGTAATTTGTCTAAAAATTAATTTTTAACAAAATTGTTATTTTTCGAAAATTTTCCAAAGTTAAATTTGGGTCAAAATTCAAACAAATTCGGGTTAGAGAGACCTTCATAATGATATTTTAAGTAATTCTACCAAGTTTAGTGACAAAATATTCAATATTTTAGGAGAAAGGTTACGAACAAAATTTGCTTATACCAGTGACGTCATAATCCATCACATGCCCTTAAAGAGATTCTGCATTCGCAGTTTTTCTTTTTTAGCAGCAAAAACTACATTTCCTGCGAGAAATTAAGTGGTGGGATATCTTGCGATTTTTGTAAATTTTACAATATTACAAACTGAAGACGTTGAAGCGATTTAAAATGTCAGTTATATTTTAAAAATTATTTTTAACAGTATTTGAAGCTAGAGCGATTTTCTTTTCTTTTCTTTTGTAACATACATGGCTGATTCCAGAAAAAAATCGAAATTGATGTCCTTAATGATTTCTGAAAATCAGGATTGTTGGTTATGAAAAGTTTTTTTTTTTTAATAATACTACTATACTAGATGTACGAATTTCTGAAACAAATTTATTTCTTATATGATAAACAAAGAAGATATGTCCAAGAGAGTACCCTGAAAATCATTCCCTCACTATGTCCCAACTGCTGAATTCGAAGAGAATCATTAACTTAAAACGTAAAATTCCTTACTAATTGTTTGTTATTTTATTTTTTATTTATATAAGATAGTATTAACTGTATCTACACGAGTTTATAATATAAAAACGGGGAATGGAAGTATTTCTAAATATACTTCAAAATTTGTTCTTGAAAAACTTATCATTCCCTCACCGCTTTGATACAGTGTGATTGCAGCAAAGTTTTAATGCCTACCATGTTCCACCTTAAGTTTTTTGAAAAATTGCAACATTGTTATTGACAACCTATACTGCAGCGAACGTTTGTAGAAAGGATATTTTGTTAAAACTAATTTATCAATGAGATTTTTAAAAAATACATTTCTTCACGTCATTCCCTCATGTTGATTTATAAATAGGTAAACACATTTTAATTTACTAATCATAGTGTATTTGCACATGTTTCCAGTGTTTATATCGCATTGTTCACAGTGCATAGGGAAGTAAGGTTATGTTTCTGAGGTTATGGTCATTTTGTTTCGATTCGTCATTCCCTCATCATTATTCCCTCACTAAATTTTACCTTTATATTCCATTGAAAAATATCAAACTCAAAACAGTTGGGGACCATTATAATATTTTAATCAAATAAGCCATAAAATACGGCTTGAGAAAAAAAAAATTCAATAATGAGTAAAAAAAAAATTGATGAACTCGGTGAAGCCATTTTCGATTTTTTTCCGGAATCAGCCACATATATAACATACATTTATTTACACATATACACAACTTTTGCTTATAAATATATTTTTTAAAGCATTTGAAAACACATATCGCATGGAGGAGGATTCGAACTCGCGTCACGACGGAAACACGCTCTTAGACCTATCGCTAAACGACCGCAGCTGTCATCGATAATGTTAACAAAATTTTACCTGTCAATATAAACTGCGACGTTATATTGCGCGCTTTGCTGACTTGGAAGGTTGAAAGAAATCGAAGGAAGGCAAAGGATGACGGTAAAAGCCGAATACTCGCGAAGTTCGTTAAACAAATGTCAAAAGATATCCCACCTCTAAATTATTTCAATGTAAAATTTACTACACAACTATTTTCAGTGTAGGTATTATTTTACTTATCTCTCTAAGAAGATTTTACATGCAAAATAATAAAGTTGGTAAATATTAATAATCATAAAAAATAAATTCTGAAATACTAATACCAATGTATTAGAAAACTTTGCTATATTGTATAATGTTTTAAGTGCTTTTTGTTTGTTTTTTTATTTATTTGTAAAAAACAAAAAATATCTACCAAAACAACTTTGCTCCAACGGATCAATTGTACCCAAATCTATAAAAGACTTTGTATAAAAAAAAAAAATTATAGACACGTATAACACTTGATTTTCAGATGAAAAATAATTTTTCTTGAGGGTTGAGATGATTTTGAGGACAAGCCAACTTCTTGAGCTCTGCCCTCCTGCATTTATCGAATTTCATATCAAAGCAGGAAGAGCGACCTTCTTTCGGGTTTTTTCGCTTCATCCTTGTGCTTTTTCTTACCACAAATATGTATATACTATATACATATATACTCATATAATATCGTGCTAACAGCTGTTACAGGCCTATTGCTTGTACTCAAAACCACCTAACACGGTACCATCTGTGAACTTAGTTTCGTTCTATCAACACACTGTATGAAGAAAAATATTTTTGCTTAGTCGATTTTTCCTAAACTCTAACAAAGCTTTAGTTTCATATCTATCAAAGTATTCCTGCATTTTATAAAAAGATTCAATTACCTCATTGTCAAGAATTCGACATAAAAAATAAAGAACATGTTATGAAGTATTACGTCACTAATATCCCACACAGCACAAGATATTTTCTGAAACCAAACTTGAGGGAACATTTCATTGTAATATTTAGGCAATTTCCAACGTTAAATGATGCGCACTGGTCGATCTTGGCTCCTATGTCCCGTAGGTCTGCGCAGTAGTTTTAAACCTTCTAGACATCTGCGGATGTCATATATGTCACAAAATTCTAATTGGCTGCATATAAAAAAAAATTTTGAACTTTTTTTGAAATATTGCCTGAATATTGCAGGAATCTTTTTTTGCAATATTTCCTGAACATTGCATTGCAATTTTCAGGCAATTTTCGGGATAAATATTGCCTCACAAGCGGACTTGGTACTTGCACCAATGTTGCCTGAACATTCATTTGAATATTTCGAAACTTAGAGTGTAAGGGTCAGGCAAGTTTCACGAAATATTTTGTGCTGTGTGGGATGTATAAGCAAAATTTGTCCGTAATTTTTCTCTTAAAGTGTTGAATATTTTGTCACGAAATTTGGTAGAATTACTTTAAATATCATTAGGTTGGTCTCTCTGATCCGCATTTGCCTATACCAGGGACGTCATAATTCACCACATGCCCTTAAAGCATACTTTAAGCTTTTAAAACAAAAACAAAATTTATAAATGATCGGAAATGACCTAGACATCGGTTAGGTTCGTAAAAATAGTTCTTTGTTGTCGACTTTCACAATTTGAGGTTAACTTCCCGAAGGTGACTGAAACGACTTGGACATCGGTTGGGGAAGTAATATGTAATATGTATACACTGGGTTTCCTTCTTTTCACTACTTTCGAACTCGCCCTCGTTACAATTTCAATTTGCTTTATTTCTCTTTCAAGAACTCGTACAATTCCACTCTCATTGTTATTCACCTGGAATACTTATAAAAGATATTTTAAGATTTTTAAACATTATTTGAACTAGTATAGGTACTTAAAAATCTCAAAATACAATGTATAGAAAATATTTATTTCGAAATTAGTAGGTATAGGTAGTATATTGCATATAATTTGATAAATAACTTATGTTACAGCTTTACTAGTATATGAATATCTCTGTTTAGTGGAAAGCTTACTGTTTGAAGCGTCTGGTTGGCAAAAGAGGACGAAGGGGTGAATAAAGGGATGGGAAGGGATAAATTTGCTAGAACGGGTGCTAGAATTGTAGGAAGCAATTAATAACTTGGTCGTTGCATGCTGGCAGGCTGGCTGGCAGGCAGGCGAGTAGGCTCAGCGGGCATGGGAGCTTGCTACGTTGCAATAATTACGACGTCACGCCTCCTGCTCAACCTAATTAACTAATGCTACGCTAACTTCCACCTCTATTGCCGAAGTGGTCCCTGCGCTGCTTTATTTCTGCTAATTCACGATTTTCTTATGCTATTTTGTAAGTGTGCAATTGCATGTGCAATGCTTCTAATCTTTTTCAAGATGGTTATTAGATTATGTTTAATATTGTATCTCATTTTTAGTTTATTAATTTTTATCTAATTTAAAAGCTGAAATAAAATCGCGTCTCAAATAGAACTTTTTATGGAAAATTAAGTACAATACTGAAAAATAGCTTGATGTAAGATCAATTTTTATATTCGCTTCAAAAGATGCAACCAATACAAGCTATTCTATATAGGTACTAGAAACACATGTATGCAGTTAATATGGAGACAACACATCAAAACCGGATGTCTTCTCGTCAGGGTTCGTACACAAATTACGTAATCCATGTGAAAGTGGGGGAGGATTTGATGAAATCTTACGGTATCTTACATATATTAGAAGGGAGGACGGTTCCTGTGAAATCTTACGCAATATTTTTGTAATTAAAAGAAAATTACGTTTTATTGAACAAAATTTAAAGAGAGATTTAACTGATATGTCTTTGAGACTACTTTCATAATGAAAGGATATCGGATGGATGTCGGACAATTTAGGGGACAAAAGTACGTAGTTCTTAAAGGGGAAGGGGTGGGGGGGGGGGTCACATTCTCAAAAAAGAGAGGCTACGTGATTTATGGATGGCCCCTTAGTAAGATATCCTAAAAATGTCATTGGGCATCCTTAGAATATATAGATTTTGAAATTTCCGCTTTTCCGGAAAATATCTGAAATATTTTCAGGACATTTTCAGGATATGTATTTGAAATTGTAAATTAATATCCTGAACATATGTTGAGTATATCCACCTTAATACTATCATAAAGATATCTTCTGAATATGCTAAGGATGTTCCAGAGATATCTGTATATCCTCAGGATATCCAGTATATGTTACTTCTGGATACTAGCAGGACATCCTGTACATCTCCTGGGATATCCATACGATATCCAAAGATGTCGAAATTTCTGTTTTCTCAGATATCCTAAAAATATCCATCAGACATCCTTAGGTTATCCAATGATATTTTCTGGATATCCGATGGATATTCACTGCTATCAGGGTACTGAAAGTTACTGTAAATTAATAATCTATATTATCTATCTTTTAACATCCTGTGAATATTATATATCTTAACAAATTTTTTTTTCAATTAGATTGAAAAAATGCTTTTAAAACAAAAATTAAGAGAAAATTGATATTAGTAAGATTTCAGGGGGGAGAAAGGGGAAAAACAATTCCTAAAAAAATGGCTTACTTAATTTGTGTATGACCTCTAAAACACTTGTGAGGTAATTTTTAAAAATTTCTAGCTGTCTTAAATTTCGACCAATAACAAAGCGTTCTATATAAATTTCTAATGCATTAAACAACTTAAAATAACTACTGTAAGACGTTTCTTAATTGTTTTATGTCCTGAAATAAGATACCAGACAGACATATGTTTAATAGTGATAAGATAAACAAATAATTTTTAGATCTACAGTGTAAAAACAAGTGTCTGAATTTAAGACATTTTTGTCCTTACTGTTAAGACGTTTTAGGGTGTCTTAACAATAAACCAATGAGAAAGCATCTTACAAAATTATTAACCAATGAAATAGCTTGAAATAACCGTCTAAAAATGTAAGACATTATTTGTGTCAATCAAATATACAGAAGACTCTTTTGTGTCTAAAAATATGAGAAATAAAACATTAGACAAGAAAAATGTCTTCTATGAGACACATTAACCAATCTAAAACATTTACGCATCATAACACACACCTGAAATGATTCTGCAAATCTTCAAGGACTTTCAAAACAAACATGGCTGACATAATATGTACATTTTTTATGAAGACAATTATAGTGTCTTGAACAAAGATATCTAAATGTTTTGTATTTTACAGACACCAGACAACGTCTTAAAAGTGAAGACAAAAGTGTCTTGAAACAATAGGCACATCAGTTTTTACAGTGGTGTCATCAAATGAATTGTTAAAGAACTTTTAAAGGCAGACCGGAAGTAGATTCTGCAAACTCATCAATTGGATTTCACAGGTCCTGTGCGCTCACGCACTTGTAATATAATATATAAAAGTCTAAATAACTTGCAAACCCTTTTTATTAAACTGTTTTATTTGCTGATTACTTGAGGCCGACAGGCTAAATGTCTTAGCTTAAAGTTCATGACACGAAAATGGATCGACAAGATCGTGCATCTGTGCCTGAAGTAAATCTTGATTAAAACCTTAACTCTACTGGGATTCTTCAGAGACGACAGATTTAGCTCGACGAGAGATTACTAAATTCCGAAGCGCCAACTTGTATATACTCCTAGAATTCTCGTTGTTCTGATGCTTCTCGAAAGTTTTCTACGCGCCCCAGTGGACAAGAAAAGAATGTAAAGAAAACGCTTTTAGCCGAACATTACGTGCTATCCCAGCTGTTTACGTTCACAGACAATGCAATGAGTATTTCTTCCAAATGTTTAGAGTTTTTGAATCTAATTGATTTGTTAATTTTTTCAACATTCGGTTTTAAAGGACAACTGTATGTCTATTAGCATTATAGTGTACAGTGCCGCACAGTGGGATGAAAGGGCATTTTTCGTCTCAAAATTCTACCGAAGTCCCAATTCTGAACGGAATTTAAATTTTTTTTTTAAAATACTCATGAAGAATTGTTTAAAAAGTAAAAATGCAGGAAAATTGTGACTTTCCAAAAATAACCTACCTACATGACATTTTCCTAGTGAAGAACACGATTTTTGTTAGAAAAATGATTTGTAAAATATATTTTCACTCATATTTAGAGCAAATTTTGATAAGAAATCTAAAAATTATACTTCTACGGGTTCTAGTCTACAAACATCAACAAATATATATTCAAAAATTCAAAATGCGGATTATACTTGTCAATTTGATCAAAGTTCATTAAAATATCATAGTTCTTAGTTAAGAAGTGCTCAAAAAAATAATTTATTTACAAAAAACTTGACTTTTAGTGTTTTTGATGACGAATCAGAAGTTAGCTTTAAAAAAATTGTAAATGTCGAATCCAATATGGCGGCAAATATTATACAATTTGTGTTTATTTCTTTGAAATTAAGTGTTAAAAAGCAATTAGGACCTCTACGAATGAATCTGGAGTTAGTCCCTCCGATTTCAAAATAGCGAATCCAATATGGCGGCAAATATACAATTTGTGTTTATTTCTTTGAAATTCAGTGTTAAAAGGCAATTAGGGTCTGTAAGAGTGAATCTGAAGTTAGATCCTCCGATTTCAAAATGGCGAATCTAAATATTAGATTACGAATCTGAAGTTAGCTTTAAAAAATTGTAAATGACGAATCCAATATGGCAGCAAATATTATACAATTCTAAATTCAGATTCACTCGTAGAGACCCTAATTGCCTTTCAACACTGAATCTCAAAGAAATAAACACAAATTGTATATTTACCGCCATATTGGATTCGCCATTTTGAAATCAGAGGATCTAACTTCAGATTCATTCGTAGAGACCCTAATTGCCTTTTAACACTTAATTTCAAAGAAATAAACACAAATTGTATATTTACCGCCATATTGGATTCGACATTTTGAAATCGGAGGGACTAACTTCAGATTCATTCGTAGAGGTCGTAATTGCTTTTTAACACTTAATTTCAAAAGAAATAAACACAAATTGTATAATATTTGCCGCCATATTGGATTCGACATTTACAATTTTTTTAAAGCTAACTTCTGATTCGTCATCAAAAACACTAAAAGTCAAGTTTTTTGAAAATAAATTATTTTTTTGAGCACTTCTTAACTAAGAACTATGATATTTTAATGAACTTTAATCAAATTGACAAGTATAATCCGCCATTTTAAATTTTGAATATATATTTGTTGATGTTTGTAGACTAGAACCCGTAGAAGTATAATTTTTAGATTTCTTATCAAAATTTGCTCTAAATATGAGTGAAAATATATTTTACAAATCATTTTTCTAACAAAAATCGTGTTCTTCACTAGGAAAATGTCATGTAGGTAGATTATTTTGGGAAAGTCACAATTTTCCTGCATCTTTAATTTTTAAACAATTCTTCATGAGTATTTAAAAAAAAAAAACTTTAAAATCCGTTAAGATTTGGGCCTTTGATAGAATTTTGAGACGAAAAATGCCCTTTCATCCCACTGTGTGCCGCCCAACAGGATTTGCCCACCCTACGGCATGCAAGGGCTTTACAAAAAGTTTTCTATCTTCATTAATAATAAAGATAAATCCTTCATCAAATATTTATTTTAAAGTTTAAGTATTTGACTTGAAAGGACACCTAAACAAAATTAAAAAAAAAAAATTTTTTATTGTTTAATTGCTTAAATTAAAAAAAAAAAATTTTCACTTTTTTTAAAAAATTTTAAATCGATACCATTTTTGAAGAAGTCATCACATTTTAATTCTACAAATGTCATTTGAAAGCATTTTTTGTCACCTTTAAAACGATTTTTTAGAAATTGCTCTACGATAATTTTTAAGAAAGATATGCTCATTTGTTTATAAAAATAGCCTCTTTTTTCAATTGTTGGTAACTTGAGAAAAAATTTTTGGAAAAAATTCTTAAGGAAAAAAATGTGCCTCTTTGTACGTAGAATTAGGAAAAAAATATTTTAACATTAAAAAAAAAAAAATTATTCCATTTTCCCTACTGTATTAGCAGTAGCAATTAAACAATAAAAAAAATTTTTTTTTTAATTTTGTTTAGGTGTCCTTTCAAGTCAAATACTTAAACTTTAAAATAAATATTTGATGAAGGATTTATCTTTATTATTAATTAAGATACAAAACTTTTTGTAAAGCCCTTGCATGCCGTAGGGTGGGCAAATCCTGTTGGGCGGCACTGTATGTCTGTGACAGGCAGAAAAGTCAAGTCTAAAAAAAGGACTCCTTGTTTAAAGTTTCTTTTACAGTGTAAAAAATGCAACATCTTTAGAATGTTACTTCCAAAAACTCCACGAAAATGTGATCCGAATGTTCAGGGAATTTTATTCATATGTTCAATATTCTTCAAAAGTGGACATTTTTACTTTTATCAAAGAACCTGAATTTTCGATTTGAATATTTCGTAAATGTCAGCAAAAATTCAAGAAATAATTAGCGAATTTTTGGTACTGTGTGGGTTTCCTCTATTTAGTTTAGCACCTACATACAACCGTTGAAAGTAAATGAAGATGTGTCGTGAAAAGTTACAAGCACTTTACTGCAATCCTCAAAGAGAATGTATTGTCATCGGCAGAGTCGTAGTTTGGTGTGTAAAAGATGCATAGCAGGTTGTGTAGGAAGAACCTTTATTTAGAAAAATTTGTTTCCTACAAGTCGAGATTTTATCAATATAATATGTTAATGGCTTGGATTGATTACTGTCAAAGAGTTGACTTTACGAGAGTCATGAGTTGTTCACTATAAGCATCTTGAATTCAATCATCGTAAGATGTTTAAAAGAAGCTTATGGTTATAAAAGAAAGCAACGTTTGTCATACAATATAACATTCAACAAAAAAACAGCTTTTGACTAATATCGTCTTCTTTACAAAATAAGAGGAATTTTTCAAGGAGACTCCCTCAGTCCTATACTTTTTTATATCTCACTCCTGTCTCTACCTTTTGTGCTTCAAGAAAATGACACAATATACATAACACTGCCGGTCATAATTAAGTTGACATTTCACAAAGCGCGATTATTAACACGACTATCTTTGAACTGTGATAAATCCGTAAAAAATAATGCTAGAAAAATTTCCAAAACAGATTCGGAAAGCTTATCAAAATTTCTAAAAAAATATCGGTATCCAAAAGCAATATCTTTAATAGTTTTTTAAATATCACAGAGTGATAATTTTTTAAATGTTTTTCAATTTTTGAACACTTTTGATTGTAGCTTTGACTTTACCCAAGACAAAAAAATTGAAGAAAAAATTAATAATTTATAAACACGTAAAAGAATTTCACGTCAACTGTCCAGCCAAAAAAAAAGAAATTTTGTTTAATCCTTTCCCAATTTTTTGTTATGAGTTGTCTTATAGGTAAATAATTTATAAGACAAATATTTTTAAATTATATAAAAAATTGACCGAAAGGGAGGGGGTTAAAGTTTTGAACTTTTTGGTAAGACGCTCTAATTTGTTTATTTATTGCGCTTCATCAGGTATTTCTCTTGCAGATTATACTTGAAAAAATCTATTTTCTATGGGTTTTCTTTAAATTGTGAGAAAACGTTATTTTATATGTGCTTTCTATCTGATTAAAATTTCAGGACCCTTTAGCGTCTAAAAGTTGAGATATTCATGTTGGAAATTTCAATTTTACATGCAAAATAATAAAAATTGAAATTTCGAACATGAATATCTTAATTTTTAAACGGTAAAGGGTCCTAAAATTTTAACCAAATAGAAGGCACACAAAAAATAACGTTTTCTCATATTATTTAAAGAAAATCCATAGAAAATCGATTTTTTCAAGTATAACTGCAAGAGAAATACCTTAAACAAAATGATGAAAACAATTTTTGGTACATGATTTTTCTAGATTTTTTCATGAGTTTTCGATTGGGGTGGTCTATTAAATTTTCTTTTTATTTCAACTAATATTATTGAAAATTAAAATTAAATTAAATTTTTTTTCGACTTTGGGATCGCTTTTTTTGTTTTATTTTATTTTTAAAAATTCTATTAAAATTCTATTAAGTCTATTAAAATTTTTTTTCATTTCAACTAAAATTTTTGAAAATTAAAATTAAATTTTTTTTCGACTTTGGGATCGCTTTTTTTTTTTTTTTTAACATTGGCGGATCCAGGGGGGGGCCACGGGTGCTTCGCCCCCCCCCCTCCAAAAGCCTCATATTTTTACAATGAGAGTGAGAGAGATAACACTATAGTGCTATCTCTTTCTCTCTCATGCAATACCCCCTCCAAAAACCTTGTCTGGATCCGCCACTGATTTTTAAAAGAAAACTGAGATTTTTTCCTATAAAAAAGGTAATTTTAAAAATACCCTTTCTTTATTTTTGAGAAATTTAATGTTGAAGTTAGCGCGCCACTTCAACGCGAAGTCTCACTCTACCACCCCGCTTGTTGCTGTGCGCTGTTTGCATCGAAACGTAGATATTTAACTAATTTAACTTTTAATTGAACTTTTATCTGCATTTTACAGTGTTGAAACTGATATGAAAACAATTAAATGCCTGCATTATAGTTCTTTTATTTATTTTTTTATATTTAAATTTTTTTGGTATTTTTTGATATTGCTTTCTCATAGAGAAAGTATTGTTTTACCCCCACCGAAAAAAATGAATATGCGATTTGACTATGCTCCTAGATACGAGAAGAGCCCACTAGGAATCCAAAGTTACATTAACTAGGATCCTGGACATCTCAATCAGGATTCCTAGTTAAAGTTACTCTGATTCCTAGTGGGCTCCTCTCGTAACTAGGAGCATAGTCAAATCGCCTATTCATTTTTTTCGGTGCCCATCTTATCGATAGAGTGAGACTTCGCGTTGAAGTGACGCGCTAATTAATTAGCGCGTTTATAATTTAAAATTGACCGAAAGGAAGAGGGTTAAAGTTTTGAACTGTCAAAAAGTTCAAAACTTTATCCCCCTTCCTTTTGGTAAATTTTTTATATAAACCAAAAATATTTGGCTGCTAAATTACTTACCTTTAAGACAGTTCATAACAAAAATTGGGAAAGGAATACCAAAAATTTCTTTTTTGGCTGGGCAGTTGACGTAAAATCTACCATAACCATTGTTTTTTTTCCTTTAATTTGAGCTTTATAAACTCAAAAAATTACTAGTTTAGAGTTATTAACTAATAAAACCATAGCGAGACCCCCAACTCTCGCTGTCTACTTTCTTTTCTTCAACTTTCCTGACTTGAGCAAAGAGTTGAAGTTGAAGTTAAAAATTTTCGAAAATTAAAAAATTACTTTTAAAAAACCAGTAAATTTATTGCTTTTGGATACCGATATTTGTTTAGTAAATTTTATAAGCTTTGCGAATCTGTTTTGGAAATTTTTCTAGCATTTTTTTACGGATTTAATGCAGTTCAAAAACAGTCGTGTTGTAAATCGCGCTCCGCGAAGTGTTCACTCAACATCTAATCTGAATTAATCTGAATTAGTGGTTTTCTACAAATGAATTAGCGAAAAATCGGTCACTATTAAATAGTAAATATTTTACTAATTTTTAGTAGAAAACTACTAATTTAAAAGTGAAATATCTACTAATTAAAATAGTGAATTTCACTGTTTTAATTAGTAGAAATTTCATTATGAAATTTGTAGTCTTCTACTAATAATTACTAGTTTTCTACTAAACATTAGTGAAATATTCACTATTTAATAGTGACCGATTTTTCTCTAATTCAATAGTGGAAAACCACTAATTCAGATTAGGAGAGAATTGTGAACGGTTAATGTAACTTTCATAATAATTAATATTCTAACATCATACTTAGATACCATCATACATAAGAATGTGTAATATAATAAACAAGAAATGTCGATACATTCCATCCGTAACAATATTATGCGATGATACATTTAAATGCATAATAAATAATTAATTAGCTTTATGTTTAAGTATACATTTTTATAAAGATTATAAGCAGATTTATTATGACATGTGTTGATAATTTCAAATCATTTCAACAAACACCTCGTACAAACTCTACAGTAATAATTTAAAAGGTTAAAAAAATGTTCTAGTTACTACATTCGAACTAATACAGTCGCTAAAACATTTCAAACCACCTATGTAAGTGTGTTGAATGAAAGTTGCGACGCAATTAAGATAATAATCAAGCTACTGCACTCGCGTTGTATTACACCAACGACTTATGTGCAAGATACACGTGTGAAGATGTAATTAAAGATAACATTGAGCTATAATTCGAAAGTAAAAAGTTCTAGGTGACACAGAACGCAGAGAAACTGCAGTAAATCACGTTTTTATGTGCTAAACTAATCATGCTAAATCGCGGAAAAAGTATGAACACTAATGAAGAAAAAGTTGATTTTTTTTTGTGAACTGACTCAAAAAATTGAGCTTCTCGAATTAGGCTGAAATTTGCAAAAAGATTAGTACTTGTTAATGTTGGAAAATCTGCTTTGAAACAATAAAGATTTAATCCATTGTTTAAAAATCTATACAATTTATTTTGTTTTCACAAAAGTTGTTTCACCCTTTTAAACAAAACTGTTAAAATATGTGTGCTTTCAATGTACGAAATTTTTCTGCAGCTATATCTAATTGTCTTTCTTTTCCGCACTCTTTAAATTTGAATCAGTGGCTTAATTCATACTGATTCAAGTTTAGAAAGCAGTATTTACATTAAAAATTTAGATAAGACGATTAAACAAATATTAAAAAAAAATCGAAAAATGGTTAGGTACAATATATATACTTAAAAAAAAAACTTATGAGCATTTCCATGGTAAGTGAGTATGGGAATTTCCTACTGTTATGGAATTGAGATTACCAAGTGACAAATTCATACTACTGTTCAAAACTTAGTGTACTTGTACTTTTGAAATGTAATTAAACAAAATCATAAAGTCTTTTTTTAAATATTCATAAACGTAAAAGAAATGACTTGAAATTTAACTTTGAAATTTTTTAACATTTTTTTTGACCGATAAAAGTTATTAAGGTCAATTTTTTTTTAAATTGTTCGTAAAAAGAGACACTTTTTATTAAACTGAGTTTGATACAAAATTTAATAAAATTTTTTATGATATTAAACGAAAAAGTTTCGTTTTTGGTTTTTTAGAATAGTTTTTATTTTTTTGGTACATATTCTTTATAGTGGTATAGTGTAATTACCTCAAGATGCACTTCAAGTTTCAAAATGGGATGAGCATAACTTTCCGAGAAATAAGTAAAAATGCATATGACAAAAGTAACGTTAAATCTGTATGATTCCAATATTATTTTTTCCGAGATTGTGCAATAGATACCCACTTATTAATAATTTTTATAGACTTCAAGAAGATTTATCCTTATTTGTCATCCTGTCTTTTTAATTTCTCAACGTTTTGAGACCTCCTGATTCCGAAAAAATGGGTTTCACCAAGTGTCCAATGTCCACACTGAAAGAAATACTCTAGCTTTATCAGCCATATGATTATTGTTGACAGTTTTTGTAGAACTTCGAATACTATATGAATGAATATCCCATAATGCATCGGTGCGCCACTGACAGTTCTTCTAACCTAAAAATATACATCGCAGTTTCACCAGTCATATGGCTAAAAGACAAATATATTATGGCAGTATCTATATTAGCAATATATTATGGGTGATTTATCCATAATTATGTCAGTACCGTGGAATTATTTCTTTCAGTGCATTTGCCGGTCTGCCTGCCTGTCTGTTTGTAGAAAAAATTTTGGCATCGGATAACTTGCGAATAAAAATTCTTCTATCTACTTCATCTTTGGTATACTTTTTCAATGACCAACATGCAATAAAGGTTACGTTCGTTAGTCAGCGATTTTTTAGTTACATTTAGGAGTAGGGAATTTCCATTATCACTTACCATGGAATATTGCTCAATAAAATTTAAGTGCTAAAGAACATCACTTTTAAAATTGTGATAAACTTTTTTTTATTTATTAGTGACCACGTTAAAAGAAAAAATCGAAAATTATTAACTTCAGTTTTAAGAAAAGTCACTTTTTCGACGTATAAATTTAATTTTTCATGTACTATATTACTTCACGTTAACATTTTTAACAAAATTATTTTTTTAGATTATAATGCTTGCTAAACAAAACGGTAATATATACTAACAAATAAAGCTAATACTCTAGGATTTAAAATAAAAGTCAAGCTCTCGAGAAACTATAGTAATCGAGCAGTAAGGCATTCACAATAGGGGGATTATTTCTTAAGTGTCACATGTCCGAAAAGCAAGTTTATTTTATCGGGCTGATTTTTTCACGCTCTTTCAATTGGTCATATTGTTTTTTGTTTTTGATTTTTTTTTTAAATTTTTGATCCCCATAAATGGGAAATAAAGATAAAAATGACTTTTTTCAAAAAGGTCTCAATTTAAAAAAAAATTTTTAATGAAAGCCCTACTTTTTTCATATAAAAAATCTTTAGAGTAAAAAGTTGGATGAAACTTCTAATCAGGTCGAGTCCATACCAAGTGATCATACTAATTTCAGTCACATTAATTAATATTTATGAAATTGATGATTTTGGTTCCCTTAGTGGTTAAAAAAAGAAATTTTAAGTATTTTTTAAAAATTCAAAATATTTTTGAAAATATTCAAATTCAAAATTTTAAGTATCATTTTTTTTTGTTTAATCATAACTTCCGTAATTTTCAAGCAATTTAGATCAATTTTTTTTTAATTACTCGAATTTGAATGCTCTTTTAAGAAAAATTATAACAAATAAAAAATTGTTTATAATTAAATTTTTATTAACAAAAAAAATTATTTATCTAAAAAAAATCAAAATCATGTATTCGATTTTTTTCAAAAAATTCATAAACATAGCCTATAATGTGCTTAAAAATTTAAGCCAAAGAACAGGATGGTATGTCTTATAGTTTTCGAGAAAAAAATTATTATGTTACGCTAGCGCGGACTGGTGTCGCCACGCCGCTACTCAGCCCGTAGCTCCGTAGTAACCTAAATGTATGTATATCATTATTTAAAATAAATACAGCTACAGTATTGTGTTTAAATTATAGGCTTGAGTAAATCTTACTGATTTTTTCTTAGTACATGGATATATGTTAAGTTTAATCAACTAAAATCCATAACGATTTCAGAATTTCAATAACAATAATCGTCTTTTTATCGTACTTTTTGGATTGTACTGTGTGCTGAAGTAGAAAATAGTTTTTTTTTCATTTGAGGCATGTAAAATAAAATTGCTTACTTAAATTTTAACTGTTATGAAATATATTGGTAAAGAATTTTCTGAATTGACAATTATAATTACAATAAGATTACAAATAATTTAATTTAATATTTAAATAATGCAAGTAGAACAAAAAAAATTTAGCTCATCAAAATATGATGTGTAATATATAATATTACCTATATAAAAATGAAAAAACAATATTGTTTTGTCTATTTTCCAATTGTTGTTTTTTAAAAAATAAATATTTTTCAATATCCATTCGATTGATTGTAAGGATTCATTGAAAATAAGTGAAAAAAAATTGTCGATAAAAAATAATAAAAATAGTCGACGGAGTTCAAAATTAAAGATGAGAAATCGAAAAAATTTAAACCATTGTTCTGGGGTGTCAATTTCTTTCCTACTTTATTTTGGATCTAGAATTAAGATCTATTATCAAAAGATGGAAAACAATTTTTTCGAGCATTTTTTACCAATTTTGAATTTCAAGATTTTCTTAAAAAAATAATTTTTTTATTAATTTATACGATAGATTGTATAAAATCATTTAAAAATCACACAAAAAATTTGTCAATGAATAAAAAATAAAAATTGTGGAAGTGGTCTTTTTTGACTAAATATACTTTCTTTCGAGAATAAATATCTCAAACTCCGCAAATTATTCATTTCTCTAGTTTTGACATTATCTCATAATTTTAAGTCTAAAATTGCATAAGAAAAAAAATTGGCACTCCTGAACATAACCAATTTGAATGAGCTAAAATTTCACCAGTTTTTACTCTTCATTATTTATTCTTTTTTAATTTTTTTTCCAATTTCTTTCTTCAGTTTTAAATTATTTTAATTATTCACTTATTTTCATTCATTTAACCGTGGTTTTAATTGTTTTAATTATTTTTCAATTAAAATAATAAATTTTCAATCATTTTTAAATGTTAATTATTTTCACAATTTTTAGTTCTTTTCATTACTGTTCTATAATTTACCTATGTTTTTTTTTATTTAAATTATTTTTTCCGATTTTTTAATTCTAACGTTTTATAGGTTTTGTTCTAGGGTAAGTCCGGGGGAGATGGCCATACTTTCTATGAAGGTCCATAAAAATAAAAAAAACAACATTTATATATTGATGTTTACTGTTAATTAAACATTGACTATTTAACTTTAAAACAACCATAAATAACATAAAATATTTTAATGTTAACAATCATGAAATTAATGTTTTGTAAAAAGTGACATTCAGGGAGAGATGGCCAATCGTAGTGTGAGATGGCCATAGGTGTAAGGGAGAGTTGGCCACACCTATTATTTAAGTAAATAAATATAATTAATATATCATTTTGAGTTTATTACATGAAAGAATAAACAAAACACAAAAATAAGTCTTATCTTAAAGAATATCACCACAATAAATAGATATTTAAACAAGTTGAAATTTTTCAGTACTGGAGTAATAGACCAAATAAAAAGGAAGTATTATATTTAATTTTTTATTATTTTTCGCCAAAATTTTGCTTTTCTTTATGTTTAAATGCAAAACGAAGAAATTTAGTTTAGAATAAGTGACCTTTTGAGTCAATTTCTGTAAAAATATTTGAATTGGCCATCTATCCCTTATGACATCCACCCAGATTTCCCCTAATATTTAAATAAATAAAAATTTTTCATGTATAATTCTGACGTTATTACAAAGCTTGCCTCATGTATAGTTCCAAAAAATACGAAAATAAGCATTATTCTAAAAAAAAGAACACTTTAACAATCAGTAAAGTCAACCCATTGATGTTTTCGAGCACTAGTCAAAAAAATACACCAGGATTTCAAGTACTTTTTCATTTTTAATTTTCAAGTTTTTGTTGTTGTTTGCTTTCACGCACACAAATAAAGCAAAATAACCAATAATAACTGATATTTAATAACAAATTCAGTAAAATATTTGAATTGGCCATCTCTCCCGTATGACCATCTCCCCCGGACTTACCCTACTTGCATTATTTATATTCAAATATTAAATTAAATTATTTGTAATCTTATTGTAATTATAATTGTCAATTCAGAAAATTCTTTACCAATATATTTCATAACAGTTAAAATTTAAGTAAGCAATTTTATTTTACATGCCTCAAATGAAAAAAAAACTATTTTCTACTTCAGCACACAGTACAATCCAAAAAGTACGATAAAAAGACGATTATTGTTATTGAAATTCTGAAATCGTTATGGATTTTAGTTGATTAAACTTAACATATATCCATGTACTAAGAAAAAATCAGTAAGATTTACTCAAGCCTATAATTTAAACACAATACTGTAGCTGTATTTATTTTAAATAATGATATACATACATTTAGGTTACTACGGAGCTACGGGCTGAGTAGCGGCGTGGCGACACCAGTCCGCGCTAGCGTAACTTAATAATTTTTTTCTTGAAAACTATAAGACATACCATCCTGTTCTTTGGCTTAAATTTTTAAGCACATTATAGGCTATGTTTATAAATTTTTTGAAAAAAAATCGAATACATGATTTTGATTTATTTTTAGATAAATAATTTTTTTTTGTTAATAAACCACTAAAGGAACCAAAATCATCAATTTCATAAATATTAATTAATGTGACTGAAATTAGTATGATCACTTGGTATGGACTCGACCATCATCGAAAATAAAGGTTGAATAGAACCTAACCCCCATGACGCTCGCTGCCACTAGAAGCGGCGCACAGTTTGGCCAAGAACACTATTTTTGGACAAAAATCTGCCGACAACTCAACCATTAACCGATTTTAATTTTTTTTTTAAATGCTCAGGAATGTTTGTCTACAATTTTTAGTTGCTATAAAAGTAAGATTTTTTTTAACAAAAATAAATGTTAATAAATTTTAAAAATGAAAAAAAAAGATTTTTGAGGAAATGGTTTCAAGGTCCTTCAATGCCAGAAACTTTATATACTAAAATATTCAACACACAAAAATTAACTAAAGTATTATTTTAAATTATTCGAGTTAATGACCAACAATTTTTAATTTCTTTAAACAATCTTAGTTGACAAATAAATAACTTCAAATGTTTTAGTTCCTTAGGTTTCTTTTCTTTTGTAAAATTAATTAATTACTATTGGCTTAGAGTTGTATTGGAGTTTAAATAGGTACTTACCAACTATTTTAATTTGTTTAAAGAATTTTAGTTAACAATTACATAACTTCGAAAGTTTTATTTATTTAGATTACAATTCTTTAATTAATTAAAATTATTTAATTTGGTTCTGATTTTTAAAGTACTTATGATACTTACAAAATATTTTTAAATTATTTAAAAATGGTAGTTAACAAATAAATAATCTCGGAAGTTTTCTTTACTAAGACTTCATTTCCTTTCTGAAATGAAATAATTACCATTTACTTAAAGTTTTTAAAGTAATCTATATGCAAAGAATTTTATTTCATCTTTGAGATCAATTAATTAACATTTGGCTAGAATCTGTTAAGTTTCCTAAAACGCATCATACTTGCTAAATTTTTACTAATAATTATTAGTAAACATCCCTAACGGTATTATAACTCTAGGTCAAAAGTAATTAATTAATTTTACAAAAGAAACGAAATGTAAGTAAAGTAAAGTGTCTACGTTATATTGTTAACTACGCTTTTTAAATAATTTTAAAATATTAGGTAAGGATTATAAATACTTTAAAAATCTGAACCAAAAATAATTATTTTAATTAATTAAAGAATAAATAGCCGCTGCTATAGTGGCAGCGAGCGTCATAGGCGTTAGGTTCTATTCACACTAAGAAAATAAGTTGACTAAATATAACCAATTTTTGATTAAATTAAGCAGAGAGAGGTTGTTGATATAGCACCTGCAAAGCTTTTTGTATATTATGAGCAGATTAAATGCTACTGTTAACCTTGAAGTTTGGTTGTGATCGCCGGTATCTTGTATGTCTTTTTCAGAGTCCCTTAACCTAGAAATTCGCTAGAGGCATATTTTCCCAGTGCAAACTTTATTTTCGATTATTAGGACTTCTCATCCAACTTTTTACTCTAAAGATTTTTTATAGCAAAAAAGTAGGGCTTTACATTAAAAAATTTTTGTTTAATGAATTGAGTCCTTTTTGAAGAAAAAAAAATTTTTATCTTCCATTTTTAGGGGTTAAAAGATTTTTCCTAAAAAGAACAATATGACTAATGGAAAGAGCATGAAAAAATCTATCGAAACTGGTAGCAAAAATTTTTTTTAAATCAAAATTAGAAGAACAAATTATCAAAATAAACAGTTTCCTTAAAAAAAAACCAAAAATTTCATCTCTTCCCCACGCTAAATATTTAATCAATAGTCAAGATTTTTTTCCATTCATTACTAAATTCAATAGGATAACATTGTCCAAGTTTCAGTCCGATAGAATAAACTTGCTTTTCGGACCTGTGACACTTGAGAAATAATCCCTCAATAGTGGAAAATTAGATTAAATGACAGAAAAAACGATTTTTATTTATTAGTTCGAGAATTATGTTTTACGTGTTATGTCACTTGGTACATTAAAGTAGATTAAAAAAGCTATAAAATATCGTTTACAGAATTGTTAAAAAAAATTTGTTTTCGAAATAAGATTGTATCTCTTTTTACCCTGCTTTCTCTTCTTGACCCACCTTTACCTTTCCCCAGCAATCACAATTACCTTAAAGTTTGGGAGTAAGTAACAAGAGGGGGAACTCACTCACTTAATCAAATTCTCCTTTATGGAGAATTTTTTTAGTGTATGTATCTAAAAGATTGAAGAAAAACTGAAAAATTTTCTTGTAAAGAATTATTTCCAATTTTCTAATAAAAATGACGAAAAACGCACGTCAAAAGTCCTCAGTTTCGGGAAATGCTGAATTTGAAAAATTGCCGCTTGGAAGGAGAATTATGCTAATTGAAAGAAGTGCTAAAACCTAAACCCATGCCGTTCTAGTTAGCATTTGAAGAACATATGCCATTTCAGAAGTCACATATTTTCTCTTACTTTAGGTTATTTATTTAGAAAAAATCAGGCCTAGAATGAAAAGTAAAATTTTTTTAAGACGCGACGAATGTCGATAAATTACACAGCCCCTCAAAAAAAAAGTAGTTTGAACCAGAAACCAGACTACACCTTTCCTACGTATTTTGACCTCCTGAACACGAATTTGAGATCTACACTGCAAAAACAGGTGTCTTATTGTAAGACATTTATGTGGTCATTTTTAGACATTTTCGAGAGTCTTAATTTCAACCAGGCAATACATTTTAATTGTATTTTAGTAGGGACCTTCCCGGAAACGAAACGACACGTAAAAATAAGCTTGTGTTGTGTTGTATCCAGGACTCTGACACGTAAACGATGATGAAACCTATTTGTGTACACGACACATTAATATGCAGGTAAACGTGTTGTGTAAACGAACTCGACTCAACACAACACAATATTTTCGGGAATGTCCTATAAGACCGTCACGAAAACAAAACAACGCATTTAAACGGCTTGTGTTATGTTGTGTCCGGGACTAAAACACGTAAACACTATGGAACGCATTTGTGCACACGACCTGTCAAGCTGCAACTAAACGTTTTGTGTACACGAACTCGACTCAACACAACACAATCTTCTCGGGAACGGAACCACAAATTTAATGTCATGAAAGCATTATTAGTGATAATTTTGTTGATATTTGCAAAAAATAAATTGATTTTTGCAAAATAAGTAAACATTTAAGGGACGTTCTTTGTCAAACGGAACAAAAAGCTCAATTCAAAATTAATGATCCTAGGCTTAAAATGTTCTTTGTCAATTGCCCTTTAAATACCCGTTGTGCCTTTTTAAAATTTTCAAAATAGCGGCTCAATATGGTGGCTGGAAACCAGTAAAAAATAGAGAGATCGCATTAATAAACATGTTTAAAAAACAATTGAAGTTGGAAACAATTGGCCGATGGCTTAAAATGTTGGTAACTGACGTCCCTAAAAAGTTATTGTGCTAGGTTGGCGAAATCCAAAATGGCGGATCCAATATAGCGGTCGAAAAGTTTAAATTTTTTAAAAAATTATTGGTTGCAATTGAAATTGTTTACACGGGGTTTTTGGGATCGCTGATTACAAATATGATGTGAGAATTTAAAATTTTAAAATGGTTGATCCAATATGGCGGTCGAATTTTTAAAAAATCATCAGATTCAATTAAAATCTTTTACTCGGGGGTTTTCGGGGTCGCTGGTTATGAATATAAAGTCAGTAATTCAAAATGTCGGATCCAATACAGTGGCCGAAGACCTCCATATTGTTTTCAATTAAATCCGATAATTTTTTAGAAATTCGGCCGCCATATTAGATCCGACATTTTGAATTTTGAATTACTGACTTTATATTCGTAATCAGCGACCCCGGAAACCTCCGAGTGGAAGGTTTTAATTGAATCTGATAAGTTTTTAAAAATTCGACTGCCATATTGGATCCGCCATTTGGGAATTCGCCAACCTAGCATAATAACTTTTTAGGGACGTCAGTTACCAACATTTTAAGCCATCGGCCAATCGTTTCCAACTTCAATTGTTTTTTAAACATGTTTATTAATGCGATCTCTCTATTTTTTACTGGTTTCCAGCCACCATATTAAGCCGCTATTTTGAAATTTTCAAAAATGCACAACGGGTATTTAAAGGTCAATAATGCTTTTATAACATTAAATTTGTGCTTATACCAAAATACATTTAAAATGTATTGCCTGGTTTCTGTGAACAAAAAATTTTCATTTTTTGGAATTTTGCAATTAAAAAATCGTTTTTTGCAATTTAAAAAAAACTACCTTTAAAAGTTTTTCTAGACCTCAAATTCGTGTTTAGGAGGTCAAAATACGTAAGAAAAGTGTAGTCTGGTTTCTGGTTTAGACTACTTTTTTTTTGTGGGGCTGTGTTATTATTAAAAAGTCAGTGTCGTTGCGCAAGGTTAACAAAGTTACGACAAGAACTTCGTTAATGACAGTAGTGTTTTTAAAATTAAACTAGAACATTCTAAAATAAAGGAAAAATTCTAATATCCAATAAATGACACGTTTTTCATGTGTTAACTGGAATTGCAGAATGCTTTTCAGCACTACTCTGAGTTGTCGTATAGTTCTCCCAAGCGACGAAAGTCATAACTTTCGTAATTTTTATTAAATGAGAAAAAAGAAACATTCGCGTTCCCTTTTATTTGATGTGAAATTTAAAAAAATTATTCTTGACTAAAATATTTTTTGAATGATAATATTTGATTGAATGCTCCGTATAGTTTAAAATGACTATATGGGAAGATAAGTCTTGATAGTAAAGATACAAAATGACTGAAAGTAATAACCGAATAGTATATGAACGCTTGTTTTGGCCGCGAAATCCCTGCTGTGTTTCCGCAGCAGCTGTAGAAAGGTTGCATCTGTGTATTGTATACATATATAAATGTATAAAGTAGAGTGTAAGTGATATAGTTGTATAAATATATACGTATGAAATGGTATGAAGTGGTAGTGGTAGGTGTATCATTGTATGTACATAGATAAGAGCTTAAAGGTGCAGCAGGCAAGCAGGGAGGCTGGCAGACAGCACAGTACTAGATCTAGTAGTGCAACAGTAGTGCAGCGCAGTGGTGAAGCGCAGTAGAAACACAGTCAGTCAGACACAGGATCGGACGGCTCAACTCGGCAGGGTTCGGTGATGGTGGCAGTGGTAGTGGTAGTGGTAGCGATGATGGCGGCGGATAGTGGCGCCAAGGGTGGTTGAACTGAGAAATAAGCTCAGGGGGTTGGCCCGTGAGAGAGCTCTCAGCAGTAACACTCGCTAGTCGCAGAGAAATCGGCACATTGGCCATAGTATTTTTTGTCGGGCGCGTTTATTCTTTTGTTATTTCTTGTTAACAATAGTGACTTGAAGACTATAGTCAAACTCACGAGTTTTAACATTTGAGGGATAAAACTAAAGGACAATTAAACAGTGGTAAAGTGTCATTTTTACTACTTTAATCAAACAATCACGCTACACATACACGTAATTCTTAATCTTCAGCTTAAAATAATCTCTATTGTTCTCTACTACACACATAGTTGTCCAATCATAAAATTATGGTACAGACTTGATTAAGTGTCTTATTCTTCTCATATTTCAATTAATTTTAATTTCCACAATATTCCACAGTCTTATTGCATTTTATATGTTAATTTTAAATAGTTATTGTTAAGAGATGGATTTATTTATAAAACATGAAGATTTAGATTCAGTCAATCAGTTACTGTTCACTTCTCACAGTGGATGCTTCCGGAATATTGGATTCTCTTCCTTTGCGTTTTGCTTTACGACACAAGTAATAATCTGTCAATAAAACTTTGTCGAATTCAGGTGATGTTTTGTGTTTCCAAAATATTAGAGACGGTAATTGAGAAATTTAAAAACTTCTTTAATTCTTTATAAATGTAACACCCTCATACACTTTTAAATTTTTATTGAATATTAAGATAATGATAGATATATAAATTACAAAAATTTAGTAATTGTATAGAACTGCTGTCTATTAGTTAAAAAAAAGAATTAATGATAGCTATAATTACATTCTTTAACTTCATTCTTTTGCTACAAGTTTCTTGTTAAATTCATTTTTTTTTTAATAAAGGCACCTGACAGATGATTAATGAAATAATAACATGTCTTGCAATGTCTAATTATATGCAGTGTCAAATACTATAACTACTTTTAGAATATTAAGAATCTTAAATTTCTCGCACGATTCTTATAAATATGTCAAGTATTTTTGTTTCAAGCAAACAAAACTTGAAAGTGTATATATAAAGGTATACAATATCTGTGATATGAAATATGTTTGGGATCAATAAATTTAAATTTACAATTACATTTTGGCAAAAATTAAATTCAAGATGGCTGACGTAAAACACTGATTTATAAAGCTGTATCGTAAATTCTAATGAGATTTGTTGTTTTTAAAATAAATTCCCGTATAAAAAATTCTACAAAGTGTCTTTCTTTATTTAGAATGAGAAACGCAGAAGGTGTAAAATTTAAAGAGTGGAAATTGACCCCTCAATTACGTTACAAAACGAATCACAAATATTTCAACGTTTTTGAGATATATCCATATACCAATATTTTTGTTAGGGGATTCCAGGTGTAAGTTGGGCACTGTTCGGGCTCGTAACTGGCCCCTGGTTTTATTCGGGGAGTATCTGGGCAAAATATCGCATTGCCCGGCTGTAACCTCATTAGAAATATTAGGTTTATTTTAAAAAAAGCATGCAAGTGTCAGTCCATAAATCCAAGTAAATGCTCAGGTCATCTTCTTTAGGAAAGTTAACCTTAATTTAGTTTAAAAATTGAAGACTGGTAAGTCATCAAGTACCTACTGAAATTTCTTGATTAATTTTTGATTAACTTTTTCGGGGAAGTTAACCTCACTTGACAAAAATCAAAGTATGTCTGATATTTGCTTTTTTAAAGACCAAATATTTTTTTGACTACTACACGTTGACAAATCTTTAAGAAAGAATAAAAAATCTTTGGAACTTACACTCTCAAATTAATTATTCAATATTTATAGTTAATGTTATTAATTTAGAGCTCAAACCACAACTTTTCATCTTTTTCTTATCACATTTCTTAAAAATTTACTTTTTAGTACAAAAATCAGTTATTTTGATCTATAATCCGCAATAAAATCAATCAATTACAATGAAACTATGTACAAAGTTACAAATTATCGTATATTAACTTGAGTAAAGATCGAAATTAATTCGACTTTTCACCTTCGAACAAACTCAGTGCCTCAACTAGCACCTGCACCAAACAGTCTCGGTCTCCTCTATCGGTGTTATCATAAAAAAACCTGTAATTTTTTTCTTCGAATTTGGGGAGAAATTCACCAGAATCTAAAATTATTTAAGAGCGGCAAATTTAAAAATGTTTTATATACATGCAAAAATAAAAGCGAGAATTAAACAGCATCCAATTCCATCTTTTTGTTTCATCTGAAGTCGATGTCGAATGAAAATTTAAAAATAAATGCTAAATTATCTTTTCCGATACAGAAGAGAAAGAGAAAGAATAGCGCAATCAATGCAGCTTCTGAAAACAGCCTCCAACAAAGAAAATTTCTAAATTTGTCTTTGCTTTGGTTGGTTAATGACATAAAGTATTACGTAAGCATATTTCTAAGGAGTTTTGACCATTCTCCTTCCTTGAATAATCATTTTTCAATGAAATAAAGTAGCAATTTTGTTGGGCGTATAAGAATAATTATTAAGAACCCCATCCACTTATTTTATGCTTACGTAATACTTGAACAATTCCAAAGTAAACTTAAATAAACACATTGAATACCGTTCAATCGTTAATCATACTCTTGTTTAATCTTTAACTATACTTATATATACAATTAGAATTAAAAAGTAGAACAGCTTTTATAACATGGTAATTAATAATATAATTAATGATTATGTTTCAGGTGCTACAAAATCACCAAGCATCGATGTCGATCCATTTAAAAGAAAGGGAACCATACACAAAAAAATTTAGTATGATTAAATAGAAAATTTCATCCAACAGAAGCATTATGCTTAAAGGAATACACTTCCAGTTCTTACGGAGTAATTCAATTTTGATAGTGAAGTTAACGAAGAGATATGAAAAAAGTGACGTCTAAGATTGTGTTGAAAGTTAGGATTTATCTTAATCGTTATTAAAATCCATTATTTCTTAGTTAATTATTATGGTGTGCTTTTGTTGAGTTAACGTTCATATTGAATGATGCCAAAGCATCATGTTTATAACGTGGGATTGTGACAATGGCGCGTAATCTCAAGTGATTATAAATTATCATTTTTAATTCAGTGCCTCAAAATTTGCGCTGCTGAACTCATTATAGTTCTTTTGAAGTGAGCTCAATTACTGATGAGAAGTCTTGAAAAGTTGCCTGATTTCTATCCAAATAAAATAGAAAAATGACATACTTAAAAGAGTCAAGAGTTTTATTTGATTGGCGGAAGAAAAGTTGAACATTTAAAGGAACTACTCTGGATTTGGAATATACCACTACCAGGGATGCAGGAGAACCGTAAAAGGTGGCTGAGCGCTATATGGTCGCTTGTAGCTGTTTTGTCTCATCGTTCAGGTAAGAGATATAAAAAAACAAAAAATTTTAGTCATTGTGTTTACTTTTCATTAAGAAACAAAATCGTTATAAAAAAATTGTAATGTTTATGTTTACTACTCGTTAAAAGAGTACACTTCTATGTTTATTCTCCCGAATTCAAGAAACAAGAAACACTGATAACTTAATCAAAAACTCACAAGTAAACTAGATTAGTTGCATTAGCTAATTACCACCTTTCTCAGAAGATGACCTATTAACTAAAACAGACAACTATAATAGTGAAACAAACCCGAGATAAGAACTTAAGATGAATTTCGTTTTGTTTTTAATGTTTCCTCAATATGGTTTTCAAGTTTGGAAAAACCTTAATTATTATTATAATAACTAACTTTATTATTATTATTATTTATTACTAATTACATTACAAACCCTAGAATATTTTAAATCTTTAAAATAAAAATAGTACAATACATTATTATTAAAAACTAGCTAAATTACATATCCGCAAACAATTGCGCCTGTTAAATGTTTTAAACAAATTAACATATGAAATGATTTTATATAAAAAATGTCAAAAACATTTTTTTAAACTGAAACTTCACAATTTTAATACGCGATCAAATCGGTCGAAGGTCCATCCAGGAAGGAAGATAGCGTCGATTTTCGGTGTCATAGAAAACTACTTGGCATAAAATTAGTTATCTTACGTTTTCATTTTCTCATTTTTTCCAGGAAATTTCCATTTATAACTTCCAGGAAGTTATCATTGGAAAGTTTAAATCAGGGGACATTTAAAGCTAACAGAAAGTTAACAGTGTTAAGTTCGGAACTTAACACTGGTAACTTCCTGTTAAGTGACCGAAATAAACGGTGTTATCTGCACACAGAAAAAACCTGAACTCATATTGAGCCCATTTTTTCTCGTTTTGAGACGCAGCGAAAATGAGATTTCCTTTTCTCTGGTTAAGTTTTAGTCAAAAAAGTTACAAAATGACTTTTTCAGTCTTAAAAAGTCATTTTGCAACTTTCTGTACTAAAATTTAAGAATATTAATGGAAATCTCATTTTCGCTGCGGCTCAAAACGAGAAAAAATGGGATCAATATGAATTCAGGTTTTTTCTGTGTGAGTCAACAATGTCTATTTCAAGAGGTTGCCATAAATACTCTCTAAATCAGAATGAGTCAAATTTTGACAAATTTAATTAGTATTTAAGTATATGACTAATAAATTTAGAACTTACTGTGATTTAACTAATTCAACAAATCGTTATTGCACTGTGACTAATTTTATTTGTAACACAAAAAACATAAATTTCTGTTTTTTAGTATTTAATAATGATATTTTGACCTTATGTTTATGAATAAATTACACAAATATTGAAGATTCATTTAAGTTTTTACTTTAAAAGTGAAATTATACGAAATTTGGAACTATAAAATTCCAAAATATGTACCTAACCTAAAATTTAACTTTCAATGTCTATTTAAATTTCAACTTTATGAGCGTTATTTTCGGAAAAATTATTGCATTAAGGGCATGTGATGGAGTTTGACGTCTTTGCCACTGCATAAAGAAGTTTTTTATTTTCAGAAACTTAAAATAAAAATAAAATTATCGCAGTTCCACGGGAATATTTTTTTCAGTGGAAGACACCTCTTTTTATATAGTGATGGTACAGGCAAAATTTGTCCGTAGCTTTTTTCTTAAAATTTTGAATATTTTGTCCCGAAACTTGGTACACCGAAAAAAATGAATAGGCGATTTGACTATACTCCTAGTTACGAGAGGAGCCCACTAGGAATCCAGAGTTACATTAATTAGGATATCTCAATCAGGATTCCTAGTTAAAGTTACTATGATTCCTAGTCGACCTAGGACCCTAGTTTCTTTCAATTTTGGCTCAATATTAATTTTTAGAAAATTTGCTATTTTTCGACAATTTTCCAAAATTAATTTTAGGCTAAAATTCAAATAAATTTGGATCAGAGAGATCTTCCTAATAACATTTTAGATAATTGTACCAAGTTTTGTGCCAAAATATTGAATATTTTAAGAGAAAACTTGCGGACAAATTTTGCCTATACGAGTGACGTCATAGTAAGGGCATGTGATGATAATGCAAAATTTGTCCGTGAACTTTCTCCTAAAGTACAAAATGTTTTGACACCAAACTTTATAGAATTACTCAAAATACCATTAGGAAGGTCTCTCTGACCTAATTTTGTTTAATTTTTGTTTTTAAACTAAATATAATATACTAATTTTTCAAAACTTTCAAAAATTTTTGAAATTGGAAAAATAAAAAATGACAGAAAATTGGGTAAGAGATACCTTCCTTATGGTATTTTGTGTAATTCTACAAAGTTTGGTGTCAAAACATTTAGTACTTTTTTAAGAGAAAGTTTACGGACAAATTTTGCATTGTAATCAGATTAAAAAACATTGATAAATTATAAATTAAAACTAAATTACTCTACTTTTTGAAGTTACCTTGTTTCTGGAAATCAAGAGTAAATATTTTCTTGCGATGAAATTTTATCAGTCAGAAATAGTAATTGTATTTATAGTTTCTGACAACTTCACAGTGAACAATTTCGACCTATTTGAATCAGTCAAAAATGACTAAGAATTAGTCACTATTCATTATTCATATTTGCACGCATTATATATATATAATTATTTTCAGTACATTTTAATGTAAAGTTTAATATTGCACTGAATTCTCTTTAAACAGTATAGCGTTACAGAAATTAATCTAAATTTAATTTTATTTGACTATCACTTAGAAAATGAATACAATCACATTTCAATTCCATCCCGTTCAACGACTCTGCTTTTCACACATAACAATGACGTTCGCACAGTGCTACAAGTTCTTTATAGTATTTAGTAATTTACTACTTGTCACAAATTACTAGGTTCTAGCCTTTGTAGGCTTAAATAAAAATTTTCAACTAAGTCAAGGACAAAAAATACTTGTTTTGATGATAAATATTAATAACAAATAATGTATAAAAAATAGCCCTTTAAGGTCTTTAGCGAAAAACAAGGTGTTAATATGATTAATATTTATAATCGTATTCGATTCAAAACTAGTCTTTTTTGTCTTGGACAGTTGGACTCAATATACATATAAGACTGTTATGGTTATAAAGGAGACTTTCAAAGTATTTCTCTAATCTTGTTGAGTGTACAAATTTTAATAAACTGAGAAAAGATGTGTAGTAAATCTAAATAGATAATTTAGAGGTGGGGCATCTTGAGATTTTGTTGAGAGATAGGTACATGTTTTCAAATAGTGGGGGAGACCGAGGAGGAAAGTAACAACGCTAGGAACTTCTAAACCAATGAGCGGACAGACATAGTCCTTAAATAATTGTAGTCATTTTTTCTCCCTCTAACTCCCCTAAATTATGTTAGGGGTCTACAGAAAGCTATATATCTGATGCTGACATTTTGTGCAAAAATTACGTCAAAAGTAAGTTTTTGCCTAAACTTTCAAAATATCATATTTTCTTGATTTTATAGATATTTTAAATATGCTTTTCGTTTTTTTGAAGCTTTTTTATTTATCTTTAAGTCGTGCTAGTGCATAATTAAAAAATGCGAAATACTTTTGTGTAATTTAAATTTGTTTTTTGAAATCCAAGGAAAGGAGGGGTGAGGTGGAAAGTAACACGTTGTTACTTTCCTCCTCATCTAATGCTTTATTTTTATAAATCTCCTCTTTTTTTATAACTATGTGATTTTATATGCTTATTTTATATTTTAAAGAATTAATTGAAAAGAAGATTTCGACCTTACCGGTAAAGCGACATCTATTACTCGATGCCTGTTACGCTCTTGGTTCGAGCTTTTGGTGGTAAATTTTTAAATTTAAATTCGATTAGTTTTTCGAATTTAAATTATCCTTTAAAATTTTGTTCTGAAAAAATAAGCCGTGGAAGAGCACACCGTGCAACCGAGAGGACTCGAACCCCTGCCAATGGATGCCTATCCTATTAAATTTAAAAATTTACCACCAAAAGCTCGAACCAAGAGCGTAACAGGCATCGAGTAATAGATGTCGCTTTACCGGTAAGGTCGAAATCTTCTTTTCAATTACAAACCGACCGGGAATTTTCCTTCTTAAAATTAAAGAATTAATATTGCACTTTTGATTTGAATTTTTACGAAACGATGCTTTTTTAATGTCACTGCTATTCAACGAATACTAAATATATAAAAAAAAACTTGATTTCAAAAAACTGTAAAAATATCTGCCAATTATGTACAAAATGAGGAGGAAAGTAACAAATAAAGAGCTGATTAAAAAGTTCTACAGTGAACTATCAAATTATTATTAATGTTTAATGCTAATTTTATTTAATAGGTGAAAGGCCAAGCTTTCGATTAATATGTTTATAGAACTTATCCGACAAATAGTTTTAATGCTAGCATCAAAAAACTGATTTTTGTTACTTTCCTCCTCGGTCTCCCCTATCTAACATTCTAGATTAAGAATATGCAGTATATACAAATTATAATTTCTTTTTTGTCATTTGTAAGACTTGTAAGAATGCATTTAGTTTAAAATTTCCTTTATAAATTGAAGCTTTAATACCGCTTTCTTAGTATTTACAGTATTCTAATGGAAATTTTGCATTGTAAAATGTAAAGAAACATTTAACGAGCTTTGCAGTTAAAGAATTTGGCTTCTTCCGGCATCCTTCAACATCCTGCGACGCGACGTCCGAAAGAATCCAAAGTCATGCGATATTTATGTATTTCAAAAATAAATACAAATAAATAAATTATTTCGAAATACAGTTGAAAATCATTTTTAAAATAAAACTGACATTTTAAATCGCTACAATGTAAAATTTCAATTCTAGAATGCAATTATTCACTTAAATGTTTAATAAGTTTTCAGTTTGTATACGTTTTTAAATTTATAAAAATGTCAAGATATCCCACCTTTCAAGCACATTTAATGTAAAATTTACTACACATTTTCTCTCAGTGTAAGTTCTAACTGGTATATATTTCACTATTTTCTCCATTGTAAGTGTATTCCATTTCATTGTAGAATATGTTTATTCTTTGTTTTAATGGGAGTATAGCAAAAGGACTTCTTTAGAATTTTCCTCTTCAGTTAAGATTTTTCGTATCAAATTAAAAGTATTTTAGGAGAGGAAGAGGAAAAAAACGCAACGATATTGCTTTTCAATTTTTTTGTATGACATTGTGTCAAATTCGCAACTATATTCAAACCCGTCACATTTTTTACTTTTGATGTTGATGTCAGTGAATATAAATAAAACATAGAAAATACACCAAGGGATATTAACTGAAATAGGCTTGAGCCATAATCTTCCATGCTTTTTAAACGTCAGTCAAAAAATTATAACATGTTTCAGTTGACGATGAGTCATTAAACATGCATATTATGCAATATAAAATATCCTGCAGATAGTTTTTTTTTGCAAGAGTAAAAAAAAATTATATTATAAGATTTTTATTCCATATAAAAATTACTTATGCTACTTTTGCAAAAGTTCTGAATAAACTCCAATGACAATTTGTCCGAGATTTTCAAGGGGTCTTTCTTAATCAATTATTTTAAAAGCATAATTAACTCTTGTACTATAGAACTGACATTCTTTAGTCAATAGGTAACCAAAATTGACAAATAATATTGTTATAACACAATGTGTATTGATGAAGCTTTGTAATCGTTAAAATTTTCGATTTTCCAAAAATACTCTAAGTCGACTTATTTTCATCTAAAAAGCGTAAATTTTCATTTTTAAGCAAATATCCAACACGGTTCCCTAGAATGACTTTTAGGTATGAGAAAATTGACCAAATGTTTGGTACTCACCGTGCTTTTGTATGACCCTAACAGTGATAAAAAATACAGTTTTAAAAAAATTCCATTGAGGTCAAAAGAAAAAAATTCATTTTCTGCATTTTGTATCCCAATTAACGAGATAACACGCATAACACTGTGTAACAGTTTATAATTACTTTGATTCGGACCTAGCCTAAGTTGTTCGTCATGAAAAAGAAAAAAACAATTTTGTATTAAATCCCCCCTCGCCCCCAAAATTTAATTTTAGAGTTAAAAAACAGTTTTTATGCAGTTTTTGTATAAAATATACTATTAATTCGTCAATTATGGACGGATTTCAATTTTTTTTTTTAATTTAAAGCTGAAAAACAAGGCTTTTTATATCTAATTGAGGTTCATGTTTCAAGTAAAATTTAAGGTAGAAAAAGAGGAAAAATGTTCGAAAATTGTCAGTTTTTAAATATTTTTTCAACTATGGCAATGATTTACTGATCAATTATATTTAGAACGTTTTTTCCTGTACTGAATTGTTTAGGGCCCATACTTAAAGTATATACGTAAAGCTTTTTTCAGGAATTTTTAGACCCTCCCTCCCCTGTAACAGTTTTTATAATGTAAATATTTGACAGTTTACACAGGTGTAACAACTTTTCAGAACCCCCCCCCCTCCCTCTAGAGCGTTACGCAATTTAAGTAAGGCCCCTTAAAGTGTATTTAATTTTGCGTCAGATGAGCTTTTCTTGAATTAAATTGGTGAGAAACTGTCTAAGTTATTGCATTTTTTGTCTTTATAATTAAAGTGTTTTTCGGGAAAATCAATGTAAAAAAATTTTTGTGACATTCTTAATTTTAAAAATTTTACCAAACTTTACTAAAATAAGTATAAAAAAGTTGTTAGAACATGATAAGTACCATTTGCAACAATTAAAGAAGGCAAAAAAAAAGAAAGTACTGTATTTTGCTTAAACAAAATACTGCGGAAGTAAAGACAAAAAATTCAATAACTCAATTAATTTATCACCAATTTAATTAAAAAAAGCTTATTCGACGCAGAATTAGATACACTTTGAACAATTCAGTACAGAAAAAAACATTCTAAATAAAATTGATTTGTAAATCATTCACGGAAAATTGTTTTGGATTAAATTAATCTGCAACGCTCTTTTTTTATACTAAATTGAATTTAAATAATCTGAAATTGGCTTAAAACAATCGCGCTGCAGACTAATTAAAGAAATTGACAATTTTCGAACTATTTTTCTCTATTTCTACTGTAAATTTTACTGGCAACATAAAACCTCTATTAGGTATAAAAAGCTTTGTTTTTTAGCTTTAAATTAAAAATTTATTTTGAAATCTGACAAAAAATGACAAAGTAACAGTATTTTTATACAAAAACTGCAGAAAAACTGTTTTTTAGCTCTAAAATTAAATTTTGGGGCGGGGGGGGGGGGGGGGATATAATATGTTATATAATATAAAAAAATGAATTTTTTTCTTTTGACCTCGATGGAATTTTTTGAAAACTGTATTTTTGAATACTGTTAGGGTCATACAAAAGCACAGTAGGTGCCAAACGTTTGGTCAATTTTCTCATACCTAAAAATCATTCCAGGGAACTGTGCCAAATGTATGTGTGTGTGTGGGTGTGTGTGTATAGCGTTTTTTGACACCAGGATATCTCGAGAACACTTGAATGGATTTCAATAAAATTTGAAAAGTATATCTAAATTAACAACACTGCAAAAACAAATGCAAACAAATGTCTCAAATATTGGGACACAAGACACATATTGTGCCACAATCTGAGACATATGCGTCTCAAAGTGTCTCATTTTGAGACATATTGTCCCAGCAATTTTTACAGTGAAGGAACACCTCATTGACATATCTACTGTGACGCATTCTTCCAGCTTTTGTTTGATGTTTAATGTTATAAATTATAATATTTAATAAAAACAAATAAACAATACAAAAACAAAACCCGAGCTTCAAGTTATTTTAATGAAAAATAACTAAACAAATAACAAAAACAATAGACTAATGAATTAAATCAAATTACTGTATTTATTAAAATTAAATTAAAACTATCAAGCCACGACTGACCAAATTGCCCGAGAGTGGGGAGTAAGGAGCAGCAACAAACTAAGAATTTAAATTAAACCACAACATAACAAATTTATTAAATGGAAACCATTTCAAATGTTTACAAGAAATCAAAACTTGTACTCTAAATTGACTCTAAATTTAATGTCCATTATTGGAGATCGACTCTATCAAAGAAAAACAAATAAATTGTTAATATAGGAGCTCTCCTGGGCGTGCGTAATAGCCACAAAGGAGCCCCGTCAGTAGTATTAATTACATCTTTACAAAGTTTTACACTTTTAATAATACATGACCATACGGTCGAACACACTAGTACAGAATGCCGACGACAGCGAGAATGCATTGTCGTCAAGTCAATATGCGGCGATACATGCGCCGCATGTGGTGCTGCTTTTACGAATCACATTTTAAAATCGAGCGCCAATCGACCGAGGAACGTAAATCAGTTGTAGTGGATTATCTTCTGGCCCAGACACTCTTGAGAGAACGGGACTCCCATCCGGACCCATGTGCCAGGACAATCCCATGACGATGACGACCATCAGGACTACCTCCTCGACGATTCCTTATGATGTGGAAAACTCCACATCAGAGTCAAGCAGTGTTCGTGCGTGTAAAATAAAATTGCGAACATTTAGGTAATGATTATCGCATAAAACAAACAATTGTTCCATCTGGCAAGTTGGCAGGTAAAAACCGGAAGTTTAAATAATAATATTATCTAACCCGTGTAGAAAAGTTCCCAGTATTTCCCAGTTTCTAAGTGGGCGCCAGTTGGAGCCCACCTGGGGCAGGTGGGCCAAGTGGGCGCCAGTTTGGCCCCACTTGGCTTTTCCACACGGGAATCAATTTAATTAATTAAATACAAAATCAAAATAGAAATAAATCTTAATTTAACTAAACCTTAAATCTGACAAGAATCATAATAAATATAAATTAAAGTGAATTTTAAATATTTAATAAAATTAAATAATGTAAACTCAAAATAATAACAGGCACAAATCGACAAGTTTACATGAAAGCTGAACAATAGCCTGGAATTGATTCCAGACTGGAGTGTAATAATTTATTTTTAAATTGATTTAAAAATATTGTGCGCGGTGACTTTTTACCGCGTCACACTACATACACAATTGTTTAATAAATGTTCTTTACTTTAAAGATACTAAAGGATGCCCGTCTTAGGCTGCTCTCCCCTAATCATGTACGTAATAGCGTTAAGAGCATGTGATGATAATGCAAAATTTGTTCGTAAACTTTCTTTTTAAATACTAAATGTATTGACACCAAACTTTGTAGAATTACTCAAAATACCATTAGAAAGATCTGTCTGACCCAATTGTATTTCATTTTTGTCTTTAAACTGATTTTTTTCCAATTTCACGGATTTTAGAACATTTTTAAAATTTAGTAAATTTAAAAAAAAACAGTTTAAAGACAAAAATGAAACAAAATTGATTGAGAGAGACCTTTCTAATGATGCTTTGAGTAATTCTACAAAGTTTGGTGTCAAAACATTTAGTATTTGAAGAGGGAGTTTACCGACAAATTTTACATTATCAACACATGGCCTTAAATGCTTTAAAAGATTGCAACAGCTAACACAATAAGTAGTCAAAAATCTATATATCACGTTTAAATAAGTTCTTTCGAATAGAATCAAAGTGCGCCATCACGTTTCTCGCTCAACTATACAGATGGTACTTTATTTTACCTTTCAATGTAAAAACGTGATCGTGTGTGGTTGTAGGCTGGCAGAACTCCAGGACTATGCACGACATAGCAGTTGTATTTGTTGGTTTCCGTCTTGTTAGGTGGAAAATCAATTTATTTTTATTCTAATAGTGCTATATGTATTTACTTATTTAGGTAGACTGCTAATATTTGTTCTTTTCATCCTTTTTAGCGTCAACAATTGGTAAACACTACACTACCACAAATTTTAAGCTGAAAACAATTATTCAATAGGATAAATGTGTCAGTTGCTGCGGGCTCTCAGCCGAGACTCCTTTTTATTAAAAAATAACACTTTTTTATTGATAACAATGAACTTACGACTTATTAAATGAGTAGTTTGTCTTATTTAGATATTTATTCAAACATCAAAACCCCATAAAAATTTATTATTTGAACAAAATTAAGAAATTAAAAATAATATCAAATGCATCTATTGCTGCGGGTTTGAGTCAGTTGATGCGTGTTAGTTGCTGCGGCCAGAATAACGTGTAATTGGAGGTTAGATTTCCCGCAGCAACTAAAGCACATACAAATTAAATGTTTGCTTTAGTTGCTGCTGGAACAACAATTTAAACTTTAATAATTATAAATTAATTTATAGTTAAAATAAGATTTTTGATGGAATTTTATTAAGTAAAGGTTAGAATAATTTTATCACATATTTTGAAATAGGTACATATTCTTAAATAGAAATTAGTAATCTTTTTCTGAAAACCGCAGCAACTGAAGCATCCGCAGCAACTAACGCACTTACCCTACAATTAATTTAAATTATGCGAAAATATTTCATTGAAACAAATATTTGTTCCTTAAATGAGATTAGAAATTATTTAACTTATCCCAATAATTAAAATTATTTTAACCCTTAAGCTGTAACCCTGGGCTACTTATGCCCCTGTCAAACTGTTACACCTTGCTAACTCAAAGGGAGGGACGAGAGGTAGGGAAAAACTATACTAAAAAAAATTGTATTCTAATAGACTAAGTGCTCCACAAGTGCCGATGATTTAGTGCATGAATAGCTGTCACAGGAGTAACAAAAAGTCTAAAAAAGCACGAGTGACCCATCACTGTAAAAGCAAGTGTCTTATTTTTAAGACATTTTTGTCCTCACTTTTAAGACGTTTTAGGGTGTCTTAATTTTAAACCAATGAGAAAGCATCTTTCAAAATTATTAACCAATGAAATAGCTTGAAATAATCGTAAGACGCTTTCTTAATTTCTTGTGTCTTAAAATAAGACACTTAGAAGACAGCAGTTTTTGCAGTGATAGCGTTACAGTTTATGTTCGCGAAAAAACAAAATAAGTCAAATGTATTTTTCCATATTTTAAATATTATAAATTGATGTTTTTCATAAAGAATTTTGTTGTAAATGTTTTTTAAATAACATCATGTCGTACAGGTCACATATACGGAGATTTTTTCACGAGGTCGCCAAGTCGATTATCGTGATGCTGCATGTGGAAATCGCGATTTTCATGCTCAAAACTTAAGCATTCCATTTATTTATGCAGACTTTCAATATTTTTTTTTTCTTAAAGCACCACTCATCTTAAGCTTTAATTTCCTTTTTGAAAGTTTAAAAAATATTGATTCCATCCAAAGTTATGATTTTTTTCTCGTTTTTATTTGTTTAAACAAATGAGCATATCGGCAATATAATTATTAGTCCTCATATTTGGATAGTTGACGTAAAACTATGAATTTTTCCGGATTTTTCAGAGCACTTTAAAGCATTTTTTAATGCTAAAGGCACAAGTGACCCAGCGTTACAACTTAAGGTTGCCGAAAAACACGTTACACTTTAAGGGTTAATCAAATTTACTTAAGTTACATACATAAATTAGTGTAAGAAAGGAATTATTTAAATCTAAGGTAAAAGTACCGGTTTTGGCCATCTTACACTGAGAAAATAAGCCTTTAGCCAATTTCTATAGGTTAAGAAACTCTGAACAAAACACACAAGATACCGGCGATCACAACCAAACTTCAAGGTTAACAGTAGCATTTAATCTGCTAATAGTAAACAAAGAGCTTTGCAGCTGCTATATCAACAACCTCTCTCTGCTAAATGTAATCAAAAATTGGTTTCATTTTGTCAACTTATTTTCTCAGTGTAGTTATTTGTGCACTGTTAAAAACTGTATTGTGCTTCACATACATGTATATGAAATTCAATTTAACATATAATTATATTAAATTTAATATACATGTATATTAGAATTCATTCAACGTTATGGATTCTCAGATACATGAATAGCAAATTTAGTATACAGTATATTAAATTTAGAATAATTTATATTAGATTTAATATAATTCTATTTTAAATTGAATTTCATATACATGTATGTGAAGCACAATACAGAAATCTTTAACAGTATAAGTCGTGTTTCTAACGAGAGGTGATGCAAAAAAATACTTTTGAATCAAAAGTGCCGATCTTATTGAATTCCGCACTTTCTAAACAACAGTTTTTCTATACCTGTGTTAGGAAAAAACATACATAAACACAGAAAAAAACCTGAACTCATATTAAGCCCTTTTTGGCTCGTTTTGAGACGCAGCGGGAATGAGATTCCCATTAATCTTGTTAAGTTTTAGTCTAAAAAGATGCAAAATGACTTATTAAAACTGAAAAAGTCATTTTGCAATTTTTTGAACTAAAACTTAACAAGAGAAAAGGAAATCTCATTTTTGCTGCGTCTCAAAACGAGCCAAAACGGATTCAATACGAGTTCAGGTTTTTTCTGTGAAAACATCTCTAGACAAACTGAGAAAAACATGAAAAACTGTTGGCTTTAAGAGCTCCGATTAAGAAATAAAAATGTTACAAACAAACTTCAGTTTTGAAAAAAAAGTGAATGTGCTAATTCTCATTTTTAAAAATAAAATTAATTATTTAATTAAATTCTATGTCCTTACAAAACGAGCATCCGAGCTCGAGCCTCATGTGACATTCAAAACAAACGCATTTACTGGATCATGTGATAGGGAGCAATATGCCTAATGCAGCTGATCTGCAATTGCGTTGTGTATCGGACAACTTTTGGATGGAAAAACCTACATAAATGCAGGCTACAAAGATGCGTATGTTTTTATTTAACACGCGAGCAGCGTGCTAAGCTACATTTTTGACAGAAAAAGTGAACGCATTTTAATTGGTGTATCTGTATATGTTTTTGCTACAAATTTTACATTCGATCTCACTGGCTAGTTCATTTTTCATAGCACGCAAAATACTTTCTGTACACACAAAACCTGAAGTGCTCAAAACGTTGCATAAAGATGCCATTTTTTAGTTCAATTTGTAAAATAAATCGAAAAAACGGTATCATTATGCAACGTTTTGAGCTCCTTAGGTTCTGTGTGAGCTTTTTACAATTATTTTATCACTTTCTTCAAATTTCGTAATTTTTAATGATCGTTTTTCTCAATCATTGATCAGAATTTCTCATAACTGTTAACATAGCCAGATACAACTTTTGTTTACAAATTAGTTGATACCAAAAACTCAAAATACTCCAAAATGGCACTTATGTATGTTTTTCCCTAACACGGCAGTATAGATTCAACCATATTTTTTTAATTAAATAGAAAAACTGCAACTAATTTTAAATTAGTTTCCACTTTGAGAGGGCGGGTGGGGGGGGGGTAAGAGGAAATAAGCTCTTACTCGTTGACCAAACCGGGATACAAAAATATTTTTATTCTTGAATTTTGGTTGTTTTCAAAAATATTGTTTATATTAATTTGTTGTATTGCTCTGTTTCTTAGTTTTGTGAACTATTCTGTAAAGGTCGAGATACACTATGCGCGCCGAGCCTGTAATGTACACAGTTAAAAATGTTGTGTAAATTTAACACAAATTAAATGTCCCAAACGGTCCACTCAAAATTTGTGTTACTTTTGTGTTAAACTAACATAACCTATATGTTAATTTACACAATCTTCTTGTTAAATTAACCTAATCTTTATGTAAAACTTAACACAAAGATTGTGTGGACCGTTTTTTACACAAAACTTTTAACTGTGTAATGCATGATGAATGATCGGAGAACATTAGCGGCGAACAGGCGAAAACGTCGAACAAGCCTCTGGACAATGGAAAAACGAAGGCTAATTTCAAATACTTCAATGAATCCTGTCAGCGAAAGTATAATACAATTTTGAAGGATTGGCAAAAATTTTAAAAAGCAAAAAATGGGTTCGAGGATTTAAATACTCGTCAATTTTATGACACACTCTCATAAAAATATAATAAGAAAAAATTTATGATTTGTTCAGTTGAAGGGTGACTAGGGTCCCACAGCAGATAGGACCTCAAATCAATTTGAGCGAGCAGGAAAAAAGCTCGGAGAGCAGTCGCCAAGAGTACAGGGTTTGCGCGTCTAGTTTGTACAGCGCGAATGTTCGCCGAGCATTACATTACAGGCTCGTTGTGCATAGTGTGTCTCGACCTAATGTTAATATTTCTTTATACAACTTTCTTTTAAAACTAAACCTTAATTCATTAATTAATTAATTTATTATTGCTTCCTCATAGAGGAAGTATTGTTTTACACTCAAATTATCGATTGCGATGTTTTGACACATCTCGCCATATTTCGATCTCATGATGTCGAAAATAAAGTTTTTGAAAAATGTGTGTGTGTGTGTGTGTATGTATGTTCACACTATTTTTGGCCCAATATCTTGAAACTAAAATGTCGTAAATATAATATTTTTCCTAATTTTATTACTCATTCTGTAAATTCACTCACAAGACTACCATTCTATTACAAATCTCATTATAAACAACTTTGCCCTTCTATTAATAATATGATGTACAAAATTCGTAATCTTCAAATTAGCGACGTTAATTACTATTTAAATAATATATACAAACAAGCCGAACTTATTAAGAATAATTTACAAAATCTTTTACCTTGCGATATTTTCAATAATGTTATAAATTACCAAAACAACATATAAGCAATAATAAAATATTGATGTCTTTCGACCAAAAATTCGAACGTTTAAAACTAGAAAAAGAAATGCGATGTCCCCAAGTTCAACTTAATAAACATAACAAGTCAAAAAATGACCCATAGATTATTATTAACCATAGTGATACATTAGTTCCGGATAGAGTAAACGACATATTAAGACTGGGAGACTTTAGTTATAACTTTTTATCTTCAAAAAATTCCCACATTTTTGAAATTGTAGAAGACATTGAGATTAATATTGAAAATAAAATTAATAGCAAAGAACAAGATTCGGTTAGACAGAAATTAATTATTATTTCTTACAACTATTTGAATAAACCTGACCCCTTGAATGATACTGACAAATTAATTCGTGACAACATCAAAGAAACTAACCAATTTATTAAGAACAATCAAGACATATTAATTACCAAAGCTGACAAAGGTAACGTCACGGTCATTTTAAATAAAAAAGACTATAATAATAAAATGTTTGATCTCCTTAATGATGATCAAACTTATGAATTAATACCTGACGACCCTCTAATTTCAGTACAAAAAGAAACTTTTAAACTTTTAAATAAATTTAGACTAAAAGGTTTATTAGGTAAAAACATACAAAAAAAGATATAATCACTGACAATACGGTTTTAGCAAAGATCTATGGCCTTCCAAAAATTCATAAACTTAACACCCCTCTACGACCAGTTGTTTCTTGTATTAATTCTCCTACTTATCATATGGACAAAATTTTTAATGACATTCTTTCTAAATCTATTCCTAATCCTATCTCAACTGTAAAAAACTCCTTTCTTTTCAAAAAGATTATTAACAAAACTATTATTACAAATGACTTTATAATGATTTCTCTTCATGTAAAATCCCTTTTTACTAACATCCCTTTTGAACTAGTGAAATCTAGTATCAGAAAAAGATGGAATCTTATAAAAAAGAACACTATGCTTTCTTTGGATGAATTTACAAATAGTATATAATTTTTAATGAATAACACTTTTTTTAAATTTGATGACAAATTTTATAGACAGATTTTTGGAACACCGATGGGTTCTCCGATTTCTCCTATAATTTCAGACATGGTTATGAAGGATTTGGAAATCAAATATCTTGAAAAACTAAAATTTAATATTCCATTTTACCTTAGGTATGTCGATGACACAATTCTTTTTATTCCTAAAAATAAAATTAAAGAAACCTTGTCTGTTTTTAATTCTTATCATCCTATACTTCAATTTACTTACGAAACGGAAAATGAAAATAGCATAAATTTTCTAAATCTAAAAATTTTAAAAGATAAAGATGGTTTTTTAAAGACAAATTGGTTTAGAAAAGAAACCTTCTCAGGAAGATTTTTGAATTTTCTGTCCAACCATCCTATACAACATAAGATTTCGATTATTAAAAACCTTGTTGATACAGCATTACTTCTTTCAGATAAATCTTTTCATGAGGAAAATCTAAATATCAAAAAAAAAAAAATATTTTTAAACAATTATCCGGCAGAACTTGTTAATAAAGAAATTATTAAACGGAGAAATGTGATTGACAATAAAAACAACTTTGAAACAAAATCTATAAATAACAATAATGAAAAATCCGAAAAATTTATCACTATTCCATATTATGGAAAGGTTTCTCAGACAATTAAAAGAATGCTCTCTAAACATAACATAAAAACTATTTTTAAAGTGAATTTTAAATTTAACAGATTTATAAAACTTGGTAAAGATCCTAGTAATATTTTAGAGAAAACAGGAGTAGTTCACAAAATAACCTGTAAATGTGAAAAATGATATGTTGGAGAAGCAGGTAAACCTCTAGGAGTAAGAAGAAGAGAACATATATATTGAACAAAAACCTAAAAAATGAAAAATACCATAATGTTATAACATATCATCAAAAACAAAATGACCGTGACGTTAATTCACATCAGATTTTATGGAATGAAATAAAAGTTTTACATAATGAGACTAATTCCCAAAAAAGAAAATTTGCTGAAATGGTTTTTATTAAAAAAGAAGAAGAAAATAGTATTAATAAAAAAATTGATTTGCAATTTTTTAGCCCTTCGTTTAATTCTATTTTACAAATTTTAAAATAATTATTTTTTAAAATTCTAATTATTATTAATGTTATTTCTGATTATAGTCATTTAATGTCTTTCGTCAATATGAAATTCTGTTTATTTACAATCTGTTAGTAGTCTCTGTTCACTCGTATAAATAAGTTCGATGTGAAAATGATTGTCACGTCGTTTGGAAAAATTAATAATGATATTAATTTAATTTTTTGACTGAAAGAAAATACTTTCTTTCTTCTTCTTTCTTTATGTTTGTCATTCATGTGTGTTTTATATTGTGTTTTTGATGGTGAGTGAGAGTGATTAAAAATTTATATTACCTTATATTTATAATTTTTTTTTTCAAAATTGGTTTTAATAATTATACCCGTGTGGAAAAGCCAAGTGGGGCCAAACTGGCGCCCACTTAGAAACTGGGAAATACTGGGAACTTTTCTACACGGGTATGTGTATTTCAGTCCTTGATAATGGGATCGGTTCGTTCTTGAAACGTTGGACTTTATAATAAATTTAAATTTAAAGACTGTCCGAAAGTGTCGTTATTTTTCAATACTTTATGCTCCAACTAGATCGTTGAGAAATCCACCTTTATTTAGAGAAAACTTATCTAGAAGTAATTTTGAACAAAATGCCTTTCTGACAAGACTTTTAAGACAGGCATATCAGACTAACAACAGTCTGGACTTTTTCGGTTTGTCTTTGAGCGTTTTCAAAATTAAACTACGTAGTGAAGTTTTTCAGTATAATGTTCGACAGCCATAAGGAATAAGGAATTAGTGTAAAAATTTTTTTGTACTAGTTAGGTACTTACTTTACTACTTAGGTACTACTTTTACTACATCTTGTCGCAAAGTTTTCGTACACATATTATGTAATTGGGTATTCATACTCGTTTACTTTATAAAATAAAATAAAATACTTAGAACTATGTTTTTTTACGAAAGTATAGGTCCCCCAGGGGGACAAATTATTTTTTCGCATTTAAAAATTTAAAAAAACGTTTGTTTGCAAACTTGAATATTTTTTAAAAAAAAATTTAAATTCCTCTAGTGCAATTTTATTCAAAGTTATTAGCATTTTAAAAATCGAAAAATTTTAAAATCTTGTTTTTTAAATAATTTTATTTTTTGCTTTATTACAAGCGTCAATAGATTTTCATTATTATGTAGGTGATTAAAAAACATTCCGAATGAGCTATTTGCTAATCTTCTACTGTAATCCTGTTCCGAGTTATCCGAGTTCTCAACTTAGCAACGGTTTATTATTATTATTATTATTAATTATTCCTAGTCTTTGTATTTCAGATTTGTAGTTGGCGATGATTCAGAATTGGATAAATAGTTTCAAATTTCCGCATATTGTGGTATTTTCTGAAATCCTCTTTGTACATTTTTAGAAGTATTTAGTAAATTTTAGAAAAATATAATTCTTGTCATCTATTATAGTTAGAGATAAATATCATGAATATAAACTATAACAATACATGCAAAAAAAGTTTTTCATCTTAGCATTGTTGGATTGTTGTATAGTAATAAAAATTTTATTAACTAATAGAACTGATTGTTACTACAACGAACCCCAATTTCTAGATGACCAAAACATTGCAACAACAACAAATCGGATTTGTCAGTTCTATATTATAACAATCCGATTTGTAAATCCAACAATTCCTTTTTTTCCATGACATGTACCTTTTAGAGCATTCTAATATCTGTTTTTGAAAGTTATTTATAAAGTCGTGTCCACATTAAACAATAACTTGCATCTATGTATTGCATTTAGAAGATTTGTGCCATTTTTTACATACCTTGTTTTACAACAGTGTGATAAGCTGCAAATAGAACGCAAAGGAAGTTTTATTCTTTCTCTTTACCTTCCAACTTTTTACCAAAGTAGGAGATAAGAGATAGATACATTAAACGAATTTTTCTGAAGCATATCGACTTAACAACTTAGCATTCACAACATTTTCATGGAATTTATAGAAACTGATTTGCAGACAAAAAGAATAGATACATATATGTATATATATAAGGAGAAATAAGAGAGAAGGTTCTGGTCTTCTAATAGATAAGTTGCGTGCTGTAATATGTAATGTAGATGTAGACAATTATTATAGTTAGAAAACTTGGTAGTTTTTGATGTACTGCGTATTTTGCAAGAAATGAATTTATATTTAGATAACATACGTGTCGCATAGTTTCCTAACCTGTAACATAACATATTAAAATTTCAAAGATTTATTACAAAGATTAAAATCTTCAGTTTCTCAGAGTATACTTATACATTTATTGTAAATGAATTGTGATTAATTAATGAGTCTTATTTGCAATATTTTTTAATCTCAAATGATAAGAACACAAAGTTTTCTGCACAACTTAAAATTTGTAAAACAATATCATTATTTCCAACCCTGATTAAAAAGATAATTTTGTTTAAATTCACATTAATATCTCTAATAATGTGCTACCGTAAAATGGGTCAAAGTTGGCATTGGAGGGCAAAGTCGACTAGCATTTTTAAATACTTTAAAATCCAAGTTTTATAATTTTTGTAGTTAGAATAAAAAATGTTAAACAATATTTAAAATATAATATTTCTGTATTTAAATGCTGGCCGAATTTTCCCCACAAGACGGACTTTGCCCCATTTTACGGTACCTAAATAAAAATTTATTATACTTAATTTTTCATTTCTTCAAATTGGGAAAATAAATAACATAAGTAAACATTTTTTCAAAAGTAAAATAACAACATGAAGAAATAAGCAAAAATGACATAGGAATATATTTATTTCCATCTATGTAAAGCTAAAGAGAATTTTTACTTTAGAAAACTATGTATTTATTGTTTATATTCTGTAAAATAGTATATTAAGTAACAAGGACATAATAAAGGCCCGAGACGTACACGAGTTTCACAAGTTTGAATAAATGAACGACTTCCATCAATGCCAGCCTTCAGGTATTTAAAAGCGCCATTTTTGTGCCTATGGAATAAAAAAGAATTTATTTATTGATGTTTAAAAATAATATAATACATGAACAAATATAATGTTAATTAAAAACTTTCATAAAATTATGTTTTGGACATTTCTGATAGTTACATTCTAGGTATATTATTTAGAACAAAAATATGATGTAAAACTTTATTTATCAGTAAAAGATAGGTTTTTCTGAAAATAATATTCAATTCGCTCGAAAAAATTCAAAAGATTAGTTTTTTTGTCAATCTATTTAATATTCGCAATGATATAATAATAAGCCAGGTTGTCATTTCCACTTGCCACAGTAATTGTCTCACTGTGAATTTTTTTGTGCGACTGGGAACATTTGGCAACGACGTAACAAGATGTCACAACCAACATGTTGTAAAACGTTCACAGAGTACAATTTTTTGCATTTATTTTTAAAAGTACACTATGCTGGACAGAGTTGTGAGATCACCCAATTTTAAATGAATGAAAAGTATCCTTAATGGTAAAAAATATGGAAACTTAAATTCTTTTCATCTCAAAATACACTGAGAAACTTTTGATTTTAATATCTGCTTTATTGCTTATTATTATGTACAATAAAATTTAAGAGTTTAGGGATAATCGAGATGTGGTTATAAAAACTAATACACTGTTTAAGAAAAGACGTTTTAGATGCAACAGTTGTCTTTTTGATAAAAAATAGTAAAAGTGTTATATACTTCATAAGACACATAATTATATTACCTCTAAAGAATTTAAGAGATGCAAGTTCGTCTTTGATATTTGTATAATTACAAGTATTCTGTATCTTTGTAGTGGTATTTGATGAAAACTGTGTAACGAACAACCTATACTATGATATATACATTACGCACACTTTTAATCCTAAGCTACAAACATATAACATTTCGATGACATCGAATAATCGCGCGCGTCGCTAGAAAAGAGTGTTTTAAACTTTCCTTATATACTAACTAGCAAAAGTTTCATGTGGTTTGAGAAGTGATTTTTTACTAAATTGAAGTGAAAATGGTAATAATAATTAAATTCTGTGTTCAGTATTCCGGATGATACGAAATTTTTCTGAAAACCGATTTTTTTTAAATATATTTTTGAATAAATATTGTGAAGTGGTAGAATAGCTCATGAGACATATGGCTGCTCGAAAAACTGTCCTAGAAAAAGTCTAATAAAATTTTAGACATGCCATAATAAATAGATCAAAATGTGTTAAAAATTAATATCGCTTTTTCACATTTACTTTTTTCTAACCTCAAATAATACTAATTCTAATTATATATATTAATTTTTTTCTCACGAAATTACAATAATAAAAAACAAGGTAACACAATCTCTTTTTTTTAAAAGAACTATTATGATCGAACCTCGATTATCCCTAAATTCTTACGTTTTATTACAAATATAGAAATTGAAAAAAGCAAGAACTGTAATTAAAAGTCTCTCAGTGTAGAATTCTAAAATTAATAATACCTAAAAGAAGTTTTTTATTATTTTTCTATTTTATAAATTGTAATTTCCAATGTTTTATTGAAAATCCAATTACTTTTTATAAATAATAAAAGTTTTTTAATTTTTGAAAGATATTCCTTATAGAATTATTAATGTTATTCTATAAATAGTAGTAACATTATCTAATTGTTTTCTAAAAAATAATCTATCATTGTCTTTTTAATCACTTGCTTTGTACATATCTTACCATTTTAGCAGTTTATCATATATTATTTAAAATTCTTCGTAAGACCCGGTTTGTTGTAGTTTCTCCTGATTGTACAAAATATCTACGAGCTCAATATTAGCACCTGATGAAGTTCCCGCTGCAACGATTAAAAGCTATTAGAATTAAATCTTTTAAATCGCAGATTTAAATTAAGTTACAGTTTAAAAGAATATAAATTAGAAAAATAAAATTTCACGAATATGCATTAGAAGACAAAACTGTAATGAAAATAAAATAAAAGTCGGAGTTTATCGTCAATTATATAAAATTATATTTAGTCAAAAGTTAAAATTCACAAAGAATCAAAATCAAAATAAAGAAACCGGTTTACACATACACATTCCATACGATTATACGATAATAACATATTAAATAAAAAATAAATAAAAAATTACAAAGAATATTAAATAAAAATCAAATTGACATATATATAAAATCTGATAAATAAATGAGACAAAACAATAATACAAAATAAAAGTAGTACAATTCAACAAATATAAAACTTATCGTTCCCGCATTCTATCCATTTTTTCTTGACGACTGGGGCGATTACTTTTGAGTAGCGTGGCGACTGACGGGCAGAATCTTTTTACCAGAGCATTATTTCTTTTTGAGCGTGGACCACTTTGTTTTTGCTCCTAATCAGGTCAATTTATTAAAATTATTGAAATGTCGTTTTTCTTACCAGAAAATCCACCCCATCGTCCTCTTTATTTAGAAACCGTCACATAATTTAAAATAGTCACACTGAGAAAAAAGGATAAAATTAAATGAATAACAAAAATTACACGAATACACTATAGAAAACAGAAAATAAATAAATTTATAAAATAAACACCTCCGTGCTGCCGGCGACTCACAAAGTCGTGACGATTTTGGATTCATTTAAATGCCGGGAAACGATTGTGAGGACGATGGGTGCGGAAGAAGTTTTATTAAATGTCATGTCATATTTCTAAAATTTAAATTAAATAATTTTCGTTGATAAGCACCGAATCCCTTCACCGCTGTGGTATAGTACTCTCTAAATTTGAATCAGTGAAAAGTTACTGGTGAATCAGTGCGAAATAAGCCACTGATTTCAATCAGTGAGATTTTGACTAAGAATCACTCAAATTTAACTGATTCTCAGTCAAATATCTTACTGATTGATTCAGTAACATCACTGATTCAATCAGTTACGTTTTGACTGAAAAAAATATTCCCAAGGAATTGATATAATTATGGGTAGATCGACCTTATTTCATTGCTGATTTGAGAATAGCCGTGCAGTTTTGTTTTTTAGTCATACGACTGTTTGATGAAACACTTGATATTCGTGAAACTGCGAGTGACAGTGTAAGGTTAGGTAAAATTGTCAGGGGCGCACCGATGCATTATGGGAAAGTCAAACTTCTAAATAACCTGTCAACCATAGTCAAATGTCTAATTTGAATACAGTATCTTCAATTCTTCAGTGTGTTGCGTGCTCGAACCACTGATATGTTTCAGGTGGCGAGACGCTTGGCTTCGCGGTCATGGAAGTTAAGCACCCTCTGGTACAGTTAGTACTTGGATAGGCTCTGTGATTAGCTCGCCTACAGTTTATCCAAAGACTAATTTCATAGAAAAATAGTGTTTTAAAATCAGTCATTAAAGTCTAAGAAAACAAAACTAGTCCTTAAAATGACTATTGTCTTGTTTTGAGAAAATTTCAATTTAAGTTTGTATTTTTACTCAAAGGTTAATTCTAGTTTTCTTTAGGGCTAGTTTTACGATTCAAGTTAGATTTGTTTAAAGATTTCTATCATCAGCTAGACTTTATTCCGATAGGTCTATTTTATATTTCACCTAATAACTAGTCGCTTTTTGACATAGAAATAATACTTTTTTTTGTGTATCATTCGAGATTTAGAAGGCATACATCCCGACTCGATTGTTAATTAATCAGCTGTACTCAGTAGAGGTTTTCCATAGGTTTTCTCTACTTTGATCAGAGAGGGTCAGGCAAATGAGTGTATAAGGTGTATAGGGGTCGTTCACAAACTACGTCACGCTGTACGAGACCCTTTTGGACCCCCTCCATTATCATCACACTTTTACATGGGAAAACTAGCATTTTTCGACCCATTTTTTTTAAACTACCGATAACTAAAGCAGTTACGATAACTGTTGCATTTACTTTATCTGGAATTTCACTTATTTAAGGCTATAAGTTGTCCACTGATTTCAATAAATACGATTATATGTTGTGGATACAGTCCGGAGTACGGATCTGAGTTTTGACCTTACCTCAAAATCAATAAAATGGTACTTTTTGTTAGATAGAATCTTAACCCGACTTCACACTAACATATGTCTAGGGTCAATCAGGCCCGTGTGCAGGATTTGCTTCTGGGGAGGGGTTTTCAAAAAAAAAAAAACAAATCGTGAATACTTCGTTTTTTATTTAAAAAAAATTTTTAATCAGAAAGATTGAAAAATTTTAAAATAAGTTTAGACCTCTCTGGGGGGTCTGAAGCCTACAATCGTTGCATTATTTTTATTATCTACACTCTAAACCTCGTTTGACACTCCATTCCACTAGCGTAACTGGGTGAGCAAGGGCCCTGGGGAAAAAAGAACAATGGAGCCCCAATCACACTATAAATTACTACAATAAGTAAGGTTTTTAGAATTGAAAAAAGAGTGCTTTTCGAGTTTACCAAAGGACCCCTGAGCTCAAGGACCCCGGGGCACTACCCCACTTTGCCCCTTAACAGTTACGCCTCTGATCCGTTCAAAAAAAGGTATCTACTTATCTCGGGAGGTAAAATCTACTCCGCTATTAGTACTGAGTTATAAAAACAATTAACTTTGTGTGCTGTATACCTATATGTATATGTGTGTTCCTGTTGCTGTAAATAGCATGTAATGAAAACATTTCAGTATATTTACACAGTAAGTTTACAAGTTTATTTGCCTATGTTGCAGGAAGTCGTATGTGCAACTTGAATAGTAGCAAAGAGAGAAAGAGAGAGTGAAAGGACGACATTTACCAGACATGTGCATATGGATAGGCTAAAGGAAATAGAGATAGTGTGCAAAATATTCCTCGTTACTAAATCACGCTTTGCTCTGTGAATAACCCAATTTGCGTGACTACTTTTCGTTTGTCTGTCTGTCTGCTTGTCTATACTGTCTACTGTCTTTCAAGATAATTTCACGTACAGTCATATGCTTTCATGTTTCCTACAATTATTATTAGTCCTGTTATGTATTATGACTTAAACAACTTTACTACAGAAACTCTTTATAACCATTATATACTGGAACTAGTTTACACAAACACGTTCGAATAACAATTATAAGATTCAAAAAAAAAAAAAAAGTAATTGTATATTAAGAGGAAAATTATTTTCCTAATTTTCTCTCACATTATCCTCCCAGAGCAAGTACATTCCATTTCAGTGTAGATTATTATTATTCTTTGTTTTAGTGGAAGTATGTCAAAAAGATTACTTTAGTTTTTTTCTTTTAAACTAAGATTTTTCGTATTAAATTAACAGTATTTGGAGAGAGTACCCAGGTAGAAATATACCAACGGAAAATGACTGGGTCAGTATGCGCCGAAAAAAATATACTTGGTATGAAAGGAATCCTCTCATTTTGATGCGAATTTTCCTCTCAAAAGTAGTAGATGCTCTCAAAACAATGTAAAAACGTGAGAGGATTTCGCGAAAGGAATGTTACTCTCATTAGAAGAATAATTTTTTCGGTGTGGACAATAGAACTTCAGTAGGTATTGACATTTTTTACTGTGATCCTTAGTCCTTACTGGGCCAGGTTGATCTGTCAATGCTCGTGACTTGCGTTTAGTATGACGTCAGTATGGGAGCAGGATGTTTGTTGTTTATCAGTACTGGGACAACTTGGACAGTGAGTACTAAAGAAAGTACAATTAGAGACTAAAGATTTTAATCTATATGTAAAATATCTTTGAAATTTTGATATGCAATGTTACAAGTTGCACTGTGGAACGTGGATCAACTGTAGTGGTGGCGGCGTTGACGATCAGCGCTAAATCAGTACAGAGGTGTTTATTTTATTTTAATAATTTATTTAGTTCATTTGTGCAATTTTGTTGTTAATTATTTCTTTTATTATTTTGATCAGTGTGGCGATTTTTAAAATGTGATGATTTCCAAGTAAGAGAGGACGATGGGGTGGATTTTTTCTAAGAAGAAATGCATATCAAAAAACAGATGATCCCTTATAATAAGCCAAACAAAAGTGGTCCACGCTAAAAAGAAAGTGTCCTATCAGAAAAAAATAATCCAAATTTTGCTCGTCAGTTACCACGCTCTCCAGTAATAGCGCCAGTCTTCAAAGAAAAATCAAATGAACGCCGGAACGATAATTTTTTATATTTATTTAATTGTTTTTTGTCTAATTGTTTTTGTATATTTTATTCATTTAATTTCTTATCCATGTAAATTTAATTTTAATGTAGGCATATTTATAACTATTTATTTGTTTTTATATCAATTATTAAACGATCGTCGGGTGAAAAATTATGTGTGTGGCGGTTATTTTATAATTATTTTATTTCTTGCTTTGATTTTTGTGATTTAAATTTTTAACTAAATTTAAGTTTATTTATTTGACGATCAATTACGGCTTATATTTTATTTTAATTATATTCTGTTTTCTCGATTTATTATTATTAAATTTCCACATTTTTATTTCTATTATTTTGCAATTTTACGTTAAATTTAATGAGCGATTTTAAAGATTTCAACGAGAGTAGTATTTCGCTAGTATTTTTTGATACTGTATATATTTACGCTTCTGATATTGCTTGAATCGTCTTGAATGTATTGTATAGACTCATTCTGAATCGTCGAGAATCACACTGAATCGTAAATATTCGCGCTAAATAGTTGAGAATTGAGTTGAATCTTATAAGGTTTGCGAATCATTGTACTGATTTTCTAAAAATCGATTGATTCTAATGTTATTCCTTTAAAATTTGTTTGTATTCAGTATATTCAAAATGAAAATTTTTTAACGATTCTACTGAGGGTTTATGAGAGATCGTTTCAATAACGATGTAAATCGCAGTTGACTATCGGTATTTTCGATAGTATTCGGTTGCTGCGAATAATATTTACTAGTATTACCGCGTTACCGAATATTTTCTAGTCTCTTAAAAGTCATTGAGGGATTTCATAATAAATTTTCTTAATCGTTACAACATTAAATGTTTATCGCCCAAAAACCAAATATTTGGTCCGGACCGACAAGTTGGCAGATAATTACAAGTTTATATAGGGAGACCGAGGTGGAAAGTAACAAAAATCAGTTTTTTGATGATAGCGTCAAAACTGTTTGTCGGATAAGTTCTGTAAACATACTAATCGAAAGCTTGGACCTTCACCTATTAAATAAAATTGGAATTAAACATAAACAACAATTAGATAGTTCACAATAGGACTTTTTAATCAGCTCTTTTTTTGTTACTTTTCTCCTCACCCCTGAGAAGGAAAGTAACAGCACGAAGGTGGAAAGTAATACTTTAAAATTAAGGCTAACATTTCAAATATAAAACTGCTATAATTTAAATTATTTTTATTATGAACATATAAAAAAGACAAAGTAATATTAACTACATTTTGTACATAATTGGCATATATTTTTGCACTTTTTTGAAATCAAGCTTTTTTTATCTACTCTCTAAATTTAAATAAGTGAAAATTCACTTATTAGATGTCAAAAGTCTTCCACTCTTTCAAAAAGTGTATATGCACTTATAATAAGTGAAAATTTCACTTATCATAAGTGCATATACACTTATTGTAAGTGCATATGCACTTTTTGAAAGAGTGGAAGACTTTTGACATCTAATAAGTGAATTTTCACTTATTCAATTTTAGAGAGTATTTAATATTCGTTCCTCAGCTATGACATTAAAAAGCATTGTTTTTAAAAAAATTCAAATCCAAAGTTCAATATCTTATTAAAATATAAAATCAAAATATAAAATCGCATAGTTATAAAAAAGCAGTATGTTTATAAAAATAAATCCTTTCCTTGGATTTCAAAAACCAAGTTCAAATTACACAAAAGTATTTTATATTTTTTAATTATACACTAGTACGACTTAAAGGATGATAATGAAGCTTCAAAATTACGAAAAGCATTTTTTAAATATCTATAAAATCAAAGAAATATTATATTTTGAAAATTTAGGCAAAAACTTACTATTCACTGTAAAATCAGGTGTCTTACAAGTGTCTCATTTTAAGACATAAGACGTTTAGAAAGCGTCTTACAGGTATTTTTAAGACACTTTCTCAATGGTTTAAAATTAAGACACCCTAAAATGTCTTAAAAGTGAGGACAAAATAAGACACTTGTTTTTAGAGTGTTGTTGTATTTTTTGCACAAAATGTCAATATCAGATAAATAGCTTCCGGTGGACCCCTTACATAATTTGGGGAAGGTAGAGGGGTTGAAGCTGACTTAAAATTACTTTAGGACCATGTCTATCAGCTGATTGGTTTAGAAGTTATAAGCGTTGTTACTTTCCACCTCTGTTACTTTCCTCCTTGGTCTCCCCTAATAATAACTTTTAAGCAATTTAATTAAATAAATGTAATATTAAAATAAAAATAACTTTTAATTAACAAAAGCTTGAATTCAACTAAATAAAGACAAATATAAATGAAAATAAATTTTGAATTTAAATAATCTTTAGAATTTATGTAAACTCCAAATAATAAAGGCACAAATCGCCGAGTTTACATTTGGATATGAACAATAGCCTCACAGAAAAAACCTGAATTCATATTGATCCCATTTTTTCTCGTTTTGAGCCGCAGCGGAAATGAGATTTCCATTAATATTCTTAAATTTTAGTACAGAAAGTTGCAAAATGACTTTTTAAGACTGAAAAAGTTATTTTGTAACTTTTTTGACTAAAACTTGACAAGAGAAAAGGAAATCTCATTTTCGCTGCGTCTCAAAACGAGAAAAAATGGGCTCAATATGAGTTCAGCTTTTTTCTGTGGCTGGAAGTGATTCCAGCCTTTGTATAATCATAACCTTAGTTAAACAATTGACATATATATTATTATAATTATTATTATTATACCCAAGATACACTGTAAGTTTCAAAATGGGATGAGCGTAACTTTCCGAGAAATAAGTAAAAATGTATGACAAGTGACGTTAAATCTCTATTATTTTGATAGATTTGAATATTTCATGAGATAATAGCAAAAGACCGTGAAATCTCATAAATATTAGAGAACTATATTTTTTGGTTTAGAATTTTAAAATTCAAATTTAAACAAATTAAATATGGACGTGTAAACGTCATAAGTCACATTCTAGTGCTTTTTTGTCCCTAGGACAAACAGTTGAAAAATCAGGAAAACTACCAAGTAAAAGAAAATTAGTTTGTTAATAATAGATTCTTAAAACTTAAAGATTTGGTATAACGAGACATATTATTCTCCTGCGCAAAGTAGATTTTTTTATTATTCAAGTTTTTTATTTCTAGTGACAAAAACTTGGGAGATAATGCAGATAGCAGGTTAACACTCTAAACCGTCGAAATGTTTTTATAAGCAGGGCCGGCGGAACAAATTGTTTTCGGGGTCTGGAATTGTCAAGGAGATTGGGGAGGGAAAAGGTGAGACTAACATATTAACAAATATTTGTCAGGGTTTAGGACAGTTCGGGGTGCGGAGTACTCCACACCATCCGCACAGTTCGCGTTGGCATTGTTTATTATTTGTAACGCAATCAGTACAAATTATTCACGCTTTTAAGGATTTCTATTGAATTTTGCGTTGCCAGTGTAGAGTAAAAATTTTCTTGTAATAAAGCTAGATATAATCCAGGAATTTTTTTCTGGGGAGGAATACAAATTTTTTTATTCTCTATTCGTTTTGAAGGAGAAAGGCAAACTTTCGAGGCCGATAGACGATAAGCAATGCTTTTCGTGTCTTTATCTTGATAAAAAAGCATTCGACTAACACCCTTATTTCTTGCGACAGAAAAGGATGCCCTAAGCAAAATATTTTTATTAGTAGGTATAAGTCTTGACGTGGTGTGGTGACAGTGTACATGCGATTACCCACTTGGCTAAAAATGTCATGATGGAAATCTCAAAACGTGTATAAAAGAAGTATACATATAATAGGAATTCCACTTCACTTTGCTTATTTTATTTGTTGAACCTTACATACATGGGAAGTAACTTTAACCATATTTATAATAGACTTTGAATTAAAGTCACAAAATGCAGAATTACTCAGAATTTTAAAAAAAATTACCAGAAATAAGCTAATGAAACCAATAGTCGATCAACATCTTGAGATAAAAAAGTAAGATTTTCAATAAAACTCAATAAATTCAAAACGAACTATGCATTTTGAATTTTCTTTTTTAAATTATGTAATAATTTAAATGAAGCTCTGCAAATGCGTAACCGTTGACATCGAATTATTTAGTATAAGTTATTTATTGTAAAATTAAAATTTAAAAAGGACCTTCTTTTGGGGGTTAGGGACCCAATAGTCGATCAGCGGCAAAAATGGCTGAAAACCTTTTGCACCAGTAGTCGATCAATCTTGGACCAATAGTCGATCACACAACTTTAAATACAATTATTTAGTTAATTAACTAGAAAAATGAGTCGTAGTACTTCAAAATTAATGTATTTATAAGTTTTACAAATAAAATTAACAACAAACAAATAAAAATTACATGTAAAGCGCAAATTAATCGACTTATATCAAACTGATCGACTATTGGTACCCGATCGACTATTGGTGCCGTTACCTTATGGGAATAATTTTCTAAAACTTTAAGTTCAGTTCTGCATCGGTGATTTTAAGCTGAGGTCTATCATAAATATGCATGGTTAAAGTTATATACAGGGAAAAATATAATACAGGCAAAACTTCCATACGGCCGAAAGCAATTTGATGTTTTCGCCGCGTTTTGCTGTCGCAACTACGCGCGGTAGTACAAAAAGTCTAATATCTCGGGACTTAATAAAGTCTCCATCAATTTTTTTTTAAATTAAAGGTAAATTCATAAGGAATTTAAAAATATTAATAAAATTTCTGTCAGAGAGGAGTAAGTAAATAAAAAATTGAATTAAAAATTGTTTTTTAATTTTTTTACATGAAAAATTTTTTTTTTTTCATTGACTTTATTTTCATTTAAAAGTACATATTTTTAACTAAAACATGTGTAAGTTTCATCAAAATATCTTTATAATATTTTGAGATATTAACAATTTTGTTGAATTAATGTTGATATTCAAAATGGCGTATCTTGTAAAATTTTGAATTTTTTAAAAAATAATTTGGAGGGAAAAAGTTTCTCATATAGCAGTATAATACCACGAAATTTCAAGAAAATCGATGAACCCTTTGACAACTTTGATATTTCTGACTTCAAAAGGACCAATTAAGAATTCAAAATTAATTTGTCGCCAAAATCCAAAAAACCTTGGATCAGAGAGACCTTCCTAATGATATTTCAAGTATTTGTACCAAGTTTAGTGACAAAATATTCAATATCTTAAGAGAAAAGTTAAGGTCAAATTTTGCCTATACCAGTGTCATCATAATCCACCACATGTCCTTAACATTTTAAAGCATTTTTTTCTAATTGTTAAAATTTTCGATCTAAAAAAATGGCACTAAGATGGACACTTTATAAAAAGTCACTGGAAATGTGATAAATAAAAAATAAACATGATGTAAAAATACTTAAACTAATTTTTAATCAATTCATTATATTTATTAAGAAGTAACATTTTTAAAAACTCCAATTTAATAGCTTAAGGCTGTTGGAGAGATCGAGCTTGAAATTTTTCGGGGGCACAAACGCGATGCTTCCACAATGATCGGCACTGAAGTCAAAACGCCATAAGATATAGCATGCGACAGAGATATAGGATTTTGCACGAATACTTATTTTCAGCACAATATTTCACAACATCGTGACTTTTTTCTGAAGATTAGTCAAAACAAGGCGATTCCAAAATAAATAAACTTTTATTTGCGCACAATAACTTAAAAACATATTGTGTGGATCGGCGTCAAGAAGTAAATGGCGAAAATATATATTTTTGTTCATATATAGAAAAAAGATGACATCAATGGTAACTCGTACTCGGTTCAGTCGGTAATAGTTCGAAAGTTCTTGAAGTCTTCAATAGAGGGCTGCTATTATATCAGCGTCAAACCTCTTCTATCCTTTTCGTTTCATGTATCTGCACAATATATTTTTGAATTCTTGTGCGCAATAAAAGTATATTTATGTGGGAATCGTCCTGTTTTGACTAATCTTTGGAAAAGTGTCGGGATGTTGTGAAATATTGTGCTGAAAATAAGTGTTCGTGCAAAATTCTATATCTCTGTCGCATGCTATCTCGTGGCATTTTGAATTGTGCCAATCATTGTGGCAGCATTGCCGTGGTGCGTCCGAAAAATTGCAAGCTCGATCTCTCGAACACCCTTCACAGTAACAAAGTAATAAGATATAAAGAAATATCGATATATCAAATTCTCTAACGATAACACTATATTTCATGGCGGAAAATAAAAAATTTCAATTAGGTGCTGCTCAAAAAATTATTGAAGAAAGTGCATAATTTAAATCATAAAATATTTCCGAAGAACTGTCGTAATTATCGATAGATCGACAATATTTAATTGCTGATTTGGAAACTGCCATGCATTTTTGTGCTTTATCCATTTGACTATTTGATGAAACTCTTGATATTTGTGAAACTCAGAGTGACTTTGTAATATTAGGTAAAATCGACAGTGGCGTACCAATGCACTATTGGGAATTCCTACGTATATAATAGTTGCCAAACTTCTAGATAACCTGTCAACAATAATAAATCAAATCAAATGTCTAATCTGAACCCAGTATTTTTTCAAAATATATAAACATTTCTTGAGCGTCATGGTATGGCCTTTACAGTGCTGAATAAAAAAAATTAAAATTTTATCTGCCCTATCAAGGGTATTGCTTAGTTGATCCTTTGACTTACAGAAAATGTGTGGATATTTTAATTTAAAATTGAGGGTAAAAATTACTATAGTATATTGTGCACCAAGAGCAGAAAGAAGGTGTTTTCCGACGATTGCAAAATTTGCATGAAAACGGAAAACCTTCTTTCGCTCGAGATCCACACAATACTTTGTGTAACACCAGTTCAGGTAAAGCACTAATTAATAGTTGCGCGGGTACCTACCAGACGGCAAAGTGTACAACAAAGAGCACTTTTCTGCACAGTATGTAGCCAAGTATACGTTGTTACAGCCATAACCTTTCTGTGTCAACTTCTAAGGCAAGATAAATGATACTTTTGTTACAGTTGTTACGCAAAATAATTATCTTGTGGAATTTGGCCCGACGTGGAGAATATCTCATATAGAATATGTATGGAATAATAGATACACGGAAAAAAAATGAATTGTCTACAGTGGCTAACTAATGTTTGCTGTTGAATCTAACAAAATTAGTAACCACAGAAATTTATTTGCTATGATAATGAACAAAGTTTGTTGTGATAAACATTATTAGCCAAATTTTTTAAAATTTACTCTCACAGTAAACTTTTTTACTCTCACAGCTTTGTTCGCTGTCCCTATATTTGCAAACTTATTTTGACGTGGCAGCGAATACTTTACTGCGACAGTAAACTTCTTCTATGCGCGTATACTTAATACTAATTCACATTTAACACATTAAAAATGGTTATTTGTATAAAGGTTTTGAAGTTTCATTCCTGAATAAATAAAATACATTTGAGTTGCATCGTATAGCACGGCGCGTAGCAATGGACATAACGAGAGTCTCTCGTGTTTTACAAGATTAACGATGCTAGACACGCAAACCATATTCTATATATAAGGATTCAACGGTCAAAGATTTATACAGTCTATACGTGATGTGTATAGCTTAAAGCAAAAGCTTGTCCGAACAAACTGAATTATATGAATGAACGAGTATTCTTTCTTTTAAAAAAATCTGAAAGAAGGAGGGGAGACCGAGCAGAAAAGTAACGCAGAGGCAGAAAGTAACAAACGCTTTTCACTTCTAAACCATTCAGCAGACACACAGAAAAAACCTGAACTCATATTATGAGCCCGTTTTTTATCCTTTTGAGACGCAGTGGAAATGAGATTTCCATTAATATTCTTAAGTTTTATTCCAAAAAGTTGCAAAATAACTTTTTAAGACAGAAAAAGTCATTTTGTAACTTTCTTGGCTAGAACTTAACAAGAGAAAGGAAATCTCATTTTCGCTGCGTCTCAAAATGAGAGAAAACGGGCTTAATGTGAGTTCAGGTTTTTTCTGTGGCAAACATGGTCTTAAAGTAATTTTTAGTCAACTTTGCCCCCTCTGCCTCTTCCAAATTACAGACAGGCTAGACCGAGAACGATATGTCTAATATTGACGTGTTGTGCAAAAATTACAATAGAAGTAAGTTTTCGCTTGAATTTTTAAAGTATCATATTTTTTTGGTTTTATAGATATTTAAAATATGGTATTCGTTATTTTGGAACTTTACTATCTATCTTTAAGTCATGCTATTGAATAATTAAAAAGTTTGAAATACCTTTGTGTAATTTAAACTTGTTTTTTGAAATCTAAGGAAAAGAGGGGCGAGGAGAAATGTAGGGTGTTGTGGGGTGATGTGCGACACTTTTTTTCGGTTCTCGTAAAACATGAACAATAATCAAATTCTGAAATATTTCATGATTGAATAATGTAGAGGAAGAAAAATACTACATTCCTTCATTAATAGATTTAAAAAATTTTTAATTTTCCCTAAAAAATTTTCGCATTTTCAAAAACGTCCGTTTCGGCATTTTCAAACAAAGTTGGGGTGATATGCAACACAGGTAAAGTTCCGAGAAAGTTCTGAGCCTTTTAGATTAAAATTTAGATTTTTTTTTATTTATTGTGTACGTTTTTTCCATGTCGCAAAAGGACTTTTTAAGATTGGAAAAGTTATTTTGCAACTTTCTGGACTGAAAGTAAACATGAGTGACATTTTCGCTGCGCCTTAGAATGAAACACAATGGGCCCATTTTGAGTTCAGGTTTCTTTTGTGATGATAAGTAGATAAAAAATCTTGATAACATAAAAGTACAAAACTATGTGCCAAATATGTACAAAATATGTACAAATATAACTGAGTTTTTATATGTTTATGATAAAAATATTTGAAATTAATAGCAGTTTTATATATTTAAAATGTTAGCTTTAATTTTTAACTGCACTGAGAAAATAAGTTGACTAAATATAACCAATTTTTGATTAAATTTAGCAGAGAGAGGTGGTTAATATAGCACCTGCAAAGCTCTTTGTTTATTATTAGCAGATTAAATGCTACTGTTAACCTTGAAGTTTGGTTGTGATCGCTGGTATCTTGTGTGTTTTGTTCAGAGTCCCTTAACCTAGAAATTGGCTAGAGGCTTATTTTCTCAGTGTGTTTATGCTTTCCTCCTTTGTGATTTAAGCCAAACACTCCTTTTAGAGGTGAGGAGGAAAGTAACAAATGGATTAACAAATTATTAAAAGTTCATGCTGTTGACTTTCTAATTATTATTATTGTTTAAATTCAATTCTATTTAATAGATGAAAGTTCAAGCTTTTGATTAGTATGTTTACAGAACTTATCTGACGAATAATTTTAACTCTAAAATAAATTTATTTTTGTTAGTAAGTTGAAAGCTACCTCTTTCCTCCGTCACTCGTCTTCAAGGCAGCTGAATAAGATAGTCATTGCTTTACTTCTTGGAGCATTTTTAAATTAAAATTAGTTATTTTAATTTCTAAATAATTCAAGGGCAATAGGTGTATTTCCTCGACACTAATGATTGTGTGCGGAGCACATGAAACGTTCTTTCTTGCCTAATAGCCTCTCCAACTATATACTTTATAAATAAAAATAAGTATGAATATTCACTTATTGCATGTAAGTTAATAGTCGCCCACGTATTTAAATAAGTGCTGTGACGCAGCAAGTAAGTGCCGCGCACATAAAGTAGAAATAATTTAATTTAGAATCGTGCCTTTTAAACTAATCATTATATATACAGAAAGGGGTAACGGACAAAGGGTTTAGGGATGTCAAAGTCGACTTCGACTTTCGACAAAAGTCGATTTTGGTCCTGGAAAAGTCGCCTTTTTGTAATAAATGAATAAAAAATTATGGAACAGGATTTTTATAGATTTTTTATAAGATTTCGGTTAGTGAGGTCAATTTTATTTTATTTTCGTAATTTTAAGCTCATTTTGCAAAATTAGAAATAAATTTCAATTTTCCTCAAGCTCAACTAGTTAAGCCTTCTTAATTTATTAAAAAATATTTTTAAAAAAAAGCTGGCAATTTTATTATGTAAGCTTTCATTTTCAAAAAAGAATTTTTTTTGTTCCCGAAAATTTGCGTTTTTATTATTCAATTGCTGGAGAAAAAAAATGTAAATGTTTGTACATTAAATAATATTTTTTTCAAACATGCTCTGAATATTCACATTCAATAATTAAGTATTATTGTATTTTCTATAGAATGTTCTGCAAAAGGAGGAGGAGGTTCAATAATAGAACATCATCCATCTTCGTACTGGGAACAACCCTTTAGTCAACCGTACTTTGATAATACAACTAAGCGAGAGACAATCACTACAGTTGGTCAGACAGCCTACTTACACTGTAGAGTTCGTAATCTTGGTGATCGTGCAGTAAGTAAAGTAATATATTATTTTAATGTTCTTATGTAAGGGTAATATTGATATTATTATGAGAAGTCTCCTTGATATAATAATAATAATAACAATAATTATCAGAATAATAAATAATTATCAGCACCCGGGCCGGATAAAATTAATAATCTATAGTGGAAGAAGTCTACTTCAACTCATCAACATTTGGCTCGTATATGTTCTACTTTTCTCAACGGTGAACATTCAATACCACAATGGTTGGTGAAAAAACGAACAGTACTCTGTCCAAAATCAGGAGATTTGTCTAATCCAAAAAATAACATACCAATAGCTTGTCTTAACACCTGCTACAAGCTATTCACTGGCATCCACAAAGAGAGGATATTGGAGTAAAATAAGTGAACAGCGAGAGTGTAAGAGAGGCCTAGCAGGTTGCAAGAAGAACCTATTGGATCGATAGTTGTGTTATCCAAGACTCGATATTTTATCGTCGTAACCTGTCAATAGTTTGGGTTGATTACCGAAAGGCATTTGACTTTACGTGTTGAGAGGTACATACAAACATCGTAAGATGTTTAAAAGAGCTAATGCTCATGTGGAGGGCATGGTTTGTTATCACATCTAACGAACAACAGGTGATTACTACCATCATCTTATCTTGATGGTGAAGAAACTTACACATATCTTTGAATCCCACAAGCGGAAAGTCAAGATCTGTGTGGACTTAAAGCTCAACTCCAAACAAAGTATCGTGGTCTTCTCAGAAAAATTTGATCTTCTGAATTATCTGGAAAGAATAACATATAGGCCACAAATACATTAGTTATTCCTTTACTGCTCTATACATTTGGAGCAGTTAAGTGTAATGTGAATGAGTTAAAGAAACTAGATAGAGAAACTCGCAAGATGATGACAGTACATCGAAGTCATCATTCTAGGTCTTCAGTACCTCGAATTTACCTTCCAAGAGTTCGGGAAGGAAGAGGTCTTTTAACTTTAGAAAGGCATCATCGTAGAATTATTTTGTCTACAGCATGGTGATTCATAAACAGTAGAGATCCTCGTATGCAATTTGTCCACCATCATAAAATTGCAAATTTGGGGCAATTTTTACATCGCACGGCAGAAAGAGCAGCAAATGAACTTCGTCTCCCATTTGAAACCAGTGATATGGAACCAGTGTTGCCAATTCGAGCTCTGATAAATCTACTAGACAGCACTACAGATTATACTAGAAATATACCAGACCTCAAAATTTTGAAAAGTACAGTACACATCAATAAGAAAGTTCATGTTTGCTGATGGTAATCCAACGTGAAGGCTCGTAGTAGGGTTTATAGTCGATAAATCGAATTTGCAGTTTTCTAGTGTAAAAAAGATTAAAAACCCTCGGAACGTTTCAAAAGATTCAAATTATTAATATTTTTTGAGATTTTCTAATTATACTAGACAATATACTAGATAATAGATTCAAAATTTCACCACTAGACGTAGTATAAACTATACTAGATCTAGTATAAAATATACTGACTTTCAACACTGGAACAAGTGTGTAAATGCAATTTTTCCTATTCTAAATTTGTTTTGTAAAAAAAGTGAAATAAAAAAAATAATAAAGAACCTTAGAGTATTTAGAGAATAAGTACCTTAGAGATCAAGTATTCTCTCTGAGAAAAGAGGGATATGTAGCTCTTTTCCAAAAACAGGAAAATCTTTCTCAGAAAATACAAGTTTTGTTTGAAACACCAACGCCCAAGATGGGAACATGGGAACGAGGGAAACCAAAATTCACCTCAATGTTTCCATTAAAATGAAGAAAATATCTGAAAGTAACAATGAACTGTTATTACTATAGAAAGGTGTAGATCTCTGGACATTGAACTGTGCTGTGTAGGAAAATGCAGCATCCTTGCTTTGCAAAAGTAACTGAAAATCTGTTGCATAACACGTTGCTAAGACCTGCAAGCGAGTCAAACAAGTGCAGATCAATATCGGGCTGGCTTGACGGCATGCTTCTCATTTGCAGAGTGTGATTGTATATCTAGAATCAAATAAAACTTTTACCTCAAGAGTTTTGAAAATCGCCCAATGTCTTAAAAGATTGCATCACACTCTAAAAAAGTCAAAGTTGCAGACCATCAAGCAACATTAGAATGGGAAAATAAATTCTCTTGTAGTCATAAGAAAACGTTTAGAACGGCGGATGAAATGGATAAAGCAAAATATTATCTATGTTACTAATCCTTCCCGTCTGTTCAGTTTACCAGCTCCAACTATTGAGAGACCTTCATGTCGCAAAGAGATTGGAATTGTCTGGAGCAACATCTACGGGACGTCCCATTCAGTGAACAATGATGGTGGAAGAAGTTTATTTCAACTCACCAACATTTGGCCCGTATATTCTCCACCTATCTCAACTGGGAACATCCGATACCACAGTGTTTGGTGGAAGGTCGAACTGTACTCCTACAAAAATCAGGAGATCTGCCTAATCCAAAAAATTATAGACCAATTGCTTGCCTTAACACCTGCTACAAGCTATTTACTGCCATCCTCAAAGAGAGGATATTGTCATCTATAGAACCAGTTTGGAGTGCAATAAGTAAACAGCGAGAGTGTAAGAGAGGCCTTGCAGGTTTCAAGGAGGAGAACCTTTTAATCGATACCTAGTTGTATTATCCAAGATTCAATGACTTGGGTAGATTACCGTGAAGCAGTCGACTCTAAGAGTCATGAGTTGATCATCAAACTCCTTGAATGTTTAGAGATGCATCCGAAAGTCATAAAATGCTTAAAAGAGATAATACTCAAGTAGAGGACAAGGTTTGTTATAACGTCTTACAAACAGTAGGTGATGATTAACATCATCTCGTTTAAAAAAGGAGTTTTCCAAGGAGACTTAGTCCTTTACTTTTTTATATCTCATTCTTGCCTCTGTCCAGTGCCCTTCGAAAAAAAACTCTGAATACATGTGTGGCAACCTAAGAAATAGAGTCTTTATGACCAACCATCTTATCTATGTGGACGATCTTAAGTTCTCTGCATCCAGTAAGCATGCACTTAAAATTTTAGTTTTTGGAGTGGTCGAGTATTAATGGATTTTGGATTAGATAAATGTGCTGTTATTCATTTGATTAAAGAAAGACATGACACTTTTAAAATTCTTAGAGACTCGGAGGACATTCAACTCATTGGTGTCAACACCATTCATCATCTTGGTGGGGGAAAGACATACACATAGCATGGAATTCCACAATAGGAGACTCAAGATTTGTGTGGTCTTAAAAATCAACTCCAAACAAAGTATCGCTGGCTTCTCAGAAAAATTTGGTCGTCCGAATTATCTGTGAAAATCATAATGCAGGCCAAAAATACATTTGCTATTTCTTTTCTTCTCTATACATTTTGAACTGTTAATTGTAGTGGCTGCATCAAATTCAGTGATAAAAAATAGAGATCCTCTTATGCAATTTGTCCACCATCATGAAATTGCGAATGTTGGGGAGTTTTTATATCGTGCGGCAGAAAAAGCTGTAAATGAACTTATAGTCTCCCATTTGAAATCAGTGATATGGAATGTGGGTTAGCATCGTTAACACTATTGATGCTTAAAAAGTGTGTCAAGGAAGCAGAACAAGCGCTTCTGTTACTTGTGTAGCAATTGAAACCTGGTGGCTATAGGGACCTGATCAGGCAAAGTAAGGCCCTGATCAGGATATAAAATGCATCATGTGGTCAGGTCCTGACGAGGTTTATTAGAAATAGGGGCCAAATCAGGTAATGTTCAGTATCGTTCCAATTAATTTAGCTTGATTAATTAATTTTTCTGTGATCCACTAGCTTGGTTGCAACTCTTCGTATGAAACACATCAAGTGAAAGATTAGTTGGGGATAAGTTTAAATTAAAATGAGAATAACTTGTAAGAGTAGTATATGAATTTTTCGTATACTATTGCTGAAATTTTCTTGATTTACTAATATTTTTTCTTTTTTAATTGAAAATAATACCTCTATGAGAAAGCAATACAAGTATAAAAAATGTGTAAAATCAAAAAGTAGGTATAAATTTAGTGTTTAATTCTTTTAAGTGGTTCACTAATGGAATTTTGATGTTTAAAATTTTTTTAAATTAATAAATAAAATGTTGTCTTTAAATATTTATCTATGATTATTTTAAAATGTGTTCACAAATAAATAAGGATATTTTACCTAAATATTCAGATTTAACATCATTCGAAACGTTGTCTTCATCAACATCCAAATTCACTTTTAAATAATCATTAATATCTAAATGAATATAAAATAATAAATAAATTATTAAATAAATATTATGATTTTATTGTAAGTGCAGTTTATTTATCCTTATATTAAAAGAAGTTTATCATACAAATTGTTTATGTTTGAGCTTATCTCTTTCTTTCCATTTTAACTTTTAACAACAAATTAAATAAACGTAACCAACTAAACTAATGACACTAAATATAATTTTATTAAAAATAGTTAAATGTAGGAAATGTGGTTCGAAAAAATTGTATAAATGCTTGCCCTAAGTTTACCCCTTTCGAAACCTCATCAGGCTCTGATCAAGCCCCTAAGATTTTTTTTAACATGGCTATGATCAGTCAATTATTACCTAGGCCAAATCACAAAAAGGTTATACGTAGGGCAATTGCTACACAGGTACATGAACATAAAGGCAAACTTGTTTACGGGCAGTTCTATAATGTCATAAGTGAATTAGGATTGTCTGTGGGTACTTTGTCATTTGCTTTTCTTAAATCTGCTGGTTTGAAATCCGAGACTGAAGGATTTTTATTTGCTTGTCAGGATGGAGTAGTAAATACCTTCGTGTATCGCAGTCGCGTGATGGATATCCCATTTTGCCGTGTGCCCAAAAGGATCAGGAGTCCTTTGTGGAAAATAAACAGTATAAGATCTACTGAAATTTTTCTTTTCCTGCAACTTATCGCATCAGGGCTTCCTTGGTGTGAAGTTAACTTTTTTTAAAAGGTTCAACAACTGCCCTTCAAAAGTGCAGCAACTGTCTTTTAATTTTTTCAGTGTAAGCCTGATATTGTACTGCAGGATCATAAAAGTCTGATCATTTGTGTGATATAGTTTTTAGCCCCCGCTGAGGGCACCATCATTCAAGAGGAGCATGAGAAACGGTCAAAGTATCAAGAGCTCCTATTTGAACTGAGTCGAATGTATCCCGGTTATAAGATCCGACTAATTGTCCTCATAGTAGGCTGTTTGGAAGGGATTAAAGCTTTATTTTTAAGACAATTGAAAAAGATACCTAATTACAAACGTCAAGCTGAAGCATTAAAGGTTTGTATGCAAATGCTGTCCTTTTAAACTCACTCAATCTGGTCTGACAGCACTGTTATTTAAAATATAATTTCACGATGATAGCTCTCAAAAAGCATCCAATAACGTTCCTAACCACCGCGAAAGAACAACAGCGGCAATGGAGAGGTACACTTACAGAACAGTGAACAGAAAACAGATCGAGCAAAATAATCTTGCTTTTTTGCTTAACTTCCAGGACGGACGGAGTAGAAGAGAATAAGACTAATAATAAGTACAGCAAAAATAGGAGAGATTGTTTTAGTGAGGTATTACTACAGCACGTGGTTGAGTTCCACACGAACAAGTGCGTAAACGCATTTTTTCCTCTCCTAAACTTGTTTTGTAGAAAAAATTAATAATAATAATAATAATAATTAACCATTCCTTTGCTTCTCTATACCTTTGGAGCAGTTACGTGAAATGTGAATGAGCAGGAGATACTAGCACAGAAAAAACCTGAACTCATATTAAGCCCGTTTTTCCTCGTTTTGAGGCGCAGCGGAAATGAGATTCCCATTAATCTTGTTAAGTTTTAGTCCAAAAAGTTGAAAAATGACTTTTTCAGTTTTAATAAGTCATTTTGCAACTTTTTGGACTAAAACTTAACAAGATTAATGGAAATCTCATTTTCGCTGCGTCTCAAAACGAGCCAAAACGGGTTCAATATGAGTTCAGGTTTTTTCTGTGAGATAGAGAATCTCGCAAGATGATGACAATCCATCGAAGTCATCATATGAAGTCTTCCGTGCCTCGAATTTATATTCCACGAAATCGGGGAGAAGAGGTCTACTGAACTTGGAGTATCTTCATCGTAGAATAGTTTTGGATACTACATGCTCAATTATGAACAGTAGAGATCCTCTTTTACATTTTGTCCACCATGATCAAATTGCAAATTGTGGGGCATTTTTATATTATGCGATAGAAAGACCTGCGAATGAACTTCGTCTCCCATTTGACACTAGTTATATACAACGTGGATTAGCATTGCTTCCACCATTTATGCTTAAGATCCGTTTCAAGGAGAAAGAATATGCACTTCTGTTTCAGGAACTTAATAGTAAATATGTTCACGGGAAGGTCTACAATCTCATAAGTGAAGTAGGATTGTCTGTTGGTTTGTTCTTTGTGCTCCTTAAATCTGCTGGTTTAAGGTCAGAGAGAGAAGGATTTTTATTTACCTGTCTGGATGGTGTAATTAATAGTTTGGTGTACTGTAGTTGCGTGATGCATATACCTATCGACAATGACATCTGTCGTGCATGTAAACAATATTCGGAGACACTTAGTCATGTTCTAAGTGCGAGACCGAAGTGGACGTGTTATAGGTATATAGAGAGATATACAATGCTGCGCTTAAGGTGTTGTATTATCACCTTCAACGCCAGCATGGTACAGATAAGAAACCCATCTTGCCGTATGCCAGAGGAGATCAGGAGTCCGTTATGATAAATAATCAGTGTAAGATCTACTTGAACTTCTCTTTTTCCACCACTCATGGTATCTGTGCCAATAAGCCTGATACAGTACTCCATGATCATAAAAATAAGATCATTTGTGTGATATAATTCTCGGCCCTAGACGAGAGCAATATCAACTAAAAAGAGGATGAGAAGTGTACCAAGTATCAATGTTCTAATTAAGATTATAAGGTACGATTAAATGTTCTTTTAATCGGTTGTTGGGCGGCATTAAAGCTTTATTTGTGAGCCAATTAAAAAATATTACTGACTGAGAGCACCAGGCTGATGCATTGGCGGCACGTATGCAGAAAGCTGTTCTTCTGAAGTCACTCAATCTGGTTTGGCAGCATTGTACCATAAGATCCTATCTGATAGCTCTAAGAAAGCATCCAACAACGTTCTTGACCACCGCTTAAGAAGATCGGCGGCTATGGACATGAAGACCCAAAGTACAGAATGCTGAAACTGTAGCGAGTAAAAGAATGATGCTTTTGCTCACCTTCCAGGGCGAAGGGGGCAAAAGTTGATCGAGTTTCACACGAACAAGTGCGTAAATGCATTTGTTCTTCTCCTAAACTTGTTTTGAAAAATAAAAAAAAATAATAATATTGCATATTGCCGTATGTCCAAGAAGATCAGCAGTCCGTTGTGGAAAATAATCAGTGTAAGATTTACTGGAATTATTTTTGTTCCGCCGCTCATCATATCAGTGCTACTAAGCCTGATATAGTACTCCAGGATCATAAATAAAGGTCATTTGTGTGATGGCAATAACACTGTAAAAACTGTTATCTTGTTTTAAGACACTAAATGTCTTTTTGGCAAATGTACATATTATGTCAGCTATGTTAGTTTTGAAAGTAGTAGTAGTTGAATTTTTCGTTGGCACTATCCTGGCTTTTCGTCTGTATATCTGTCCATGACCAGGTAGATAAGTTTTGAAAGTCTTGAAGAAACGTCTACTACGCAGACGCGATGCCGTGCCGCAAGTTATACCAGTTATACGCCTGTTTGTTTACATCGTTTACATATTTTCGGTTTAGTAAAGCAGAGGTAAAAGCTGTAAAAGTGAGTGCTGCAATAAATAAAATTAAAATGAATTAATATTATTAGTTGACGTTCGGTGTGGTATCTTGTTTTAATTTTTTCGTGTCGTGTTTTTCTGAATTCATTGTGAGAGAAGACCTAACCTCAATTATTGTTTTGACATTTATTATCTTTTGAGTTGGTTTTTTAGTTACGGTGGGCTCCACCCCCCGAACCCTCTTTTAACGCCTTTTGCTACTTCACCGTATTTTTGGAAACATTTCTAGTTTCTCAGTGTTTTTCGTTCTGGAATACATGTTCATTGTTACTAATCTTATGTAAGTTTTTACTGTTATTATTATCGAGAGACAAACTTCGAAAAGACGTTTTATTGCGTTTTGGCAAAACAACTTAACCTCTTTTAGCAGAAAAGGATATTTACATGCAGAGATTTCATGCGCCATGGCTTAATATGTACCTTCAATACGCACAAATCACACCTCATTATCTAAAAGATCCTTTCTGCGAAAAACAGGATTGAAGTTTTGTTCCAGAAAGAAAAAGAACTCTCAGAAAACGCACAGGTTTAAAATAACAGTAAACCCTACACCAACGCCAAAGATAAAATCATGAGATCTGTAGGTAAATTGAATTTCATCTGAGAATCTGACAGTAAAAGTGGAATACAAAAAGTTTAGGCATAACATATTTTTTATAAACAAATTATCTCCAAGAATAGCGAAAAGAAACAATTTAACCTGTGAATTGATCCTTAAATATATACAAGGCTTTCGAGGAACTTAATTTTCTTGACATATAACTGCCTTTTACAGGATTTCCAATCTTTTACAAAAAAGCACAATGCGTAGAGTTAAAAAATAAATATATTTGTCATTCGCTATAAAAATTTGCTACTTTAGTTAGCGCGATAACACACGTTTTTTCTAGTTACATCTTATCCCCTCAAAACAAACGGTTAAACCAATGAGATCTATCGTAATGGCCAAGACAGGTGGGCCTTTATTGGCTCCAACAACAGATTTTTCGAGATCCTAGAAGAACAAGTTTAGCATTGCCGCGGGCGCGCATAACTCACTCACTATTCTTCAAATTATAGAATTTGGAGAAAGGCTGAGCGATCTTTCACTCTCAAGATTTTAGGACGAAACATCTAAACGATGAGGGAAATGAGCCTCCTACATCCTCCATATGCTCTCGCGGTCTTTCAGCCTTTCCTGAAACCACTCTGTACCAATGTAGTGTTGTGTCGGGTGCGTACACTGATCGCCAGATATGCTTTAACATATTTCCATTGGACCTACGTGTTAAAATGTTAAAGCATATCTGGCGATAGCTGTACATACACAACTTTACTGCTGGTCAGTAGCCCTACTCAAGTAAACTTGAGAGGCGTCTGCCTTGCGTGAGAGTCCTAGCACTGGATCTGAGGTGCACCTTGAGTCTCGTCAGCTAAGAGACCACGTAGCAGGGCCGGATTTATATGTAGGCAAACTAGGCAACTGCCTAGGGGCCCCCACCAAAAAGAGCCCCCACCAGCTAAAATATTTCCCACAAAAAGTACTTTCAAAAATTCTTTTAGACATTTAAAAATCTGAAAAATATTTTGTATAAAATAATTTTAAGTTTTTAGGAATTCAAAAAGCCAGCTTATTAAAAAAGCGTGAAGTTTTGAAACTGCTTTTTCGACATTGAGTTTTCGGAAAAATCCATTTTTTGCATGGGCCCCCACCAGCGTCTGCCTATGGCCCCATGTTTAGTTAATTCGGGCCTGCCACGGGGGCCAAGTTGTAATGCATTGATTGAATATACAAAGCTTAATGTTGTCGTCTATCGCAGCGCTAGTGTTACGTAAATGAGAGACGCTTGTGTTTGTCGACACACACAATCAACCTATTATTTGGGCTGCGATATTAGCGCTGCGATAGACGACAACAATAACCTTTATCTATACGGTCAATGCATTACAGCTTGGCTCCCCTGTAAGAAACTGCAGAACTAAACTTAATTTTTAAAACAATATTTATTGATATTCAGTATTTTGTACAATTCGGTACCTCCGAGAAACTACTGCATTTTTACCATATGTGATGATTTATGGTGAAAGAGACCTTACGCAACAAGAACATTAGGCTCACATTTCGTGCACTGCACAACGGAATACTGAGCCTAATGTTATTGTCGCGTAAGGTCCCTTTCACCAGAAATCGTCACATATAATTAATGTAGAAATTTCTGTTTTATGCAAATTACTAATTACTATACGCAAATTTCACTGGTATTTTAATGGTATTAGCAAAAATTTTAACCTTATGTTCATATTTATCATACCAGAATGACCATACCACTTTTAAATAAGGCCAATATCTCACGGATATTTTGTACAATGTTGTGTACTTATTTTTGTAGGTGTCGTGGATTAGAAAAAGAGACCTCCATATTCTCACTGTGGGCATCCTTACATACACAAATGATCAGCGATTTCAGTCGTTGCATAGCGATGGGAGTGATGAATGGACCTTAAAGATTAGTTCATCTCAAGTTCGTGATAGCGGTGTATATGAATGCCAAGTTTCAACTGAACCAAAAATTAGTTTGGCCTATAAATTAAGCGTAGTAGGTCAGTATATTAAACGATTACTTGTATATATACTTTATGTATATTCACACTGAGAAAAATGTTTAGTCATAGCAACGAAAATTTGGTTGAGCCAACCAAATTATTTGGTTGATATTTATTCAACCAAACTATTTGGTTGAGACAACTAAATTATTTGGTTCAGTGTTGTTTGTTGTCATAACAAAAATTTTTGGTTGTCATAACTATATTTTTTTATTCGGGATAATAAAAATTTTGGTTGTCATAAAAAAAATTTTTATTTGGGAGCTAACTAACCCAGGTGCGAATTTTCGGTCGGCCAACACATATAATTACATAATTCACATGTTATTAATTTAATTACACAAATATAATCAGATGAGAATGTAGAAATTTCATATTAATGAAAACCTGAAACAGAAAAATTTCATTGGTCATAAAGATTCGAACCTGGGTTTTCCAGCTGCCAGTCCAGTGGACTAACCACCAGCCCATGAGAGATATGAATGACTAATATGGAATAAGCCTTATAGCTAAACAGTTCAGTAACAGACACCGTTAACTCAACTATCAGACCCAGGTTCGGCCGACCGTCTGGTATTGGTTTTTATTTAGATTTTATTTATATTATTATCGGCAGCTTACTTACAAACTAATCACCAATTTTTTTAATAATTGTTTGGTTGTCACAACCAAATTATGTTTGGTTGTAAGAGCAACAAAATAATATGGTTGTCCCAAACAACTTGATGTGTTACGCCAACCAAATCGTTTTGTTATACCATTCAAAATATTGTTGTTACAACCAACAATGGTCAACTGAAAAATATTGTTGGTAAAACTAAACCTTTTTTTTCAGTGCATACATAACAAATAGTTCTCACGTTAAAAGTAATAAAAATCACAGAAGAACACTGCAAAAACAGGTGTCTTATTTTAAGACATTTATGTGGTGACTTTTAAGACATTTTTGAGTGGCTTAATTACTTAATTTCAACCAATGAGAGAGCGTCTTACAAAATTATTGAACATCGAAATAACTTGATATTACTGTAAGACATTTTATAATTGTTTTATGTCTTAAAATAAGACACTCGTAAGACACCTGTTTTTACAGTAAAGTAAGTGTTATTTTAACATTAAATTCTGTGTAAACAGTGTAGTATTGTATCACATCTGATTGTTAAAATTACGCTTGATTTTTCCTGTGATAATATAACGTTTTTTGCATTTTAATCGATATAAATTTTAAGGAAAAAAAATTTGATCAAATATGCTCTCTCAAGAGCTTCTCCAGCTTTTAGAACCCAGTATATAAGAAAACCCAGAATTGTCCCTAGTTCCAATTAAGGATGTGCTTTAATTATATAAAAGTATATTATGTAATTATATTTATTCACAACAATCACTTTTATCAAATTAGAAATAAGGTTTCTTTTAATAAAAAACAAAAATTAAATAAGAAAACTAAATTAGGAAATTATATCTATATTGATGGACCTTATTTATACTGTGTTTTCACAGCAGAGGTTATTTGTCTCAATAATAATAATTAAATTAATTTAATTTGAATTTATCATTCGTCTGTATTCAATACTCAAAATGATTATACTTTGATCGTTATAATCATCTTTAATAATAATAATTAAACCTTTGCACTGATTCATGTCCTTATTGTTCTAAGGCTCACAGTGTTGAAAATATTTTATAATCAACAATAATTTTTTTTATATTTTCTAAATAATTACTTAAAAATGGTGTTATTAATTCATATTAATTGAAGATTTAAAATAAATTATTATTGATATAAAGTATTAAGAAAATCAATGTTAATTGAAAAATATTTTAAAAACTGCGCTCCTTCATCCACGCAGAGAAAAAATATATAACTCACAGCCATCTATCTTTTTTATTAAAATCAAATAAATTCTATTTTTTGTCAAATAAAATTAGTTGGCTGTGATACAAAGATATTTTTATTTGACACAAGTAACTTATCTTTGTGTCAAACATATCATTTCTCTAAATGTATACTTTCTACATTTGAATAAGTGAATATTCATTTATTAAGATGTCAAAAGTCTTCTACTTTTCCAATAAGTGCATATACGCACTTACAAATAAGTAACATTTCACTCTAAATAAGTAAAATTTGTACTTATTGCAAGTGCATATACACTACCGTCGGAAATTGTTGGTTCGATAGATAAAAGTGATTTCAAAAACACAGCATATTTTCCTTCAAAATCAGCTAAAACCGTGGTTTTTACTTGAAAATGATGGTTTTTTCGGAAAACCTTCTCGGACGTTTTGAGTCATATTTCGAGAACCACTTAATATTTTTCAAGTTTTCTTAGCACAAACTAAAGCTTACTATTCAGCAAAGAAAATAAAGGGGACTTTACATTTTTTCGATATTTTTTGTAGATCAGGCAACAAGCTAATTACAAGGCAACATAAATGAATATACTGCAGTTTTTTGACAGTTAGTCTTTCAAACCTTTTGATAAACTTATTGTGAAAAAATTTTTTGTCTTAAATTTTCAATATACCATTGTTGAAGGTAAGAAATTACGTTTTATTATATTGTTAGACAATAAGTATTATCATTAAAAAGCGAATTTTGTTAAGTAATCTGTTAATAATAATCTTTAATCAAAATGTGTTTTATTTGGTTAGTTGGTTATTTGGTTATTTTGGGAAATGGTCAATGGAATGTAGAGTTTGGGGAAAACCGATTAGGAAAGTGTTCAAAAAGGCCCATGGATAACATAAATTATTATTATTACATTCTCATAAATGTCACAGGAATATTCCATGGACATTCAAGAAATATACAAATACAGTCAAACCTGGATAACTGGTCCCTGGATAAGTGGCAATGCTCTTTAAGTGGAACTTTCTTTGCATTCCCTGCCCAAGTAACTTGCCCTTAAAGATCTAGATAAATGGAATACCTCTATAAGTGAAACAATAATTTTTGTTCCTTCAGTTTCCACTTATCCAGGTTCGACTGTACATAGAAAGTATATCCAAAACAAATGGTAGAAAAATCCAAGGGACATTGTAGCAACGTCCCAGACAGCGGTGGTTTAGATATCTCTGAGATATCCAATGGATATCCCTGCATGTGTGTGGGATCTTTTTAGGGTATCGAATCTTAATCTACGATATCGCATAGACATACCATGGATATCTATTTACTGTGAAGAGCAAGATTTAGAGAGTAATATAGACCTAAATCAGTGCAATGTTTAATTAAGACAAATAACCTCTGCTGTCAAGATTCAGTAGCGTCTATCATTACCAACAGACTACACATTTGAATTTCGTAGGTGAGTTTTATTATTTCACTTCTGTATTTCAATAAAAAATCTCGTTTCTTATGTGATAAACGTGATTGTTACTGTTGAAAATTTTAGTGTAGATGGTAAATTGAATTTGTGACTGTTGAAAGATTGCTTATCATTTATAAAAATTTAATTTTCAAAGTTGAGGTAGCACGTGAAAAATCACAACACATCACTTTGGTTTAAAATAATATATTTTAATAAAAGTTGAAAAACTATTTACACAAACATGTTCAGAAAAATAATTAACATAGTTTAATTCAATAAATGTTTAAAACCACGGAGCAGTTAACAACAATTTACATGATTAAAAAATTTAGCAGCGAGTACATGTTCTTTCGAATTAAAGCGTGATGAAGATTAAAATAATTTATCCTTTTGCGCAACTTGGGATCTTCACCCGATTAATCGAGATCAAAGTTGACACATTTGTCGGTGGGATATCAGTCGACAGGCGCTGAGAAGTTTTATGTGTCAATTTTCAAATGTAAATAATTAAAATTTCGAACATTCTGCCCGAGTGCATTTATTACGTAAATGTAATAAGAGAAAAGAAAATGAACAAAATAAGACATTCTAATTTTGGTTGACTATTACGTTAGCTACTATCGTTAGGGGAATGTGGTATTGGAAGGACAGTTAGTTTGTCAAAACAGCGTTTAAAACTTGTGGTTGCCTTTTTAATATGGGCTTCTCTCGCTAGTCCAACTTGTCTTGGTAGGTAGTGCAGGTATTCTTGAGGCCATCTGGTCCAGAAATCGTCTATTATCTGAGTCAGTAGATTCCATCGATTGAAAGGCTCATCAGTGAGGTTATTGTGCGTTGATTCAGGCACTGAGATGATAGGTACACCTGTTAGGATGTGTCCTGTTGTTATGGCTAAAACAGACTGAGAATCTGAAATGTTAGAATAGAGGGGTCTGGAATTAAGACAAGCTTTAATCTGACATAGGACAGTGGACATTTCTTCAAAGGTAAGTCGAGTCTCTTCAATGACTTGTCTGAAATGGTGCTTGACCGACTTCACTTCTGCTTCCCAAATTCCGCCGAAGTGATGGAAATGTGAAGGGATAAAAGACCACGCAGTTCCCTAATTTGCAAGAGATTCACTCACCTCAGAGAATATCTTAGATGATCCTTCGAATAGTAATTTAAGTTCTCTTTCAGCTCCAAAAAAGTTTCGGGCATTATCACTGAAGATTTTTAGAGCACTGACCACGACGTGAGATCAATCGTCTAAACGCAGCTAGAAAACTTCTAGTTTCATATTCGGAAACTAGTTCTAGATGTGCTGCTCGAGAACAAAGGCGAACAAACAAGCAAACGTAACCTTTGAAGGATTTTATACCCCTACCCTTCGAAGTCAGGATGTGATAGGGACCAGCATAGTGCAATCCAGCAAATGTAAATGGTTTCAAAGTAGTTGCTCGTTTAACTGGTAGTTTTCCCATTAATTGAGTAGGGAAGATAGCACAAAAACAAGCACATTTAACACAACTTCGGAAAATTTTATTGACTAGAGGTTTAACGCTAAAAATCCAGACCTTCCTGATCACTCTGCTCAATGTTAGTTGCTGACCTACATTCAGCGTATCCTGTTGAGCATGCATCACGATGAGTTCAGAGAGTCTATATTGTTTGGGTAGGATGATTGGATGCTTCTCATCGTAGGAAAGAAACGAATTTTCAAGACGACCTTGAACTCGAAGATTGAGATTTTGGTCTAAGAATGGGGTCAACTTTAACATAGGATTTTTTGTCGATATCGGTTTATTAGATTTCTAACATTCAATGATTTCCTTGAAATGTTTGGATTAAATCAGTTTCACCCAGATGATAAGGCTGTGTCTTAGCTTGTCGGAAATAAGATAGCTGGGAATTCTTTATTTCATTTACGAAACGATAGCAGAAAGACTCTTTCTGTGCAAAATGAAGTTAAACATCCTCAATTTTATCTAAGAATTTAGCACGAGCCTCTAATGTGGTCTTCAGATCAATCGCCTGATTGAGAGTAGACCAATGCTTTAGGTCATCAGTTAGCTACTTAGGTCCATGTCACCATAGGGTTGAATTACGGAGTTCTTTAACAATAAATCCACGTGTCGCACAATCAGCGGGGTTGTCTTTCGATGGTATTTAACGCCATTAAACCTCTTTAGAGATTGTGTGAATATCACTTACACGATTTGCCATGAAAGGTTTCCGACGAAATGGATGACCTTGGAGCCAGCAGAGAACGATTTGTAAATCTGACCAATAGTGAGTTGAGGGTATTAGATTTTGCAGAACAATTGCAGCAAGTTTAGTCAGTAGGTGAGCTGCACACAACTTCAATTTTGGAAGTGTTATAACTTCGTCAGGAGCTAGTAAGCAGTGGTGAAAATGCCTGTAGACTGACTACAATGTGGGTTTGATATGTGATTAATCAATTACGAAATATGACATTCCACTTGCTCTGTTCCAGAGGTAGATGGAGTCGGGTCGGAAGGTTTGACTATTTGCTTGGAAGAGGTTTGAAAACTGTTAAGAAGGTAAGTGTAGTGATTAGAGTTGCAAACGAAGCATCTCTTTTGTGAAGGACAATCATCAAATTTGTAGTTGCTTCGTACACAATTAAATCAAAATTTAAGGCGCTTTACTTTTGTTGAAGAACCTTCAATTTTTTGAACTGAGCAAAATAAGAAATAAAATGTGAGCACTGGCAAAGAGGAAAAAGATTTTGACCCCGAGAAGATTCAGCTTGAGAAAGATTCACTGAAATAGTCGTTCTTTTCCCTTTACCGTTTTGAGGTTTGGTCTGAGTACTGAGGGGCGGTTGAGGTAGATGCAAAGTTTCCAAGGCCCTACAGTACCTTCTAGATATGAAGAAAGCTTATCAAAATTTGGAAATTCCTCGGAATCTCTTAAAGATGTTTCCCATTCTTCCCTAGTATAGTCCAACACTTTAAGAATCTCATCCACAGATCTCTTTGAGGTTGGAGGCCAAGAAAGTAATTTTCTCATGTGTGCTGCTAAAATAATTCGTTTGTTATCAAACCGTCTGGCTAACATAAACCAAGCTTCCGCAGAATTAGCTTTATTAACGGTAAGAGTTTTGATTTGGTCAGCTGTCTTACTTATTAGAAAAGTCTTTAGATAAGTCTTTAGATAATACAATTTCTAAACTTCAGAAAGTTGTGTTTTGTCTACTATGGCTGTGAAGAGATCTCTAAAGGTCTCCCACTCCAACTGATTGCCGGAAAATTAAGGTAGTGATGGAGCTGGAAGATGTTTAAAAGAATCGTCATTTGATTTTTTACCTTGCGTGGTTTTTGGTTTAGATGTCGGTATAAATTTTTTAATATCCCGTACCACCCGTTTAATGTTGGCAGTGTAGTCCTACTCAATTACATTAAATTTTGAATAGGCGACATAATCAGATGTAGCGTAGTTGGTATTGAAAATAATGGACCAATGATTCTCATAACAATCCTTCCAGTAGGTTTCTGAAGTCTTCAATTGAGTTTGTAAGTAGTGGAGGGGATTCTCCTTCCCTTTGGTAGATTTTAACATATCAGAGTAACGTTTCCTGATTCGCATGCCCATCGCTTCTTGTTTCGAAAGGTCGCTCATAAGCACCAGACAGGTAGAGCCGAGCAACTAAGTAAACGTCAAGCAGATCTACTATACGTAGTAGGACTGTTCATTAGTGAACTTTTCCTTATGAGGCAATGTAAATTGCAAAAACTACTAATGTACATAATCTAGAGACATAGCACAGAAGACTTTGTTCTGGATTATACGCTAACACAATGTTAACTGTCAGCTGATCAGTGCGCTCCTTCATATGCTCACGCAGCTTGAAGGTACGGTCACTGTTCGGCTGCCTGTCTGTCTGCAGAAAGACAGTCGAGCTGTTACCGTAACTTTAATCTGCGTAAGCATGCGCAGAGACTCTTTGAGCTGTGACTGCTCCTTAAGTACCGAACAATTTTAGCTGTGGCATTTGCAGATAGAGTTCTTAAGTCGGTAAATTACGTCAATAACAGAAAAAAGATTCCGGTAAATTACCAAGTTGTTTGTTTCTCTAAAAATTTATAATAATTTCTAAAAAATTTAAATCATTCAAATTTGTATACAAATTGACCAAAGCCGCTAAAAACAATACAAAGAATCAATTCTGTACAGTCGAACCTTAACCCTCAACTGCTAGACTGGGTCTGACAGACCCGATTTTTTAGAGCCACTTTTTTCACTATTTTCAATCTACAGTCCGCTGTAGGAGAGAGCGGAAAAGGTCTACCGGGTCTGTCAGGCCCAGTCTAGCAGTTGGGGGTAAATTAAAATGTTGGTTAGGATAGGTTAGACTGGTTAAGGCGTATAATAAATTACAGTCTGTTATATTAATAGGTTTAATTATAAAATAAATAATAAATTATTTAAATTTATGTTTTCGCAACACTTCATGTATTATTTTTAAGTTACATTCTATAAAATAACACTTGCTGTATCTGCGTAATTTACTGTAGTGGGTGAAATTCCAATATGTTTCGATTTAAATAATTTTTCAACAAGACATTTTGCATACTCACCCGGTCAAATTTCTGTTTTCTTTTTGCAAAACTTTTCGTCCGGCCATAAATTTCATATTTATTTCGGACAAAGCTGGAAAATTGTGTCTGATTATTTCGTCAAATTTACCCGACTTTTTAAATAAGAATAATTATGTAAGACAGTTAACTTTAAAGTATAACATCACTTGTATTTAATACAATTAATGTTAAATATAGTTTGTATTTTTTGTGTAGTTTCAAAAGCAAAAATTCTTGCTAATGCAGAACTTTACATTAAGAGTGGAAGCGATATCAACCTAACCTGTGTCGTGGAACAGACACCTGAGCCACCGTCCTTCATTTACTGGTGAGTTTAATTGGGTTCCCTCGAATCCAATTTCCATCATCTCCAACGGATTATACGAGTGCTGAACTCAAACATTCATTAACTCTATATCGAACGAGCTTGGCAACCTAGACAGAGGAGAACTAATGGAACTAGTATACGTTGTTTTATGATGCCAAGTTCCAGTCTAGTAGCTATTGTCTAACATCAAAATAATAACTTTGAAAAACATTGAAAATTGTTATACACAATTAATAAACTATTTATAATATTAATAACAGTTGAAATAATAATTATTTGTAAATATTATATATTCAAGAAAACTCTGTTTTTAAAAATTCCTTTCCTTTTATATATAAGGGAGTCATTTTCCTGATATATTGATAAAATATAATAACAATCTCAGCGAGAAAGCTAGAACTAAAAAAATTCAAATTTGTATAATATTCCATGTAAAACTAAATACTTTCTATTCTATTTGAATTCTGTTCTTCCCACTTTTTTATAGTTTTCTCTCTAAATCTATATTAATGATTTTCCACAAATGAATTATAGAAAAATCGGTTACTATTAAATAGTGAATATATCACTATTTCACTAACTGCGCTGTATTTTATTGTTAAATGGTCTTTTATTTCATGCGCAAGAACATACTTATTAAAATACTTTCAATTACAGAAACTTCTTCTATTATGTAAAAAAGTATACGCCCTTCATGATTTTTTAAACAACAATAATTCCTTCTGTAATATTGCGTCTACAAAATGTTTAATTCCGTTATAGTAAATTCAGTTGATACCTTTTCTTCATCTGGAAATTATTTTTACAGTTTTAATTCAAAAAGCTCATTTATATGTTTATATATTTTGAGCCACAAGTAACTCAGTGCGATTGCTTGCATAGTTTTGTAACATAAAAACTTGCGAGTCATTCTTATATTTATTGGAGTTTTTAAAAAATCTGAATTATATATGGGGCAAAATTCCTGAACGGTCCAGGTCAAAAAATAAAATTTATTTAAACTTTGCTAAAATATTTCCATTGTTAGTGGAAGTGTAAGTAACAAATATTTTCAAATTCCATGAAATAGTTTTTGAGTTACACAGTTTTAAAATTTTGAATTTTTTTAAAATGTAATTTTTTAAATTTACTATATTTCTAAGTAGATTGCACAAAAGTTAACATATATATAGTGATTTTTAAAGCTTTTTTCACAGGCTATTCGATGAAAATAAATGTTTTTTTGTAAAAAAAAAATTTGACCTTAAAATTCAAGGTCAAAGTGTTAATTTGATTGTATCTCGAAATCGGAGATTTAAAAAAAATTTTAACCTATCTCAATGGAAAGCTTGACTTTTTTCCTATAAGATATGTAAAAATTGGAGTGGAACTCTAAATACTTCTGTCAAAAATACATCTCAAATACCCGCGCGCGCTCGAATAGCGCGACCTTGCGCGAGTAACCACTGGTTAATCGAGAGCGCGCGGGTATTTGAGATGCATTTTTAACAGAAGTATTTAGAGTTCCACTGTAATTTCTTTCCATTGAGATAGGTTAGAATTTTTTTTAAATCTCCGATTTCGAGATACAATCAAATTAACACTTTGACCTTGAATTTTAAGGTCAAATTTTTTTTTTACAAAAAAACATTTATTTTGATCGAATAGCCTGTGAAAAAAGCTTTAAAAATCACTATATATATGTTAACTTTTATGCAATCTACTGAGAAATATAATTAATTAAAGAAACTGCATTTTAAAAAAATTCAAAATTTTAAAACTGTGTAACTTAAAAACTATTTCATGGAATTTGAAAATATTTGGTATTTACACTTCCATTAACAATGGAAACATTTTAGCAAAGTTTGAATAAATTTTATTTTTTGACCTGGACAGTTCAGGAATTTTGCCCCATATATATATATGGAATTGAACTTTGTTATTTTCAATCCATAATGCAAAATCATTAAAAGATAGAAAATCTAGGTATTATGTAGAATTTATTTTATTAATAAATTCTAGGTTATTTCAGGATTCTTGCCGAGATTATCCGTTGACTCTGATGCTTTAATTCGACAAATATCAAACATTTTCCATCTGTATGCATGTGTCATGGGCATATCCAGGGAGAAGTCATGGAAGTCAGTTCCCTTCCCCTTCCCCTTCCCAAAAAGCCTCATATTTATATAAAAAGAGAAGAGATAGCACTATAATAGTGAAATCTACAAAATTATTCAAATAAATGTTACGACAACATTGATGCAAAGACGAAAATGTTCATATGTGAGGAAATATTGACGCGAAACTTTCAGCAGTCCATTTTCAATGTTAAATGATGCACACTTGTCGATCTTGGTTCCTGTAGCCCGTAAAGGGATGTGCAGTAGTTTCTAATTTTCTAGAATCCTTCGAATATCAAACATAAAATTATGATTTGCTGATGCAAATAAAAAAACAATTTTGTGAAATATTGCCCGAATATTGGTAGAGCATTTTTTAGTAATACACTAAAGCGTCGATTCAGTGGACTAAAATGTCCTGTGGTCCACTGAATCGACGAGGTTATTGGCGGAAGGTCACGTAAACAGTCAGGGCCGTATGAAACTTTAAAAGTATATTTCCCAAGTACTTATTTTTTATTTTCTTTAAATTTATACATATTTTGAACTATAATTGAAAAATAAAAGAATGGAAATTTAAAATAAATATTTAAGTATTAAACTATTGAAAAAATAGTAGGTACGACACGGTTTCATTTGTAGTAGGGCACCACGCGCCCGCGAAAGTTAGAAGTTAGTACGCCTATGAATATGCGTGTTCGCCGAGCTCAGCGCCCCCTTCTCACCGATCACCACTTCATCCACAAACTAGTCCACTCGACCGACGTCCACTGAATCGACGCTTTAGTGTATTTGATATTTCATGAATATTGGAATGCAATTTTTAGACAATATTCGTGCTGAATATTTCCTCACATGCTGAAATTTTCGTCCTTGCACCAATGTTGCTTGAATCTTCATTTGAATATTTTGAAATTTAAAGTGTTAGGATTATGCAACTTTCAGAAAAAAAGTTTTTGTTTATCTAACATATGATTTGGGTGAAAATTTCAATACAACACTAAGTCAACCACATATGTAAATTTAACATCAAAATAGCGAGACATTTAACAGTGATCTAGAGTTAATCTTAAGAATTTTGTTCACTGGAAAACTACATGCAGCAAAAATCACAATTAGCTATTTCTGTGTAATTGTCTTGTGCTGTATGGGCGTTAAATTATATGTATTAAGCTTGTTATAAACTTACCACAATATAATCAATATTTTAATTTAAACAATAATCTGTGAGCAACAGTTTTCTTTTAAATAGGAAGTTTTGTTAAACATACTCGCTATTGGCACAAAAAAATCTGAACTCTAGTGACCCTAGTGATGCATGTCGAGCAAACGATCTGATCGACTTCACATCTGATTGTCTGCTGTTTGCTCGATTATGATTGAATTGAACAAATTACTTTTTATTTACCTTTTAATAATTAGCATAACTTTTGAGAATATCGTTAAATAAGAATCCTTTCTGTTTGTTGATATATACTGACATACCGAAATTTTAAAAAAGTAACCTCTTTTATGATTAATTGCAAACTTAAAAATTTTTCAAATTAAGCAAAATAACCTCGTAAAATTTAAATATAGAATTTATTTTACAATTTTTTACATTTTTTGTACAAACTTAAATATGTGTTAAGTTTGAATCTTTTAAAAGCTTACAGAAGAAAGATACGATGTGTTGAAAGATGTCATTTTTCATGAATTTTAAATTTAATTTTATAATAAACAAATTTTTTTTTTAAATTATTGTTCTGAATAAGAAAAGTTAATGTATTAATTTCAAACCTCGTAAGAATCCAAATTTGTTATTAAATAATTTTATAAAAAATATGCTTCTAAATATCACAAAAATTGACAGTCTTTATAGATCAATCTTAAAACCATTTTTCTTATTATAATTATGCTTTATATAAAAAATAAATTACCACACACAAATCTTTAAAATATATATTGACATTCTTTTTTAGCGGAATTTTATTTAAACCTATATTTAGTAATTTAAAAAAGTTTGAAATATAAACTCAAAACGCTATACTTTCACGTCTTTAATTAACATTTTGTAAATGCCCGAACAGCACCGGATGTTTCAGCAACATCCGTTGCTATTTGGGTGAAAAAGAAAATATTATTAAAATCTTTATTAGAAATGAATTCTATGGAGTTTAATAATGTATTATAAAACAAATTTATTTTTGAAACACTTATGGCAGCAACATCCCTTAGACGAAAGTCAATGAAATTACCCACGTGACAGATAAAAAATGTCAACAAAAAGAAATGATTCTTACACGGAGAGAAGGATCTTGCTTTTATAGCATGCCAGTAGTTCATGATTTTGTTGTAGAGTCACTTCGCTTGCTACTGACGTATGAAATCATACGTCAGCAGCATGAGTGCCATCTGTACTACTAATGTAAGGTACACACGCTTGTGCTGTTTAAGTCGCATACACAAGCAGTAGGGGCGCCTTACGGTTATTTCATGAAGTATCACCTTACTACTAATGCATGAGACCCATGAAATTCTGGTATGGGAGCCTTGCATTAGATATTTTCTTTCGAAACCACGTGGATACACTGTCCACTTTGGTTAGTGTGATAATTTAAAATATGATTAAATTATTCGAAATAGAATCTAATATGTAGAAAAACGCAGTATACTTAAAACTAGTAAAATAATATCTTATTGTATTAAGAAACAGAGTCTTATATTGTTTATATAACTTTAAAAATTATGTAACTGTAGAACTTTTTTCATTTTTATATATTTATATCTCATTTTTAAAAAATAGAATTTTAAATAAAATTTTGCATAATGAAAATTTCTTAAGGAAATTATCTATCTTTCAACAAAGTCGTAATAAATATGATAATTCTAATATCTATAAAAAATACCTACATATATTGAGAACACAAAGGCGACCTAGAAGATCCCAGACTCAAATCGCTACCACTTTCGCCCTCACTAAATGAATTCATTGCTTATTTTCCTATATAAAAAGTGCAATACAATTTTTATACGTGCAAGTATTAGCTTTAATTGAATTGTTGAAAAAATCTTTTTATATTTCAAGCGGGACTATTTTGTGCAAAATTGTGCATCCAAGTTCATTTATTTATAAGGTTGTGTAAAAAAATGTTTGGTCGCTTTTGATGTATGAAACCTTTTATTTAGATATCCTAGAATATAATTAAGAAAAAGAACTAGAAATATTTTTTAAGGAATTGTTCAACAAATTTGAAAGTAAATTACTGAAATTCAATAAAAATATAGTGTTACAAACGTTTAATATAATTTTTAATACAATAATTTTCAGCTATTTTAGGGGAAAAAAATTTAAACCTTTAAATGAAAAAATATAAATATTGATGCTACTTTTTGAGTTATACATTTTTTGTTGTTAATTCTGATAAAGAATTAGCGGTAATTTTATTTAGTACTCTTTGCATTTAGTACTATAGATATCAAGTAATATTTATACTAGGTACCAAATTTAAACGAATCAATATAAAGATTTTATTCATAAAATAATTCGCGTGCACAAAATAGCTCCGTCTGACGAAATCTTTATCTTTATATAACTTTAAAAAATTTATGGTATATTTTTTTAAATGTTCTCTATACAATTTAACTGCTTCAAATTCTAAAAAAAAATATTAAACAAAAATTCTTTTACGAAAAATTGTATTAGTTATAAATAGTGTTTCATGCCCACTGTTTGAAAATTTGGAAATATTTAGCATTATAGATTCTACAGGTATTAAACTTAATTTTATAAAGAAAAATATTTAAAAAATACTTTTATAATTAAACGTAATAATTATAATTAAATACAAAATTTTATATTAAAGAAAAGTTTCAATTATACATTCCCTCAAATCATCTATTTATTTGTGACTTTTACAAGATTACAACACTTCAAGCAATAATATTTATATGTCATGAGCTTTTAATCTAAGTGTTATTGTTGACAGTTTAAAAATTTAAAATTCGAATATTATTGTACAACCTACAGAATAATAATTTGAATTTTTCGAAAATATTTCAATTTTTGCACTTATCGAACATATAATTATATATATATAGTTAATAATAGTATGCAATCTCTATATAATTATATATTTTTAATTTATTTAAAACAAATTTTTCATTACTATTTAAACTATTCTTTATACTTACCAAAATAGGCACAAACAGTAAATTCACAAAAAATGGAACCAACACAAAAAGTTTAACTGATAAACACAACTGAACAGTACACGTGGTTTCGAAAGAAAATATCTAATGCAAGGCTCCCATACCAGAATTTCATGGGTCTCATGCATTAGTAGTAAGGTGATACTTCATGAAATAACCGTAAGGCGCCCCTACTGCTTGTGTATGCGACTTAAACAGCACAAGCGTGTGTACCTTACATTAGTAGTACAGATGGCACTCATGCTGCTGACGTATGATTTCATACGTCAGTAGCAAGCGAAGTGACTCTACAACAAAATCATGAACTACTGGCATGCTATAAAAGCAAGATCCTTCTCTCCGTGTACTTAAAGATATTTTCAAAATTACGCTAATTATTAAAAGATTAATAAAAAGTAATTTGTTCAATTCAATCATAATCGAGCAAACAGTAGACGATCAGATGTGAAGTCGATCAGATCGTTTGCTCGACATGCATCAAGTGACCCTATTTTGTCTCATTTTGAGGTGCAACGGAAATGAGAATGCCTCGAATTATTTTAAGTTTTAACCCAAAAAGTCTCAAAATGACTTTTTGAGACTTTTGGAACAAACCTTAAAATAAATCAAGACATTCTCATTTCCGCTGCACCTAAGAATGAGAAAAAAGAGGCTCAGTTGAGTTCAGGTTATTCCTGTGGGGTTTTTTGAACTATTTTACGTAATGAAAATTGGTATATATCTCAGTTTAAATTTTCCTGTAAAAACTATTATCTTAATCAAGATGAATTTACAATAATAATACAATTACCTTTTTCAACTGATTAATACTTCACGTTTTTATACAAATTTTAAGTTTTTAATTTATTTTGTCACAGTTTAAAGTAAAAGAAAAATCTGTAAAATAAGCAAAAGCTGTCTTAAAAATGTTGCGTTTTAAAATACATTGTAAGCTTGTGGTAAGCTAATAATATAATATAATATAATATTTCCATGACGAATTTGAGGAAACTAGTGCTGAAATTCAGTGGCTGAATTGTATACCACTTGTACTAAAAAAAGGCATGTGATGGAGAATGACGTCACTAATTAATTAATAACTTAATTTTTCGAAAATCAACTATTTTTTAAAAAAATTAACTTTATGATAAAATTTAAACAACCTTGGGTCAGAGAGATCTTATTAATAATATTTTAGGTAATTTTACAATGTTTGGTGTTAAAAAATGTATTATCTTAAGAGAAAGTTTACGGACAAATTTTGCCTAAATTAGTGACGTCATTCTCCATCACATGTTCTTAATACAAAATAACTTTTTTCTGGGTGTAAGAAAACACATGGATTTTATTACATTATTTTAGAAAAAAGCATATTATGACAATAAATTTGTGATTTGTTTCTAGGTATAGAGGTGAAAATGTAATAAACTACAGTCAACGTGGAGGCATCAATGTCGTCACGGAAAAGCAAACGCGAACGTCGCGCTTGTTAATTTCAAGAGCACTTCACGCCGATTCAGGCAATTACACGTGCGCTCCTTCGACAGCTGAATCAGCCAGTGTCCTAGTCCACGTACTTAATGGTGGGTATGTTTGTATGTATGTGCATGTAACATATATGTATATACATTGGTTTCGCTATAATTCTAGTTTTCAAATTTTAAATGTGACCTGAACAGTTAAAACGGACCCTCATCCTAGAGATCCATTGCGAGCGGGAAAGTCTCGTTTTCTACCGAGTATAATTGTGCAACAAGAATATAGTAGTTAACGAGACTAACTATTGTCATTTATTACTAATATTCTCTTCTCGCCTCTTTATTAATGTTATTTATTCTCCCTTAAATGTCATTATAAAAAGGGCTTTTAGAAAAGAATCTATTCTCTAAAGAAATGAATATTCATCAATATTCGAACATTTTGTATGTTGTTTTATTAAATACGCGATAAAATCACAGAACACTAAAATATTATCATCCAGTCTTAAATTTTGTAAAACACACTGTAAATTATCTTCACAATCGAAAACTAAAGGTGAAAATAAACGTTAAAGGTGACGACGCGACGCGATACAATTGCGCATGTGCAAATACGATATAGAGGATATTCATCTACTTTTAATCGGACGTTTCCTATCGAAAGTAGTGGATTACTCTCAACATAAGATTAAACCGTGAGAGTCGTCTTCTAATATTTTTCCTCTTTAAAACAGAGAAAAATACTATTGGTTGTAGTATAATTAGCTCATTTTGAGTAAAAAACTCAAGAGGATTTTATGATAGGAATGTTCCGCTCAAAAGAAGAAGATATTTTTTTCGGTGTAAATAGGACGGAATTGTTGACTATTAAATAATCAGAAACTATAAATTCAATTAGTATGACTGACTGAAAATAATTCAACACGAAAATATATTTACACTGCAAAATGACATTTTTTGCATTTTTCGTGTCTTAGACACCAAAAGTATCTTAATTTAAGACATTTTTGTCCAATTTAAGACACCATGTTTTTGCAGTGTAGGTTCTATTGATTTCAATAAAAAAGGTTACTTTAAAAAGTAGAGTAATTTATACTTAATTTACAATTTATTTAATGTTTTACTTTCCTTAATGCCTAGAATATACCAGCAACAAGGCCAACATTGAAAAGGATTAAAAAAATTAGTAATTTTAATGTTAACGCAAATTATTTAATCTTTTTGAATCCCTTTTTCCGATTCGACTCTTGAATCCCGTGTTCTCTTTATCTGAATTTGTAGTTTTTCACTTATGAATTAGAGAAAAATCGGTAACTATTAAATAATGAATATTTCACTAATGTTTAGTAGAAAAATAATAATTATTAGTAAAAAACTACTAATTTGAAAGTGGAATATCTACTAACTGAAATAGTGAATTTCACTATCAAATTAGTAGGAAACTACTAATAATTAGTAGTTTTCTGCTAAACATTAGTGAAAGAGAGTGATGATAGTTAGTTTGATCGTGAAAAGAATTCCAATGAATCCCATTTTAAATTTAGATATAATTTTGTAATGACTTTCAATACGACAATTTCAAGATTCTCAAGTCAGTCTCGTGTAGTTCGCGTTTGACGCGTGGTTTAACGTTTCGTGTTTCTGTGTTTTTAATTGACGTTCGCTGGTTATTAGTGTTTTTTTTAGCTTATATTGGGCTTCTTATGTAAATCATTATCTTTTCATCATGCATTCCAAGTTTTCAAATAAAAAAATTATTGTTGTTTATTTTGCTGCCTCTCAATAATATACCCATACAGCACAGTTCCTTGTCTGAAGTTTGAGCGAGATTGTACTGACAACTGTAGAACTTTGCATCGGAAATTTATGAAACCACTAAAATGTTCTCTTGTGCAGAAAGTTTGACGTTTAAAACTTGATACCTAGGAACTTTCACTGCAAATTCCAACTTTAGGCCTTGCGCAGTTGATTTCTATGATAGCTAGGGCTGCGCAATAAACTATTTTAAAGATTCCATAGGGGTCACAATGAAGTGTTACAAACTGATTGAATCCACAAAAAAAATATTTAGTGGTTAAATCAAGTTTTCATAATTTTCCGATGCAAAGTTGCAAAGTGACCGTCAAATCTGGTCCTTGCTGACCGAATCCATTTCAAATCATGCACGTTCTTTTTCTTGTTAGACATAAAACAGTGTAACATAAGGATTAGTTTAAATAATTGTAAATTAACTTTTAATTTTTTAAACTAACAATTGTTTTTACTTAAAACTTTGAGTTTCTAAAACTTCATATTACTAAATAAAAAGCTACAAAGTTTTATTTCGATCTGCGAAATTACCCTACGATGTTTTAAAAATCTCGTAGACTCGACCATAATATCATTTTATTTCTATAAAATTAAGTATACTGAATTTCTTAGGTTAGTTTTAATGTCTTCACTATACACTGAGAAACTTTAAACCCTCCTGCGTACTAGTTATCACCCATCCGTATGACACTTGTGTAGAAAACAATTGAAAAAGATGGCTAAATGTTGTTATTCAAAATTTATCTTCATTGATAGAAAATATTCTTAAAACCACTCTAAATTCTCGACAATGATAAAAGATGCGGCATAAAACTACACAGATCAGTAGTGTGGACCGACAAAGTGAATTTTTTTTTTGCGTAGGATGTGAAAATCTTCCTTCAGGTACCCTGTAGCCCTGTAGCTGTTTTGCGGGAGTGGCAATGTTCTGCCGCCCCACTAAAAATACACTCTTATTTGGGGACCTTAAGATCACCGCCAGGTAAAGCCCGCATTCAGTGGGATCTACTTTTGATGTCGATCGTCTGGACTCTTGCGCAGCACAAGACTGCTAAAAAATATAGTCGAAACGTCAATCACTTGTATGGACACTTTAAATGGCAGTAAGCTATCCCTATCCACGTCACTTACCTGTGCCATCTAGGTTGCCTTGTTCTGAGAGCGCCTAAGCGCCTCTTCTCTCTTCGCCTGTTCCAGGACTCCCCTGAAACAGGCGCACCTTCCTGAACCTGCAACATGGGCCGTATCTGCTCCGGTGCTGGACTCACCCACGCACAAGAAACATGATGCTTTTTACTGACAGACTGCTAGGGTGTGGCCAGTTTCTCCGCACTTATAACATGCGGATGTTCTGTCCACACCCTTGCACTCAGCCTTTTTATGACCATAGCCCAGGCACCTATGACACATGGTGACAATTCACCGCCTTCTGATTTGGCAACTCAAAAAAAACCCACCTTCACTCGTCCAGCATTTTCCAGCCTTTTAGCTTCTTCCTGGCTTGCAACGACAATCGCCAGCTTTACTTCACGTCCATTCGGCCCCAAGACCTTTATCTGCCTTTTCTCTCAGGGAGTCTGTAAAAACTCCTCGAGAGCTACAATCACCTCTTCCTTCTCGGTTAGACCAATGAGGTCTCGGATTTTTAAAGTTTCCATTGGTCGTCCGACGCCTATACGGTCTCCATCCCATTTGCTGCCTTAGCAACCTTGGCTCTAAAGTCCTTTTCATCCGAACCTCACCCTAATCGTAGGAGGAGGTTTCTCTGCTTCGTGGGCATTGCGCCCATCACCGTGGACTGGCAGGAGCCATGGTTCACATCTTTTCTAAGTTTCCCAAGAACAGAAGCATATGTCTGTCCTTCGGAAATGCGTACTAATACCGTCGATTTCTTGGTCCTCACGGGCTCCACCACGATTTTAGGAGGTACCATCTGAGTGACCTTCTTCCTTGGAGCTTTCTTCGGAAGCTTAACCTTATCGGCTAAAATTTCCGAAGGCTTCTTTGGCTTTTTAAAGGTGACCCTCCGCTGTCTTCTCTTTTTCTCTTGCACTCCAGGACCAGAGCTCTTATCGTCCTGGCCTAGATCCGCTCTCTTATCTTCCTCCTACTCGCAGCATTGACTTGCGAACCAATGACGTTCTCATGGAGCATCTCGTCTGCCTTCATTGCCTCTTCGTGCTTCTGCTTTAAAGCTGAGATCCACTGGCAGAATTTCTTTAAACCAGCTTGGATCGGCTCTGCAACATTCTGCTGTACCTGTAGCTTCTCCATCATTATCTGGAGTCATTTCCTGGAAATGTTTATGAAGCGTCAAACACTTACTGCGAAGACTTTCGCAAAACTCGAAATCAAAAGCTATAGCGTTGTTAATACTTGCCGCACTTCCTCGCCTCGATTGACTACCCTCGTTCACCCTTAAACGCGATGGACCTGGCGTTTGACCGTCAGCTCCAAAAGCGTTATAACTCTCGTGAGGTTGACTCTCTCTAGAATTCCAAGTTGCTCACAAAGATGCGCAATGGATAAAATAATATTTACTTATGATATTTTTGACATGTTTTATAGACGTTGTTAAATAACTCATGTTAAACAGTTTATATTATAACTAAAATGCACTCAAAACGAGGCAGAAGACAGTAGTAGTGAATTATGTGATATTAGTTAAGAAAATGTTGAAAAGTGATTTTTAAAAAATGTTTATTATTTATAAAATGTTAATATAAATTATCCAAATTAAAAGTTTTTAATAAAGGTTACTAAACATTTAATATAACTGTGATACTTTACTTGATTCAATACATTTTCTGTGTTTTTCATTTCATTTTGTGCAGAAACCGCACAAGTCCAAAAGTTAATTTATTTTTTTATACCTTATGTTAATTAAAATATAAATCAATCTTATTAAATTTTTAAACTTGTAGGCTAGTAGGAAATAATGCAAAAAGCAGAATTGAAAAAAGTTCTCAGAATTACAAGAAAATCAGTTTTTATTGATTCCTGAACAATTTCGGTTTATGGACTTGTGTAGTTTCTGCACCAACTGTCTCATTTACAACTTTTTATCAAATTAAGCTAGAGAGTTGCAACTTTTTCTTAAGTTTGTAATTTATCAAGGCCATTGGAGCCAAACATGAACAAAACAATTAAAATAATAATTTTAACAATTGTTTAAGCAAATTATATTGTTTATTTTTAAACTTTGCAAAAAAAGAGCCACAGAGTTAGAACTTTTTTTTAATTTTGGAACTTTTTGAGGTCAAAAGATCCATGTACTAACAACAAACTAAAAATAATAATTTTTACAATTGTTTAAACAAATTATTAACGTGAATTTTCAAGTGTTTATGAAATAGAGCTAGAGAGTTGCAACTTTTTCGCAATTTTTCAACTTTTGAAGGCTTATAAAGACAAAACTACAGTTTTGTACTAATTTATTATGTTTAACACTCATTCCTATCTCTCAACAAAAAACTTGCAAAACTAACAGATAGTTGGAACTGTCTAGCTCTATTTAATAAAAAGTTTAAAATAAACATTATTAATTTATTTGAACAGACAAATCAGTAACAAATCAGTAAATTTTAGATCTGATACAGAAAACCTTTCCATCATTAATCAGGATCTCATAAAGTTCAACATAAAGTACTTATATGCCCCTATTGATATAATACACGTCTTACTCGAATGAAAGAATTCCAAGAAAGTAGCGTCCATTCTGAGACAGAATAGACGTTACCAACCAGGGCTAAATGGATTGTCGTGTCTCTGAGGACCATACCGAAAGTGACCACCAGTATATCAAGTTTTCAGTCTCAGGAGGAGACACACCTAGAGCAAAAACACAGGTAGCTCCCTGTAAGAACGGCCCTAGGTGGAACATTAAGAAACTAGACGTTGAGAAGCTCGTCGGGTCCCTTGAAAAATTCCACCTTATTGAGGAACTGAGATGGGTGAAGAGGCAGAACAATCTGGATGGAGAGGTGCAGACGGTGAAAAATATGATTATCACTGCATGAGACGCGTCAATGCCACGTCGCAGAAGCACTACTCCCAGAAGACGTAATGTATACTAGTGGACAGAGGATTTAGCCACTTTGCGAAAAGCATGCGTCAGAGGAAGTAGGGGATACGACCGTTCTAACAAAGATCCTCTGCTAAAGGATGTATATATAAAGGCCAAAAGGATCCTCAGAAGAGAGATCCGAAGGTCACAGCGAAGGTGCTAGAAGCGCCTAATCGATAACGTCGAGAAAGATCCATGGGGTTATTATTATTAAGACAAGGGTATGGCTAAAAAAAACCAACAGCGCTTGAGTAATCCCTCTACGCCCCCCCCCCCCCCCCCCCAAAAAAGCGAGAGTTTCCTACGGGCAGACCTTTTCAGCCAAACCCGTAGTAATACCAGCTGCCGGGATAGGGACCTTTGAACCGTCAGCCCCAATTGGGACCTCAGCCTCAGCCGCCATATCCCTTTGGCTGGTCTCAAAATTTAAATTGTTAGGTAATTAGTTTGTAGGAACCGTTGCATGATTTCCACGGAAAGCTACGGAAAAAAAAGAGTCGGCCCCTGCAGAGCCCCGCTTGCAGGGGTAGGGCTAGACACTTTTGGGAGTTCGCCCGGTGTCCCAGAGATTTAGGGTGTCTTTAGTCAGACCGAACATCGGGCGCCAACCCTAGATCGAGACTACTCCACACCAATTTAGAAAAACTAAGAAGGCAGGAGTGTCCTATTCCTCCCAGAACACATGTTATCCACAGCTGATGAAAATGGTTAGCCCCCTTTTGGAATCCGAATTAACGTCATCCGCACAGGCAGCTAGTGCACAAAGTTCGAAACGGCGATTACCCGAATTAACGGGGTCCCGTTCGTTCTCTTGTGCCTAAACTCGCCAGACGACGGGAGTCATGAGTCCTGGGGAGAGCCAGACAGCTCGTCTAGTGATGACGACCAAAGGACAAGTGCCTGGCCGTTCCTAAGCCCCCTCACCACGAGGGGGACCCATGGGGTTTGGGCTATAAAATCGCCACCAATAAATTGGTGAGGAGGCAAAAGACCCCTGGCCTGAACAATCCCGATTGGGTGCGTGAAATAATAAAAGTCTTCTTTCCACCAGCATAGCCATAGTCTAAGATGGACTGAAGTGCCTTTTAAGTCGGTGAGGAGAAAGTTTTCACTCTTGCAGAGCTCCACGAAGCCGGCTAAAGATTGAAGTCAGGCAAGGCACCTGGAATCAATGGAATAAGCAACGAGGTCCTTAAACGAGTGATCGTTGCTTTACCCCAGATTCTTCTAGATTGCTTCAATAACTACTTAAAAAGAGGAGAGTTTTTCCGCGACTGGAAAAGACAGATGGCTGGTCCTCCTAAGGAAAGGTAATAAACCGAAGAGTCTCATCCTATAGGGCAATACGCCTGTTAGATACGATGAGCAAAATTCTAGAGGACATGGTGCTGCTGAGGATGCAGCTCTACTTGACTGGAGATAAAAGTTCATCCGAACACCAATTTGGTTTCCGTAAAAGCCTGCCCACTGTAGATGCCTTTCATGAGGCAGTGGACCTAGCCAGGGAAGGAAAGGACAAATTGTGTCCGGAAAAGAAAAAGAGCTTCTGAATGTTGGTGGCTATAGACATACGCAACGTGTTTAATACCGTGCGATGGAAAGATCTTATCAAGTTAATGAAAAAGAAAGGAATACCGTTCTCTGAAAAAAGAGATCAAAGAGGTGCCCCTCAAGGATCGAGGATCGGTTCATTCGTATGAAACGTCTCCTATGATTACTTCTTGCGAATGGGTCTACCTAAAGGTGCGGTGATTATCGGCTTTGCAGACGACGGAGTAGACGGATCTGAGGTCAAGTAGAGCAAGTTTATTAAGTATCTAGAGGTGGAACTGGACAAGTTCCTAAATTTTAAACGCCATATCGCTGTGGCATCCGATAAGGATTATCACCAAGCATATAACCTCTACCTACAGGACAGTATATGCGAGTACTGCTCAGGTCCTTGCCAGCGTCCCGCCGGCAGATCTTTTGGAGCAAGAAAGTGTAATGATCTGACTTTTTCTTAATTTAAAAAGTTGCTCCGAATTACGCTCGTCAGATTGTCCAGCGTTCATAACCTCAAAATTTAAATGGAATTTTCAACCCAACGATGAATCAAACTTAAATTCTAGCTGAAAATTAAAAGAATAGCAAAAGCAAAATAAATCTTAGCCTGCTGGTTGACATTTAACGTTAAATTTACTTTTCCTTATTTCTAAGGACAGGTGTAGTCAGTAAAAACTCAAATTTTCTTAATTTAAGAATAAGATAGAAATATATTAACAAAATAAAAATTGACTTACAATAATAAGAAAGAATTTAATAAACATTATTTTTCTAATAAAGAAATAACACATATATGAGATTTTTTTAACAAAATTATAAATCCCGACATTTTATACGAAATTTCAATTTCTGCATTTGATGCAACATCGGCTGGTTGTTTTAGCTAAACTGCTACTAGATTTCTAGGCTTGGATCTGTAACAAATATTGAATTTTCCTTTTCTAGTCTTAACTAACATAAACTAATTAATAATTATCCGAATTCAAATAAAATTTATTTTCTCAGTTTTCTAGTTTCTAATTCCAAACTTTCGACTTTTAACAAAAATCTTCCAACTAGCTATAAGTTTCCCATAGAAATTCTACCACAATAAAAATTTATCAAATTAAACAATTACCACCCTCCACCGCGCCTATGTTCAACAAATCCCTCCAAGGGAAGAGTTGAGTCTATTTTCTTTCTTTGGGTAGAGAGAACGCAAACAGGAGCACCTATATTTTTCTCTCTCTAGCCAAGAAATTGAGAACCTAGAAGAACACGTATTTCAATGTCACGGGGGCACCCATAGGCATTGCAATCCTCCATTTCCTAGGACATCCTTCACCTCAAAGGTTCCGGATGATACGTGTCGGTTTTGAGAGAGAAGCACCTCTATTCAATCCTCGCACGTTCTCGGCAGTCAATCTGACCTACTAGGTACCCAGGGTCAAGGGTGAAATGCGGCGGGACCACCCACACGCAAATCTGCCTCTTACCTGAGTGTCCTAGCATGAGACCGAGGAGCAACTCGAGTCTCGACAACCAGAAGACTAACTTTTCGGCGGCGCGTGCTGACTAATATAACTGAGACCCATGACCTGTGCTGGTGAGGCGCACAGGTAGGGAGCGGTACATCGGTAGGTGGGGAGAGGCACAGCTTGATCGCATTGACGCGACGTCACAGCCGTCTAAAATTTAAATATAGTAATGGCATGAATATAATATGTGACTTGGACAGTGAAAAGGGGGCTTCGTGTCAAAATATCGTTTTTCATTTTTTTGCAGATTCTGATAGATTTTTTGACGCTCTTTCACGTGGTGTAAATAAAAAAAAAAAAATTTTTTTGACACGTAAGCCCCCTTTTAACTGTCCAGGTCACATATAATTCCATATTTCACGCCATTACAAAAGGGAGGAAGTTTTCCTTCTTTGCAAAGATATTATGTCCACTCGTTATACGGATGACAATAGACCCAACAAGGACTAAATCCGCCGAGATGTGAGAAGTAAACTCGTCGAAATATGGCAAGCAAGATGTAGCGAGGAGGAAAAAGGTCGTTGGACACATCGGCTCATACCAACACTCGTCACTTGGATTAACCGACAGCATTGGGTAGTCTCATATTACCTAACGCAAGCGCTCTCAGGTCACGGGTGTTTTAACTCGTACCTAGAGCGCTTTAAAAGAAAAGCAGGTGCAGAGTGTGCGTACTGTCAGTCCTTAGAGGATGACGCAGAGCACACGCTCTTTATCGGCAGACGATGGATCCTTCAAAGGCAGGTTATGTTCACCGGTGTAAACTGCGAAGTTTCGCCGGAGAACATGGTCCTGTTAATGACTAGCTCCAAAGAGAATTGACGGCACATCGGAACCTTCATACAACATCTTATGAAAGTTAAAGATTTAGATAGTCGACAAAAGAAGTAGTTTCCGTAGGTCGAGGGAAGACATCGCCTAGGTGATAGCGACGGGATATAAGACCGCTCAACAAAGGTGATGCGCCAGCTAACAAGGACTAGCCGGGAGTGGTCTTAAGGCCCCAAATAAGAGTGTGTTTTAAGCGTACCTGAAGGCAGTTTTTTACTTCCTTCGCAAAAACAAAACAAACAAACGCTGTAATTTTACAAAATCGATGAAGACAAAAATACATGACATTTAATCAAATTCGTTTAAAAATTTTGAAAAAAATTGGGGAAATTTAATATTGAAACTAAAGATAGACGAAGAAAACTTACTGTTTTGGAAATGAAAAGCGGCTTCAAAGAAATAGAAAAAGAGTGAAATAAATAAAAAAGCTATGCATTAAAAGTGTATAGAATCTTATTAGAATTATCGTACATAATTTTTATTGAATAGTTCCATAAAACTTATCTAATAATTCTAGTAAACAGTCCACAGAGAAAAAGTTTTTGACATATTAAAATACATTTCGACGCCCCCCGTTGATAAAGTGTTTATTAAAAAGCCAGGTTAATAAAATGTTAATTTGAAAAACAGTGGAATGTCACTTTTATAATTATTTTTTATGGATATGATTTCTATTAAACTGTTTGTTTAATCAAATGTCTTTTGAAGTTTTGTCATAAAATGTTAATTGGACCAAACGATGAATACATTTGTTTATTAATTCAAATATGCAATAACATTCTGTATAACATTCTTTATAACTTTGCTTTAACATTATTCTACTGTTTTTCAAATTAACATTTTATTACACTGGCTTTTTAATAAACACTTTATCAACGGGGGGCGTCGATTTGAAGTTTGTAAAGAAATTGAAAACAAATGATAATTACAGATAATAATTATTTTTATTAAAGCTTCATGAATTAATAGGTAAAAGATTTTTTTTATACAGCCCAATTTCCAGTTGACTATTTATACCATTACAAGTCAACCACCTCGAAGAAGCTGACCACAGTTGACCTGAATATCGTTTAGGCATGGTGGTATTCTAGCTGCCAATTTTCAAAATTTGAGGTTAACTTTCCCGAAGAAATTTACCGAAAATAACTTGGACATCGGACCAGAACTTGGTGTTTTCCTGATTGTTGATTTTCACAATTTAAGAATAACTTCCCCGACCAACTTAACCAAAAGTCGCCTGAACATCGGTTCACTACTTGATGGTTTCTTAGTTGTTGATTTTTATCGGAATCGGAATGTCCGATATTATTTTAAAACATATACATTAAACTTTTTATCGGGATTCCGGCGGATTATTCTACGGGAGTTATTTATTAAGTTAATTACTTTATAGCCAAGTTCCTCAGGTGCGTTTAAATTGTATTTCTCTACAAAATTGTTAGTAACTTTTAAAATTTTATTTATATTTAAATTTCTGAATCGTTGATATCTTTTCTTTAAATTTTTTTTAAAAAGATTGAATTTTAATCAAAGGAAGCTTATTTAAAAAAAAAATTCTCTACAACTTCGTCCTATGGTTTTTTAAACCTGTATACCTTCTTATACATGTCATTAATTGATTAAACAATGAGAAACCTTTTATATAAATAAATAACTACATTTAAGCCTTCTTTGGCCTTCTTTGCCTCTTCTACCACCGCCGAAATACCAGTCAGAAGACCCTGAAGTCTCTACAAAACCATACCCTCTAGAAGTTTACCCATTGTGTCCAGAAGTCATATGGGTCTATAGGATGACGTCATATCTAGAGAATTGTCTTCTTTTCTGCGAAGAACTAACTTTTGCTTTTTTCAGTTCATAAAGAACCTTCTAGCCAGGGTCCAGGATACACATCGATCACCATTTTTAGGATCTTGTTGAGTGTTCCATCCCACTCTTGCGCCTTGACAGATTTTAACCCTTTTTCCGCAATTCTTAACTCCTCAAGCGTAAAAAAATCTTCGTTCCGTACTAGGCAAGAGAACTAGTCCTTACGTGACCACGGTTCTACATATAAGAATAAAGATCTTATGATCTGTCGAACCCAATCAGGTTTGTCTAGACCAGAGGTCTGTCATTTAATAACCAATTTCTTGGTCACAATCTTAAACGCCAGGCGCCATGGATCGTTTTCGACGTCACTGATTAAGTATTTCTAGCACTTTCGGTGACTACGTCTAATTCCCTGCTTAAAAGATTTTCTGGCTCTGTGCAATTCCTGCTCTAGCAAGGTGCCCCCTTTGAGCGGATATATCTTATTCTCGCTTTATTGCACTCTATTTTCAAATATGACAATTCATCGTTCCACCAGTATGTTGAGTTCTTCCTGGAGTAATCGTGTTTATGTCGGGGCATGGAGTGGCTGCAATCTGCAATTACCTCACGTCTCGCGGCACGCACTCTCTGTTCAACTGTTCCGGTTCCCTTACACAGACAAGTTCAGAGGTCAGCTTGGTTTCTTCCAGGTACTTTCTTGCCTTATCTCAATCGAGCTTACTGATGTTCCATGAGGGGTTCTTGCTAAGATTACTGTGTCTTTTGCCCCTTACTAGCTCTTTTATCGAAATAACGAACTCAATATACTGGTGATCGCTCAAGGTTGTTTTATCGAGCATCTCCCAGTCCCTGATCTTCCTTACCAAACTAGGAGAATCAATTGTGAGATACAAAATTGATCCCGATTCGCGTAGTCGAAATGTAAACTCCTGGCCCTGGTTCGCTACGACCAGATCATTTCTGGCCACCATTTCGCTTATCAAATTGCCCCTTCAGTCTAAACGGGTTTCTCCCCACTCGGACACCAACACTAAAGTCTCCTGTTATTAGGATGAGATGTGTACATAAAGTAAAATATGTGTTGAAATCTAATAATTTTAAAGCACAGAAGAAAGTTTAGATATGATTAGATGTAGTTTTATTTATATTTAATCTCGCTCAAACTGATTTATATACATTCTAACAAGAACTATTTCTAAGTACCAGTGTGGAGCAGTGGTTAGAGCTCTTGACTAGAAGTCGTGGGAGTGCGGGATCGAGTCTCGGGTCAGTCGATTTTTTTGATTTTTTTATTATTATTTATTACAAATGTTTATTAATTATATCACCCAACTTCATATTTTTTAATAATATTTATAATATTCAATAAATTTATTTATTTATTTAAAATTTTTTAATCTGGTTAGATCTAATTATATCTGGTCAGATAGAGACAAAATCGAGATATGATTATATATAATCAATTATATCTGATTATATCTAAACCTTTTTTCCCGGGCAGGAAAGTTACCCGCCAATCAGAAGGCTTCTTTAGAGAGGCTACATTCCGAGGGTCTGACAAATGCGAGTTCGGGGATTTGTGAAGTATGTGAGTTAAGGAATTTGTCAAATGATAGTTCGGAGAGTTGAATGTTTTCACAAATGCGATTTGGTGATATGAAAGTTCGACCAAATGCGAGTTTAGATAGTTAAGAGTTCTGCCAAATGCGAGTTTGGGTGCTTAAGAGTTTTGACAAATGTGAGTTCGGGGACTTAAAAGTTTTGACAAATGTGATTTTGGGGGGTTAAGAGTTCTGACAAATGCGAGTTTGGGTAATTAAGAGTTCGGCCAAATGCGAGTTTTGGGACTTAATAGTTTGGACAAATGCGAGTTCAAGCAATTGACAGTTCAGGCAAAAGAGATTTCGAGGATTTGGTTTTTCTGACAAATGCGATTTCGGGGAGTTAAATTTTAGAGCAAATGCAAATTCAGGGAGATGAATGTTTTAAAAAATGCGAGATTGGAGTATTGAAATTTTGGACAAATGCAATTTCGAAGAGTTGAAAGTTTGGACAAGTGCAAATTTGGGAGATTTAAGGTTTAGACAAATGCGATATCAAGAAGTTGAACGTTTCGACAATTGTGAGTTCGGGTAGTTGAAACTTTTGACAAATGTGAGATCGAGGAGTTAGAAGTTCGGACAAATGCTAGTTCAGTTACTTGGACGTTTGGACAAATACGAGTTAGAGGAATTGAAAATTCAGACAAATGTTAGTTCAGTTAATTGGAAGTTTGGACAAATTCGAATTCGGGCAATTGGATGTTCGGGCAATTGCGAATTCTGGTAGTTGACTTTTCGAACACTTGAATTTTGGTTAATTGCGAGTTCGGTCATTTCCACGCACTAAACACTATTGCACAATTTTTCTACGCACAGTAAATATTTAGTGCATTAAACTCTATTGCGCATGTATTTAGTGCGTAGAAAAATAGTGCGAATGTATTTAGTGTGTAGAAAACTAGTGCGCATGTATTTAATGTGTGGAAGACTAGTGCGCATGTATTTAGTGTGGGGAACATTACTGCGCATGTGTTTGGTGCTTGGAAGACTACTGCGCATTTGTTTGGAGCTTGAAACTACTGCACTTGTAGAAATTCATGGCCCGAAATTTTTGGGACCCCGAATCATTTGAGAACTCGTCTACTTTCGAGTGCTCGAATAATTTCGGGTATTTCAGAAAGCCCGGCTCGAATTCGACCCGGCTCGAGCTCGACGAAGCCGAGCTGAGCTCGGCTCGGCTCGAAGGCTGTTAGGCTCGGCTCGGCTCGGTCGGGCTTCGAGTTTCGAGCTTTTTGCACAGCCCTAGTATTAGCTCTATTAACACGCAGGATTTCAACCTAAAATATTTATTTATTAAACTTGTTGAAAAACTATTAATATATAATATTTCTTGATTGATTTGAAAAGGTTGGAAAAATATTACAAATTTTGTTAAATAAGCTATGTGCAAAAATTAGTAGAAATTCTGTTAGAAATATCTACACTAGATTTGTTGTGCGCAAACGTATTGTTTATGTGATCCTAACCTCAATTTTTTTCATTTCTTGAAATCAAAGACACTGGAAGTTTTAAAATATAAAAGTGACTTAAATATTAAAAAGCTAAAGATATTCAAGTATCAAGTATATATTCAATAAATCTATGGTCAGTTTTTTCTAAACTTCTTTAATTGAAATTTGGCGACATTTTCTTCCTAATAAACTAAATTTTAGAATTTAATCTCATTTCCATCACACCTTTTTTCTAAGATTTAGTTAAATTGTACATTTATTTTAATATTTAAACAAAAACTACGTGGTGAAAAATTTAAAAAAAATCAAGGCTTCCTGAATTGAGTAGAGTAACAATGTGTGAAAATTGTATACTTCTAGCTCATTGTCTTCAATTGCCGGTGATAATTCTTATCTACTTTTTCTTAAAAAACCGAAAAATTCCAAGTTCTTGGAATATAAAAATTAAAGATACAACCGAAAAACTTTAAAGTCTCGAAATATGTAAAATAAAGTTAAATTTTTTAACTCTGAAAATTTGCGTAGGCTTTTGGGCTACTTTTTGAAAAAAACTGCTGGATTTAAAATAATTTTTTATTTTGAAGATTAAAACAAGTTGTTTTTGCCTTGTCCACTCTTTCTAAACATAATAAAATAATTTGATAACGAAATAATTTTTTTTGTTTTCGATTTCCGGGACCCATCCAGAAACCCGGGGCCAGGACAATTTGACCATTCTGCCCCCTCCCTGGGGGTCAGGCCTGTTTTCTCTAAAATCTTACGTTTTATTACAAATATAGAAATTCAAAACAGCAAATACTATAATTAAAAGTTTCTCAGTGTATAGCAAACTAAATGAAAACAATTCGATCTAAAAATAACCATCTTATTAACTTAAATTGACATTCAAATAATATAAAATAAATAAATGTGTTTTATGTTAAATGTAACGTTTTCTGAGTTTTCTGAGTGGAGACCGAAGATTTGAAAAAGTTGCCCAATTAAGGGTCACCCCTACTACCTATCCACATTTTAACATTTAAACATATTATGTAACGAGAATATGAACGAGACGAAAGTACGTTTGAGATAAAGTTTTGGAGAAAAACTATCTTAAAGTTAACAAGTCGATATTGATGCTCTTGAACGTTAAAATAGGCTTTAACACTGCAAAACCAGGTGTCTTAAATTGTTCAAAAATGTCTTAAAATAAGACATTTTTCGTGTCTTAGACACCAAAAGTATCTTAATTTAAGACATTTTTGGCCAATTTAAGACACCATGTTTTTGCAGTGAAACTCGTTACACGGAGGTTTCTGGGGTCACTGATTACGAATCTGGCATCAAATTTTCAAAATTGAAAATGGAGGATCCAATATGGCAAAAAATATTTTAAACTTTATTTAAGATTAGCTTGAAATTCGTTACTCGGCGGTTTTTGGAGTAGCTGATTACGATAATGTGGTATCAAATTTTCAAAATTCAGAAGGGCTAACTCAGTATGGTGGATAACAATATTAAAAAGCCAAGGATTGTATTCATTTCATGAACATTTTGGTTCCTCATGAAGAAAGCAATAAGTTAATTTTTAAAAAATTAAAAATTTTAATTTCTTTAAATTTAAAAATGGCGATTTATTCTTTAATATTTGCCAAATTATTAACTCTACGGTACAGGTCAATCGAATTGTTTTGAAGAATGAGCACAATTGTTTTTTTAATTAAATTGAATTTATAGATTAAACATCTTTTTTTTAAACAAATTTTCAAATAAATTAAAATTTAATAAAAAAATTGTTAATGGTTACTTTAAAAACTCTTGTATCTGATTCTAGATTTGTAATAAGTGACCCCAAAAACCCTCGAGTAACAAGTTTTAAGTAAATCCGATCAATTTTGATACATTTCTTTTTAATTGAAATTTTTAACGTTTTTTGTTAACCTCTTAAGTTCTTCTTTGAAGCGCATTTGTAAAAAAATCATGTCGCTAGAAATACGTGGTTTATTCCATTGAAAAGAGCACACCTTTTTCTATAAGAATCAACGAAAACGTGAAATCGATTTTTTCGGATATAAAGTCCCTTTTAATAGCTGTCCAAATTAATCTTATTAATTAATAATAACCAATTAATAAATGATTAATATTAATAGATTCCATATTTTGACTTAAATGCTGTGTATTTATTTCTTGAATTTCCAATCTGACGTCGGTATAGTAGGTTTCGTTAGACAAACCCTAGTTTTTTTTTTTAAGTTATTATACACTCGTTTAACGGCCTTACAAGCCCAATGAGTGTCCCCCGTAAGTAGTTCCTAGAAATCAGCACTTTTTCTTTATATCCTCTAAGTGTTTTTGCGTCTACAGAACGGCTTGAAATTAGGAGTACTCGCATTTGCCTGGACCACCCGGTATATTAGGTTTGCTCGCCAGTGGAGAGGGAAAACTGTAGAAAAACCTCTCCTGAGTACAACCGGTTTATCGACAGTCGAGTTCTAGTGACCTGCACAGGTCGATTGCCGACAGTGCATATCATTATACCTCGACGTATTTACCTTCCACTGAAGTTATCTCACAGCCGGAAAAATCCCAGGCTCCCCGGGGCGCGAACCAAGCAAGCTTGACGCTTGACTTGGCGCGACCGTAGAGTCCAGAACCTTAACCAACTGAGCTAACTCCGTGGTTGACAAACCCTAGTTGGTCAACTTGTATATGTGGTTGTCAAAAAAAGTTGCAAGTCATAATTCTGGGAAAATTCGAATTAAATTAAAGATTGTTTAGTTCACATCTGACCAAGTGAAGTGATATAAAGTAAAATTGTGAGATTGTATTCGGTGTGCACCCTCCGTAGCTCAGTAGTTCCCCTAATTCAAGACAAAATAATTTGTTTACATTTTTTTAAAAAATTATCCCTGTTTTGAAATAATCTCACAAGCACTATATCAGGGGGTTTAAGCAGTTGCCGTTACTTTGTTTCTGAAAGTCGGCATGACAATTATCTCAGAACTTCGGTTTAATGCTTATGAGTTACGGTCTCATCGACAGTATGGACACATGTGTTATATGCTTTCTGGTGCTAGTTGCTCAAACTTATTTGTAATTATTTTTTTTATGCCTATATAAAATATTGCAATAAAAATTATACACTAAAATTTATGTGTTGCTCAATTTTCAGGAGAACATCCAGCGGCAATGCAGCATGGAAATTCTAGTAACAGTGGAGCCACAACGCGTACACTAGCTCTCCTTCTTCTATTGTTGCACGCTGGCGTAACAAGGTGACTGTTTGATCGCGACACGCATTAAAGTTCGGCCAATCTGTAAATATCCACGTTTTTCCACTATCACGAGTAACTAACTGTCTTTTATTACGATGATTGTGGATTAACGATCGATATATAGAGTAACTAATGCTGATCTACATTCTAGGAGAGCGTGTGTCGCGAAAACATACATCAAGAAAAATAAACGTCGAATATCGTGTCAAGTCATGTTGTCCTGTTCACTCATTTTAAGGAAGGATAACTTATAAGAATAGTTACAAAGTATACCGAATTCAAAGTAATTGTAGGTTTTATTCATGTTTTTATTATTTTTAAAAATGCAATAACTGCAGTTATTCGGTTCTCGCGGATCATCGAGTTACCCAAATTATCTCACTCACTAAGCACTAAACTTGCGTACATTTTTGGAGCCTGTAAACAAAATCTTTGCGATTTAGCTTCTTATATTTCAGCGATACGAACAGATAATGCACATGAAAGAAAAATTCCAAATTGTTTTGAAACTACTTACCTTCAAATGAAGATAAGTATTAATAGTAGATATTATGAAAGTTTTATAGTATTGAAATACTGATAATAATTTTGCAACATGAATTATCTACTGTTAAAATATAGTTTAACAACCGACCCGTAAAAATGTTTTTCGTTAAATTTATTTTTTTTGCTTCGCTCAATGACCATTTTCTATTGTGGCACCACCATGAAGTAAATGTAAAGCACCCCCAGCCTCATAGATACAGAATGAAATCACTTGATAAGATAATTGCAAATAACCTATTATATGGGGACTGATTTGATACTTTCTCCTCTCTAAGCTGTAATAAACATACGATCTGTACAATGTCTTAATAAGCATAATACGACTATTCCCAGTTAGCATGCAAGCTTACTGCAAGTTGTAAAGTGTTCTCATCGCAGCAAGCTTGGGTGGTAAGTTTCTTTTAAGCTTTCGAAACTTGCAAGTTGCGCAATTGAATTCTGTAGTATGTCTACGCAGTAAACTTTTTTGATCTTCTAGCTATGGGACTTTATGTATATTTGAGAAAAAATTTTGTCAAAGAAAAAATATTTTTTTCCTTTTGGAAACTTGCATTGCAAACATGCTTCAAGCTTTCAGTAAGCTTACCTTGCACGGTAAGCTTGCGTGCCAACTGAGTTACTTTGATTGTTTTTGTCATCGAATGAAGATACACCTTCACGTTAAGTTTAAATAACTTTAACATTAGATTTCTTTTTTATAATTTATCAAGAGATTATTATTAAGGGGTTTCGAGCTCTAACATACATTTTCAAACACACGCACACGGAAAAAAATAAATTGTGGCATTCACAAATTAGTTTGGGTTTGCCACAAACAGTAAAATTATTATTCATAAATACTTTATGTTTTCTATATTTTTTCAAAGAAACTAATTTCTCCATAACAAATTCATGTTTTGCAATTGAAAAATTAAAGTAAGACATAAAATTTGAGGGCAAGTTATTCAGTAGTTTGTAGCCGATTTGTAAATGCCACAAAGTATTTTTTCCGTGCAGTACGCAAGCTCGTGGAATCGTGATTGGGGCATCAGCCTACATTTGTAAGTGTCCGCATGAAAAGTGCCTACTTTGTTGCTTTTATTTACCAAAATACCATAACCCTATCGTAATAGAACACATTTAGTAATCTTATTTTTAATTTTTAAGAAGCTTGAGAGATCATGGTAGATTTGAACTTTAAACTCGTTTTTCTCAAAAATGGGCTTTTCACACTTCTGACTGTGAACCCTTGCAACTTTAAAAATTTTTCATCTAAAGTGGTTTCAAATCTCTTAAAACATTTAAAATTTAATTAAGAATATAGTTAAGTTCAATGGTGACAAATGTAGGTCTTTCTCGTACGAACATACATACGGAAAAAATGTATTTATTAAATTTTATTCCACTAGTCGATAAAACTAAGGACATAGAGACATTTTTGTAAAACTTAATCAACAATCTATGAAAATCGTTGAGAAATAATTGAGGAATAAAGGTCATAGACGTTTGAAGGTTTTGACAGCAGTCGATTAAAACGTGTCAAAGCAGGTGAAAATTTGCGATGGACATCTAGATCGCACACAAACAGGCTTATTAGCTCTTATAGTACTCTCCTTCATCACATTCCTCCCCACCTTGTCACTTGTACATATTATATAGAAACATATTTACGAAATTCCTATGTTATCCTAATATAAACACAAAATTTAATTTATTAACGAAAAATCTCGCAGCCGATAGCAGTTACGTTTTCTGACTGTTGAATAAATTTTAAGTGTTTGAGATCAACGTTTGAAATTGTCATATAATCTTCAATCTATTTTGAACATTTCGTAAACACCTTTTGTTACTTATTAATCAAATAATGTTTCACTCTGTTTTACTGTATCAGAATTTAAGTTTAATCGACGGTTTGATGATTCTTTCTATTGCGGTCATGAATAAAAATGCAATCATATTTCAAGCTTTATGGAAATGTCTTATGTCTTCGTTTTCAACGACTTTTGAACAAATTTTAAAAATAAATTTTTACCCTGTACATTTGTTAGTTCTTTGCCATAATCGCCCATCGGAAGGTCATTAAGGCCATTTCCCAAAAGTGACATTTTCCAATGCAAATTCGCATTAGAAAATATGACTTGTGGGAAATGGCCTTAAGAAGTTGTATAATGTGTATAACTGTATATATTAGGGTGGTCCAAAAATACACAGAAGAAAGAATTTTTTGCAATGTATTGATCAAAGTAAAAATACTTAAATTGAAAAAAATAGCCCAATTTTTTAATTTAAAATCAGAGAATATTTAAGGATATAGAGATTGCACAAAGCCTCTGAAATTCCCCATTGAATTCCAATGAGAAAAACGTTCTTTTTCGTGAAATTGCTATAAAATCGTCAAAGAAACACTCAAATTAATAATTGGGATATTTTTCATAATTTTGTTATTTTAACTTAAATTTGTCTAATATAATTACTAAGGTACAAAGACAAATGAATTAAATTTACTACAAAAAACACTCATAAATTTATTTATTTATAGTATTTTTAAAGAAATATCAAAACCTAAAAAATTGCTTATTTTTAAAAACAAAAGCAGGGCGGTCGGTTTTAAATGAAATGCTCAAAATTCAATAAAGAGCTAAAAACTGTAATATTGTATTAAATGGACGAAAATAATAATTAAGCGCTTTGGAAATCAGAAAAAGAGTGAATTTTTTACTTGTCTTTTCACCTTAGTAGGAGAGACCGGAGCTGTTTGGCGCAGGGGTTGGTTGACGCACTTGAGTTAAGGCAAAGGTGAAAAGTCGATTTAATTTCGCTCTTCACTCAAGTTAAAGTACCTGATGAATTGTTACTTTGTACGTAGTTTCATTGTTATCGATTGATTATTGTGGATTATATACATAGGTCAAAATTACTGGCTTTGATACTTAAAAGTAAATTTTGAACGTCTTCATTTTTTGTGTCTGCCGTCCAATCAAGAAAATCCGTATTTGCATTTCGGATTAGTTACGTACTGACCACTGTAACCAATGAAAGGTAGGTGACTTATCTGAAATGCAGATACGGCGTTTCTTGTATGGACGACAGATATCCTCATGAAAATTCTATTTTTAACCTAAAAATCCAACGTTCTTATATATCTATAATCATCACGTTTGATATCTTCACTTTTTTGTAAGGCAACTTTCTATTTTTTATTAAGTAGTTAATTTTGATTATAAAATTTCTCATCAAGGCTTGACTTACAATATAATATACTTTAAATCATATATTTTCACTGATACGCCAACCAACCCCGGTCCGGGACTGGTTGGCGCACTTTGGATTACTCCAAATAAACTGTTCTTAAAAAGAAAATATGAAATGTTTTAGAACCTTCTTTTTTAAATCAAAGCTGAAATATCAAGCAAGCTTTTTGTGCAATATACTTTTCATAATTGCAAAATTGTCAGAGTTAATTATTATTAATAAAGAGTGAAAAGTGCGTCAAGTAGCCCCGGTCTCTCCTAATTATATTAGACAAATTTAAGTTAAAGAAACGAAATTATAAAAATTTTATTATAAAGTGTAATGAAATTTCGTTGGCAATTATATTAAAATGGATAATTCTAAAAAATGGCTCGGACGATAATTTTAATTTTTACGGGAAAAGCTTCTATTTGGCGTACTTTTTCACATTAAAAAAGAAAATTTACTGGTCAAGAATTTTTGGGTTGAGATAATCAATATAACAATCAATGATCCAAGTTTTGCCTACGCAGACCTGTATGTATTATAAGATTTGATGAATTTATCAGTCGGTGAAAAATATAGGATGGAATATAACAACTTTTCCGAGTCAGGATGGCTAAATAAATAATACACTAAAAATTCTTTTACTTTTTTCTAAAATCTTCTTGATTTTATTCTTTGTCAAAAATTATTGAAATTAGAATATTAAGAATATGTAATGTTACAGGTTAGGATAAAACGTACTGTTTCCAAATATTTCGTATGTATCATATGAAATTTCTAAAAAATATACCGAACGCTCTAAAGGTTAAATTTATGTCTAAAATGTTCTTTACGATTTTTGGAATATTCCTTAGGAAAGTTCATAAAGAAGATTGCGCACATCAATATAATCTTTATAATCTTTTTTAGTGTAATAAAATCAATGTTTGACGTTTTGACAGTACTGATGTCCTCTTTAGAATTATCATTCATTATAAAATGAGATTTCACAAACAAAATATAACAAGAGTAATGAAAAAATAATTAATAAATTTTTATTTACCTTGATAAAAAAAGGAAACATAAATTCTATGGCAATTACTCTCTAAATCTGAATTAGTTAAAAATAACTTATTATTAACAAAAACAAAATAACTAAAAATTTGGACAAGTAAGAGTTAGAGAGCCGCTGCGGGATGGGCAGGGTCATTTTAATGTATTTTTAAATACCAAATTTTAAATACCAAATTTTAAGTCTCCAGCTCAAAAAGTTTTAAAGTTAGAGGGAGTACAATCAAAGACATATATGTCCTCATATTGAGCCCGTTTTTTCTGTGTACATAGTGATTTTTAATAGGGTTCTGTTTGAACAGTACGGAACCCTAAAAGTGATTAAAATTTGATTAATTGAATTAGTGTACATAATTTTAAAAAAATATTCTTTATTTTGACATAACCTGAAAATGAATGTAACTAATAATTAGTTATTTTTTACTAAATGATTTGCAGAAATATAACTATCTGAATTAGTGGCTGAGTTTTTACTTTAAAATTAGTTATTCTTAACTAATTCAGATTTAGAGAGTAGATGAGCTTTGAAATATTAAAAGGATAGGTAGATCCTTCTGCTTTACTTACAAACAGACTGATTGGGTGAATAGATGGTGGTATTTGTATCTTTGGTATCTTGTATTTTTGCACAGTGGAAATTGTTTATTTATTGTGATCCTTACCTTTTTTGATAATGTTATTATTATAAATTTATTATCATTTATTGACTAAACTTGACTGGAAAAGATTGTTAAATTTGATCCTATATGCATGTATTATAATTAACTGCATACATATGTATATCCATATGATATTGTGTCAACGTATGGAATAAATAAAAAGTACTAGGCAAGTAGGGACACACAGTTAAACAATTGCAACTTTTTTCTAAAACTGTCACTGAAAAAAAATATTTATCCTACAACAATATTATACATACAATTGCTACAGATACGTGTACAAGATCAACTACTGAAATTGTACACGATTCTAGATAAGATCATATACACAAATGCATTTACTTGTCTTGTGCATGAACTTGTGAAAGGTCAGTATTTGAATTTTGAACAAGTACAAGCACGACAATGAAATCTGACACAAGAACATGCCCATGAAAGTGTAAATGTTGGTACACATGTTTTGTTTTTATATTTTAAAGATATTATTAAGAAATGTTACTTGCTTTATAATGTTAGCTTTTATAGCGGTTAAAATGCACTGCACAGATGTCACTTCCATAGAAAACTATAGTACACTGAGAGAAAAGATTTCTTTTGCCAAGGATAAAAATATGTTTGTGCAACACCTGTAACAAAAGTATCATTTATCTTGCCTGAAAAGTAGACGCAAAATAGGTTCTGGCTGCACACTGTAACAATGTATACTTTGCTGCACACTTTGCTGTCTGATAGGCACCCGTGCAACTATTAATTGGTGCTTTACCTGAACAGGTGTTACCCAAAGTATCGTGTGGACCTCGATCGAAAGAAGATTTTCCGTCTTCGTCAGAGATTGGTAAACGTCACGTCACACGGAGTTTTCGACGTATAATACATGGTATTCTACATTATGTAAAATACCTATTATACGTATAAAACCCCCCACTCCCTTAAAAATACATTGATGTAGAAAACTCCGGAGGTAAAATACATGGTTTTTTTATACTTACCCATCACTGGTTTTCGTGCACTGATTGCCTTGATAGAAATCAAACTGATGTTTGTTTCAAGAATATTTCAATTTTGTAAGAAAAAAAAGATATTTGACGCAAACTCTAGTCTGCTTCTGTCATGCGCAAAACAGTTTAACATAACATCAAATTCTTGATTCTATAATTCTATAATTCATACTTGATCCAATGGATTTTTGCATTGGTGCAAGAACAGTTTTTCTCAGTGTGGGCAGCGTTTAAAATTTAATAAATATTTATCCATTTTTGTGTACGGATTCATGCACATGAAATTATTTGCTTTTATAATCGTTCATGAACATGTATATTTTCCTTTGCACATTCGTTGTTCCAAATTCATGTGCTACTCATACACAAGTTCATGCACAAAACAAGTCAATGCACCTATGCATAATCTTATCCAGAATCATGTACAAGTTCAGTAGTTGATCTCGTACACGGATTTACAACCAGGAACTTCTCTAATTAGTCGAATTGTTTACTCTTAAATTGAAGTACAGCTTCAAGAGCTAGCCTTTAGCTATTAATTTTGATTTCGCAACCATGTCTGTCGCAGTTATCTAAAGTATTATTGCAGAATCGATAATCTTTTTCAATGTTAAAAAGATCTCATGACCAAGAATTTATTTCAATAAATTCTTAATGTCTTTTATATATCGTACCCGATTATGTATAAAACGATATTTATAAAAATGCAATTAATTGTAAATAAAACTTAAAATATATTCGTCCTGAATGCAACCAATTTGTAATGAATTTAAAGTAAGGACATATAATCTACAAATTAGATTTTTTTTTTGTAATACTTCTTTGAACGTGTGAAATAACATTACACTTCGTGTTAGAGTTAAAAAATATGCATGTCGAAAATTAAATTTTGACACGGAAAATTTGCCAGAATCAAACTTCCGCTTCTGCGAAATATATCGAGAAAAAACCATCAGAAAGCTTTTAACTGCTTTTGGAAAGCTACCTATATACGTTTACTACATTCAAAAATAAAATGCTTCAAATTTTGTTTATCAACAAACGGGTTAACGATTGCTTCCCGACTTCAAATTTATTGTATCAAAATCTCAAAAAATTAAATTTAAATGATCAAAAACAAACATAGTTGGATCCAGTGGAAGGGTTCATAATTAATTTATTAAATCTTATATTTACATGAGAGAGAAAAAGGTAATTTTTGACAATTTTAGAAGAAAAGAAAATTTTTCAAAAATTAATTTTAAGCTGAAATCAACAAACTCGAGTATATTTCAGTAAAATTGACTAAAATTTACTAAATGACAATATTCAGTATATTTTAAAAAAAAGGTTACGAACAAATTTTGCCTATACCTGCAGGGACCGTCACAAAATCTTAAGCGAAATTTTAAGCGAAATATATACCTGTGACGTTATGCGTCATCAAGTGCTCTTAAAAGCTTCCTAACGGTCTGCGCAAGCGTAAGATGTTCGAGTGGGGTATCATGTTTTTCAACGCTAAAACGAGATGTCTTATTACATCCAATTAATATTTTTGTATCAAGTTGTTATTTTTTAAAACTATTAGCGTCTCCTAACTGTAAGAAAAGAGAATATGCTTCTGAAGCGTGCTTTGGTACTTTTACATTTATTACAATTATTGTTATCACAGAAAAAACCTGAACTCATATTGAGCCCATTTTTTCTCGTTTTGAGACGCAGCGAAAATGAGATTTCCTTTTCTCTGGTTAAGTTTTAGTCAAAAAAGTTACAAAATGACTTTTTCAGTCTTAAAAAGTCATTTTGCAACTTTCTGTACTAAAATTTAAGAATATTAATGGAAATCTCATTTTCGCTGCGGCTCAAAACGAGAAAAAATGGGATCAATATGAATTCAGGTTTTTTCTGTGATACTTTTTCTTCTTGTACCTATTATTATTTTTTTCAAACAACCTTAGGAGAGGAAAAAATGCATTTACGCACTTGTTCGTATGAGACTCAACCATATCTCACTAAAACAATCTTTCCCATTCTTGCTTTACTTACTCTTATCCGTTTTTGCTCCACCCGTCCTGAAAGGTAAGCAGAAGCATGATCCATTTGCTGGAGACGTTATTCCTGTTTTTTACACTGTTTTTCTCATCCCCTGGTTGTAAATCCGCGTACAAGATCATCTACTGAACTTGTGCATGTGATTCTGGACAAAATCATGCACAGGTGCATTGACTTGTCTTGTGTATGAACTTGCGAACGGTCAGCACATGAATTTTGAACAACGAATGTGCAAAGGAAAATGCACATATTCATGAACGCTTATAATGGCAAATAATTTCATGTGCATGAATCTGTACACAAAAATGAACAATTATTTATTAAACTTTAAACGTTGCACTTTAGTTTTCTATGGAAGTGAAAGCTGCGCAGTAGATTTTAGTGGCTATAAAAGGTAGAGGAATACTATAAAATAAGTAACATTTGTTAATAATCTTTAAAATAAAGATAATTATGTGTATGAACATTTGCATGTTTATGCTCATGTTCTTGTGTCAGATTTTATTGCCTTGCACCGTGCATGAACATGTACACGTTCGATATTCCAAATTCATATGCTGACCATTCACAAGTTCATGCACAAGACAAGACCATGCACCTAAGCATGATTTTATCCAGAATCATGTACAACTTTAGTAATTGATCTTGTACACGTATTTGCAACCGGGGCATAACCGCCGATGTTCTTAAGCGGTGGTCGAGAACGTTGTTGGATGCATTTTTAGAGCTACCGAATTATTATTATTATTATTATTTTTATTTATTTTTTTTAGTTACAAAACAAGTTTAGGAGAAGAAAAAATGCATTTACGCACATGTTCGTGTGGGACTCAACCACATCCAGTCCACCTACTCCTGCCCTATTTGTCCTAAAAGATAAGCAAGAGCGTGATTCATTTACTCGAGACGTTATCCATGAGACTTGCACTGTTTATTATATTATATTATTGTTATTATTATTATTATCATTAATATTAATTATTTAATTACAAATACATTAGAGAACAAACATTATATATTATGGCCTAAAAAAAGACTTGCTCTTCTATTTTCATTAAAAATATCTTTCGTCAATAATAGAAGGCTAAATATAAAGTACGGAAAAAAAACAAGATAATAATTTTTATTAATTTTATAAATTGTTAGTTTTTAAAAACCCAATGGAACACAGAAAAAACCTAAACTCATATTAATCAAAATGACTTATTAAAACTGAGAAAGTCATTTTTCAACTATTTGGATTAAAACTGAACAAGATAAGTGGAAATCTCATTTCCGCTGCGTCTCAAAACAAGCCAAAATGGGCTTAATATGATTTCAGATTTTTTCTGTGAAGTCATTTCAATGTGAAATGCCTGCATTATTATCAACGCTTATTCTAGCTGTACCCGCAGACACATGCAATACAGAAAAGTGTTATCATTCTCATTACAGAAAAAACTACCCTGTAAGAACTTTCCGATAGCACGAACTGAGAAAACCAAAAGCACATCGGTGTCTGCAATCTGTTATTTCGATTTTAACACTGCCCTACAACGGAAAAACACACGTAAGTGACATTTTAGTGAAAAATGAGTATTTGGTATCAATGGACTCGTGAGAGAAAACTGCATCTAACTGTACTAATTAAATTTAAAAATATTAATTATTCATAATAAATAATAAATAATTACAACGGAAAAAGACACATAAAGTTCTTTGCTAATTAATATACAATTGATTTTATTCCAGTTGAAGAATGATTTTTTCATTAAAACACTATTTTCAATCCAAAAAATTTCGCTATCTTAGTTAACAGATAGCACTCACTCAAGACTGCTATCTGCGTTAAAATCGAAATAACAGATTGCAGATACCGATGTGCTTTTGATTTTCTCGGTTCGTGCTATCGGGAATTTTGTACAGGGTAAAAACTCGGGGTAACGTCTTAGGCACGGTAAGAATAAATAATCGAAGGTAAACTGAAAACAGTACTGGGTACAGACAAATAGTCGTAGAGGACTTGGCTGTGAGTTTAAAATATACTGCAAAAACCCGTATCTTATATTTTAAGAGATTTATGTGGTAATTTTTAGGACATTTTTGGTTGTCTTATAGCAAGATGTCTTATTCAAATGATGTCAACTTTTATTGATTTTTGGGATTTTTGAACACGGTATTAGTGTCAAGTTGAAATTTAAACTGGGTGACACAATAAAGTGGAACAAAAAATTTTAAAAATAACAAATCCACATAAATCAGTGACCTTTACAACTCCAGACTCTTTTCTATAAATCTCCGACACGAAGTAGGATAAGGAGACCTCACACCCATAATACATAGAGTCTAAAAGCAGCAGTGTTTTGGGGCATATAAGAGATTCCTATATAGTTTTAACTACTTGGTCTCTTCACCCATACGCGAAAATCTGAACTACTAAATCAATTTTTTAATTGTAACAAAAAGAATTTGTCCCTTCCATATTTGTATTGATTTAGTAGGAACGATCAGAGGAAGGCAGTCGAAAAAATATTCCAAATTTTTTGTCGTCTAACACCTTTGCGACGTTTCGCTGCCCTGATTCAGCAACCTCATCAGGCTTACACAGAAAAAACCTGAATTCATAATGATCCCATTTTTTCTCGTTTTGAGCCGCAGCGGAAATGAGATTTCCATTAATATTCTTAAATTTTAGTACAGAAAGTTGCAAAATGACTTTTTAAGACTGAAAAAGTCATTTTGTAACTTTTTTGACTAAAACTTAACAAGAGAAAAGGAAATCTCATTTTCGCTGCGTCTCAAAACGAGAAAAAATGGGCTCAATATGAGTTCAGGTTTTTTCTGTGTAAGTAATAAATTTTTAAATCCTCATTCTTTGCTTAGAATTCACATTTTTTGAAGACGCACACAATTTAAAATTTTATTTATATTTTTAAAGACGTGTCTATAATCTATGATGAGGTTGCCGAACCAGGGCAGCGAAACGTCGCAAAGGTGTTAGACGACAAAAAATTTGGAATATTTTTCCCACTTCCTTCCATTTGATCGTTCCTCCTAAATCAATTTTTTAATTATTCAAATTCTATCGTGTATTATTTCTATTTGCCCTGGAAATAAAAACTAAGTTATATGAACTTATTCGTAAATCGGAGATTTGAAGAAAGAGGATTGAAGAATTGACATTTTGAATAGTCTTGAGTAGGAATTGTCTTTAATAAGTAACTGCATTGCTGAGAAACTTACTGAATCAATTTTGATAATTATTAATCGGATAGAAAAATTTTAGGATAGGTTGTAAAGAAATGGAATGACTTTAAGACTTTTAAAAAATTACCTAACCGATTCAGGAGCTCGAGTAATTCTGCAATTGAGCATTCGCAAAAAAATGCATTCAAGATCCTGAATCGATTACGAGATTTCTTAAAAATAAATCTCCGATTCTAGTCATTACATTTTTATTACAACCTAACCTAAAAGTTGTCGATCAGATTCATAATTGTATAAATTGAATAATTGATTCAGTAAATACTCATCAATTTACTAAAAATAATTGCTATTCAAGACTATTCAGAACTTCAATTCTTCAAATCTCCGATTCACAAAGAAATTCATCAATAAGTTTTTATTTCCGAAGTGTATTACTTAAAACTCGATATTCTATCAATGTAAACTGTCAACGGCTTGGATTGATTACCGAAAAGCATTTGACTCGACAAATTATGAGTTGAACATGAAGCTCCTTGAATGTTTAGAGGTACATCAAAACATCGTGAGATGCGTAAAGAAGCTAATGTTCAATCATGTGCAGGACAAGGTTTGTTATAACATCCAACAAACAGCAAATGATTACTAACATCATCTTATTCAAAAGAGGCGTCTTCCAAAGAGAGTCCCTCAGTCCTTATCTATCTGTTGTACTTCTGGAAAAACACTCTGGATACATGTGTGGAAAACCAGAAATAGAGTACATAAGATCAACCACACAGAAAAAACCTGAACTCATATTGAGCCCGTTTTTTCTCGTTTTGAGACGCAGCGAAAATGGAATTTCCTTTTCTCTTGTTAAGTTTTAGTCAAAAAGTTACGAAATGACTTTTTCAGTCTTATACAGAAAAAACCTGAACTCATATTAATCCAGTGATGCGTACGTAAATAGTCTGATTCACTATAGTTGGCAAATATATAGTGAATCAGACTATTTACGTACGCATCCCTGTATTAATCTCGTTTTTTCTCGTTTTGAGACGCAGCGGAAATGAGATTTCCACTAATACTTGGATGATCTTAAGCTCTGTGCATCCAAATTGTCGTCCAAGTTGAAGGAAGGTTATCCCAAAGGTGCATACAATTGTTTTTTCAACAAATGTACGTTTTAGTGGTGGCATTGCAGAAGACAAAAAAGGGCGTTTACCTACACTCCCCCGGCAAGAAAGAATCCAACTTAAAAGATTTAATTCACTTGATATTTTATAAAACGTGTAAGACAATGATATTAATGAGTTTTGTTAAACTAAGTACAATTTCGTATTCACACTTTCAGCGTTCAGTAATCGCGAATCAACACAGAAGAAACCTGAACTCATAATGAACCCGTTGTGTCTCATTCTGAAACCTTCCTGTCAAAAGAATTGATCCTGAACGTTCTACCATTAAGGATTTTATCATAGTTACAAAAAATAATTTAAACGGTGAGAAATATAATAAAGTAACTTTCACTATTTACAAAGTAAAATGTAAACTATTTATAATTTCTGTGAATATCTGGCAATTTTATAATTTTTCAGAGTAAATTTTAATTATTTTACTGTAGAAGTTATTTCAGAAATAGTAAAATTTGACAGGCAAGAACAGAAATTCTAGTTATTTTATGTTTTTTTCGGAAGGGGGTGGGGGTGCTCAACCTCAAACCACTTCCCTGCGTACGCGCCTAAAACAATATTTGAAAATCAAATGCAGTGTAGTTGAAGCCTACAGTATTATGTGCCGGATTTTGCGTTTCATTCCATATACACTGAAAAAAATATTCTGATCAGATTAGACATCTGACTATGGTTGACAGGTTATGTAGGGGTTTGACATAATGCATCGGTGCGCCACTGTCAATTTTACCTAACCTTACAATGTCACTCGCGGTTTCACACAGTCGTATGGCTAAAACACAAATACGTATGGCAGTTCCCAAAACAGCAATAAAATATTGCCAATCTGCCCATAATTATTGCAGTTCCACGGAAATATTTTTTTCAGTGTATATTAGCTATATAAATTACGAAAAAATTTGGTTGAAATGAGTAGTGTAAACACAATGGTTGTACCAAGGATATTTTTCTGTCAGTGCATAAACATCTCCAAATTTAAGAATTTAGTTACAGTAAAACCATTTATGTTGATCTTTTCTTTCACTGAGAAATTATAAACCCATTTCATATATCATATACATGCCAACTCATCTGATGTTAAATTTAAGTGACTAATGTAGTTACTTATACATGCATAATTATAAGCAAGTGGTGATTATAAGTAAACCCATACTCGGTTAAATTTAAACAACTGAAGTTTGTAAAAACTATGTTAACAGCTGAATTAACAGAATAAGTACAATGGACAATGATAATATACTTGAGATTCAAACTATTCGGATTAAATGTTAAATTGAAAACCAAACTGTACATACTAAAATAATTGAATGTTTCTATTTATGTATGCTGGTTCAAGAATTGATGATGAATTTAATATAAGTATTGTTAGAGAATTAACAATAATAGATCTATAATCCGTCTCGGAAACGCTTTAATTAATATAAGTATATGATTTTTTATTAAGTAGAGATTTTTCTTCCTTCCAAAATTTTATAAACACACGGAGACATATGTGATCTAAGGAAGGTTAATAAAAAAATAAAAATTAAAAAAAATGAAATTCTTTTGAATTTTTATTTTGTTATTAACCTTCCTAAGATCCCATATGTCTCCGTTTCTTTATGATTTACTATTATTATTGTTATTATATTATTATTATGCAGGTATAAAATAGTGTAATAGACATAGTGAGAATCATACCGCAGTCCTAAAACAATGGTGTGTATGTATGTGTCTTTTTAAATTATTTTTATAAAATATAAATTGCTTTCCTGCAGGCAAAACGTAGTCAGTTTACACCATGTGAGAAATACACTCACCAAAGTAAAATATTCGCGCTTATTACCTCGGGAGTTAACAATTTTTCTCTCTTTCAAGCGAGAAGACATATGGAAAATATGGAAAAAGAATACTAATCTCTCCCAAACGAATATAAGCTTGGGTATTTTACAATATCGTGAGTATATTTCCTTCACTTATTTCTATAATTTAAATCCGAATATGTAAAATTTTAAGGAAAAAAACTATGGCGAATAATACCTTGCATTTGAGGTAAAACTCAACTCCATTTAAAATCACTCCGAATTAATATACGTGAAAAAACAGAAGGTGAAAGATCATAAGCGCCCGATTTCACTGTTTCGCTTTTCTGTGGCATTTATAAGTTATAAGTAGCTTTTTCTTTCTATAAGTGTATATTTACTTATGTCAAGTAAAATTTAATTTATTGTAAATAAATATGCAATTGTGGAATGTGAAAGCGACTTATAAGTTTTAAATTCATTGAAAAATTCTTTTGTGTTACTGTAACCATATTTATGATATGGTGTAGCATAAATAGGGCAAAAATCACCCAAACCATTTTTTCCTGTATATTTGAAATGTCACATATTTAGATTTAGAGAGCATGGTGTAAAGCGATTCATGAAAATGTAGGATGATAAATCATTTTGCTTTTGTTTGATTCCATTATTAAGAGTGTTTGATAAAAGTATTGTAAAGTTTTTGTACACTGAGAAAAGAAACCTTTAAGCAATGAGTTATACAAATAGTTCTGTTAAAGGGAGCACATTTAAAATTATAATTATATTGTATAAGATATGGTTGAAAGAATAGTACCAGATTGGTGACAAACCAGAATCGGAAGTGACGATGATGCAAGTTGTCTCATTGGTTGAAAAGAGCGGGCTAAGTTTAAGGAGGAATCGGACAAACAATCGGAACAAAAGTTAGTCCAAATGAATAATTTTGATTTTTAATGTAGAAGACACATAAGTTAATGTAATTTTTTTAGTGGAAGTGTGGATACTTGTATTTTTTACAAAATGAGCCGTTAAAAATTTCAATTTGATGAAAATTAAAAAAATTGACGTTGGAAACGATTATTCAATTTGGGTTAATTTGAACCTCAAATTGAACAATCGTTTTCAACGTCATTTTTTTTAATTTTCATCAAATTGAAATTTTTAACGGTTAATTTATAAAAAATACAAGTGTCCACACTTCCACTAAAAAAATTACATTAACTTATGTGTCTTCTATATCAAAAATCAAAATTATTCATTTAGACTAACTTTTGTTCCGATTATTTATCCGATTGCTCCTTAAAAGTGTCTGTTTAGACAGCATTTCAAAATGGAACTACTATTTTGACTAATGAAATTAATTTCTAATGAACTTCCGATGCCGGTTAGGCGCTACCAATCACAATCCAAGTGAACATGACTCAACTATCCCTTGAGGATCTCTACCCTTATTCGTGTATGCTGTATGTTCTTCGTCGACTGAATGCAACTGTTTAGTCCACAACAATGAGAGTCTCGATTGTATTCATTTGTTTAGAAATAAAGTTTTGCTTTGCAGGTGCTATTCTAACAACCTTACTCGGTACGTTTTAATTGAAAATTGATTCAATTCAGTCAACTAATTTTCTCAGTATAGAAACGAATAATTCTTAGTTCATTAAAATTTGGAAAAATATTTGTGAAATATTCAGGTCTACATACGTACACTACTACATCTGGTAGATTCAACAGATAGACGTATATATCTGGTTTCATATATGTTTTCTGCAACAGCCCAATGATCAGAGAACATCCCTTAATCACAAAATGTTCCTAAAGCGCTTTTGAAAGACATATGTCTATACTCAAATCGAGTATAAATAACAGTGTTTTACAAGTTGCAAAAACGTTCTCAGATAACATAATACATTTCACTGTTAGAAAAGTCTGCACTGTATATAATTATATAAAGAAATTTCAAATCTTTCGTCATTAAAAGAACCAAAATATACCTACAATATGATTATCATTGTCAAAATATGTTATATTCTTAAAATAATAATAATAAATATTTAAACAGGCCCAAGAAAAATTCTTAAAAGAAGAATACCTTTTTCTCAGTGTAAAGACCCTCCTTATCACAGAAAAAACCTGAGCTCATATTGAGCTTGTTTTGTCTCGTTTTGAGACGCAGCGAAAATAAGATTTTCTTTTCTATTGTTAAGTTTTAATGAAAAAAGTTACAAAATGACTTTTTCAGTCTTAAAAAGTCATTTTGCAACTTTCTGAATTAAAACTTAAGAATATTAATGGAAATCTCATTTCTGCTGCTTCTCAAAACGAGAAAAAATGGAATTAATATGAGTTCAGGTTTTTTCTGTATACAGGCATCTGTAATTGTACTTTTGGATGTTTGGAATAAATAGTTTCGTTATCAACACGAGTTTAAACGCTGATAAAAAGATATTCTTCTTTTAAAAATATTTGTGACGCGTCGCGAAAAAAAGCATCTAAGAAGCAAAAAATCGATTTTCGTATTTTTATAATATTAGGTTAATTAAATGTCCCTTTTTCATTATCTAAAGTCTGAAAACATTTTCTTCGAATATTTTCCACGTATTTAAGACTTAAGCATCAGCGATTTGTACAGAATCCAATGGCGCGCGCGCCGCTTCTTTATACTCTCCTGTAAAATTGCCGTTTGGCTTCTTAGGTGCTTTTCTTCGCGACGCGTTACATTTCTTGGCTTCTATTTAAAAATAAAATATTCTTAATATATATATATATATATGGGCGATTCTTACGTAACTGCCCTACATGGCGGCGTTGAAAAAATACACCTTAATTAAAAATATATTTTGAAGTGTATTAGTGAATTTTAAAGGTATATATGAGAGTAACTGAAAACCAAATATACATAAATATATATATTATAACTTCTATTATATTGCACTATAACTGCTGAAATTTCAGCTCCGTGGCGTGTCCCTTTTGCAAAATGTTAACTTTAATTGAATAATTTTCGGTGAAAATATTATTATTATAACTCAGCCTTTTTCAAGCATAAAGTGTCTATATTTATGAACAATTTAGGTTTATATTGAACTTCATAATACCTTTTTCATACTTAGAATCTGTAAAAATATGTTGTCCCTCAATTTTTCCAATTTTTGAACGCAATCTGTAGACTTATAATTAAGGTGTCATGTGTTTAGTTATTACGTCTTCTAATAAGTTAAATCTCAATTTTGATCCATTAGCACTAAATCACATGTGAAAAAAGTTTTAAAAAAGAAAAATTTTTACTTAAAAAAAAATTATTTTTGTGAAAATCGCATGTGTTCAAAAAAAGCGTTCAGTTCCATGTCATTACTATTATATTACTGTAACAACTATTTGATAGTATTGTTACCATTTTCTTGAAGTTCTCATGTGAAACAAGCGATCTGCAAAAGGAATAGATTTATTTTGCAATATTGTAGAAGTGAGGTTAGAATAAATGTCAAATTTCAGCTCCATGGTATCACGTAAAATTTCAGCTCCAATGCCTATATGAAGTGTTCAGTGTGCTTCATGCAGAGAAACTTTTTTATCTGTGGTGGTTATTTTAAAATAGTATTCTATAAAGTAGTTTAGCAATGCCGGATAACACTGCTCGATCTCCATTTCAAATTATCCAAAAAATCCCGTGTAGAAATTACAAGTGGAAAACTGGACATAGCTAGCACCAAAGCTGGAAACATAATTTTGCAATTCTATCTAGACCCAGTCATGGCTCTAATCGATTCTTCTAGATTGTCAATTCACATAAATTTAACCTCAAAATGCATTCTAGTCGCAAGACTGGCGCCAGACTAGCTTCCACGCCGACTGCTAGCTAGCGAGTTGTCAATTCACAAAAATGTAACCTCAAAATTCATTCTAGTCGCGAGACTGGCGCCAGTCTAGTTTCCAGGCTAGTCGCTAACTTGAAAGTGCGTTACATATATACATAGCGCCATCTTAGGGTCTTGAAAGTCTAGGCTGGTACTTATCTAGCACCACAAAATTTTTCTACCAGGGATAAAACGAAATATTCATTATTAAATATATTGTATTTGCTGTTCTTTTATAAAATTTTATATATGTTAACTAATATCTAAAATACTGTTAGAATATTAAATAATTTATTAATTTATTATTTATTTTCGTTTTAGAAAAATATCAAGAAGAAATTTTTATTTTGTACAATATATTGACAATAAAAGTATGCAGTTCAGCTCCACATGGCAGCCGATTTTCAAAAATTTGCTATTATTTTCGTATAAATATAGTTGTAGTAAAATCGTTTAAAATATAATTATATTATACCCTAATAAGAAAAATAAGTGCAGAGAAACATTGAATAAAAAAAATTTTTTTTTACCAAAACTTATCTTGAAATCGGTCAGTTACCCAAGAATTGACCATATATATTTTTTTTCAAATGAATTTATCACTGGGTGAAGTTATTAATTCTTAGGAACTTATCAATCACTCCGAGTCAATAAAACACACATATGTTTTTTACGTTTCGGCAGCTATGCTGTCCTCATCAGAAACATTAAAAGATTTGTTAAAAAATATATATAAAGTACAATCATTATGAAGTCAATATATTTTAAAATATAAATATTGTAGATAAGTTGTCAGAACGGTACAATATTCTTAATATTATTGTTATTTTAAGGATATATCACTCACCCCAAGTACAATATACGTAACTATTTTAGAACATTTGAAAGTCGCGTAACTTTTAAGAGTAGTAGGTTGGAAAGATTAAGTTACGCGTTTTTCAAATTGTCATAAACATTCAGGTACACTGAAAACTTTTATGTATTAAAATAATCTGCAGCTCGATTGTTTTAAGCCAATTTCAGATTATTTAAATTCCATTTGGTATAAAAAAAAGAGCGTTGCAGATTAATTTAATCCAAAACAATTTTCTGTGTACGTATATTCGACTAAGGGTGAACGATTCTTCTTATGAGAAGAATACATTTTTAAGTGTATTATATGTAAACATATTACAAATTAGTACATTTACACTAAAAACTTTGTACATTAATATTTACTAAACTCGCGATTTAATTTTAATAAACGGACTATCATATACGAGGGAAAAATTGGAACACACTATTATTATTTCATAGTTTGACTATTAAAATGTAAAATTCATGGTTTAACTAAACAAACATTTAATTTTTAGTAGTCTGTTGGTTAAAATTTTCTCCTAAAATGAAGAAAAAATATAGAGCGGGAACACAACATTTCGTCGAATCGACATATAACAGTTAACCTAATCTCAATGCTACCTTATATTTATATCATTTATGCTATTGAATGTAATGAATAAAGTAGAATTTTAAATTGTATATATAACTTATATTATAATGCATATACATATTAACTTAAAATACAGATAAAATAACATTGGTTTTAACCGACGCATAACGCAAATATACAATTAATACCAGCAGGTAATTTTTTTTATACCCACCGATAGAGAATACCTTAAAAATGACTAGCCAAAATGTCTAAATGAATTAAGTCATTTTTGAGGTACGATTTTAATGATTTCGTAACCAGAAAATTTTTTCTTTTTAAAATTGCGTTTAGGTACACCATTTTAAATGCCACCAAGCTTCATGATTGTTTATAGAAGTGTTTAAACGCACTTCAGAAAT